>OZ038380.1:39787856-40387856 GCA_964036045.1 Eutreptiella sp. 'Long Island Sound 2002' | reverse complement strand
CGAGTGGGCGGTGCGGGGAAGGAGCGGGAGCGCCGCCGTTTGCGGGACCGGGCCTCATCGCTCAAGTCGGGCCAGTCAGGAGGCGTCGGCGGGTCCTGGGGGGCCTCGCGTGGTGCCGCCTGGTACTGGGGGGGGGGGGGGAGGTTCCCCTGTCGTCCATGGATCCGCCATGTAGGGGTGTGGTGGCGGCAGCGGCTGGTGGTATGGGTCGAGTGACTGTCCTTGGCGGGGTTGGGCCCGCGGGGCCCCTTCGGCGTGGACGTGGTGGCCGGGGGGATACGGTTCTTGGTAGGGGGGGGGTGGCTGGTACGGGGGGTAGGCCCCTGGTGGTAGGTGGGGTATGCGGCTGGAGCGCTCGGTGGTGGCCATCCCATTCGCTGGTGCTGTTCGTGCACGCGGGGTTGTGGCCCCGTGGGGTAGGGTGGTGGGCAGTGGTAGTGGTGGGGGTGGTGTTGGTGGTGGTGGTGGTGGGGCCGCTGGTGGTGGTGGCGCTGGTAGTGGTGGGGTTGGTGTTGTGGGTATGGCCCTTGGACCCCTTGTGGGTATTCTAGTCCCCCTTGTGGGGGTGGGGGGTCGGGCATCGTGCGCAGCCCCTGGGGCTGCGCTATGTGGTGGGCAGGGGGGGCGGGTCAGGGGCCGGGCTTGACGGTGACGGTGGTCGAGGGGTCCCACATCCCTGGGTTGGTTTGGCCGGCGGTGGTGGTCATTTGTGGGGGATGGATGACGGGGCGCTTGGTGACGGGGATGTTGATGAGGGTTTTGACGGGGTCGTGTCGGGTGGCCGCCTCTGCGGTGATGGTGGCTGCCGTTGAGACGGGGGCGTGGGTTGTGGTTGGTGGGGGGTCCTGGCTCGGGTTGGGGTTTGTGTTAGGGCGGTGTCGGTTGGGTTTGTGTCGTTGCGTTTGTGGCGTTGTGTGTGCTCGCTTGGGCGCCGGCTTGGATTTGGGGTCGGGTTTGGGGTTGGGGTCCGGTTCCAGGTTGAGGAGGACCTCTGTCCGGAGGTGTGAGGGCGCCGACGTCGGGTCGGGGGTCTTCCCGGTGCGTTGCCAAGGAGCTTGAGTTGCCTGTGTGGGGGTCGGGGGGTCAGTGCGTGCGGCCGCGGCTTTTGCTTTTGCCGTGGCCTTGAGGATGAGGGCGGCGGGGAGGGGGGGGTTGGAGGATGAGGTGGAGGGGGTGGATGAGGCTGAGGATGAGGAGGAGGTGGTGGACGCGGGTTGGGCTGTGATGCGGGCGGGCTTGTGGGCGGCGGCTTCTGCTGCGGCTACGGCGGGGAGGATTGAGGGCATGTCCTCGGGCTGTAGGTTGGGGGCGGGCGGCTAGGGGGGCCCGGTCGTGAAATGGCGGCCCGGCGGGGCGATCTGGTCGGCAGCGGCGGGGGAAGGAGGCGCGGGGCTGTGGCCTTCTCCTTCTGGGCTTGGCTGGGCCGGGGTCCTGCAATGTGTGAGGTTGTGTGGGTTGGCGTCCGCGGGGGGGAACAGTTCGCGTGGGCTGCATTCAGGGGCCGCGGGGGCTGGGCCTTGGTCTCCTTTGGTGTGTGCGGGGGGTGTGGGCGGGCCACTGGGTGGGGTGGGCGTGCCGCGGGGCGCGGGGCTCCTCTCGGGTGTGGGGGGTGCTGGGGGCGGCGGGTAGGTGTGTGGCGGGCGTGTGCTGGTGTTCCAGCGGGTGGGGGAGGCCCGTGTCGCGGGGCCCGGGGGTGCGCGCGATGGTGGGCGTGTGTGGCTCCCCGGCTGAGCAGCGAGAGGGGAGAGGCATGGGCGGGGATTGTGCGGTGGGGTGTGTTGTGTCGGTGTATGTGTCCGCTCGCCGCGGCGCGCTTGCGTGGCCAGTTGTAGGCCGGGTGGTTTGGAGGAGAAGCTTGTCGTCTTCTGCTGCCGCGGCAAGGATTTCGCAGACGAGCTTGCGTATCTGGTGGACCTCTTTGTCAGTGGTGGGAAGGGGGTATGCTAGCTTTGGGCTAAGACCCACGCGGCTGAGGACCCTGTGGATGGCGTGGTACCCGCAGGTGAGGCATTGCTGCGGTCTGGGGGGGGGGGTTTGGCCGCGTGTCCGGGCCCGCCTCGATTTGTGTGTGGGCGGTGGGGATGGCCCAAATCCAGGGCACGGTCCCCGTGGGTGGCCAGCGGCGCTGGATCCAGTGGGTCAGGCAGAGCATGACCAATCCCAGGTGGTAGCCCGCCTTCCCTGAGGTTATTTGGGCCAGGGCGCGAGCTGGGGGCTTGTCCCCTGGCTGGAGGACGCCCCTGAGGACCCTGTGCTGGGTGGTGGGGTCCCCTACTGCCCCTGGTGGGGCGGTCCCTTGGGCAAGCATGGTGTCTGTCCCTTTGACGAGCCATTGCGGGTCGGGGGACGTAGCCGTAGCGGCTATCACGTAGTAGTGCCCGCGCTCGAGGACTGTACCCCAGACCTCCGGCTGGGGCTGGTCACTGTCTGTAGGTCCGGGGGGGAGGTGGTTGTCTGGGGTGCGGAGGCCGGCGGCGCGGAGGGCGGTGTCGCGGGTTGGTGCGGTGGCCTGTTCCCACTGCTCCGGGCGGTTCGGGTCTGCTGGGTGGTCCTTCACCGCTGGGGCCCGTCGTAGGCGTACGGTCCCTCGACGCGTGACGTTGATGTTGGTGTCGTGTGTCAGGGCCTGGCCCCACTCGATGGGGGGGATCCAGACGTGCTGGCCCTGGGTGTGTTAGCGGGCTCGCCAGAGTGCGAGGTCTACGATGGCCTCGTGGAGGCCGTTGCCTGGGGTGGTCATGTCCTGGAGGGCTTTGACGGTGAGCTTGGTCCAGTCCTCTTGTAGGCGGTACCAGCCCAGGGGGGTGGTCGGGGCCCTGCCTTGGAGGGTTGCTCGGAGGAGGTCAGGGTTGCGGATGGAGGCCGGTGTGACGAGGGGCTGCCCCGGGTCCGGGCGGGGTGGGCTGGATGGGTTACGGGGGTCTTGCGCGTCTACGTCGACGTATGGTTGGCCCTGGTTGGGCTTGGCCTGGCTGGGCGGTGCCGGGTGGCTTCTTGGGTGAGAGACGGGCTTCGGGGCGCTGTGGTGGTGTCTTGGAGGCCTGCGGATGGAGATGGGGGGCGCGTGAGGGGCGCGAGTGGGTCAGTGGACGTCTGGGTCATGCACGGCATGGTAATGGATGAGACGCTGCATGTGTTCCCTGGCGGTGGGGTCGGTGAGTTGCTCTGCGTGTGTTAACAGGAGGTGTTTGCGGTGTACCATTTGGGCTGCTGCTCTGCGGACTGCCTCTAGCTGGAGGTGCGCTGCTGCCTCCATGGGGCTTTCTGTGTGTTTGGTGAGGTGTCGGTGCAGGGCCTGTGTCACCGCCCCTCTCATGGTGGCTTCTTTGACCAGGGGATCCCGGAAGAGGTGTTCGGTGGCCTGGTGTGTGTGGCTCTGGGTTGGCCATCCTTCGTGTTGTCGTAGGGTTTCCGCCGGGGACCAGCCCACTAGCGTCTCCCTGCCTGTATGGAGGTGGCATTTCTTGAAGTGTTCCCAGTCCTCCGGGCTGGTGTGGTCGCACAGGCAACGGGTGTGTTCTTCGAGGACGTGGATGTGCTTGCGGGCAAGCCATCTCGCGACCCTGGTGAGGAATGGTAGTTGCTCCCTGAGGAGCTGGATGCGTCGTTTTTGGAGGTGGGCTGGGACGTTTGCTGGGCGCAGTGCTGAGTGGTAGAGGGGGATTTGCAGTCTGTTCTGGAGCTCCTTGATGTGCGCCCTGCTGTCTGTGTTGCCGAGCACGCGGGCGAGATGTTGGATGGGGTCCAGGTAGTGGTATGCTCTGTCGTGGGAGGAATAGGGGGCGTCCTCTGGTACCCAGTCAGGGGTCTGATGGGGCTCGGGTACGGGGGATATGTGTTGGAGGTGTGTGTGGTTTCGGCCGAGGTCAGGGATCTGGAGGGTTGGTAGGTGCGTTGTGCGCTGGTGTACTGCCTGGTTGTCGACCTTACCATTTCCGTATTGGTGTCTGTTGGACTCTTGTTTCACGATGTGGAGTTGAACGTAGGGGGGAAGGCTGCGAAGGGCTTTCCAGAGCAGCAGTGCCTGCGTGCCGAGGCTCGTCTCGGTGGCTTTGTGAAGTGGTTGCCTTGCTATGCAGAGGAGCAGGTCTGTGTCGACAGTGGCGTCTACCACGAACCAGACCGGGACGATGTGCAGGAATTTGGCGGGTAGGTGGGCCGCGATCTCGGCGATGGCGTCCGCCATGGCCACTAACTCCCCGTGGGAGGAGGCCCCATAGGTGGTGTGGCCCGTGTGGTGGTCCAATGTGGTAGTGTCCCCCGGTGTGCGTTAGCTGCAGGCTTGCCCCCCCTGGCGATGGGCAAGAGGGCGGACTTGCCTGAGGCGTCGGTGAAGAAGAGCCGGTCCGCCGGTGATGGTTGTGGGAGGCGGCATGGGTTCATGGGCAGGTAGGGGTATATGGCGAGGCCCGTGGCAAGGTGGGCTACTGGGGTTTTGGGCTGCAGGATCTGGGTGGCGTACACACCTATTCCTTTGGAGATGATGTGTTTCGCTTGGGGTGACATGGCTATGAGTCCCTGCTCCGGCTGTCCTTGTGTGAGGTAGGAGTAGATGTAGTGGAGGATGTAGGCTGTGTCTGGGTTTAGGTCGTGGCATGTGAGGGTTTGTGTTCGGTGCTCCGGTGTGTGGCAGGAGTGGTGGAGCGGATAGTAGGGGCTCTCCTGCTTGCCTGTTCTGCATGGCTCGTACATGCTGTAACAGATGGCGACCCCTGTCGGGTCGGGGCGGGGCCAGGTGGGTGTAGTGGTGAAGAGCCTTTTGGGCGCGTTGTCGGGGTTCCACGCTACCGTGGGGTTAGTGTGGGTGCGGTGGAACCATGGGGCTACCCATGCGTAGGCCTGTGGTGGTAGGTGGGTTGCGGGGTGGGTGTGGTGGCGTGCTATGAGGTGTAGTACGGGCCATGGTGGGGTTGGTGCCTCGGGGTCACAGGCCCAACATGTGCGTGGCATGCTCTGGGAGTCATTGGGGACCCGTGGTAGGTCTCGGGCGGTCATGTGGTGTTTCAGTATGCGCCATTTTGCCCCGTGGTGGATGACGGTGGTCTGCGTGGGTTTGGCTTCAGTCGGGGCCAGTAGTAGGGTTAGTGGTGGGACTGGGCGGGTCACCGGGGGGACGGGTTCATGTTTCGAGCTGGTTGGTGCGTAGGGCGGTGTTGCTGGGATGGGTCGGGGGTGTTGCTTTTTGAAATCTCGGTAGGCTGCTCACATGTCTTGGCTTCCCGTCAGAGTGTGTCCCGCTGCCCGTGCCTTCTGCGTGAGGTACTGGTGGAAGAGGTGGTATTGAGGCCATTCGGGAAGCTGTAGAAAGGGGGTGTGGTGTGCCCCGCTGTGGTGCAGGACCCGCATTTCGGGGAGGGTGACGTATACTACGGTGATGGAGGCCCCGACAAGGTCTCTGGTGTGGATGGTGCCCTTGGGGTGATGGTGGAGGTGCCTGCAGAGGACTGCTAGAGGCCCTTCCTCTGGGCACGTGTGGTTGGTGAGTATGGCATGGTGTGGGGATGGGAGGAGAAGCTGCAGGTGGTTCCACAGGCGCGTGTTCATGTCGGTGGGCTTGCCCGTCTGGTGGAGTACCCAGCGCGGGCATGTGTTGCGGGCCCGTTGTGCGGCTTGGAGGCGGATTGTGGTGACCTCGCGGACCTCCGGTGAGTGGTTGTGGGTCATGCGGTGAAGGAGGAGGGCGGTGTGTCTGGTGTAGGCCGCTTTCACCTCGTCCCCTATGGCGTCCCGATAGTGGGGCCATGCCGCTCAGATGGCACGGGTGGGTATGGAGGTGGGCCAGCCCCCGTGTGCTGCCCATGCCTTGGTCACGGCGCGTGTGGCCAGCTGGAGGGCGGTGGTGGGGTGTGTCAGTTGGAGTGCTTGGAAGCCTATGGAGGCGTTCAAGACCCCGGTGAGGTAGTACGCCAGGCTCTGGTGGGACAGGGAGAGGGCCTTGGTGGTCGGGGACGCATATCTGGGGAGATGGGCAAGGTGTGATTGCAACTCCGGAGGGAGGGTGGCGTCCTCAGGGTTGGCGGCCTGGATTACGCCCAGGTGGGTGGCGGTTGTCACGACTTGCATGGGGGGCCCTTTTGGCCCTAGGGTGGGGGGTGTGGTAGACCCCTTGATCATGGACACTGACTTTGTGGGGTGTACGATGAGGTTGTTGTGGGAGAGGTAGGAGACGGTCACATCCAGTAAGTCATTGGCCTGTTGGGTGACCGTTGGCCCGGGGTCCGGGGCATGGGGTTCGTGTGGGGTGTGCGCGACCGTGAGGTTGGTGTCGTCCGCGAAGCCCACCAGGGGGGAGAGGAGGGGGTAGGGTGTGTAGGCCGGGTAATCCTGCTCGATTGTGAGGGCCAGAGGGAGCGTCACGAGAAGGTACAGGAAGGGGCCTTCTGCTCCTCCTTGGGGGACCCCGCTGCCTGGCTCCAGGAAGTGGGTGAGGCCTGCTCCAGTGCGGACCGTGTATTTGCGGGTGCGGATGTAGCCGAAGGCGAAGTTGTAGAAGGGGAGGCCTAGGCGTTTCCACACCGCTTCTAGAAGGAGCCAGGGGGTGTTCGGGAAGGCTCCTGTGACGTCGAGAGAGGCGATGATGAGGTCCACCGGGTCCATGTTGGCGATGGTGTCCTGGAGGAAGATGGCCTCGTGTGGGGACCGGCCTGGGATGGCCCCCCAGAGGCTGGCTGGTATGTGGGGGTCCAGGTGGGGGCGGATGCGGCGTAGGAGGATGGTACAGACGATTTTGACCTCCGTGACTGCACAGACTATGGGGCGCCAGTTGTCCGGGTTTGCCCAGTCCCCTTTTTTGTAGAGGGTGCGAACAACGTTTGCCCAGTCTGGTGGCAGGGGGGGCTGCCCCGTGACGATGTCCCAGAGGCGGTGGGCGAGGATGTGGAGGAGGTGGGCGGGGAGGTGGTAGTATGCCTCCGCAGGGAGGCCGTCGAGGCCTGGGGTTTTGTGTTGCCGGAGACTGTGGATGGCCTTCCAGACTTCGTGGATGGTGAAGGGGCGCTTTTCCAGTTGCCTCCTCTGGGCGTGGTTGAAGACCCGAGGGAGGCGGTCGATTTTGGCCTAGGTGTCTGGTTCCAGTGTGTCTTGGGTGGGCGTGTGTTGCCGGAGGAAGCTGTCTTGGGTGGCTTGGAGCACTGTGGCTGGGTCGTTGGTGAGGGAGCCGTCCTCCTGCCGGACCAGGGCGATGGTGCGATGGCCCGTGTCGGTCATGGCGTCGTTGAGGTCGTGGATGGCCTTGTAGGGGAGTTCATGTTGCGCATACCGTTTGTGTTCCTGGGCGATGCGCTGTTGCCTGTGGATGTGCCACCGCTGCACGTCTGCCCTGATGTGGGCTATCTGCGTCCTGCAGTGGTGTATCTGGCGGCGGGTTTGGGGGGTGTCGGTGTGGAGGAGGGTCGCCAGTTGTTGCTTCGCATGCCAGAGGTCATCGAGCATGTCTCCTAGGGCCGTGAGTGGTTGGTCGTCGTATTTGTGGGGGTGTTGCTGGAAGCCGCAGGCGACGGCGGCCGTGCGCATGGCTGTGAGTAGGTCAGTGGGGTCTGGTTGGATGCGCCGGGCGCGGTCTATGGCCCTGTGATATTGGGACCAGGCATGCTTGTCATGCAGTGGGGGCATCTTCAGGGGGGGTGGTAGGCCGTGGTCCGCATCCTCTGGGGGGCTGGGGGGAAGGTTGGGGATGGTGAGGCGGATGTGCAGGGGGCTATGGCCTGTGGGTCCCAGCGGAAGGGGTCCAAATCGGGCCTCCGCCCGGATGATGGTGGTGGGGTCGCCATAGCATACGTCGATGCGGGATGGGGCGGTATCTGTTTGGTGCGGGAAGTGGGATGGTTGGCCTTCGAGGTTGCCTGTCAGGTCCACGAGCCCCAGCATCTCGATGGTGTCGCGGACGCATGGTGTTGGAGTGTGGCCTGTCCCCCTCGGTCCGCCTGGGTGGGGGCGGCGTTCATATCGCCGATGATGATTGTGGGGGCGAGCATGGCCATCTGGCGGTATGCCTCGGCCAGGGCTTGGAGGAAGGGTTTCTGTGGCGTCGCCAAAGGGGACGTGGGCGTTGATGACGTTGAGTTGCCATCCATCCCCGACGACCTCATAGACACCTAGCCTCCCTGGGACGCTGAGGTGGTGGACGAGGTGGACGTGGTGGCCGGTTCAGGCGTACAGGGGGGTCCCCTTGTGCCAGTAGCATTTGTACGCTTTCCGGTCCGGGGTATGTATGGGGGTGGTTTCCGGCAGGTCATCGCGTTGTAGGCCTTGTTCCTGAAAGGCGAGGAGGTGGGGAGCCCACTCCGGCCCCTGTGCCATCGGGAGCTCCTGGAGGGCGGTTGTGCCGTCCTTGGAGTATGTGACGGCCGGGTGGTTGAGGTCGAGGAGGTTGACGGTGGCCTCGGTGGGGGCGGGCCGGGGCTGTGGGGGCTTGTGCACTCGGCCCTTGCCCCGTCAGAGAGGGGGACTGGGGCTCGGGGACTTTTTGCCGGTTGGTGTGCGCTTTGATAGGCGCGGCGGGGGGAGGCTTTGGCTCCACTCCGAGGGGAGCTCCCCAGTTTTTTTTCCGCCTCTGTGGGCCTTGTTCTCTTCGGTGCGGAGTCGGATGGGGTGGGCGCTGGTGAGCTCCAGGGTGTGGCCTTCTGGCTTGTCCGGGGCGCTGCTGCCTTGGTCTAGCTCCTTTTGGCGGTGCCAGACCAGCCAGACCTGTGGCCCCTCGTTGTCCCCTGGGTCGCGGGGGCGGTACTGGATCGTGCCCTCACACCAGATCCAGTCGCCTGTGTGGTCGTTGCGGAAGGGCTGCTGGACCTTCGCGACCTTTTCGAATCCTGAGTACGCCTCGGGCGGGGGCGGTGCTGGTGGCGGGAGGGAGGATGATGAGGATGCCTGGTCGGGGTGGGGCGGTGGTAATGATGGGAGGGAGGATGACGAGGATGCTTGGTCCGGGTTTGCCGGGTGGGTCGGGTGGGGTGCGGGGGGTCGGGAGGTCGCTGCTTTTCCGGCTAGGTTGGGGGCGGGTGCGCCTCTTTTTCGTCTCGCTTGCTTGGGTGGGACTGGAGGTAGCGGGGCTGGGGGGGCGTGGGGTTTGAAGAAGGGGTGTGTTGCTTGCTGGCCCGGATCCCTCAGTGGGGGTTCTGCCGGCGTTTGCATGTTCGCTTTCGCGTGGCTGCGCATGAGGTCGGCGAGCTTGCGCACGGTCTCCGGGGGATCGGATGGCCATGGCAGTGCGGCCGGGCTGTCGTCGAAGGGGTGGTGAAGGTGTTAGTTCTTCATGGCCTTGGCCTGCATGACCCAGGCCTCCCTGGGTTCCGGTGTGTCTGGGCCGTTGGGGGAGCCTTCAGCCCAGTAGAGTGCTGTGTGGAGGGCTTCCCAGGGGGCTGTAAAACGCAAGCACCCAAAAGGCTCAGAGTCTTGTTTCGGCCAGTACTTTCCCATGACTTCAGAATTTTCAAACCTCTCATTTTGAATCTCCTGCAGTCCCATTTTGAAAACCTTGAAACGACGCCCTTCTTGTAATTGCCGCACGCAATGAATCAAATCAGTTGATCAATCTTGACTTGGTGATACGGAGTGATTCAACAGATAAGCCGTTTCATGGCCTAAACAATAATGGACGCTCAGCACACTACATACACTGTAAACATGCTAAAATCCTACAAGATCAGATCATTTTAAAATAAAAACAAAGCTTTTCAAAAGCTGCTTCTATGCACAAATCTGTGCGCGCGCGTGATCTGCAGTGCCCTAAAAGGGGGCATCTGCGACGCACCACAGCACATAACTTATATGGGGCTATGTCATGCACAACAAACAAAAATTAGACATAATTGCTGTAATCCTGACCCTGCCAAATGCAGAGGTCCACAGAAGAAATCAACCTTGTCCTGTCCTGTCCTGAGCTCCCCTTTACACTCCCCCCCCAAGCCCACACATACCCTGATGTGTGGCTGAGACCCCAAAACGAAAGGGTGCGAAGGGTTCTATCATAGGGGTGGGAAAAGCTCAGACAGTGCTGGGTGGGTGTAAAACGCAAGCACCCGAAAGACTGCCTTGCATGTTTACACTCCCCCCCCCGCGTCAGCACTCCCCAAATGAGTTGCTGACCCGAGAAAAAAAATAGCAAAACATGCAGGCTTTAACCTACAATAATATACAGATATTATTGTCTGTGATCTGGCTATATCTACCCATTCCAGGTAAAAACAGCTACTATCTATGTGCAGATCATGCTAGTGGAATACCACTGGTACCATAGATAGTTTTACCCTCCTGAAAGGGATTTCTGTCACAAAACAGTGCCCTAGGGGAGTGGTGAGGTCATGTTTCGACCTATACCCAGTCAAACTCCTCAAAGGGTGTAAAAACCTGATAAGTGCTCATGGCACACAGCCTGAAGTGCTCATGGCACAGGAAAAACATAGTATAAAAATACTGAAACAACACCCCTGCTTTTTCCCAACAAAAGCAGAAAACAAAAAGGAAAACCACCCTGCTTTTTCTCCAAGACAGAAGCAGTTGAAAAACAAAAAAAGACACACTGCTCACAAGCAGGCGGGTGCACAGCAAAGCAAAAATGAAAAAACTGAGTAAACAGTAGTTCACTCAAAGTCCCAAGCAGGGTGTACCTCACCACTGCTCAGTGAAGTACAAAAAAAGTATCAAGAAAGAAAAAGAAGGCAGAGGCATATGTCAGTGCCTGCACACAAGGCGCTTGGCGCCACTTGTAGGCCAAAAAACGGCTTCGTTGACAAAGTCAACTTTTGGATGTATTGTAATTTACATCACATTCTGCCATCTGTGGCAGATATATACCACAAGGCGCTCACAGCGCCAAAGGCTGACAAGGAAAGCGCTGCAAGCGCTCGCAAATTGAACAACGCTCATGGTTGCAAACATACTGCGCTTTTGTAGCGCACAAAACTGCAAAGGCATTGCGCTTCAGCCAGCGCGCCAACCGCAAAAGCAGCGCGCTTTAAAGAGCACTGCTCAGTCCAAGAAGGGATTCCCTTGGTTCTCCTTGGAGTTCACCACAGACTGCCCCAACATGTCTCGCGTAGGGCACTCGGTCTTCTTCTCACTTGTACCTCGGCATGCGCGACCTTAGATTGAGTTTAATACCTCAAAGAACTTGGCTATAGCGCGGCGACGCTGCACAGCTCGTCCTGCTCGCTGTCCCCTTTGTTTGGGCCCCGCGACGTTCGACGACTCGTTAGTGGAGCTCCTTCGCTGCTGAACTCCACCAGGATCTCCCGAAGTTACTGTCCACGCGTCAAAATCATCCAAACTCGCTTGTAACTCGGCCGTTCGGCACTCAGTCACTTGGGATTCGTTCTGCCGGCGCTTCGTCACACTTGAAACGGGCCTTGGTTCTTGCTTCTCGACGAACTTGTTCCATTTGTTCGTTCTGACGGACACAGAGGGCGAACAGTTACCCAACAGTTCCACAACTTGTCGGAGGTCACTTAAGGATCGCTTCAAGGAATTTTCCAACGAGGTCTCCAACTTCGCCAACACACCTGGGTACTCAGACGCTTTGTTCTTGTTCGGCGGCGCATTCGATTTTGCGGTGTTCTTCT
The DNA here is from genome assembly GCA_964036045.1 of Eutreptiella sp. 'Long Island Sound 2002'. Taxonomy (NCBI): domain Eukaryota; phylum Euglenozoa; class Euglenophyceae; order Eutreptiales; family Eutreptiaceae; genus Eutreptiella; species Eutreptiella sp. 'Long Island Sound 2002'. Next base: position 40,376,301 of record OZ038380.1, on the reverse strand, counting down.
TTGGCGTTGCCTTGCTGGAATCCGCCAGCCCTTTCAATGAGCGCTCCCCTGGTTCCTTCGGTTCGTTTGGCGGCGTACTTGTCTGCCCAGAATTCAACGAAGGCTGGAACAACCGGCAATAGCGCTTTTGAAAAACGTGGCCAAAGTTCGCGTACCTCTTCGCGCAGATGACTTGTTGCTCATACCTGAGACTTTGCCTTATTCGTTGTTCCTCTGCGACGAGTCGTTGCACTGCTGTGATGGCGGCGGCTTCAGTACATCGTGGCACTTCTGTTACTCCACTTGAAAGGCGCTGCGGCGGCAATGTTGTCCTGGGCGGGGCTGGCGCTCGTCTTGACGGCGCCTTGATGGTATATTGATTGACGGCTCGGCCGGGCCGTAGACTCCTGTGATTGCACTCCTCACTCTTATTGATCTCATCTGCAGCTACAGACAAAGGCAAAGAAACGTCGTGTATATCTGTTGAATATTTCAAGACCTCAGAGTCTTGTTTCGGCCAGTACTTTCCCATGACTTCACAATTTTCAAACCTCTCATTTTGAATCTCCTGCAGTCCCATTTTGAAAACCTTGAAACGACGCCCTTCTTGTAATTGCCGCACGCAATGAATCAAATCAGTTGATCAATCTTGACTTGGTGATACGGAGTGATTCAACAGATAAGCCGTTTCATGGCCTAAACAATAATGGACGCTCAGCACACTACATACACTGTAAACATGCTAAAATCCTACAAGATCAGATCATTTTAAAATAAAAACAAAGCTTTTCAAAAGCTGCTTCTATGCACAAATCTGTGCGCGCGCGTGATCTGCAGTGCCCTAAAAGGGGGCATCTGCGACGCACCACAGCACATAACTTATATGGGGCTATGTCATGCACAACAAACAAAAATTAGACATAATTGCTGTAATCCTGACCCTGCCAAATGCAGAGGTCCACAGAAGAAATCAACCTTGTCCTGTCCTGCCCTGAGCTCCCCTTTACAGGGGCGCCTTCGCGGCCTGTGAGGGTGGTGGCCTGAAGGAGTCGCTGCCTGCCCCGTGGGGGGTCTTCCGGGTCTTTTTCCGGGGTATAGGCCTGGGCCGCCATGAGGACTCCGTGTGCCCAGTGGAGGACCCACCATTGGGCGTCCGCTTCGAGGATGTGGATGGCGTGTTGTTGGGGGGCGTGTCCAGGGTGTCCCACGATGCGATGGCTAGTTCTATCCTGGAGGGTTGGAGGTGTGCGGTGGCCCTGCGGCTTAGGAGTTGATCGATGTGTAAGGGGGTGACGGGATCTATGGGCGCCTGCGGTGGTGGGGGCATCGCTGGGATGGTTGTGGGATCCCAGTGGCGTTCGTGGGCGGCGAGGGTGTATAGGGCGGCGGTGATGACGTGGTTGAAGACCCGAGGGAGGCGGTCAATTTTGGACTGGGTGTCTGGTTCCAGTGTGTCTTGGGTGGGCGTGTGTTGCCGGAGGAAGCTGTCTTGGGTGGCTTGGTGCACTGTGGCTGGGTCGTTGGTGAGGGAGCCGTCCTCCTGCCGGACCAGGGCGATGGTGCGATGGCCCGTGTCGGTCATGGCGTCGTTGAGGTCATGGATGGCCTTGTAGGGGAGTTCATGTTGCGCATACCGTTTGTGTTCCTGGGCGATGCGCTGTTGCCTGTGGATGTGCCACCGCTGCACGTCTGCCCCCATGTGGGCTATCTGCGTCCTGCAGTGGTGTATCTGGCGGCGAGTTTGGGGGGTGTCGGTGTGGAGGAGGGTCGCCAGTTGTTGCTTCGCATGCCAGAGGTCATCGAGCACGTCCCCTAGGGCCTTGGGTGGTTGGTCGTCGTCTTTGTGGGGGTGTTGCTGGAAGCCGCAGGCGACGGCGGCCGTGCGCATGGCTGTGAGTAGGTCAGTGGGGTCTGGTTGGATGCGCCGGGCGCGGTCTATGGCCCTGTGATATTGGGACCAGGCATGCTTGTCATGCAGTGGGGGCATCTTCAGGGGGGGTGGTAGGCCGTGGTCCGCATCCTCTGGGGGGCTGGGGGGAAGGTTGGGGATGGTGAGGCGGATGTGCAGGGGGCTATGGCCTGTGGGTCCCAGCGGAAGGGGTCGAAATCGGGCCTCCGCCCGGATGATGGTGGTGGGGTCGCCATAGCATACGTCGATGCGGGATGGCGCGGCATCTGTTTGGTGCGGGAAGTGGGATGGTTGGCCTTCGAGGTTGCCCGTCAGGTCCACGAGCCCCAGCATTTCGATGGTGTCGCGGACGCATGGTGTTGGAGTGTGGCCTGTCCCCCTCGGTCCGCCTGGGTGGGGGCGGCGTTCATATCGCCGATGGTGATTGTGGGGGCGAGCATGGCCATCTGGCGGTATGCCTCGGCCAGGGCTTGGAGGAAGGGTTTCTGTGGCGTCGCCAAAGGGGACGTGGGCGTTGATGATGTTGAGTTGCCATCCATCCCCGACGACCTCATAGACACCTAGCCTCCCTGGGACGCTGAGGTGGTGGACGAGGTGGACGTGGATGCCGGTTCAGGCGTACAGGGGGGTCCCCTTGTGCCAGTAGCATTTGTACGCTTTCCGGTCCGGGGTATGTATGGGGGTGGTTTCCGGGGGGTCATCGCGTTGTAGGCCTTGTTCCTGAAAGGCGAGGAGGTGGGGAGCCCACTCTGGCCCCTGTGCCATCTGGAGCTCCTGGAGGGCGGTTGTGTCGTCCTTGGAGTATGTGACGGCCGGGTGGTTGAGGTCGAGGAGGTTGACGGTGGCCTCGGTGGGGGCGGGCCGGGGCTGTGGGGGCTTGTGCACTCGGCTCTTGCCCCGTCAGGGAGGGGGACTGGGGCTCGGGGACTTTTTCCCGGTTGGTGTGCGCTTTGATAGGCGCGGCGGGGGGAGGCTTTGGCTCCACTCCGAGGGGAGCTCCCCAGTGCATTTTCCGCCTCTGTGGGCCTTGTTCTCTTCGGTGCGGAGTCGGAAGGGGCTAGGCGCTGGTGAGCTCCAGGGTGTGGCCTTCTGGCTTGTCCGGGGCGCTGCTGCCTTGGTCTAGCTCCTTTTGGCGGTGCCAGACCACCCGGATCTGTGGCCCCTCGTTGTCCCCTGGGTCGCGGGGGCGGTACTGGATCGTGCCCTCACAGCAGATCCAGTCGCCTCTGTGGTCGTTGCGGAAGGGCTGCTGGACCTTCGCGCCCTTTTCAAATCCTGAGTACGCCTCGGGCGGGGGCGGTGCTGGTGGCGGGAGGGAGGATGATGAGGATCCCTGGTCGGGGTGGGGCGGTGGTAATGATGGGAGGGAGGATGACGAGGATGCTTGGTCCGGGTTTGCCGGGTGGGTCGGGTGGGGTGCGGGGGGTCGGGAGGTCGCTGCTTTTCCGGCTAGGTTGGGGGCGGGTGCGCCCCTTTTTCGTCTCGCTTGCTTGGGTGGGACTGGTGGTAGCGGGGCTGGGGGGGCGTGGGGTTTGAAGAAGGGGTGTGTTGCTTGCTGGCCCGGATCCCTCAGTGGGGGTTCTGCCGGCGTTTGCATGTTCGCTTTCGCGTGGCTGCGCATGAGGTCGGCGAGCTTGCGCACGGTCTCCGGGGGATCGGATGGCCATGGCAGTGCGGCCGGGCTGTCGTCGAAGGGGTGGTGAAGGTGGTAGTTCTTCATGGCCTTGGCCTGCATGACCCAGGCCTCCGTGGGTTCCGGTGTGTCTGGGCCGTTGGGGGAGCCTTGAGCCCAGTAGAGTGCTGTGTGGAGGGCTTCCCAGGGGGCTGTAAAACGCAAGCACCCAAAAGGCTCAGAGTCTTGTTCCGGCCAGTACTTTCCCATGACTTCAGAATTTTCAAACCTCTCATTTTGAATCTCCTGCAGTCCCATTTTGAAAACCTTGAAACGACGCCCTTCTTGTAATTGCCGCACGCAATGAATCAAATCAGTTGATCAATCTTGACTTGGTGATACGGAGTGATTCAACAGATAAGCCGTTTCATGGCCTAAACAATAATGGACGCTCAGCACACTACATACACTGTAAACATGCTAAAATCCTACAAGATCAGATCATTTTAAAATAAAAACAAAGCTTTTCAAAAGCTGCTTCTATGCACAAATCTGTGCGCGCGCGTGATCTGCAGTGCCCTAAAAGGGGGCATCTGCGACGCACCACAGCACATAACTTATATGGGGCTATGTCATGCACAACAAACGGAAATTAGACATAATTGCTGTAATCCTGACCCTGCCAAATGCAGAGGTCCACAGAAGAAATCAACCTTGTCCTGTCCTGTCCTGAGCTCCCCTTTACACTCCCCCCCCAAGCCCACACATACCCTGATGTGTGGCTGAGACCCCAAAACGAAAGGGTGCGAAGGGTTCTATCATAGGGGTGGGAAAAGCTCAGACAGTGCTGGGTGGGTGTAAAACGCAAGCACCCGAAAGGCTGCCTTGCATGTTTACACTCCCCCCCCAGGCTCAGCACTCCCCAAATGAGTTGCTGACCCGAGAAAAAAAATAGCAAAACATGCAGGCTTTAACCTACAATAATATACAGATATTATTGTCTGTGATCTGGCTATATCTACCCATTCCAGGTAAAAACAGCTACTATCTATGTGCAGATCATGCTAGTGGAATACCACTGGTACCATAGATAGTTCTACCCTCCTGGAAGGGATTTCTGTCACAAAACAGTGCCCTAGGGGAGTGGTGAGGTCATGTTTCGACCTATACCCAGTCAAACTCCTCAAAGGGTGTAAAAACCTGATAAGTGCTCATGGCACACAGCCTGAAGTGCTCATGGCACAGGAAAAACATAGTATAAAAATACTGAAACAACACCCCTGCTTTTTCCCAACAAAAGCAGAAAACAAAAAGGAAAACCACTCTGCTTTTTCTCCAAGACAGAAGCAGTTGAAAAGCAAAAAAAGACACACTGCTCACAAGCAGGCAGGTGCACAGCAAAACAAAAATGAAAAAACTGAGTAAACAGTAGTTCACTCAAAGGCCCAAGCAGGGTGTACCTCACCACTGCTCAGTGAAGTACAAAAAAAGTATCAAGAAAGAAAAAGAAGGCAAAGGCATATGTCAGTGCCTGCACACAAGGCGCTTGGCGCCACTTGTAGGCCAAAAAACGGCTTCGTTGACAAAGTCAACTTTTGGATGCAATGTAATTTACATCACATTCTGCCATCTGTGGCAGATATATACCACAAGGCGCTCACAGCGCCAAAAGCTGACAAAGAAAGCGCTGCAAGCGCTCGCAAATTGAACAACGCTCACGGTTGCAAACATACTGCGCTTTTGTAGCGCACAAAACTGCAAAGGCATTGCGCTTCAGACAGCGCGCCAACCGCAAAAGCAGCGCGCTTTAAAGAGCACTGCTCAGTCCAAGAAGGGATTCCCTTGGTTCTCCTTGGAGTTCACCACAGACTGCCCCAACATGTCTCGCGTAGGGCACTCGGTCTTCTTCTCACTTGTACCTCGGCATGCGCGACCTTGGATTGAGTTTAATACCTCAAAGAACTTGGCTATAGCGCGGCGACGCTGCACAGCTCGTCCTGCTCGCTGTCCCCTTTGTTTGGGCCTCGCGACGTTCGACGACTCATTTGTGGAGCTCCTTCGCTGCTGAACTCGACCAGGATCTCCCGAAGTTACTGTCCACGCGTCAAAATCATCCAAACTCGCTTGTAACTCGTCCGTTCGGCACTCAGTCACTTGGGATTCGTTCTGCCGGCGCTTCGTCACACTTGAAACGGGCCTTGGTTCTTGCTTCTCGACGAACTTGTTCCATTTGTTCGTTCTGGCGGACACAGAGGGCGAACAGTTACCCAACAGTTCCACATATTGTCGGAGGTCACTTAAGGATCGCTTCAAGGAATTTTCCAACGAGGTCTCCAACTTCGCCAACACACCTGAGTACTCAGACGCTTTGTTCTTGTTCGGCGGCGCATTCGATTTTGCGGTGTTCTTCTTTGGCGTTGCCTTGCTGGAATCCGCCAGCTCTTTCAATGAGCGCTCCCCTGGTTCCTTCAGTTCGTTTGGCGGCGTACTTGTGTGCCCAGAATTCAACGAAGGCTGGAACAACCGGCAATAGAGCTTTTGAAAAACGTGGCCAAAGGTCGCATACCTCTTCGCGCAGATGACTTGTTGCTCATACCTGAGACTTTGCCTTATTCGTTGTTCCTCTGCGACGAGTATTTGCACTGCTGTGATGGCGGCGGCTTCAGTACATCGTGGCACTTCTGTTAACCCACTTGAAAGGCGCTGCGGCGGCAATGTGGTCCTGGGCGGGGCTGGCGCTCGTCTTGACGGCGCCTTGATGGTATATTGATTGACGGCTCGGCCGGGCCGTAGACTCCTGTGATTGCACTCCTCACTCTTATTGATCTCATCTGCAGCTACAGACAAAGGCAAAGAAACGTCGTGTTTATCTGTTGAATATTTCAAGACCTCAGAGTCTTGTTTCGGCCAGTACTTTCCCATGACTCCAGAATTTTCAAACCTCTCATTTTGAATCTCCTGCAGTCCCATTTTGAAAACCTTGAAACGACGCCCTTCTTGTAATTGCCGCACGCAATGAATCAAATCAGTTGATCGATCTTGACTTGCTGATACGGAGTGATTCAACAGATAAGCCGTTTCATGGCCTAAACAATAATGGACGCTCAGCACACTACATACACTGTAAACATGCTAAAATCCTACAAGATCAGATCATTTTAAAACAAAAACAAAGCTTTTCAAAAGCTGCTTCTATGCACAAATCTGTGCGCGCGCGTGATCTGCAGTGCCCTAAAAGGCGGCATCTGCGACGCACCACAGCACATAACTTATATGGGGCTATGTCATGCACAACAAACAAAAATTAGACATAATTGCTGTAATCCTGACCCTGCCAAATGCAGAGGTCCACAGAAGAAATCAACCTTGTCCTGTCCTGCCCTGAGCTCCCCTTTACAGGGGCGCCTTCGCGGCCTGTGAGGGTGGTGGCCTGAAGGAGTCGCTGCCTGCCCCGTGGGGGGTCTTCCGGGTCTATTTCCGGGGTATAGGCCTGGGCCGCCATTAGGACTCCGTGTGCCCAGTGGAGGACCCAACATTGGGCGTCCGCTTCGAGGATGTGGATGGCGTGTTGTTGGGGGGCGTGTCCAGGGTGTCCCACGATGCGATGGCTAGTTCTATCCTGGAGGGGTGGAGGTGTGCGGTGGCCCTGCGGCTTAGGAGTTGATCGATGTGTAAGGGGGTGACGGGATCTATGGGCGCCTGCGGTGGTGGGGGCATCGCTGGGATGGTTGTGGGATCCCAGTGGCGTTCGAGGGCGGCGAGGGTGTATAGGGCGGCGGTGATGATGTGGTGGGCTTGCCCCTCCAGGACGATGTGGCGCTCCGTGCCGAAGTCCTTTGGTAGGTGGGCTGCTGGGTGGACCTTGATGTGGGCTAGGGCGCGTTGGTGGGCCTTCTTTCCCCCGTCTAGCGCCTGCGTCTGTCTGTCCCCCGGGATGTGCTGGTGTTGGTGGTTTGGCGGGGGCGGTCCCAGAACGAGGGATTCTACTTCGTGGAGGGGGATGGCGTGTTCCCTGGACCTATTGGGCAGGATGTATATGCCCGGGTCTCCCGGTACGGTGCCCAGGTACATGTTGCCCGTGATGGTGGGGGCCGGCAGCGGTTGGCGCAGGGGCGAGGTGCATGGTGTGGAGCAGGGCGGGTCATGGTGCTCACGGCGGGGGTGGTCAATGCCGTACGGGGTGATGTGTACGGCGAAGGGTCCGACGGCGCGCTGGAGTTTGTGGGGTTGGATGTTGTGGAGGCGCGCCACCGCCCGTGTGTGGGAGCGCCCTTCGCTGATCCACACGGCGTCTGCCCGCGACGCCGCTGGGTTCAGGCAGTCCGTGGTGATGCCTGTGATCGTGCGGTTGTGGGTGGCATCTGACACTCTGGCTGGGGGGGCGCTAATGCGGGGGATGGTGTGGTCTTTGTGGAGGGTGCGGACCTTGCACCTCGCATCGTGTCGGTGCTGGGCCTCCTGGGCGGGGGTGTGCATACCTGTGTGTTTGCGCTTCTTGTTGGGGCGGTCTGCTGTGTGGAAGGGGGTGGGCCAGGAGGGGGCGTGGTGGAGGGTGGGGTGTGGGAGGTCCCCCCGTGTTGCCCATGTGTACAGGGTGGCCGCGGCGGCCCTTTCTGCCTGTATGGTGTATCGCTCGTCGTGTCGGCGACGGGTGACGAGGACGTTCGGGGCCGTCAGCTCATACACCTGTGTGGTGTGGGGGAGGTGGCGGGTGACGGTGATCTTGGCGGCGTTGTTCTTGCGTGTGGTGGTGTGGGGGATGATGTAGTGGGTCGCCCATTCGTCCTGGGGGGTCTGTTCCGTTGTGTCCAGCTTGAGTGGGGGGTGGAGCGGCTTCGGTGTTGGGGGCTTTTCTTGGGCCTTCGCGTGGGGCGCCACTTTGGTTTCGACCAGGTATTGTGGGCCCCAGGTTTCCGGGGCCCCTACCTGTGTGGCTGCCGCTGCTGCGGCTTGGAGGAGGGCGGTTGTGTTGGTGTCTAGAGAGGGGGCCCCTGGTTGGGGGCTGAGGGTGTCGTGGTCTTGGTATGCCCACCAAATGGTCTAGCCTGGTTGGGTGTTGCGGTGCGGGGTTTGGGTCTGGGCTTGCTGGATGGATAGGGCGGTCTTGATGTCCTCTGCTGCTTGTGGGTTTATGGGTGTGGCGTACGCCCATAATCCCGGGGTGTGTATGCCGTGTGGTGCTTGGCCTACTCCTCGTATCGGGTGTAGGGTGTGGTGGGTGCGCGTGAGCCCTAGGTGTTCTTGGAGGAGGTCCCCCCGGATGTCCTCCCACCGTTGCTGCCAGGTGTGTGTGTGGTCGTTGGGGGCGGGGTAGGTGATGACAATTGCTTGCCATGGGGTGGGTCCTGGATGTACCGCCATAGGTGTTGACGATGCTTGCGGGGGTATGTGGACGGCGTGGGCGGGGGCTGCTTTTACAGGGTTTCCTTCCGTTGGTGTGATTGTGGCATCGCCTTGGACGGTGAGGAGAAGGTGGTGGAAGCCCGTCGGTGGTGCCCAGGTGGCAGTGGGCTTGTTGATCGAGTGGAGGCGGATGGCCTGGAGCCCCGGTGTGATTTCGTCCCATCGGAGTGTGTTGTTGTGGACCGCCCATTCCTGTGGCAGGTCCCGAAACCCGTTGCGGTCCGGGCCGGTGCGGTGTTGTGGGGGGAGCTCCATTGTCGTGATGGGGTGGGTGAGGGGCTCTGTGCGTGTTTTTTTCTTGTGTGGTTGGTGGTGATGGTGCCTGGGGCATCTCTTCGTCCAGTTGTTGTGGGGCTTTCGCCTCCTGCAGTTCTGCACTGATGATGGCGAAGCCATCTGGGAGGGTGGGGGAGGCGGGGGGGTGGGGTGCGGGATCGTTCCAGGTGATGTGGTATTCCTCCGGGTTCTCGGGGCTTTGCTGTACGGTGATGGCGGCGATGGCGTTGTCTTCAGGTGTGCATCGGTGTGCATTGTGGTCGAGGGGGTGGAGGGTGATGGTGTGGCGGTGTTTCCAGCTGTGGAACGCTAGGAGGGCTTGCAGGCCGTGCCTAGTGTCCCCGGGCGGGCGGGGGTAGGTTTCGGCTGCTGCTTCCAGGAAGGCGTCCTTGCCGCCAGTCCAGGTGTCTTCCCAGAGAAGGTCTTCCTCTGTGCCCCACTCGTTGTCGGTCCTTTTTCCCTGCTTCCACCCCTGGAGGGTCGCGTGGTCCTCAGGGAGGTCTCGTTGGATGGACTGGTAGTACTGCTCGGCGTCCATGGCGGCTAGGGTGCTGGCCAGTGTGGCGTAGATGTCCCTTTCGGGGGGGGGGGCGGTTGGGGCGTGGGGGCGCGGTTGGGGTCAGGCTCCGCTCGCTGGTGTTCCGCGTTCTGGTCTGCGGTGGACGCGGGGGATATGGAGCGTGATGGCATGGGGTGATCGGGATCCTGCGGTTCCGTGGGTTGCTGGTGGGCTTGTGGGCGCGGGGCCGTGGCTGCCAGTAGGTGTCGGATGGCCGGGAGGACGTCGTAGTCGTCGTCCCAGCAGTGGGCTGCAGCGCACGTCCTGTCAGGGGAAGCGGGGGGGTGTGTTGCGGAGCCGTGTACGATAGGGTGAGCGACGCGTGCAGGTGGTGGTGTGCTCGCTCTGCCGTTCCGTTCCCCGCGAGCTCTGACCCTTCGGGGGTGGTGGTGATGTTGGTGGTGAGGGTGGTGTGGGTGCCAAAGTGGATGATTGTGCCGCTGGCGGTGTTGTTGGCGAGGGTGGTATGGGCGTTAGCGTAGATGAGGTTCGTGCTGGGCTAGTTGATGGTGGTTAGTTGGTGGGTCAGCTGTTGTCGCTGTCGTCGTCGCCGGTGGTGTTGGTGCCTCTGATGTCGTGAACACTGATGGCGAGGGTGATGGTTGGTGAGCATGGCGAGGGTGACGTATGGGGCGTATGTGGTGTTGCCGGTGGTGTCGATGGTGAGGGTGTTGTTTCTGGCCGTTGGGGCGTAACGTTTGTGGGCCAGACCTGGCGGTGGTGGCGAGGGTGCTGTAGATGACGGGTGGTGTGGCCCACGTCGCCTCCGGTGGTGGAGGTGTGATAGGTGCCGTGGTGGTGAGGTTGGTGTTGGCGACGGTGGGGTGCCGCGGATGGTCTATTGGTTGTTGGTGGTGGAGCTGTTCTTGGTTTGTGGGTAGTCCCCGTGCTGCGGTGGTGGTGTTGGTGGTGTCAATGTTCGTTGAGGCCGTTGGCGATGCCAGGGGTTCCTGGCCTCGCGCGGGGTGGTGGTGCCGCTGGTGAGTGTAGGTGGTGCCATGGGCGGCGGTGCCATTGACGGCCCGGCCGGGTGTTCTGGCAGTGATGCTGACGGTGTGGGTGCGGTGGCGGCAGTGTTGTGGTCGTTAGTTCATCGAGGTTTGTGTCTTTCCGGGTGTCGGTGACACTGATGGTGGGTCGGCGTAGGCGCTGCTGGTGGGTGTGGGTCCGGGTGTGGGAGGTCTTTGGGTTGTTTTGGGCGCTATGGGCTGGCTTTCCTGCTGGTGCTGATTATTGTCTTCTGGCGGAGGGTGATGTCGCTGGTGGGGCTGCTGCAGGTTTTGGGTGTAGGTGTGGTTTAGGGTGCGGCGTTGGTGGGGGGCGCCGACGGTGGGTGGCGTGACTGGTGGGTGGCAGCGGTAGTGGGGGTGTCGGTTGTTGGTGAGGCTGCCGTCGTCGGTGTTTTGGTTTGTGCTGGTGATGGTGTCGCTGGTTGTGCAGATGGTGGGGGGTGGGAGGGGGGACCCCTATCCTGGTGGTTTGTGAGGGTGTTGTGGCTATCGGTCGACGGTGCTGCTTTGCTGGTGTTCTTGAGGGCGGTGCGGGGGTTGGCTGGGAGTGTTGTCGGCGATGCTCTGGTTGTTAGTGCCTGCGGTTTGTGGTCGTAGGTGGTTAACCGGGCTTTGTCGCTGGTGAGGGTGGTGCAAGTGGTGTCGGTGACTGTTCGGCTGGTGCCCTTTGTGCGGGCTGTGTGGTTGTTGTATCAGGGGTCGGTGGCATTGGTGACGGTGACGGCGGTGCGTTGGGGGTTGGTGCCGGTGGTGGCGTTCCGATGGTGAGGGTGCCGGGGACGCTGGGTGGCTCCGCGTTGTTTGGTTTTTCTCCTCGCCATTCCTGGCGGAGGGTGCCGCTGGTGTCGCTGGTGGTGAGGGTGGTGGATGTGGTGGTGTTGCTGCGGTTTTTTGTGCTGCTTGGGTGGTGGGGACCCCTGGTTGATGTTGACGATGCTCCCGGTGATGTCCATGCGGTGGGCGTGACGGTGTGTGCTGTTGCTGTTTCTACCCATGGCTCGGAGCCCGGTGGGTGGCGCTGGTGGTGTTTGTTCGCCAGCCGTGCTGGCGTCTTTGGTGATGCCGCCAGTGGGGGCGCCCTAGGTGTTACTCTGTGCCGGGGTCGTGGTGGTGGTGGTAGGGGTGCTGTAGGTGACGGCACCTCGGCACATCGTTGGTTGGGTTGGTGGTGGTGTGGATATTGCCGTGGGTGTTGGCGGCGTTGGTGTCGCCGACCGTGAGGGTGTCACGGTGGTTGTTGGCGTGTCTCGTCGTAGTTTGTCGGCGTGGGTGTTGTTGGTGTTGGTGCTGGGTGCCGCTGGCGTTTGGGTGGTCGGCGGTTCTGGGCGTGCCACTCGTGGCTGGTGTTTGGCCGGCTTGTGGTCCTGGTGGTGCCGGTTGTCTCCGGTGTTGGGTTATGTCCTTCGGCTCTCCTTGGGTCTGTAGTGGCAGGTGTTGCATCGGTTGTGGTCGAGGGCGTCGATGCTGTGGGTGGGTGGCGATGTCGCCGTGTTGCCGCTGTCCGTGGCGCTGGTGATGGTGTTGGTGAGGGCGCCGCGGGGGGGGCTGTGAGTGTTGGCGTTGTAGGGCGTTGTAGGTGATGCCCTGGTGGATGGTGGTGTTCTGACGGTGGGGGCCGGACCTCGCCACTCCTGGCGGAGGTTCCCATGGGCCTTGCTGGCCGATGTGTTGGCCCTGGCCCCCTTGGCGTCCTTGTTGCCAATGGTGTCGTACCGGGTGGTGTCGCCGTGGTGGCTGTCGTTGACGCTCCGGGTTGCTGTTGGTGAGGTCGCACTGTCGGTAGTGCCGTCGGTGATGCCGCTGGTGAGGTCGTGGCGGGCAGTGCTATGGTTTACGGCGTCTCTGATGTTGTTGATGCTGCTGGTGGTTGGTGTGGGTCTGTGTGTGGGTTGTCAGTGGCCTGTGTTCGGGGGTGGGCGTTGGTTGGTTCCTGTGGCTCTGTCTGGAAGGGTGTGCAGTAGGTGGCGTGGGCTGCTGGTGATGCTGTTGGTCAGGGTGGTGCCGCCGGTGGTGTGGGTGCCGCTGGTGACTGCGTGCTGGATGGCGCCCTGTGGTTGGTTTGGTGGCGAGGGTGTTGTTGTTGATGGTTCTGGGCGTCTGTCCTCGCATCCTCTGGCCGGGGCTTGGTGGTTTGCTGGTTCACCGTTTCTGGTGGCTTTGGTTTTCTCTGGTGGCAGAGGTTGCCGGTGGCGACGCTGATGGTGGGGTGATGCTGGCGATGGTGTGTTTGATGCCGTTGGCTTGGGTGATGTAGGTGTTGTATCCGGTGTTGGCGTGCGTAGGTATCGTAGGCGATGGTGAGGACGGCAGTGGCGCTGGTGATGGTGATGGTGAGGGTGTTGTGTTGGCTTGATTGTTGGTGGTGTTGGTGTCTCTGATGGTGTGTATGCTGTTGGTGGTGTTTTTGGGTGCGGGTCGGTGGGTGGCGCGGTTGTGACGCCTTGGGTGTAACATGGTCGTTGGGTGGCTTCTTGTGTTGGTATGATGTTGGCAAGGCTGTCTCAGGTGTTGTGCTGGGTGCTGGGGCTGCTGGTGTTGCCGACTGCGTCTCCGTTGGTTCCGGGTGTTTCCGCTGGTGACGGTGTTGTGGCGTTTGGTTTGGGGGTTGGTGGCGGTGCAGGTGTGGGTGTTGCAGTTACTGGTCCTGGGTTTGGGCGTGGTTGGTTGGGTGTTGCTGGGTGTGGGCGCTCGCCACTCCTGGCTGAGGGCTTGGCGGCGTTCGTTTGCCAGCCGTGCTGGCGTCTTTGGTGACGCCGATGGTGGGGGTGCCCTAGGTGTTACTCGGTGCCGGGGTCGTGGTGGTGGTGGTAGGGGTGTTGTAGGTGACGGCACCTTGGCCCGTCGTAGGTGGGGTTGGTGGTGGTGTGGATAGTCCCGTGGGTGTTGGCGGCGCTGGTGTTGCCGACGGTGAGGGTGTCATAGGTGATACTTGGTGGTTGGCGTATCTCGTGGTGGTCTGATGGCGTGGGTGTTGTTGGTGTTGGTGCTAGGCGCAACACACGATTTTGAGTCCCCATTTTGTAAAGCCTCATGCGCCAAGCCAAAGCGAACATGAGATCCGGCATAATGTGGTGTTTAACACAGAAGCACATGCCAACACATAAGCAGCATACCATGGTTCATGGATCTCTAAACACTTTGCTGCTAACCAGTAAAGTGAGGTCATGAAACGCAAAAATGAGCAAAAATTGAGGTCAAAAACGTGCATATATTGCCAAATTCAAAGTACATATGATAGTATATTCAATCGCTCACCCATGGATTCAACCTACGATTCTAAACACTATACCTTGGGACCATTTGTGCATGATCCCCCAACTTGGATCCCCAATCAGGCGCATAGAGAGACATATGGACCCCCTCTCAACATACACCACAAAAGTGGGAAAATTGGGATTGGCGCTCGTGGGATTCACCGCAAGTTCTTCCATTCGCAATATATAACCCGTAGATGTGATCTAACGCTATGGAGTTCACCAGTGGGGCATGAGCAAGACCCTTGCCGCGTATGACTCCATGATTTGCTGGCGTCTGGGCATGACGATGCTGGTCCGTGAGGCTCTCGGCCGTCCCAAAGTGGCCTAAAAATGGTATAACAACCCTCCCAACAGAGATATATGATATGGGCTTGAATTGAGCGAAGTTAATACTATGCAACACACACATATAACCCAAATCTCTCAAATTCGGGTTGGTTACCCCAAACTCCACGGTGGTCAGGAACACCAACATGTTGGCTCACATGCACGGCCGAACACAAATGAGTCACAATGCATGTGCATAACCCCTATGCCAACGTGAATTAAGCACACGGCGTCCCTAAGGCATCCCATGAGGGACCATCGCTGCATTCATGACATACCCAAGTCGATCGTAGCCCATCGTTCAAAAAATGGGCACTTGTCATGGTTAGACCATGAGCAAATTAGCCCTAAGCAGCCCTACCAAGGTCTTGGTAGGCCATATCTTGACGATGGTGACAAGCGCCGGCTCACTTGTGCATATACCAAGCACTTCCACCCTTTCCGTTGGCCTCTCAAAGTATCAGTGCCGCGCGCGAACGTTTGGGGGTGTTTAAGCCATATTATGGTTGCGCAAAAGGTTGCGATGACCGTGGGATGCCGCCCATGGCCCAAAAAAGGCCGAACCAAGTACCTATGTGTGCGCCTCGAGGAGGTGCACCCATGCATGATCAAAACTGACGACCGTCGACTTTTCCCAAAATCGAAATTGGGACTTAAGGATAAAAATTGCCCGAAAATTCAGGAAAACACTGGATCCTCATCTTATGCTTAGCGCCGGTTAACCGAGCTATTGAAACCCCCTAGAATCCAATTCGATCAGTCTTTATTTCCTGGACGGAACTTGCGACAACGACCGCGGCGACTGTCGGCGGCAATTTCCCGCCCGAATTTCAGGATTATCTCCCCAATAACCCCGCAGACATATGCCCAAGTTGTATAAGTACATCTGGACCATCCGGACACACATCTCTGGGGGTTAGCTGGCATTTACGGTCGCCGAAACTGCGGCTGATAGCATTGCGATGCAGATCGGCGGCGGAGAGAGAGATACCAGCTGATGGCGGCTTGCCGGCCCACAAATACAAGCCCTCAATGACAGTGAAACCAAGTCATGGGGTCCGAACCAGCTTCACCCCCCTTCTCAGAGCGTTGTAACACCGCTCGGAAGTCATTCAAGAGAGGACCGGAGGACCCCAATCGCCCCCCCCCCCCACGTCCCAAGGACACATGGAGGCCCCACATACGGCGTAGGCGTCCCCCATGCCCGAAGAGAGGGGTGAGGACACACAAAATAGGTGCCCTCTGCCATATTCTGTCTCCCCTTGATCTACAACATGGTCCAAGGGGGTCAAAAATGGACAAAACGTCGTAGACCGGTCTAAATACGTATACCTCGATGAATATATATGTGTGGAGACCAAGTGAAGGGGGTATATGGCCGATAAAGGCCAAAATGCTCATGATGAACACCCCCACTTTGTCTCCCACTCATCACAAAGCAAACATAGATGCCAAAGGGGACCCATCAGGGGGCTGTTGCACCCACCAAATGGACCAACACGTCCTTGATATCCAAGGAAGTACCCTTCTTCTTGAGATACTGCATCCAGACCATGGGGAACCTCGGAACGAATCTGCTCGGAGGCTCCCACGAACCTCTGGACGCTGCGAATCCCTTCCAACGGACCTTGTACAGCCTCCCCCCGGGCGTCCCCTGGTCTAGCTTGTCTGTCAGGATCCTCTCAGCGGTGAAGTTGTCGTCCTCACCCTCATCATCAGAGTCCAAGTCGCCAGCCGTGAACTCGAAGGTGACACGACGTCCGCTCGGGTCTGGCGCTCGGGGATGGAGCTGGGTATGGTCGCGGTCCACGACCTTGTTATCCCCCACACCTTGTTATCCCCCAGGATCTTGTTATCCCCCACACGAACTGCATACACATCCTGCCCGACCTTGCGCACAATCACCCCCGGCACATACCAGGATGCCTGCCTATGCCTGGACAGGACGTCCTTGTGGTGCTGCCCCACCCATACGGTGTCCTTGAGGGCATACTTCTCCACTTTCCCCTGCTTGAAGTACTTGACCCTCTTCGCGTGCTCGTCCTGGAGCGTCTTGCACACCCGGGCCGCCGTGTTACCGGCCTCAGCCATCATCACCTAGGCTTTCAGGGCAGGTATGTTTCCTTAAATGGTCCGGGTTTTTATCCCCGGGTGCCCCAATGCTTTTTTGGTTCGTATGCTTCCCACTATGTGTACTACATACAATGGAAAGGATGATCCAAATTAAGTTTTGGTAATCCTCCATACTATGTCTGATAATTTTGAGCCAAACTAATTGTCCCGCGTGGTGGCTCCACATTGTGTTGCCATGCGACGGGCCATTTCGAATTTGGAGAACACCAAAGAGTCATAGTTTGGACATGGATGATCACCCATATGAAAAGGAGACAATCAACCTTGATTTGTGATTCTTTTACACCTGCATTGGTCCTGCAAATTCATTTGTGATTTCGAAATACTTTTTTGGCCCGTTCCATGGCTCAACAATGTGGGACCATGTGACGAGCCACAAGAAACAAGTGAAGGCAACACTGATACAGAAGCAAAGCACACATGGGGGCATGTGAGTGTTCACTGAGGTTGTACTTGTGGAACCATGTGCCAGTACATGCTTGGCACAGACGCCTGCTGCTGTGCGTTCTGGCTTTTTGTTTGAGACTCCTCAAACGCTTTGTTAAATTTTTCTAGGAACTCAACAACCTTTTTCATATTGTTTTGTAGGTCCTCAAACTGGCTGCTCAGTCTCACGAGCTTCTGATGCACGGCGCGCGTAAACTGACTTGAAGAGCCACCCATTGAGGTGTCTGGACCTTTATCACCAACCAACTCCAGCGTAATAGAGCCACGAGCCTTGTTGCTCCAAAGAAGCATAAAGGCAAAGGTTCGGGCATTGCCTTTTACATGCATGGATTACCCGTTGTGTAATTGGATGACTGGCTTGCGCAAAGGGATTTCTGTACACATACCATTGCCTGCGTTGACTGAAATACGCCCTTCAATACCAGGTGGCATGCAAAACACGGTGGCACTGGGTGGATCACCTTCAAAACCGACATTGTACTCTCTCTTCAAACCGTAATAAAGCCGGCAAATTATAGCACTCTTCAAATCACCCTCAGCAAACTCAGAGGTCACCATCAGGCGTGCAAAGTCTTTTTTGTCTTTGAAAGGCCCTCGGACAGACAGAACCCATCATTGGCTTCGTACCAGCTGCTGCTATTCTGGCGCCGCAGGTTGTGGAGCAAGAGGGCCTCACGTGCCAATGTTTCTTTATACTGCTTTGACGTCAGTGATAGACACAAGGGCAGGGCTGCTCTTTCCTCAGAATCTGGCACAGTGTGCATGCAGCAGATAGGAAGTGAAACAATGCCAGCGTCCATGCAGAGAATGTTCCCAAGCAATGCAAACAGTAGTGCAGCAGCAGTGGCACAACATTGCCTGCGTCGGACTCCTCTTCATCTGCATCTTCATCAACAGTATCTCCATCTTTAGACTCTTGTCTATTGCTTCCTACATTGCTCGACTCGATTTCAGAGTGGCACTGCAGCTGCATAGACAGTAAGTGTAGGGAAGCAACAGGTAGCGCAGCGCAATGGGCATTTTTTGGTTATGCCCACGCATGGCATGTAGCGGCGTGCACATTTACGAGCCACTGGACGATCCAATTTTTGTTTGGCCTCGGTATGACCCTAAGTAGCTGGTTCGAGCAATCTGTGATCTAACGTTGCAACTTGCTTTGCTGGCGTCGTCTTCGGAACGATCATTTGCGCGCTTTGAGGCTTTGCTGGCGACCTGAAGCATGCACGTTGTCACGTGCGCATTCACGAGCCATTGAACGATCCAACTTTTACGTGCCTCCTCACCGACGCTGCATTGCTAATTACAATTACCTCTGCATCTCTATCGGCATTAGAACCACTCCTGTAACCTTCTGCATCTTCCCTGGCGCGCTTTGAGGCTTCTCGGACGTCTTGCAACAGGCACGTTCTGTGTTGCGCATTTTTGTGCATGGAGAGGGGCCAGGACCAAAAACCGGCTGAAAAAATTGTCAAAATCACATGACATACCTTTTTAGTCTGTGTCATGTTGATTTTTGTTTTCAGCAGCCTCCGATCGTCGCTGCAGCAGTGCGCGCACGTGACCGCTGGCCTGCACTGTGTTGCGCTTTTGTTGAGCCACAGGACGGGACAAATGTAATACAGTGATTTCCTCTGTCCTTACCGCAAATTGTTGCTAATCTGGGCTGCATCCTGCTACCTACAGATAGAACCCTCAGTGATCATAGATCAGACACATTATAAACTTCCTGTGTGCCGAGTTCTGGATGTGTTGTATCATGGTGCATGAATGTGGACCCAAACGACGAGCAAGTAGGCATTGGGGGCAATGGCAACACAATGGGGACCATCATGTCATCAAAGTCACGCTTTTGAAGAGCTCGTGTATTGTTCCACATGGAATAGCAATAAACCCTATGAACGAAGGTTAATCACGGTTTAGGACATGGCGTTTTGGTATTGGCACATCCCATGGTGCCACATTGTTGAGCCATGAAATGGGCCAAAATATATGTTTCGAACCCGAAGACACTTTGCAGAATCCAGGTAGGAAAATCATGGTGTTGGGAGCCACGGATGAGCGCCAACATGAAAAAAAGGCAATCAACCTTGATTAGTGTTGTGGATGCCGTTTTTTGGAAAATTCGAAATGGCCCGTCGCATGGCACCACAATGTGCAGCCACCACACGGGACAATTGGCTTGACTCCAAAAGATCAGACATAGGATGGAAGATTACCAAAAACTAATTTGGATCATCCTTTTCATTGTATGTAGTGCACAAAGTGAGAGGCATACCAATCAAAAAAAGCATTAAGGCAGCCGGGAATGTAATATGGGACCATTTAGGGAAATGTACCTGCCCTAAAAGCCTAGGTGATGGCATTGGCATCCCGGGCGACCTTGCCATGGTTCAACCAAGGCAGAGTGTGTGACACTCAAACCCACGGGAACAGGATGCGATGAGGGCGACAGTCCAGTGGGCCCCGGGAGGTTGTGGTATGCCTGGAGCGCTCTGCACAGGGAGTTGTTCAAATTCCGACCGGGTTCGTCCATGTGGAGCTGGCGGAACTTGTCAAACATCTGCCGACCGGCCACCTCATCCCGGCCATTCAACCGTCTGTGGTAGGCCACAGTCTTGGCGTGCCGGATGCCCATGTGCTTGCACATCGTCCCGAACCACACACCCACAACCTGACTGCCCTGGTCGCTGCAGATGACGGCCGGGACGTCCAAAATCGTTAGCCAATGCCGGCTCATGGCGTTGGCGACGGTCCTGGCCTGCAGCCCCATTCCATTTTTGTCCTTCTTGTCCTTTTTCCTGGGCTTCTTGCCCGGGACAGCGACGATGTACCCACTGTGCTTGTCCAAGGCTAGGATGACACAAGCGTATGTCTCTCCCTCCACTGTGACCTCCGGCATGGCGAACGAATCCGTGGCAACGTACCTCATTGACGCCTCTGGTATCGCAGTGTACACCGGATTGCCCGCCGTGGAGTGGTTGGGGCTCTTCCTGGCCCGACAGACGGCGCAGTCGCTGCAATACCTATCCAGGATGGCATAGTACCCCGGTGGGAACTTCAATCGCCATTCCAGGTGCTGCTGCATCCTGTCCCGACCAGGATGCATGAGCTGGGCATTATGCCAGTGGTCCATGAGCTCCTCTACCCGGCTCTCGGAAAGCAACAGCTTGTCCTTGAGGAACAACTTGTCTCCATCCTCGGTCAAGCCCTCAGGCCACTCATTCTCCGACGGGGCTCTCACGGCGTTCCAATACCTGCCCCAGTGCTCGGAGGCGGCATAGTCGTCCGACCAATCCTCCGTGACCACTGACTTGACTAGCTCTACGGGGGCGACCATCCACTGATCGAGGGTCTTCTCACGAATGGACTTGACTCGGGCTCCCCGAAACTCGGCCAAGTCTGTACGGTTCGTCATCACCACAAAGCACTTGACCCCATCTTGCTCCATGGCCTTCTCCATGTCAATAATTTGCCTGGCCTCCGCGGTCATCTTGGCGTCCCCATGGCTGCTCTATCCATCCATGCCTTGCCCGCGGGGTAGGCCCAACGACTGAGGCAATCTGCCACAGTGTTGTCCTTCCCTGGGACGTACACAACACTGAGGTTGAGCTTGGTGAAAGTCTCATGCCATCCAGCTCTCCTGGCCGCCGGTCTCGATGAAGTGTCCACGTGGTTCCTGTCTCAGCTCTGGAGCGACTGATGGCCTGTACACACCACCACCAGCTGCAGTCTGATTTGGCCTGACAACTTCCTGAGCGCACACACGATGGCATTTGTCTCCTCCTTCCTTGCGGTCCACGTTCGGCGTTGGCCCTCAGCCAGGATTCGGGTCCAAAACGCCACAGTAACATGTGTCCCGTCGTCCCAGACCTGCTCAAGGACTGGCCCAATGGCACAGTCCGAAGCTCCCGTGCGCAGCACAAATCCCTTGTCGGGGTCCACCAGGAACAACCCGAACTGCCCCAAGAGGCGCTCCTTCAGGCGGTGAAACGCATCCTCGGCCTCCGGGGTCCAGGCTAGCTTCTTCTTGCTCCCCTTACGGCCATCAAACTTGCCCACCTGCAGCATCTTGTGCAGCGGGCCCAAGAGTTCCGCGTACATCCGGACGTAGCCCGAATAGTAGTTGCAGAACCCCATAAAGGGCCGGAATTCGCTGATGGTCTGGGGCCTCTCCCAGTGGTGCAGGGCTGCCAGTTTCCCAGGCATAGGGCGGCGTTGCCCGTGACCCACCACATGACCCGCGAATTCCACCTCCCTCACGAAGAGTGAGGCTTTTGTGGGCTTGCACACCATGCTGTGCTTGTCCAACTCGTCCAGCACCTTGCGCAGATCCTTATCATGCGCTGCGATCAGCTCGTCCTCAGTCATACCCTCCGTGCCGGACCCGATGATGATGTCATCCACAAACAGGTCGGCACAGTACCAGACCGGACGGAGTAAGTCCTGCATCTTGCGTTGAAAGACGGCAGTGCCGTTCTTGGCCCCCATGGGAACCAGGTTTCATTGAATGGGCCTCAGCGGAGTGGACATCGCTGTGCAGGGCCTGGACTCCTGGTGCAGCGGCATCTGGTGATAGCCGTGTTTCAGGTCTAACACCGTAAAGATGCGCTTTTTCTACTGCTTCTGCAGGATTGTGTTGATCAGAGGGAGCGAGTATAAGTCGTGCTTGGTCTGCTCGTTCAGACCCCTATAATCCACCAGCAACCTCCACTCGCCCTTCTCCCCTTTGGCCACGGTGAACGCTGGGCTGGCCCACTCACTATCGGAGCGTTCAATCCAGCCCGTCCCGATGAACTCGGCCAATAGCTTCTTCATTACTTCGGCCCGATCACCTTGGAGTTGATACTCCCTGTGGCGGTAGATGTTTGGGTTCGGCTTCAGCTTGGATCTTGGCGTGCCAGACCTCCAGCGATCCGGTGGGTTCTTGTTGGCGAAGCCGCTGAATAGCCACGAATAGGCAGCGATCAGCCTCTCCTTCAGCTCGGTGACCTTTGGGTTCTCCTGGGCCTCTTCAGGCGCTTGCTTCGGTCTCGATACAACCGACCGCACCGCGGTGTAGGCCTCCTCCAGGTCCGAAGCTGACTTCTCCTCATCCGCTATGCCGTCTTCATCGTCATGGGGTGCACTTCCCACCGATCGTCCTGGAAAATTTGCGGCCTCGGACAGGTTCTTGTCCAGATCGGTTCCCACTCGCGGAAATCCCAATGTCGGCGGGTCGGACCCCACAGGACCATCGTATTGGTCTGCCAGGTGATCCAGAACCCTCGCCACGAACTCATCCCTCTCATACTTGCCGGTGACCAACCTCTTGTCATCCCACCAATGCGGAGATGTGACCGCGGCTCGCTCCCTCTTGGCGGCCACCCGGTTGTGCATCCCCATTCGCATGTAGTTGACGATGTTGTTGATCTCAGCATGGGACAGGACCTGAACGCCATCAATCGGCTGGTCAGTCCCACCTTTGGGTCCAAACATGACCCGTATGGGCACCGCCCCAACCCTACGGACAAATGCTTCATCTCCCGTGGGCTGGGCCTGCGCCCCGTCCACCAAGAAAGCCCTGGTGCCTCATGCCTGACCCTGGGGGGGCCATAGATAAGACCTTGGCGTCGATGAACAACTGCTCCTCTGGACTGAACGACATCTCGTTCAGGGTGATGGAGTCCAGCGTCGGTTCGAGACCTTCAAGCGGACATGGGCTGGATCCAATGCCAGTGATAACCAGGATTCCCTTTGCCCTATCCGCGATGGTCTTCTCCACCGTACGTCTGGTGTCTTCCCGAGAGCCATGCCAATACATGGGTCCCCACTCATTCAGACCCCAATGCCTGTGCCACGCCCAATCCCCTCGATGCCAATGCCTCCTGCAGTTCCTCAATTGCGGGGCATCCCGGGAAGCAAAGATTTCCGTCTCGGGCGTGTTGGCTCCCAGCGTCTCGATCATTCTCCACACACCTGCGGCGCCCTGCCGTACTCTGTGAGCTGGACCCCACCTGTCCCCTCTGGACTTGCCACCAACAGCCTGCACCGTTCGGACAATCCGATCCTCCTCCTCCGCATTCCATTGGGAGGATCCGCAAGCATAGTCCGTGGACAACCATGTGAGGCGTTCGTCATCCTCTCGGACCAGCGTAGCACGATGCAGAAGGGCTCCTATGGCGTTGCTCACCATGAAGTCATACCCCATGATCATATCCCAATCGGTGATGTCGGCAACATAAAAGTTTCCAGATAGAGTGCTCCTCTTAGCCAAGTCCGGCCGGTTCAGGCGCTCATGCTCCCAGAACTCCATACTGATGGTGGCCTCATGGGTGCCTCCACCCATCATATCACCGTTGGCAACCTTCAGGCGTACTGGTCTCCGGCTGGGCTGCAATGATTCCTCCTTGAACAACCCTCTCCGGACCAGGCTCACCTGGGCACCCGGGTCCATTAAAATATCCACCACCAACTCCTCCCTTCCGCACCGTACACGCACCTTCAAGTGCAGCTGCCGCTTGTCGCCATGCGGTGTATGGGCGACTCTCACGACATGCAACTCTAGCACGTCCGGGTGCATCAGGACTTAGAGGGTTTGGTCGCGGATGGTGTCAATCTTGAGGCTGTCCTGCCCGTCCACGGGGCTCTCGGTGGTCGCTCCTTCTCTCTCGTCACGCCCCGAACCCACATACATGTCCTTCGACAGGGCGCTCCAGGCGTTGGAACTGGCGAAGCCCAGTGGTTTTGGCTTTTCGGGAGCCTCCTTTGGCACCCAATGTGTCTTTGTCTTCTGCTGGATTCCACTGACTTTCGGAGGAGAGACCTCCGGGGTCCCACTCCCGTGGGGGATCCTCTAGACTTGGTTTGCCGCAGCACCTTCTGGCTGCGACACACAATGACTTTGTCCGCCACGTTGCTGAGCCTTGAGTTCATCCAATGTCCTCAACATGTCTTCAGCGACCTCCTCGATCGACCTCACACGTCGGTCTTGGCCGGATCCGCCACCGTAGCCTTTTCCTCCACCTTTTCCTTGGCCCTTTCCTTGGACTTGTCCACCATCTCCGCCCTTTGCCTTCCAATCGGCAATACGTTTCTGGTTGGGCTTCTTCTCAGGATGGGCGGCGAAGTAGGCTTTCTTGTCCGCCTCGTATACCTTGCATTGACGATGGTCATGCGCATGGTTGTTCCCCTTACCGTAGCAGACCCAGCACCCGCCGTGCTGTGATCTGTACTCCTTGAATGAGAGTGACAGATTCTGATCCTCCGTGGTTCCTTGCGATTCTTGTTGAACCTGGATTCCAGTCGGTTCCAGCTGGACCTGTCCTGTCCATGTTCCCTCATGTTGTTTGCCAAAAACGCAAAAAAATGGACTTTCCTTGTTGCTGGCGGGTCCAGTGATCTTGGCCGTTTCCAGTCCCGTCCTCCGCTGAGCCGGCCGCGTGTCCCTTGACTTCTCGGTGGTGGCGATCTTCCCGGTGACCTCGGTGTCCTTGACCATGTGGATCCTGCACGTGGGCCTCGTTCTTGGCATTGAGCTTCAGCTCAACCGTGATGTACTTCATGATCTCGTCCAGGCTCATGCGGGCGAAGATGACCTGCACCCTCAAGGCCTCTCCCCGCCTCCACTCGGCGTTGTTCAGGCGCAAGAGCCTCTGGCCCATGTTGTCGCCGAACACCTCCACGTACAGGGCGTTCTTCAATGCCATCATACGGCTCGGCTCGCCGAAGTGTTGCCTAAAAACTCCATAATCTGGGTCTGACTATCCTGCGAGGACATGATGCGCACGGCCACTCGCTTTTTCGCCCTCTTCTTCTCCTCATCCTCCACCCTTTTCTTCCAGTGGGAGGGGAGGACGTCCTTCAGCAAGTGGCGAATCTCACTTGCCTCCATTCCAATCCTCCACTTGCCGGAGGCATCCTTGGTACTTTCGGAGATACCCGTTCCAGTCTCAGACTCTCAACTCTCCGCGCTCCAGCGGAAGCGGAATCGACCAGAGATCCTCCAACTTCTGGTTGGGCGCGTCCACGCGCTCCTCGTTCTCCAGCCACTGAAGACAGGCCTGCTCTGTCCTTATCTCTCCTTCGCGGGTGCGATCCCTGAGCTCCTCCTTGAGATCCTGAGCCAGCCTGTGGGGGAACGTACGGCACGCCCACTTGTCCCTCGGACCTTGGCCCATCTCCCCGACGACCTCCTCGGCAAAGTCCTCCCAGTCAAGGATGAAGTCATCCAAGTTGGAAGGGATGCCGTCATAGTAGGGGATTTTGATACCCCTGAGGTCGTCGATCCTCACGGCGTCTTGCACGTCGGACGCCACAACTCCTCCAAGACAGATACCTCCAGTTCCTGGGGAATGCGAGTATACCCCTCGCACGTCTCTTTCCTCCATGGGGAGCGGTCCGGTGCCGCCTGGTTTCCGGGGAGTTGGAATCTTGGATGAACGTAAACCTCCTGCTGTCCAAATCCTCGTACCGGGGTCTTTCACCCACAGGTTCCCGCCCGGGTGGCCTCTTCCATGTCCATGTCCGTGGGCTCCTTCCTTGGCTCTTGCTTCCATGGTGTGGATCTCCTCTTCCGCATATACTGCATCAGCCATTGAGGTCGGTGGATCCCGGGCCGCTGCGGATGTCTCTCGGCTCGGGTTCCTTAGGTCCACAACTACGTGCTCGTCTCGAATGGACCCGGCCAGTGGCACCCTTTCCCCAAGCATTGTTGATTCGCTAAACATGGGCACAAACGGCAACACACGGGGGTCAACACGCAGAGGCGCGTATGGGGCTGACTCCACAGGGCGGTCCATTGGCTTCACCTCCTCCATGGGTCCCCTGAGGGTCATCACCCGCTCCATCAGCTCGGCTGTTGCCGGAGCCGCTGGGAGCTCCGGACCAGATGTGAAGGATGACCTTTCGGCTCTGTCCTCCAACCCTTTCAGGCATCCCGACATGTCGTTCACCAACTGCAGGTGGTTTGAGGTTTGAGGTTTGCTTTTGCGGGTACTAGACGCCTTTCGGCCCCGGGGGGCCACCTGGTCGGGCCAGGTGATATCCTCCCCACCGGGTCCTAGTGGGGGGCCCTCCAAGACGCACATCCTGCCTGGTGGCGGAGTCTCCCGGCTTCACAGGGCTTGGAGCCCCGTCCCTCCCCGCCTTCCCCGTTTTGCCACTCCCCGGTCAGTGCATCAATTCGCAGCCGTGACTGCGGGCGCTTACCCACCGCGTCGCCCCCTAATGCGTGGTCGCCCGCGGCGCCGGCGCCGCCGGGCCCGTGCTACTGGCTTGTCGCCAGTGGGACCCCCTTGGGCGGGCGCGGAGGCTGCCTTGCCTAGGGGTTGGGGCGTGGCGCAGTGCGCCACTACTGACTTAGCGGGTGCAGTGGCCTGTCCGTGTGTGCGCGGCACTCGCGGCCGGTTCGGGGGGCTCGCGCCGGTACCTGGTGCTATGTTTCTCCCGTTTCCCCCTTCCTGCCCCGCGTGTCCCGCGCTGCATGTGGCGGGCCGTCCTGTCCGGCTGTCCCTTACCCTCGCTCGCTGGTACACCATTCCACGCGGTCTGTGCGTTCCGCGAGCTCGGTCCGGTTGCCCTTCTGGTAGTCCCCGCGTGCCCTTTGCGTGTGTGTGCGCTCGCGCTCCCGTGGCGTCCGCCCCCCCCCCCCTGGGTGGTGTGGCGTGCGCACCCCGCGCGGTCCCGGCCCTGGGCGCTGGTAGGGCCGTTCCACGTGGTCCGTGCTCCTCCGCGTGTCCTGCCCCGGTCCCTTGCTCCGTCTGGCAAGCTCGGGGGGGGGCGGTCCGGTCCCGGTTCCGCCCTACCTGGCTTGGCCTGCACGCCCTGTGGGGGCTGCGTGCCGCGGGGGTGGTGGGGGGCCGTCCCCGGGGGGGATGGGCTGCCACTGTTGTGAGGGGCGTCCCGTGTCAGGCGCTGTCCCTCCCCCGACCGCCCGTCCTCTGGGGCGGGCAGCCGGGGTACCGCGACCCGTGTGTTCCGGGTGCGGTCGGTGCTGGCGCCGGTACCCAGCACCGGTTCCACAGCGTGCGCCCTTGCGGGCCGGCGTTGCTCGCTGTGGGGGTGGCGGAAGGGCGTCCTGGGGGGGGGTGCCTTCCACCGTTGTGAGGGGCGTCTGAGGTCGGGCGCTCCCCCTCCCTCGACTGCCCACCCACTTGGCGGGCTGTTGGGGTCCGTCACCCACATGCTGTGGGCGCGGGCGTGTCAGTGTGGGGGCCCATCACTGCCCCTCTGGCCTGCATGCCCTGTGGGGGCTGCGTGCCGCGGGGGTGGCGGGGGGCCGTCCCCGGGGGGCTGGCCTGCCACCGTTGCGAGGAGCGTCTGGTGTCAGGCGCTGTCCCTCCCCCTGCTGCCCGTCCTCTGGGGCGGGCGGCCGGGGTCCCGTGATCCGTGTGTCCCGGGTGCCGCTGGTGCGGGCGTGGGGACCCAGCACCGGCCCCACAGCGTGCGCCCGTGCGGGCCGGCGTTGCTCGCTGTGGGGCTGGCGGAAAGGCATCCCCGGGGGGGGTGCCTTCCACCGTTGTGAGGGGCGTCTGAGGTCAGGCGCTCCCCCTCCGCCGACTGCCCGCCTACTGGGCGGGCTGTTGGGGTCCGCTACCCACGTGCTGTGGGCGCGGGCGTGTGGGTGTGGGGGACCAACACTGTCCCCTTGGCCTGCACACCCTATGGGGGCTGTGTGCCGCGGGGGTGGTGGGGGGCCGTCCCCGGGGGGGGGTGGCCTGCCACCGTTGCGAGGGGCGTCTGGTGTCAGGCGCTGTCCCTCCCCCGACCGCCCGTCCTCTGGGGCGGGCAGCCGGGGTACCGCGACCCGTGTGTTCCGGGTGCGGTCGGTGCTGGCGTGGGTACCCAGCACCGGTTCCACAGCGTGCGCCCTTGCCGGCCGGCGTTGCTGGCTGTGGGGTTGGCGGAAGGGCTTCCCCGGGGGGGGCGCCTTCCACCGTTGTGAGGGGCGTCTGAGGTCAGGGGCTGTCCCTCCCCCGGCTGCCCGCCCACTGGGCGGGCTGTTGGGGTCTGCCACCCACGTGCTGTGGGCGCGGGTGTGTGGGTGTGGAGGCCTAACCCTGTCCCCTTGGCCTGCATGCCCTGTGGGGGCTGCGTGCCGTGGGGGTGGTGGGGAGCCGTCCCCGGGGGGGGTGGCCTGCCACCGTTGCAAGGGGCGTCTGGTGTCAGGCGCTGTCCCTCCCCCTGCCGCCCGTCCTCTGGGGCGGGCAGCCGGGGTTCGGCGACCTGTTTGTCCCGGGTGCGGTCGGCGCGGGCGTGGGGATCCAGCACCAGCCTCACAGCGTGCGCCCTTGCGGGCCCGCGTTGCTCGCTGTTGGGGTGGCGGAAGGGCGTCCCCGGGGGGGGATGCCTTCCACCGTTGTGAGGGGCGTCTGTGGTCAGGCGCTCCCCCTCCCTGAACTGCCCGCCCACTTGGCGGGCTGTTGGCGTCCGCCACCCACATGCTGTGGGCGCGGGCGTGTGGGTGTGGGGGCCCAACACTGTCCCCTTGGCCTGCATGCCCTGTGGGGGCTGCGTGCCGCGGGGGTGGCGGGGGGCCGTCCCCGGGGGGGGTGGCCTGCCACCGTTGTGAGGGGCGTCTGGTGTCAGGCACTGTCCCTCCCCCGGCCGCCTGTCCTCTGGGTCGGGCAGCCGGGGTTCCGCGACCCGTGTGTCCGAGGTGCGGTCGGTGCGGGCGTGGGGACCCAGCACCGGCCCCACAGCGTGCGCCCTTGCGGGCCGGCGTTGCTCGCTGTGGGGGTGGCGGAAAGGCATACCCGGGGGGGGGTGCCTTCCACCATTGTGAGGGGCGTCTGAGGTCAGGCGCTACCCCTCCCCCGACTGCTCGCCCACTGGGCGGGCTGTTGGGGTCCGCCACCCACATGCTGTGGTTGCGGGTGTGTGGGTGTGGGGGCCCAACACTGTCCCCTTGGCCTGCATGCCCTGTGGGGGCTGCGTGCCACGGGGGTGGTGGGGGGCCGTCCCCGGGGGGGGTGGCCTGCCAACGTTGTGGGGGGCGTCTGGTGTCAGGCGCTGTCCCTCTCCCAGCTGTCCGCCCTCTCGGGCAGGCGGCCGGGGTTCTGTGACCCGTGTGTCCCGGGTGCAGTCGGTGCGGGTGTGGGGAGCCCAGCACCGGCCCCACGGCGTGCGCCCTTGCGGGCCGGCGTGGCTCGCTGTGGGGGTGGTGGAAGGGCGTCCCCGGGGGGGGTGCCTTCCACCATTGTGAGGGGTGTCTGGTGTCAGGCGCTGTCCCTCCCCTGGCCGCCCGTCCTCTGGAGCGGGCAGCCAGGGTTCCGCGACCCGTGTGTCCCGGGTGCCGTCAGTGCGGGCGTGGGGACCCAGCACCGGCCCCACAGCATGCGCCCTCGCGGGCCGGCGTTGCTCGCTGTGGGGGTGGCGGAAGGGCGTCCCCGGGGGGGGTGCCTTCCACCATTGTGAGGGGCGTCTGAGATCAGGCGCTGTCCCTCCCCCGACTGCCCGCCCACTGGGCGGGTTGTTGGGGTCCGCCACCCAGGTGCTGTGGGCGAGGGTGTGTGGGTGTGGGGGCCCAACACTGTCCCCTTGGCCTGCATGCCCCGTGGGGGCTGCGTGCCGCGGGGTTGGTGGGGGGCCATCCCCGGGGGGGGTGGCCTGCCACTGTTGTGAGAGGTGTCTGGTGTCAGGCGCTGTCCCTCCCCCGGCCGCCCGTCCTCTGGAGCGGGCGGCCGGGGTTCCGCGACCCCTGTGTCCCGGGTGCGGTCGGTGCGGGCGTGGGAACCCAGCACCGGCCCCACAGCGTGCGCCCTTGCGGGCCGGCGTTGCTCGCTGTGGGGGTGGCGGAAGGGCGTCCCCGGGGGGGGTGCCTTCCACCATTGTGAGGGGCGTCTGAGGTCAGGCGCTGTCCCTCCCCCAACTGCCCGCCCACTGGGCGGGCTGTTGGGGTCCGCCACCCACGTGCTGTGGGCGCGGGTGTGTGGGTGTGGGGGCCTAACACTGCCCCTCTGGCCTGCATGCCCTGTGGGGGCTGCATGCCGCGGGGGTGGTGGGGGGCCGTCCCCGGGGGGGGGGGGGGGGGCTGCCACTGTTGTGCGGGGCGTCTGGTGTCAGGCGCTGTCCCTCCCCCGGCCGCCCGCCCTCTGGAGCGGGCGGCCAGGGTTCCGCAACCCGTGTGTCCCGGGTGCGGTCGGTGCGGACGTGGGGACCCAGCACCGGCGCCACAGCGTGCGCCCTTGCGGGCTGGCGTTGCTCGCTGTGGGGGTGGCGGAAGGGCGTCCCCGGGGGGGGTGCCTTCCACCATTGTGAGGGGCGTCTGAGGTCAGGCGCTGTCCCTCCCCTGACTGCCCGCCCACTGGGCGGGCTGTTGGGGTCCGCTACCCACGTGCTGTGGGCGCGGGTGTGTGGGTGTGGGGGCCCAACACTGTCCCCTTGGCCTGCATTCCCTTGTGGGGGCTGCGTGCCGCGGGGGTGGTGGGGGGCCGTCTCCGGGGTGGGTGGCCTGCCACCGTTGTGAGGGGCGTCTGGTGTCAGGCGCTGTCCCTCCCCCGGCCGCCCGTCCTCTGGAGCGGGCAGCCGGGGTTCCACGACCCGTGTGTCCCGGGTGCGGTCGGTGCGGGCGTGGCGACCCAGCACCAGCCCCACAGCGTGCGCCCTTGCGGGCCGGCGTTGCTCGCTGTGGGGGTGGCAGAAGGGCGTCCCCGGGGGGGGTGCCTTCCACCATTGTGAGGGGCGTCTGAGGTCAGGCGCTGTCCCTCCCCCGACTGCCCGCCCACTGGGCGGGCTGTTGGGGTCCGCTACCCACGTGCTGTGGGCGCGGGTGTGTGGGTGTGGGGGCCCAACACTGCCCCTTTGGCCTGCATGCCCTGTGGGGGCTGCGTGCCGCAGGGGTTGTGGGGGGCCGTCCCCGGGGGGGGTGGCCTGCCACCGTTGCGAGGAGCGTCCGGTGTCAGGCGCTGTCTCTCCCCCGGCCAGCCGTCCACTGGAGCGGGCAGCCGGGGGTCCGCGACCCGTGTGTCCCGGGTGCGGTCGGTGCGGGCGTGGGGACCCAGCACCGGTTCCACAGCGTGCGCCCTTGCGGGCCGGCGTTGCTCCCTGTGGGGGTGGCGAAAAGGCATCCCCGGAGGGGGTGCCTTCCACCATTGTGAGGGGCGTCTGAGGTCAGGCGCTGTCCCTCCCCGGACTGCCCGCCAACTGGGTGGGCTTTTGGGGTCCGCCACCCAGGTGCTGCGGGCGCGGGTGTGTGGGTGTGGGGGCCCAACATTGTCCCCTTGGCTTGCATGCCCTGTGGGGGCTGCGTGCCGCGTGGGTGGGGGGGCCGTCCCCGGGGGGGGGGGGGGGCTGCCACTGTTGTGAGGGGCGTCTGGTGTCAGCCGCTGTCCCTCCCCAGGCCGCCCGTCCCCTGGAGCAGGCAGCCAGGGTTCCGCGACCCGTGTGTCCCAGGTGCGGTCGGTGCGGGCGTGGGGAACCAGCATCGGCCCCACAGCTTGCGCCCTTGCGGGCCAGCGTCGCTCGCTGTGGGGTTGGCGGAAGGGCATCCCCAGGGGGGGGTGCCTTCCACCATTGTGAGGGGCGTCTGAGGTCAGGCGCTGTCCCTCCCCCGACTGCCCGCCCACTGGGCGGGCTGTTGAGGTCCGCCACCCACGTGCTGTGGGCGCGGGTGTGTGGGTGTGGGGGCCCAACACTGTCCCCTTGGCCTGCATGCCCCGTGGGGGCTGCGTGCCGCGGGGGTGGTGGCGGGCCGTCCCCGGGGGGGATGGCCTGCCACCGTTGTGAGAGGGCGTCTGGTGTCATGCGCTGTCCCTCCCCCAGCCGCCCGTCCTTTGGAGCAGGCAGCCAGGGTTCCGCGACCCGTGTGTCCCGGGTACGGTCGATGCGGGCGTGGTAAACCGCACCGGCCCCACAGCTTGCGCCCTTGCGGGCCGGCGTTGCTCGCTGTGGGGTTGGCGGAAGGGCGTCCCCAGGGGGGGGTGCCTTCCACCATTGTGAGGGGCGTCTGAGGTCAGGCGCTGTCCCTCCCCCGACTGCCTGCCCACTGGGCTGGCTGTTGAGATCCGCCACCCACGTGCTGTGGGCGCGGCCGTGTGGGTGTGGGGGCCCAAAACTGTCCCCCTGGCCTGCATGCCCTGTGGGGGCCGCGTGCCGCGGGGCTGGTGGGGGGCTGTCCCCGGGGGGGGGTGGCCTGCCACCGTTGCGAGGGGCGTCTGGTGTCAGGCGCTGTCCCTCCCCCGGCCGCCCATCCTCTGGAGCGGGCAGCCAGGGTTCCGCGACCCGTGTGTCCCGGGTGCGGTCGGTGGGGGTGTGGGGACCCAGCACCGGCGCCACAGCGTGCGCCCTTGCGGGCCGGCGGTGCTCGCTGTGGGGGTGGCGGAAGGGCGTCCCCGGGGGGGGTGCCTTCCACCATTGTGAGGGGCGTCTGAGGTCAGGCGCTGTCCCTCCCCCAACTGCCCGCCCACTGGGCGGGCTGTTGGGGTCCGCCACCCACGTGCTGTGGGCGCGGGTGTGTGGGTGTGGGGGCCTAACACTGCCCCTCTGGCCTGCATGCCCTGTGGGGGCTGCATGCCGCGGGGGTGGTGGGGGGCCGTCCCCGGGGGGGGTGGCCTGCCACCGTTGTGCGGGGCGTCTGGTGTCAGGCGCTGTCCCTCCCCCGGCCGCCCGCCCTCTGGAGCGGGCGGCCAGGGTTCCGCGACCCGTGTGTCCCGGGTGCGGTCGGTGCGGAAGTGGGGACCCAGCACCGGCCCCACAGCGTGCGCCCTTGCGGGCTGGCGTTGCTCGCTGTGGGGGTGGCGGAAGGGCGTCCCCGGGGGGGGTGCCTTCCACCATTGTGAGGGGCGTCTGAGGTCAGGCGCTGTCCCTCCCCCGACTGCCCGCCCACTGGGCGGGCTGTTGGGGTCCGCTACCCACGTGCTGTGGGCGCGGGTGTGTGGGTGTGGGGGCCCAACACTGTCCCCTTGGCCTGCATTCCCTTGTGGGGGCTGCGTTCCGCGGGGGTGGTGGGGGGCCGTCCCTGGGGTGGGTGGCCTGCCACCGTTGTGAGGGGCGTCTGGTGTCAGGCGCTGTCCCTCCCCCGGCCGCCCGTCCTCTGGAGCGGGCAGCCGGGGTTCCACGACCCGTGTGTCCCGGGTGCGGTCGGTGCGGGCGTGGGGACCCAGCACCAGCCCCACAGCGTGCGCCCTTGCGGGCCGGCGTTGCTCGCTGTGGGGGTGGCAGAAGGGCGTCCCCGGGGGGGGTGCCTTCCACCATTGTGAGGGGCGTCTGAGGTCAGGCGCTGTCCCTCCCCCGGCTGCCCGCCCACTCGGCGGGCTGTTGGGGTCCGCCACCCACGTGCTGTGGGCGCGGGTGTGTGGGTGTGGGGGCCTAACACTGCCCCTCTGGCCTGCATGCCCTGTGGGGGCTGCATGCCGCGGGGGTGGTGGGGGGCCGTCCCCGGGGGGGGTGGCCTGCCACCGTTGTGCGGGGCGTCTGGTGTCAGGCGCTGTCCCTCCCCCGGCCGCCCGCCCTCTGGAGCGGGCGGCCAGGGTTCCGCGACCCGTGTGTCCCGGGTGCGGTCGGTGCGGACGTGGGGACCCAGCACCGGCCCCACAGCGTGCGCCCTTGCGGGCTGGCGTTGCTCGCTGTGGGGGTGGCGGAAGGGCGTCCCCGGGGGGGTGCCTTCCACCATTGTGAGGGGCGTCTGAGGTCAGGCGCTGTCCCTCCCCCGACTGCCTGCCCACTGGGCTGGCTGTTGAGATCCGCCACCCACGTGCTGTGGGCGCGGCCGTGTGGGTGTGGCGGCCCAAAACTGTCCCCTTGGCCTGCATGCCCTGTGGGGGCCGCGTGCCGCGGGGCTGGTGGGGGGCTGTCCCCGGGGGGGGGGTGGCCTGCCACCGTTGCGAGGGCCGTCTGGTGTCAGGCGCTGTCCCTCCCCCGGCCGCCCATCCTCTGGAGCGGGCAGCCAGGGTTCCGCGACCCGTGTGTCCCGGGTGCGGTCGGTGGGGGTGTGGGGACCCAGCACCGGCACCACAGCGTGCGCCCTTGCGGGCCGGCGTTGCTCGCTGTGGGGGTGGCGGAAGGGCGTCCCCGGGGGGAGGTGCCTTCCACCATTGTGAGGGGCGTCTGAGGTCAGGCGCTGTCCCTCCCCGGACTGCCCGCCCACTAGGCGGGCTGTTGGGGTCCGCCACCCACGTGCTGTGGGCACGGGATTGTCGGTGTTGGGGGCCCAACACTGTCCCCTTGGCCTGCATGCCCTGTGGGGGCTGCGTGCCGCGGGGGTGGTGGGGGGCCGACCCCGGGAGAGGGTGGCCTGCCACCGTTCTGAGGGGCGTCTGGTGTCAGGCGCTGTCCCTCCCCCGGCCGCCCGTCCTCTGGAGCGGGCAGCAAGGGTTCCGCGACCCGTGTGTCCCGGGTGCGGTCTGTGCGGGCGTGGGGACCCAGCACCGGCCCCACAGCGTGCGCCCTTGCGGGCCGGCGTTGCTCGCTGTGGGGGTGGCGGAAGGGCGTCCCCGGGGGGGCCGTCTTCTACCATTGTGAGGGGCGTCTGAGGTCAGGCGCTGTCCCTCCCCCGACTGCCAGCCCTCTGGGCGGGCTGTTGGGGTCCGCCACCCACGTGCTGTGGGCGCGGGTGTGTGGGTGTGGGGGCCCAACACTGTCCCCTCGGCCTGCATGCCCTGTTGGGGCTGCGTGCCGCGGGGGTGGTGGGGGGCCGTCTCCGGGGGGGGTGGCCTGCCACCGTTGCGAGGGGCGTCTGGTGTCACGCGCTGTCCCTCCCCCGGCCGCCCGTCCTCTGGAGCGGGCAGCCGGGGCTCCGCGACTCGTGTGTCCCCCTTGCGGTCGGTGCGGGCGTGGGGAACCAGCCCTGGCCCCACAGCGTGCGCCCTTGCGGGCCGGCGTTGCTCGCTGTGGGGGTGGCGGAAGGGCGTCCCCGGGGGGGGTGCCTTTCGCTGTTGTGAGGGGCGTCTGTGGTCAGGCGCTCCCCCTGCCCCAACTGCCCGCCCTCTGGGCGTGCTGTTGGGGTCCGTCACCCCCATACTGTGGGCGCGGGTGTGTGGGTGTGGGGGTGGTGTTGAAGATAAAGTCGTGGGTCCTAATGACCCGCCTGTGAAGAAGACAAGAGTACACAGCGCTGCTAAGCAACTGTGGCCTAACAGGGACGTCACAACACGTTTCCCTGCTAGGGCTTGGAGGGGAAGGGCGCACAGGTGGCGTGCACAGCGCGGATGTGGATGGAGTCGAACTGCCCTCGCCACTCCTAGCTGAGGCGCAGTCAATTGATTGTGTGATCAGCGCCGTATATTTTAGCACGGCTCAAGGAACTGCACCAGTTCACCCTGACCCTCCCACCTGTACAACAGAGGCCAATGGACTGGGTTCAAGATGGAGGAACTAAGACACACTCCACGTATTATACACTTCTTAGTGTGCCCTATAGTACACTGTTCCTGAACCCAGTTGCAAGCAAGCAAGCTTAAGGACTTCGCCCGTTCCCTTATGGAACGTAGGGCGAAGCCCTGGGTTCCCTCGCAAGGGTTCATACCGCGTGCACAGCACGTGGCCTACTGTCATATCCCTTTAATGCATTGTGTGCACGCATGCAGGGAAGGGAGGCGAGATCAATACCACTGTAACCACACTGACTCAACCAGAAGGTGAGCTCCTCCTGGGCTTACCTACCTTACTCACCATGCATCGTGTGAATGCCGAAGTGAAGCAAACGCAAAACAAACCTAAGCGTTGAAACAACCCTATTGCGAGTTAGAAACAACCCTAAGCATTTAATTGCATCGTGTGGCTTGCACGATTCTTCCTGTTGTGCCTGTTTTGTCATCGGCGAAAAGAAGGACAGGGAATGGCGAATGAGAGACGACGGCACCACGCAAAACAAGCCTAAGCGTCTAAGGCAACCCTGCTTTGACGCACAAACGACGCAAACACAAGCGCACACTTCTCGTTTGGACCTGTGAAGAGAAGGGAAGGTGGGTGCATGCACAAGGAAGCGTGGCAACGTGTGTATGTCAGAATCCGGCACATGCATCACAGGCACTTCGTCTTCTCTAACCCTACGTGCGCACTACGTGCACCATTCGTCGAGCATACCTTGCAACCTTGTGTTTACCTGTGCAGGGGGAATGCAGGAGGCGCCCAACCCCCCGGAGACACGACAGAGACAACCCTCACTTTTTGACGAAACAACCACGGTGTGCGGGCAGACCTGCTTGTTGTGTTATGCTTCCTCCCGCGTTGATGGCCATCGCGTCTTCCCGTTAGGTATTCCCTCATACCACCCATGTTCCGTTTCTCGGTGCTGGCGGCTTCTTGTTCTTCACGTGTTCTTTGGCGGCGTCCACATTTTCTCCGGCGTTGGCGGCTTCCTCCCGCGTTGATGGCCTATGGAGAGAGGGTGGGGGGTGGTTTGCATGGCATTTCCTCCGTCGGCGTTGTGTACTTCGTGCTCGTAGTCCGCCCTTGGTCCTCCTATCCCCGTGGCGATTGCTGCGGCGGGTTCGGGCTCGTGCTCCTTTGCCATACCTTGTTTCTGTTTGCTTTCGCGCGTGGGCATACCACTCTTGCTCTTTTTGTGCCCTCGGGTCTGCGGTTTGTGTGTTTGGTGGCGGTGGTGTGCTCTCCGGCGGCGTGTGGCTCCCTTCCCTCGGTTTCGCGGGGGTTCCCTTCATACCATCACTTCTTTCCGCTTGGACTGCCCACTAGGTATGCCCTCATACCATCCTTATTCCGTTCCGCGGTGTTGGTGGCCTCTTGTTCTTCGTGTGTTCTATTGCGGTGTCCACATTTTCTTCGGCGGTGGCAGCCTCTTGCTCTTCTTGCGCCCCTGGGTGCTTGTGGTACGTGTGTTTTGTGGCGGTGGTGCGCCCTCCGGTGGCGTGTAGTTCCCTCCTTTTGGTTACATACGGGTGTCCCTCATACCATGCTTCTTTCCTCCGTGCGAACGGCCTAGAGTGTAGAGAGCATAGAATGCGTACGTGAGTGGTTGGGCGGCGGCGTGGTGCTCGTGGCGGTGATTTGTTCGGTGGTGGGTACGTCTCCTTGTTTATACCTTGTCGTGCATGCGGCGGCTCCAACGGCGTGTGCGTGCATGGACATACTTCATGGCTTGGCGTCTGCGGGTATTTTGCATGTGTTTCATGGTGTGGTGTGCCTTTCTTTTTTTTTCCGTGTGGCGCTTTGCGCTTGGGTGGTGTTTTCCCCTTGTCACTCTCACACACCTTGCTTGTCCCATGGTTTCCTCGTCCTATGCATGCGGGGGATAGTAGCGGGTGTGCTCTTTTGTTGGTGGTGGCGTGGCGGTTGTGCCCTTTCCCTCGTGCGTTGACCTCGGCTCCCTTTCGTCGTGTGGCTGCGTGGTGTGTCGAGTAACATACTTGGTTCGGCGGCTGGCGTGTTCTCGTGGCGTCTACCCTATGTGGTCTTGTTGTTTTGCTTTGCTTGTTGGTGTTGGGGCGCGCACAAGTCTCCTACTCCTATTGCATGCACTTTGCTAAGTGATTTGGGGCACGCAACGTTCCGCTTTCCCGTCTTGGCGGCTCTTTTGTGCTACAAAAAGGGTGGTTGGCGTGTAAGAGCGGTTGTCATGGTTGCCCCGCACTGCATCGCCATGACAACCACTCCCTGGCCGAAGACCATCGTTTTTGCCCTAATCTCGCCTCTAGTCATCTTCTTTGTTGTTGGAGCGCGCACAAGTCCCTAACGCCTAGGACACGCACTTTTCTAGGTGTTTTGGGGCAAGCAACGCTCAACTTCGTCGCCGTCGACAGTTTGTTGTTCTTTTTTTTCTGTGAGTGTCCTCAATTTTGCGACCTCGCCAAACAGCGGCGTAAAATTTTTTTCAGGGGTTTCTGAGGTCGGAAAAATTGATTTTGCACTTCATTTTTTCTGGTTGTGCGTCTTTTTCTTGGTTTTTTATTTTCTTCTGCTGCGATCGCGCGACATCTTGCGAAGCAATCAGAGCAAGGCCACCCACAGGTTCCCGCTGGGGTGGCCTCTTCCATGTCCATGTCCGTCGGCTCCTTCCTTCGCTCTTGCTTCCATGGTGTGGATCTCCTCTTCCGCATATACTGCATCAGCCATTGAGGTCGGTGGATCCCGGACTGCTACGGCTGTCTCTCGGCTCGGGTTCCTTAGGTCCACAACTGCGTGCTCTTCCCGCATGGACCCGGCCGGTGGCACCCTTTCCCCAAGCATTGTTGATTCGCTAAACATGGGCACAAACGGCAACACACGGGGGTCAACACGCAGAGGCGCGTATGGGGCTGACTCCACAGGGCGGTCCATTGGCTTCACCTCCTCCATGGGTCCCCTGAGGGTCATCACGCGCTCCATCAGCTCGGCTGTCGCCGGAGCCGCTGGGAGCTCCGGACCAGATGTGAAGGATGACCTTTCGGCTGTGTCCTCCAACCCTTTCAGGCATCCCGACATGTCGTTCACCAACTGCAGGAGGCTGTCAATCACCTCCTGCTGCTTGCAGAAGGCCGTTCTCACGTTCTCATGATACTGCGCTTGCTCCACCCGCAGCCCCGCCACGTCTTTATCCAGCTTTGTCTGGTTATCCAGGATACCCGCGGCGGTCTCATCAAATTTGTACCACTGGTTGGTCAGGCGGTCCAGCCGCTCCACGATCACGTCCTTCCCGATATTCGGATAGTTGCAGATGAGAAAGGACACGTGTTCGCAGTGACACTCACAGTGCCGTACTCCAGAGTCTGCGCAGCTCGTGGTCCTCGGCTCTCTCGTCTCCTCCGCCTCCCCCATGTGCGTATCGCCCATCGAGTCCAGGTCTGCTGCCGGGGCTGACAATACTGGGGCGGTAGTCGCCCTGGCACCCATGGTTGGCGGTGGCGGAGCCTCTGATCCGACCGGGGCGGTATGCGCCCTCTCTCCCGTACTCGTTGGGGGTGTTGCTCCCGATCTCCCAGGCTCCAAACCGGTATGCCGGGCCACTGGCGACGTCCTGGCTCTGGCTGGTCTGTCCAATGCCTCAACATCGTGTTCCAGGCTGGGCTCAGGTGCCGTGTGTGCTCTGATATCCAGGGGGTGAGGCGTGGCCATCAGCTCCGGCGAGAAGTAGTCCGAGTGGAGAGCTGACCGATACCCATCCGAGTGCCCCTCAGACTCCGCAGCCGACCACTGCCTTACCGGGTTGCGGGTCGTCTCCATGGCGATCTCCTCCTCCTTTGGTTTTGGAGACCCGCGCTTCCGGTAGCGCCAGGCCTTGCTGCCGCTGCTGCCAGAGTGGCCAGCCTCGTCGGTGTCCTCTGCGGGGGTCCTCAGGTTGCAGGCCTTACGGCACTGCCTCTCGCACAGCGTGATCATGTCCTCAATGTCGGCCCCCCGTGCGGCTCTCCGGATGGAGTGTCTTCGATGTTCTCGGGCTTCTAGATCAGGAGTGGACTCGACAGACTCGATGATCTGGACCCTGGGTGTCCTTGGGCAGGGCTCATAGTGGCCCAAGTCCCCAAGGCGGCGGTAGGAGGCAGGTAAACCTCTGCTACCATAATGAAGTTCCGTAGAACTGGCCCCCGCCATTGTGCCAGTGGTATGGGCTCTACCGCCGTGGTTCCCATCTCTTGTGCCTGGCCCTGGGTTTGTACTGCCTATTCCCATGCTCTTGGACCTGATCAGGTTCTGCATCCTGCTTGTGATTGTTCCTCCTGCCTAATTTCCACAAAAATAGATAACAAAACCAGCTGCAATAACCCCCAAAATTTCCAGTATGCAATACCCTTGCAATAGTGAACTCCCCAAGGTAACACATTACCAAATCAGTCCAAATGATGGGCGCCAATGGTGTGTGAGAGTCCAGCGTTGACACTCAGCAACACCCTCAATTCGCCTGTCTCGCAGTGCACACGGAGACACGGGCGTTTGGCGTGTACATGAGAAAGTACCAAGAACCTCTGATTATGGCAGAAAACAGCAAATATGGCACATATGCACATATCAGGAACCAATCAGGGAAAAAGGCTAACAAATGCAATCCCAGCCATTAACCCCTCATCCTCGGCAGTCAAGACCTTCCCTGAACTCACTTTCTTGTTAGCTCAAACTGGGTCCGTGAACTGGGTACAATGGCCTGGGTCAAAGGTCACTACACAAACCCCTAAAAAGTGTTCACTCCATACCCTCTAAATCTTAGCCCAATGAGAGGAATGGCGTGTCATGGCCTAGAGTGGCACTCAGGCCCATGCCTTACCGCAACATACCATTGGTTTGACTCAGAGTCAAATGGGCTTGGAGAATTGACTGATGCAGTTGACCTCATGAAATGGCAAAATAAGCCAAATGCAGTCAGAAATGCTCAAAATGCACATATATCCACCAAAATTGATATAATGATTATCCCGATGCTCCAAGCATGGACCGAATCCAAAAGTGGTATTCAAGGGTATAGAAATCGAAGGCCAATTCCCAAGAATACCCCATCATTGGCTCCCGAACCCCTCCGGTTTTGAGAATGGCACACTTCACAAGTGAACACACAATTTGGAGTACCCATCTTGTAAAGCCTCATGCGCCCAGCCAAAGCGAACATGAGATCAGGCATATTGTGGTGTTTAACACCCAAGCATATGCCAACACATAAGCAACATACCATGGTTCATGGATCTCTAGACACTTTGCTGCTAACCGGTAAAGTGAGGTCATGAAACGCAAAAATGAGCAAACATTGAGGTCAAAAACGTGCATATATTGCCAAATTCAAAGTACATAGGAACGTATATAAGGTCGCTCACCCATGGATTCAGCCTACGGTTCTAAAGACTATAATTTGGGACCCTGTGTGCATGATCTGCCCATTTGGATCCCCGATCGGGCGCATAGAGAGATATATGGACCCCCTCTCAACATACACCACAAGAATTCGGAAAATTGGGATTGGCGGTCGTGGGATTCACCGCAAGTTCTCCCACTCGCAATATATAACCGGTAGATGTGATCCAACGCTATGGAGTTCACCAGTGGGTCATGAGCAATGCCCTTGCAGCTTATGACTTGGTGACTTGCTGACGTCTCAGCACTGCGACGCCGGTCCGTGAGGCTCTCGGCCGTCCCAAAGTGGCCTAAAAATGGTATAACAACCCTTCCCACGGAGATATATGATATGGGCTTGCATTGAGCAAAGTTAATACTATGCAACACACACATATAACCAAAATCTCTCGAATCCGGGTTGGTTAGCCCAAACACCACGGTGGTCCGGAACACCAACATGTTGGCTCACATGCACGGCCGAACACACATGAGTCACAATGCATGTGCATAGCCCCTATGCTAACGTGAATTAAGCACACAGCGTCCCTAAGGCATCGCATGAGGGACCATCGCTACATTCATGACATATGCAAGTCGATCGTAGCCCATCGTTCCAATATGGGCACTTGTCATGGTTGAACCATGAGCAAATTTGCCCTAAGCAGCCCTACAAGGTCTTGGTAGGCCATATCTTGACAATGGTGATGATCGCCGGCTCACTTGTGCATATACCAAGCACGTCCACCCTTTCCGTTGGCCTCTTAAAGTCTTAGCCCCGCACGCGAGCGTTTGGGGGTGTTTGAGCCATATTATGGTTGCGCAAAAACCTGCGATGACCGTGGGATGCCGCCCATGGCCCAAAAATGGCCGAACCAAGTACCTATGTGTGCGCCTCAAGGAGGTGCACCCATCCATGATCAAAACTGACGACCGTGGACTTTTCCCAAAATGGAAATTGGGACTTAAGGATAAAAATATCCCGAAAATTCAGGAAAAATCTGGATCCTCATCTTATGCTTATCGCTGTTTAATTGAGCTGTTGAAACCCCCTAGAATCCAATTCGATCAGTCTTTATTTCCTGGACAGAAATTTCGACAACGCCCGCGGCAACTGTCGGCGGCAATTTCCCGCCCAAATTTCAAAATAATCTCCCCAATAAACCCGCAGACATATGCCCAAGTTACATAAGTACATCTGGACCATCCGGACACACATCTCTGGGGGTTAGCTGGCATTTACAGTCGCTGAATCTGCGGCTGATGGCATTGCGATGCAGATCGGCGGGGGAGAGAGAGATACCAGCTGATGGCGGCTTGCCGGCCCACAAATACAAGCTCTCAGTGACCGTGAAACCAAGTCATGGGGTTCGAACCGACTTCATAGTGTATGCGTAGGCTGGAAATCAGTCCCCCATCCCTACTATCGCTCTGCTTGCTGGCATGACAGCCACAAGCATCAAGAATGGTCTGCATACGAGACCTCAGTTCAGTCAGGGTTAGACCAGAGTAGAAACATTCACGAAAGAAGTCCACTGAGCGATTAGCGCCAGTGTGACCTGAGCTGAGATGAGACCACTGTGGACACCCATAGAGTCGTGCCTCAGGCACAACTATACGATCGTCGTAGAAGAGGTACTGGTTATTTTTCTACCACTGGTGCCCGTCAATGACACGGGGTTCGAGACCAGTGCTGAGGGTCTGGAGAAAATCTTTATATTCCGACTGATAGTCAGTTAGACCCCATCACTCGAGGGTTCCAGCTGTGCGCATGGACAGGTCCAGCTGAATGTCCATACGCTGGAAAGCCTCTTTGGCAAGAGCCTCAGAGCTCTCACCAATAAGCGCATTCAAGTTGTTGCGCGATATGTAGTCAGACAGTTCATTTTTTATACCAGGGATATGATGGACTGTCAGCCTGAACTGACTGAGGTAAGCACACAACCGTTTTAGCTTCGCTTTCTCCGGTGGTGGGCCCTTCTGAAAGGACTTCACCGGTTCCTGGTCACAGAGCCAGACAATAGGGATAGATCCCAATAGTCGGGACTGGGATGAGAGCACCAGCATACCGGCCAGGAGCTCCGGGTCGTAGGTGCTGTAATTGGAACGCGCCTGGTTCAATTTCCAGTTCCAGTGACCCAGTGGTACGAGTCGCCACTCACTGGAGGGATAGTCGTGCCTCAGGGAACCATCACGGTTCAGTCCTGTGGTACGATAATGTCAATGAGTGAGTTCAGCTGGGTTAAGCTCTTGCCATTGGTATATCATTCCACCCCCCCCTACATCACTGGCATCAGTGATCAGGACTATCTCACCCTTAGGGCGAGGTACCCCCAGGCAGTTGGAGGAGGCAATTTTCTTCTTCAACTCCTGGAAACAGTCCTCCTCTCTGGCGGTCCGCCTCCAGGGAGTAGTTTTCTTGATTAGGTCAGTGAGAGGGGCAGAAGAGTAAGTAAACTTGTGGATGTGTCGCCTATGGAAGTTACAGGCGCCCACAAAACTCCTCGCGTCCTGTAGACCCTTCTTAGGGTCATTGCGAATCTGCATGTCCTGTAGGGGCTGCATCTTAGACGCGGCTGGTTTGCACCAGCCATACCCCACATCGAAACCCAAATACCCATCCCCTCTTTCATGAACTCGCATTTTTCGAGTTTGATTCACACCACACACCACGCACCACACACCACACACCACACACCACCGCCTCCAGCGGACCCCAGCCAGGAGTGGCGGGGAACCGCACCCGGGGCCCTCAGCCAGGAGAGGTGAGGAGCACCCACCACCGCCGACAGCGAAACCCAGCCAGGAGTGGCGGGGAACCGCACCCGGGACCCTCAGCCAGGAGTGGCGAGGAACGCCCACGGCCACCGGCAGCGAAACGCAGCCAGGAGTGGCGGGGAGTAGCACAATGGAACCTCCGCCAGGAGTGGCGAGGGACCAACCACACCTCAGACCAGCCACAACCCCACCAACACACCACCGCCGCACACCACACACCACACACCACACACCACACACCACACACCACCGCCGCCAGCGGACCCAAGCCAGGAGTGGCGGGGAACCGCACCCGGGGCCCTCAGCCAGGAGTGGCGAGGAGCACCTACGACCGCCGACAGGGAAACCTAGCCAGGAGTGGCGGGAAATCGCACTCAGGAACCTCCGCCAGGAGTGGCGAGGGACCAACCACGGCACACACCAACCACACCCACACCCACACCAGCAGCAAGCCCCAGCCGGCCCCAGCCACACACCCACACACGCACACACACACACCAACACACACGGAAGACACACCCACACCCACGCCACCACGAACGCACGACACACACACCAACACAGACACCACGCGCGCACGCACCGCGCCACAAACACACACACCGGCGGCGAACCACAACCAGGGGAGGTGGGGACACGCACAAAAGCAACACAGCCAGGAAAAGCGAAAAGCGCCCCCCACCACCACCACCCCACCCAGGAGAGACGGGAAACCCACCGGCGCAAACCACACAGCGAAAAGGGGGGCGGGACGAGAAGGGCCCACGGGAGACGCAGGCGAGGGACCCAACTTCAGGGGTTTGGGGGCCCCCCCGGTGACTGTATCGGCCCCACCTGAGCACACCCAATAAAGTGGGAAACGCACGGGACCGTTGGTCAGCGGCCCGCGGTGGCACCGGCCTCGGGGGTGACCAATGGGCCTGACCAAGAGCACCCCCCAAGGCACGTACTGCGGTTCGGGCCCAGCGAGGGGCTGCGGGTAGGGCACACCGTCCATCGGGGCAGGCAAGAGGCACGCCTATCCCGCAAGGACTCCCCTGCGACCCACAGTGTACCCGACCCCGGTGTGGGGAACGGCTGGAGTACCTGGCTACGGAGCAGGTCCATTTGTACTGAGCGGGTACAAATCCATGGCCCGTAGAACAGAGCTACACCCTGACTGGGAGTGCAAGCATCAGCCCCCCAAAGGGGAAACACCAGGGGAAGCGACCCGAGCCGACGACAAGGACCCCCCCCGACCCACCACAGCCGGGAAGGCCCGGGCACGGCACCAGGGGAACACCGCCCCAAGCGACGCGGCAAGGAGACAGAGGGGGGAGGGCACGCAAAGGGGGCGGCGGGGGGACACACCACCAACAGACCCCAGCCAGAGGGGGCAGGGAACCACACTCAGACCCCACAGCCGAGACGGGAGAGAAGCCACGACACACAGCCCCCACACCCACACAGAGCCGCCAAA
The DNA here is from genome assembly GCA_964036045.1 of Eutreptiella sp. 'Long Island Sound 2002'. Lineage (NCBI taxonomy): Eukaryota > Euglenozoa > Euglenophyceae > Eutreptiales > Eutreptiaceae > Eutreptiella > Eutreptiella sp. 'Long Island Sound 2002'. Next base: position 40,331,485 of record OZ038380.1, on the reverse strand, counting down.
CCAAGCCCAGAAAGGCGAGGACACACACCCAAACGCACCACCAACACACCGCACACACGCCCGCGCGTGCACAGAACACACACCGCCACAACCGCCACCGACACGAGCCGAACAAACGCACACCACACACGAAGGCGCGAGCACCGCCCGCACCACAAACGCACGCAACACACGAAAGCCCAAAGAACAAGAACCCAGCAACCCCCCGCCAGGGGAGCTGCAGGGCCGCCAGAAACGAGTGCCCACACCCAGCAACACCCAACCAACCACGCCGAAACCCAGGATCAGAAACTACAACAACCACACCAGCACCGCCACCAACACCCAAACCGGACGCCACAACACCCTCACCAGCGGAAACACCCGGAACCAACGGAGACGCCGTCGGCAACTCCAGCGACCTCAGCACACAGCACAACACCTAAGACACCCTCACCAACATCAAACCAACACAAGAAGCCACCCAACACTGACCAACGACCGCGCCCGCGCCACCTACCGACCCGCACCCAGAACCACCGCCACCAGCATCCACACCATCAGAAACACCAACACCACCAACAATCAAGCCAGCACAACACCCTCACCAACACCATTACTGCCGGCACCATCGCCTACGAAACCTACGCACACCAACACCGGATACAGCACCTACATCACCCAAGCCAACGGCATCAAACACACCATCGCCAGCATCACCCCACCATTGGCGTCGCCACCGGCAACCTCCGCCACCAGAGGAAACCAAAGCCCCCACAACCGGTGAACCAACAAACCACCACGCCCCGGCCAGAGGAGGCGAGGGCACACGCCCAAAACCATCAACAACAACACCCTCGCCACCAAAGCAACCACAGGGCGCCATCCACCACGCAGTCACCAGCCGCACCCACACCACCGGCGCCACCAACACCACCCTCACCCACGACACCACCCGGGGCATCGCCTGCACCACCCTCACCAACAGCATCACCAGCAGCCCACACCACCTACTGCACACCCTCCCAGACAGAGCCACAGAAACCAGCCAGCGCCCACCCCCAAACACAGGCCACTGACCACCCACACACAGGCCCACACCAACCACCAGCAGCATCAGCAACATCAGAGACGCCGTAAACCATAGCAACGCCCGCAACAACCTCACCAGCCGCATCACCGACACCGCCACCGACAGTGCAACCTCAGCAACAACAACCCAGAGCATCAACAACAGCCACCACGGCGACACCACCCGGTACAACACCATCAACATCAACGACACCAAGGGGGCCAACACGCCGGCCAGCGACGCCCATGGGAACCTCCGCCAGGAGTGGCGAGGTCCCACCCCCACCGACAGAACACCACCGTCCACCAGGGCATCACCTACAGCGCCCTCGCCTTCGACATCACCCTCAGCTCCGCCGGCGGCGCCCTCACCAACGCCGTCACCAGCACCACCGACAGCGGCAACACAGCGACACCGCCAACCACCCACAGCACCAACCTCCCCAACACCAGAAACAACCGGCACCACCCCACCAGGACCACGAACCAACCAACCACCAGCCACGAGTGGCGAGGCCGGAAACGCCGACCACCCAAACACAGGCCGCTTCACTGGTGAAGTGTGCCATTCTCAAAACCGGAGGGGTTTGAGGGCCAGTGATGGGGTATTCTTGGGCACTGACCTGAGCTCTCTATAACCCTTGAATACCACTTTTGGATTCGGTCCATGCTTGGAGCATTGGGATAATCATTATATCCATTTTGGTGGATATATGTGCATTTTGAGCATTTCTGACTGTTTTTGGCTGATTTTGCCATTTCATGAGGTCGACAGCATGAGTCAATTCTCCAAGCCCATTTGACTCTGAGTCCAACCAATGGTATGTTGGGGTAGGGCATGGTCCTGAGTGCCACTCTGGGCCATGACACATCACCTCTCCTATTGGGCTAAGATTTAGAGGGTATGGACCGAACACTTTTTAGGGGTTTATGTAGTGACTTTTGACCCATGCCATTGTACCCAGTTCACGGACCCGGTTTGAGGTAACATGTCAGTAAGGTAGGTAGGTTGGTATCTTCGGGAGCTCGGGATGACTCCTTTAACAATGCAGGAAGATGGTATTACCAAGGGGCCATCCTGCCCCTCCCACTGCCCTAGGTCAGGAGCCTCTTAAGCCGCTCCCGCAGGTGCTTGGGAAGGCAGTGTCGCGGCCACCCGGTCCAGGTGTCCCAGATGGGAGGGTGTCCCCACATGTGTCCATGGGTAGGGCCACATGCACCCTGGTTTGGGCGGCGGGTCTGGGGACTGCCCAGCCATGTGGAGTATCTCTCACCACGAGGCGTATTGCTCCCGCTTGTCTACGGTACTACCACCTCACCCTTGTGGCTTGAGTTGCGGGGTCACTCTGCCTGGCAGGCGACACCCTCCTAGACTGTGTACCGCCTCGCCTGTCACCGGTTGTTTCCATGGCTCCGGGTGACGTTTTCCATGGTCCCCGATGCAGCCTGGCCGGGCTCGGACCAGTGGCCTTGGAGTACCGCTCCTGCCACTGGCCCGGTGGGTCGGCTGGGTCGCCCCAGTGTGTCCGAACCATGGGGTGTTGGTTCTTTCCTGTCCCTCGGCCGCCCTACGTGTGTGCGGTGTCCTGGTCCACTTGGCTCCTGTTCACCGGTGCGCCCGCTCGGTGCGTTGCGTTGCGTCTGCGGTGTCCTGGGCCACTTGGCTCCTGTTCACCGGTGCGCCCGCTCTGGTGCGTTGCTTTGCTTGTGCGGTGTCCTGGGCCACTTGGCTCCTGTTCACTGGTGTGCCCGCGTGGTTTGTCGTGTTGTGTCTGCGGTGTCCTTGGCCACTTGGCTCCTGTTCACCGGTGTGCCCGCTCGGTGTGTTGTCTTGCGTGTGGGGTATCCTGGGCCACTTTGCTCCTGTTCACCGGTGTGCCAGCTCGGTGTGCTGCTTTGTGTGTGCGGTGTCCTGGCCCAGGTGACGCCTGTTCACCGGTGCGCGCGCTGTGTGCGGCGCGCGTGTGCCGTTGGTGGTTGTGACCCTCTTCCTCCCCCCCTAATTTTCTTTTTTGTTTCTGTTTTTTTTTCTTTCTTTGTCATGCCTCCTCGCTTTTTTTTTGGAAAAAATAAAAAAGGGGGCGGGCGTACACTGCAGGCACAGGCATGGGCAACTGGTGCAGCGGGGCAATAGTGTCGTGTTCTCTGGCGTGTGTCGTCGGTGCTTTGGTGGCGGCCGCGCCCCAGGGGTGCGGCTCGCGCGTCCTGATGTACACGGGTATGGGTCAGGGCGGGTTTGGTTGGTTGCTTCGTTTCTTTTGGTGTTGGCTGGTTAGGCGGCTGTGTAGGCTGTGTGTGTGGGCTGTGGCTACGTTGCTCCCTTGGCGGGCCTGGTTAGGAGTCAAGGGTTAGCCGTTATGGGGTGCGGCTCAGGTCTGATTTGTGTCGGGGCTTTGGCTGGGTTAGGCGGTTTCGACGGCTGCAGGCTTCGGTCCGGTGCCGTTGGGCGTAGCGGTGCCCGTTGGCGTGTGCGTTGGCGTCCTTCGGCTTCGGGTTTGCTTGGTGTCTTCTGGGCGGGGCCCGGCGTGGCGCCCCGCGGCGGTGGCTGGCTGGGTAACGGGGTTCGGTGGCGGCGCCGCTGGCTGGGGGGTCAGGCGCGTCGTGCTGTGTGGCGCCTAGGGCTCCTGGGGTGCTGTGGGTGCTGCCGATGTCGGTGCGCCGACGCTTGTGCGGTGGCAAGGTGGTGTGTGTGTGCGGGGTTGGGCTTTGGGTGATGTCCCACAGGCGTATGCCGTCTCGTCGCTTCTCCTGGAGGGTGTCCCGCAGGCGCCTGAGGACATACGGATGGTCCTGGGGCGCGGGGAGGTTGCGGGGGTGGAGCCCCAGGGGTGGAACGCATCGGCCAGCATGGCTTCCCCTGCGGCCTGCGGCATCCAGCCCCCCGCAGGCTGGAGGCGGCAGTTCTCCGCCGACCCCCTGCGGGGACAGTGGACCAGGCCCTCAAGGGAGGGCTCTGCCCGGGCCCACTTTCGCAGCTCCCAGAGCTGCGTGTGGGTCCAGCGCCGCCACCACTGTTCCTGGGCGGGGCGGTGACCTTGGGCGGAGGAGTGGGCGTTGGTGGGTGTGATGTGGTCGTGGGGACAGGTGGCGGTGGCGGGCCTGGGGAATTCCTCGTAGTCTTATGCGGTGGGGGTGCGCGGGGACTGGGGGCACGGGCGGATGTGGACTCGCGGGTATGCGCGCACGGTCTCCGCCTCGGGATTGGGTTGGGACTTGCGGTGGCAGCGGTAACGGGGCATTTGCTGTATGTGGGCTGGCATCGAGGGTTGGTAGGGGGGCGGGGACGCTGCTGGTGGACCTTGGCGCCGTTCTGGTCTGGTCGGGGGTGGTCCGTGGGCCTGGGGTGCGGGCTTTGAGAGGTGGCGGGACGAAGTGCGTCGCGCTTCGGATGCGGCGTGCTCCGCCATGAAGGTCGTGGCGGCGGCGTCGGTGACGGTGGGGGGGCGCCGTGCGGGGCGCTGCTGCCTCCGGGCCTGGGATGGCTGAGGCCCAATGTCGTAGAGGACGTCGTCGGGGGGTCGGGCTTGCGCTGCCGTCGTGGTGCCGGGCTTTGGCTTGGGCTTGGGTTTGGCTGCGGGTTGCGGTCGCGGCGCGCCGACGGGTCCGGGTGGCTGCTTGGCGGCGGTCTTGGGTTTTGGCCGGGCTGCGGGCGCGGGCTTTGTCGGGGCGTGGGCCTTGAGGGCGGCGGGGTTGCTCGCGGTGGAGACGGGTTTGGGGGCCCGTTTGGGTTTCCCCCGCGGCTTGGCGGGTGGAGTGCTTGACGAGGACGGGGCGGTGGTGGTGGATGAGCTGGTTGTGGTGGTGGAGGTTGTGGAGTCGGAGGCGGATGAGAGGGCTGTGGGGGACGGCGGAGGGCCCTGGGCTGCGGGGGCGGGCGTAGGATGCTGGGTCCTGCGAGTAATGAGGACGAGGGTGTGGGTTCGGGCACTGGGCGTGTGCGCGCGCTTTTCCTGGTGACCTGTGCGTGCTGGTGCCGGTGTAGGTGCATGTGGCGGTGTGGTGGCGTTGTCTCGGCTGTGCGGGCACGTGGGTTACCCGGGGGGTGTCCATATCTGCTCCAGGACGTGTGGGTGCGTTTGCTGGAGGTAGTCGAGGGTGCGGAAGAAGCATCGCTGGATGCCGGGCATGTCCTCCTCCGTGAGGTGGGGGTAGTTTTGCATGGGGGTGTCTGGGCCCGGCCACAGCAGCGCCATGAGGCGGGCTGCCACCATGTACGGGCAGAGCTGTAGGGAGGTGGGGCGTGGGGGGCGCAGCGTGACCTTCCACAGCCACCGGTCCTTGGGGATCCCCCAGGTCCGTTGGGTCCACTTGGCAAGACAATACATCGCCCTGCCAGGGCCCTGGTTGCCGCTGCGGATGGAGAGCAGCGTGTCCAGGGACTTGCGTTCCCACGTGCCCGAGAGGTGGGGGTCGTCCGGGTCGTCCCCCCTGCTGTACGTGTCGGGGTCCTGGTTGTCTGGGAAGGGGGCGTAGTCGGCTGGGAGGAGGGAGTTGGTGCCGTGCACCACCCACTGGCCAGTTGGTGCGTGGTAGTGGGTAGTGGAGAGGGTGTAGTGGCGATTGTACATGAGGGTCATGTACGTGGAGGGGGCTGGCTGCTGGTCGTCGGGGGTGGGGATGTCCCCCGTGACGTGGTGCCTGAAGTTGCTCATGGAGGCCATCCGGGCAACCAATGTTGCCCTTTCCCACTCTTTGGTGTCGCTCGGGGTGGCGCTCGGTGGGGCGTGGGCCATGTCAGGCTCCTGGTAGCGGGTGCGGCCCTTGGTGTCCACCCGCCCCGGCACGCGGTGTCCGACTAGGTGTCGCCCCAAGTCGATGGGGGGCACCCAGATTCGGTCCCCCGTGTGGGGCGGGCTCTCGCCGTCTGGGGTGGCGAGCGGGGGGCGGTCGTGTTAGGCGACGTGAAGGAAGGCGTCGAAGAGAAAGTCTCGGACGCCTTCCCCCAGGGTGGCCGCCTCGACCAGGGTGGTCGCCCAGATGCGCTGGGTGGTGCCAGAGGTGCGGAGGCGTCGCACCACCTAGTCCCCGAGTCCCCGGAGGTGCTGCCCTACCATTGCGGGGTTGTGTAGGGCGTAGGGTTCGGCCGGTGTGGCGGGTGGTGGTGCGGGGTGTAATGGGGGGGTTGTTCTTGGTTTCGGGGGGGTGGTCGTGGTTGTCGCGTGTGTGGTCTGTTGAAGGGGTTTCACTTGGTGGCCGCGGGAGGGGGGACTCGCGGTGGGGTGTGTCCGCGGGGGCATCCACATCAATCGGCTGGTGGGGGCCGCCGCGTGTTGCGTCTGTGGCCTGGTCTCGGGGGGGGGGGTGGGGGGGGTTGGTGTGGGGGTGGCACTGCTGGTGGTGGGTGTTGCGCTGGCTGGAGGTCTGGGCATCCCGCCGGGTCATGTAGGTGTGGCGTGTGCGCGCCGTGCGGTCCTTGCGGTCGCTGGCTGGTTGCGGTGCCGGGGTGCGGGTGAGAGGTGGCCGCATGGGCGTCCGGGCGGGGCTGCGGTCCGTAGGTAACAGATGGCTGCCGGTGGATGGTGCTCGCTTGCATGGGGTCTGGGTGGGGGGGCTGCTGGTTGTGGTGGGGTGCTTCTACTAGTCCCTGGTGCTGCTGGTGCGCGTGCGCGGCTCCCCGCGGGTCCATGGGGGTGTACCATGGTCTGTGTGTCGTGAGCCCGTGTAGTGGGGGCTGTGGGTGGTGCTGGATCGCGCGGTGGTGGTGTTGAGGAGTTGTTGGTTGTGTGTGGTACCCCGGCGTTGGCGGGTTTGGTGGTAGGGGCTGGTGGTGGTGGTAGACGGGACAGTGTGGTGCGGTGAGGTGTGCCGTGTGGGGTGGGTGGTTCGTGGGCCCCGGTTGTGCTTGGACCTGGTGGGGATGTAGCTAATAATAATAATATGGCTTAAACACCCCCAAACGTTCGCGCGCGGCACTAAGACTTTAACGGGCGAACAGAAAGGGTGGAAGTGCTTGGTATATGCAAAAGTGAGCCCATGATCGTCACCATCGTCAAGATATGGCCTACCAAGACCTTGGTAGGGCTGCTTAAGGCTAATTTGCTCATGGTCTAACCATGACAAGTGCCCATATTTTGAACGATGGGCTACGATCGACTTGCATATGTCATGAATGCATCGAAGGTCCCTCATGGGATGCCTTAGGGACGCCGTGTGCTTAATTCACGTTAGGATAGGGGCTATGCACATGCATTTTGACTCATTTGTGTTCGGCCGTGCATGTGAGCCAACATGTTGGTGTTCCGGACCACCGTGGAGTTTGGGGTACCCAACCCGGATTTGAGAGATTTTGGTCATATGTGTGTGCTGGATAGTATTAACTTCGCTCAATTCAAGCCCATATCATATATCTCCGTGGGGAGGCTTTTTATACCATTTTGAGGCCACTTTGGGACGGCCGAGAGCCTCACGGACCGGTTTCGTAGTACTGAGACGCCAGCAAATCATGGAGTCATACGCGGCAAGGTTCTCGCTCATGACCCACTGGTGAACTCCATAGCGCTAGATCACATCTACCGCTTATATATTGCGAGTGGGAGAACTTGCGATGAATCCCACGAGCGCCAATCCCAATTTTCCCACTTTTGTGGTGTATGTTGAGTGGGGGTCCATATGTCTCCCTTTGCGCCCGATTGGGGATCCAAGTTGTGGGATCATGCACAAATGGTCCCAAGTTATAGTGTTTAGAACCGTAGGTCGAATCCATGGGTCAGCGATTTTATACACTATCATATGTACTTTGAGTTTGGCAATATATGCACGTTCATTTTTGCGTTTCATGACCTCACTTTACCGGGTAGCAGCAAAGTGTCTAGAGATCCATGAACCATGGTATGTTGCTTATGTGTTGGCATGTGCGGCGGTGTTAAACACCACATTATGCCGGATCTCATGTTCGCTTTGGCTTGGCGCATGAGGCTTTACAAGATGGGAACTCAAAATCGTGTGTTCACTGGTGAAGTGTGCCATTCTCAAAACCGGAGGGGTTGGGGAGCCAATCATTGGGTATTCTTGGGCATTGACTTTCGGTCTTTATAACCCTTGAATACCACTTTTGGATTCGGTCGATGCTTGGAGCATTGGGATAATCATTATATCCATTTTGGTGGATATATGTGCATTTTGAGCATTTCTGACTGTTTTTGGCTGATTTTGCCATTTCATGAGGTCGACGGCATAAGTGGATTCTCCAAGCCCATTTGACTCTGAGTCCAACCAATGGTATGTTGGGGTAGGGCATGGTCCTGAGTACCACTCTAGGCCATGACACGTCCCCTCTCCCGTTGGGCTAAGATTTGGAGGGTATAGAGAGAACACTTTTTAGGGGTTTGTGTAGTGACTTTTGACCCATGCCATTGTACCCAGTTCACGGACCCGGTTTGAGCTAACATGTCAGTAAGCTCAGGGAAGGTCTTGACTCCTGAGGATGAGGGGTTAATGGCTGGGGACAGCGCCTGACCTCAGACGCCCCTCACAATGGTGGAAGGCACCCCCCCCGGGGACGTCCTTCCGCCACCTTCACAGCGAGCAACGCCGGCCCGCAAGGGCGCACGCTGTGGGGCCGGTGCTGGGTCCCCACGCCCGCACCGACCGCACCCGGGACACACGGGTCGCGGAACCCTGGCTGCCCGCTCCAGAGGACGGGCGGCCGGGGGAGGGACAGCGCCTGACACCAGACGCCCCTCACAACAGTGGCAGGCCACCCCCCCCGGGGACGGCCCCCGACCACCCCCGCGGCACGCAGCCCCCACAGGGCATGCAGGCCAAGGGGACAGTGTTGGGCCCCCACACCCACACACCCGCGCCCACAGCACGTGGGTGGCGGACCCCAACAGCCCGCCCAGTGGGCGGGCAGTCGGGGGAGGGGGAGCGAATGACCTCAGACGCCCCTCACAATGGTGGAGGGCACCCCCCCCGGGCATGCCCTTCCGCCACCCCCTCAGCGAGCAACACCGGCCCGCAAGGGCGCACGCTGTGGGGCCGGTGCACGGTCCCCACGCCCGCACCGACCGCACCCGGGACACACGGGTTGCGGAACCCTGGCTGCCCGCTCCAGAGGACGGGCGGCCGGGGGAGGGACAGCGCCTGACACCAGACGCCCCTCACAACTGGCAGGCCACCCCCCCCCGGGGACGTCCCCCCACCACCCCCGCGGCATGCAGCCCCCACAGGGCATGCAGGCCAAGGGGACAGTGTTGGGCCCCCACACCCACACACCCGCGCCCACAGCACGTGGGTGGCGGACTCCAACAGCCCGCCTAGTGGGCGGGCAGTCGGGGGAGGGACGGCGCCTGACCTCAGACGCCCCTCACAATGGTGAAAGGCACCCCCCCCGGGGACGCCCTTCCGCCACCCCCACAAGGAGCAACGCCGGCCCGCAAGGGCGCACGCTGTGGGGCCGGTGCAGGGTCCGGACGCCCGCACCGACCGCACCCGGGACACACGGGTCGCGGTACCCTGGCTGCCCGCTCCAGAGGACAGGCGGCCGGGGGAGGGACAGCGCCTGACACCAGACGCCCCTCACAACGGTGGCAGGCCACCCCCCCCGGGGACGGCCCCCCACCACCCCCGCGGCACGCAGCCCCCACAGGGCATGCAGGCCAAGGGGACAGTGTTGGGACCCCACACCCACACACCCGCGCCCACAGCACGTGGGTGGCGGACCCCAACAGCCCGCCCAGTGGGCGGGCAGTCGGGGGAGGGACAGCGCCTGACCTCAGACGCCCCTCACAATGGTGGAAGGCACCCCCCACGGGGACGCCCTTCCGCCACCCCCACAGCAAGCAACGCCGGCCCGCAAGGGCGCACGCTGTGGGGCCGGTGCTGGGTCCCCACACCCCCACCGACCTCACCCGGGACACACGGGTCGCGGAACCCTGGCTGCCTGCTCCAGAGGACGGGCGGCCGGGGGAGGGACAGCGCCTGACACCTGACGCCCCTCACAACGGTGGCAGACCAACCCCCCAGGGACGGCCCCCCACCACGCCCGCGGCACGCAGCCCCCACAGGGCATGCAGGCCAAGGGGACAGTGTTTGGCCCCCACACCCACACACCCGTGCCCACAGCACGTGGGTGGCGGACCCCAACAGCCCGTCCAGTGGGCGGGCAGTCAGGGGAGGGACAGCGCCTGACCTCAGGCGCCCCTCACAATGGTGGAAGGCACCCCCCCCGGGGACGCCCTTCCGCCACCCCCACAGGGAGCAACGCCGGCCCGCAAGGGCGCTTGCTGTGGGGCCGGTGCTGGGTCCCCACGCCCGCACCGACCGCACCCGGGACACACGGGTCGCGAAACCCTGGCTGCCCGCTCCAGAGGACGGGCGGCCGGGGGAGGGACAGCGCCTGACACCAGACGCCCCTCACAACGGTGGCAGGACATCCCCCCCGGGGACGGCCCCCCACCACCCCCGCGGCACGCAGCCCCCACAGGGCATGCAGGCCAAGGGGACAGTGTTGGGACCCCACAACCACACACCCGCGCCCACAGCACGTGGGTGGCGGACCCCAACAGCCCGCCCAGTGGGCGGGCAGTCGGGGGAGGGACAGCGCCTGACCTCAGGCGCCCCTCACAATGGTGGAAGGCACCCCCCCCGGGGACGCCCTTCCGCCACCCCCACAGCGAGCAACGCCGGCCCGCAAGGGCGCACGCTGTGGGGCCGGTGCAGGGTCCCCACGCCCGCACCGACCGCACCCGGGACACACGGGTCGCGGAACCCCGGCTACCCGCTCCAGAGGACGGGCGGTCGGGGGGGGGACAGCGCCTGACACCAGATGCCCCTCACAACAGTGGCAGGCCACCCCCCCCCCGGGGACGGCCCCCCACCACCCCCGCGGCACGCAGCCCCCAAAGGGCATGCAGGCCAAGGGGACAGTGTTGGGCCCCCACACCCACACACCCGCGCCCACAGCACGTGGGTGGCGGACAGCCCGAAGCCAGGTAGGGGGGAACCGGGACCGGACCGCCCCCCCCGAAGCACGCCAGATGGAGCAAGGGACCGGGGCAGGACACGCGGAGGGGCATGGACCACGTGGAACGGCCCTACCAGCGCCCAGTGCCGGGACCGCGCGAGGTGCGCACGCCACACCACCCAGGGGGGGGGGGAGCGGGCGCCGCGGGGCCGCGAGCGCAAACACACGCAAAGGGCACGCGGGGACTACCAGAAGGGCAACCGGACCGAGCTCGCGGAACGCACAGACCGCGTGGAATGGTGTACCAGAGAGCGAGGGTAAGGGACACCCGGACGGGACGGCCCGCCACACGCAGCGCGGGACAGGCGGAGCGGGAAGGGGGAAACGGGAGAGACACAATACCAGGTACCGGCCCGAGCCCCCCGAACCGGCCGCGAGCGCCGCGCACACACGGACGGGGCACTGCACCAGCCAAGGCAGTAGTGGCGCACTGCGCCACGCCCCAACCCCTAGGCTAGGCAGCCTCCGCGCCAGCCCAAGGGGGTCCCACTGGCGACAAGCCAGTAGCACGGGCCCGGCGGCGCCGGCGCCCCGGGCGACCACGCATTAGGGGGGCAACGCTGTGGGTAAGCGCCCGCAGCCATGGCTGCGAATTGATGCACTGACCGGGGAGTGGCGAAACCGGGAAGCCGGGGAGGGACGGGGCTCCAAGCCCTGTGAACCCGGGGGACTCCGCCACCAGGCAGGAGGTGCGTCTTGGAGGGCCCCCCACTAGGACCCGGTGGAGAGGATATCACCTGGCCCGACCATGTGGCCCCCCAGGGCCGAAAGGTGTCTAGTACCCGCAAAATCAAACCTCAATCCTCAAACCTCAAACCTTGACTCCTGAGGATGAGGGGTTAATGGCGGGGATTGCATTTGTTATCCTTCTTCCCCAATTGGTTCCTGATATGTGCATATGTGCCATATTTGCTGTTTTCTGCCATATTCAGGGCTTCTTGGTACTTTCTCATGTACATGCCCAACGCCCGTGTCTCCGTGTGCACCGCGAGACAAGCGTATTGAGGGTGTTGCCGAGTGTCAACGCTGGACTCTCACACACCGTTGGCGCCCATCAGTTTGATGGATTTGCTATTGTGCTACCTTGGGGAGGTGGCTATTGCAAGGGTATTGGATACTGGATTTTGGGGGTTACTGCAGCTGGTTGGAATATATCTATTTTTGTGGAAATTAAGCAGGAGGAACAATCACCAGCAGGATGCAGAACCTGATCAGGTCCAAGTGCATGGGAATAGGCAGTACCAAGCCAAGGCCAGGCACAAGAGATGGGAACCACGGCGGTAGAGCCCATACCACGGGCACAATGGCGGGGACCGGTAGTACGGACATTCATTACTTATTGTACTAACTATCTTCTCTACTCTGATTTCATCCGCCCCCTACCTCGCTTCGGCGGCTATGATAGTTGCCTAGTGGTCACCTGTGGCCTGTCCCGCTTCACACGCGTGTTCCCTTGGAATAACAAAATCACAGGTGAGCAGACTGTCAAAATGTTAGTCGAACAATGGTTCGAACCATACGGAGCACCTAAACAGGTGCACTCTGATGAGGATGTACGCATCCGCAGTGACACAGGATGGTACAAGCGAGTGCTGCACGCCCTCAATGTTGAGGTAACCACAGGTGTGCCCTATACCCACACATCTAGTCCTCTTTGCGAGAGACAAAACCGTGTGGTAGAACAGAACCTGTGAATCCTGATGAAACAGGAGCGTACCAAAGATTGGGTACGCCTGTTGCCCTGGGCAGTGTTGACCATGAAGTCTCAGAGGAGCTCTTCTACAGGTTTCACCCCACACGAGCCATTTCATGGAGGACGACCTGCTTGGTTCTTCAAAACCCCCTTTCCTGAGGACTTCAAGAGCCCCGTTGGAGATTGGCTGGAACACAAGCAGTCTATGGCTAACCACGCTTGGACTAACCTGAGACACATCCTGGAACCAGGGTTGGTACCATACAGTACGTGTACCGTTCGGTATCGATACCATACAGTACTCCGGTGTCCTGTATGGTATCGCCTAGCCCCAATGAAGACCCAGGAGGCACCACTAAATGTCCGGATTCCTTGGTGTTACGATATATTCAAGCTGATTCCAACAACCAGACCTTTGTCCCAAAAACACCAGAAAATTTCAACAAATATTTGTCACCACAGACCTGATGCGGCTTTTGTCCTCAACCTCTTCTCAAAATGTGAATGGGCAAGCATCGGAGGAACACTTCTCTGGTTTTGAATGTTTCTCAAAACACCCTGCAAATGTTTCAGACCTTAAATTGTTTGTTCCCTTTTATGCACTACCCTGCCTACAGCTCAGCCAAAAAGACAATGTTTCTTAAAACACCCTACAAATGACTTTTCAGCTCTACCCTGCACCTCAGACACAAAAAATGCTTTAACGTCGACTTTACTGCACACTGTCTTCTTCATCAGAGTCACTCTCGTATGGTAGGACACACGGCTCCTGAAAATCAGGGTTCCGTACCTTGCGCAGCATGCGCATATTGTTGTATATGTACACCAGTTTCTCAGCTTTACCTGCATACAGTCTGTTTCTGGCCTTGGAGTGTATGAACCCAAAAATGCTCCAGTTTCTCTCTGCTGAAGACGCAACACTGACTACAGAACACACTCGCAGTGCACACTCACGCAATGTTGCATTATCATAACAAAAGGTCTGCCACCACATCAGGGGGCTCATGGTCAGACCCCCCCCCTCCCACAGTGCTGGCTCAGAAAATTCCCCAGATCGCATCAGGAAGGATTGATACTGCAACCTGGCCTGTGCCACTTTTTCCTGGCCCACAAAGGCCTGAAACACTTTGTTCAGGTCATCACCAATTTCTTTTTCACTGAGAGGGTCCATATCAGGTGACATGAGCTGATGATTGAAACAGTAGGCAGCACTGTGGACAGGCACATGCAAGAATTTCCACCTTTCAGATACCAGTTCTTCCACCCGTTCAACGATGCGTCTTCGTCCATTTGTGGGGACTGGGGTTGCGTTGACGCGGCTGCACGTGTCGTCGTCTGAGCACGCGCCATTCGCGTAGACGCGTTCATCCTTTGATCGCGGAGGAGGGCCCACTTTATTGTGGAGGACGGCACGTACTTCTTCGTTTGTTGTCCAAGCCTTTGCACGCGTCCTGCACAGCTTGTGCTTCTCCGATAGTCGTTGTGCACGGCTTTGAACGCGTCCTGCACGAGCACGTCCTCACATGGCCCATCTAAAAGGAGGGATTTAAAACCTTGCGAGCAGTGTTTTTCAGCGTACACGGCACCGCTGCTGGAAACTCATGCACCGCTGAATGCGCATTTGCAACGCGGTCACAACAATACTAGTATTAGCAGAATTCGTTCTTACGTTCCCAAAACTGCGACATTACGATTCAAGACTAAAAGTGGTGCCGTAATGCATAATAATGCTAATTACCAACATCGGTAGTAAACTTTCGATCCAGCAGCGTGTTTTTCGCAATATTTCAATTCATCTGGCAATTTTCCGTCTAGCGTGCGCGCGTGCTGCAATGCGGCGCCTGTCTGCGGCACCATCTCAATACCGCACACGTGCTGTGCGGTATTAATACCAGACGGTACGCGTTCGCGGACGGTACGCGTTCATGAACGCCGTTCGGTACCAACCCTGCCTGGAATGTGAACTGAGCCGACAAAATCGCCTACGACGACCCGCCACTTTCAAGGTTTGTGAACTTGTTTTGGTTCACCATTCACGACTACCCTCTTGGCCCCGTGACTGCCTACGGGACCTTTATTTTGGGCCCTATCGTATCATCAGGATAGATGTATCTGGAATCTATGTCAGGTGCAGTCCACGTCTAGGTGGCGAACTGCTTTGTGCTCCTAAGCATTTGAGGCACTAACACTCCCCCGATGTTTTGTCTTGGGATGAGTGGCGCCTCAGCGACAGTGAGGTTGAGCGTATCGGCCTAGAGAACGCTGCCAGCCCTGAGGAGGCAGACGAGCACGAAGAAATGACTGCAGATGAGATGGCAGTAGATGGCTACTACGTGGTTGCAGGTATTGCCCGCCACGAGTATAAACAGGGCTGGAAATTCCTTACCTTGTGGGACGGATATGGGCTATTGGAGGCGACCTGGAAACCCATGTCCGCCTTTATACAGCCACATGGGAGTATCAACCCAATCTTCTGCTCCTACCTCGTTGAGAACAACGAGGGACAGCCACTGACGCGTGCTGAGACTCTGTCCCAGCGGAAGAAGAAAAGCTAATCTCCTTGTGCCTATCTATTTACTGTGCCTAACCGAACTGGAGATGTTGCAGATTGAGACTCACAGCTGAGGCCCTTTAATCGCAACCCCCTCTGTTTTCTGGCCTCTCAGGGGCGGTGAGAACTCTTGTGCTGATAGCTAGACCTACTCAGTGTGTGCCAGGACAGGTTCAGGACTCCTGTAGAGCTCCAGTTACGGTGAATGTACTAACTCCTACCCTCAATTGGGTTCAGCACTCCAGACATCTACACATCCGCTGCTTGCGGAGCACTGCACCTGCCCTGGTTGTGCCCTGCAGTCCCATGCCTATGGTTACCAGCGTGAGTCAGATGGCCGCTTATCACGTTTGCAGCCACCCAATGCGAGTGTGCCTTGTTGACCATGTGTCGCATGGGAATTGCCATGATGTTGTGACCCTGGGGAGCCAACGAAGAGCGGTGGCTTACTACTCCAGGGGGGAATGACAAGCAAGGTGCTGTGAAACAAGGTGTGTCCACCCTCCTTGGGGACAAGCCCGCCCACAATTAGGACTCCTGACTAGTCCAGACCCATGGGGTTCTACCCTTCTTGACGGGGTTACCATACCCCTAAGTGTGCTACGAATGTCTGTATGTGTCTCACTTCACTCCCCGGCGTGGCTTCCAGAGACCGGGCTTCGCTGACCTCGGACCGAAGGTCCTAATCAGGTACTATTACCACTCCTATGGCGCCCAATTTCTGTGCTGGCGCCTATCCTTTGGGGAAGACGGCAAAAGTGCTACCTACCAGAGGGGAGGGGTGGCCAAGTGTGCTAAGGGCACACAGAACGCCCATTTTTCTAATGGCCAAAAGCTAACACACTCCCCTACCCGCGAGGAAAAGCATGTGGAGCAGGAGACACCACTATACTACACTCACTAATGCCAGCACCAGCCTTCGAAGGCAGGGTGACCACAACCGCACTCAGTCCCTGCCAAGCTTGCTGACCGTAACACCTACACACGCTATTGGGTGGCCATGACAAAGAGGTCTTGAGCCCTATTGGCCCTTCTGTGAGATAACAAGAGAACACAGCGCCGCTAGGCAGCTGTGGCGTGCCAGGGACGCCCTTGCGCATTTCCTTGACAGGGCTTGGAGAGAAGGAGTGCCGTGTTCACACCGTGTAGTAAGGGTTGTCCTTGAGGATGTCGTACATTGATCCAATTTGTTGATGTGATCTGCGCCCTTTTTAGCTTGGGCAGAAAAATGAGAAGTCGCAGAAGGCAACTGCTTCTGCACCAATCACCCTAACCTATCCTACCTGAGAGCAAAGGCAGATGAGACTCGGTTAGCGGCTGCAGAACCTATCTACCCTCGCTGTATTATACAGGTCTTCGGGTAGAAAATAGTACACTGTCCTCTAACCAAGCCGCAAGCAAGCAAATTTAAGGACTCCGCCCGTTCTCTTATAGAACGTAGGGCGGAGCCCTGGGTAGCATAAGCAAGGGTAATACCGCGTGCACAACGCGTGGCTTACAGCCCTTTAATGCATCATGTGTATGCAGGGAAGGGAGACGAAGGACAACATTTGTTTTCCTATCATTAACCCACTTCTTCAAATCATCACGAGACTCAACCAAGAGGTGAGCTCCTTCTGGGCTTACCTACCTTACTCCCAACGCACCATGTGAATGCCGAAGGGAACACGAACGCAAGAACAACCCTAAGCGTCCAATCAACCCTACGGCGAGTTAGAACCAACCCTAAACGATTAATGCATCGTGTGTCATGCATGCCCTTCTAACCTTGTTTCCTGCCGAAGAAGGATGGGAAATGGTGAGCAATTGCACAGCGCAAAATAAGCCTAAGCGTTTTAAGCAACCCTATTTTAGCGCTACGGCGACACAACCACAACCAAGCACTTTCCTTTCTGACCTGTGAAGAGAAAAGAAGGATGCGTGGATGCACAGAGAAAGCGCCACAACGTGTGAATGCCTAGATTAGGCACATGCATCGCGAGCACGGCGCATACACTAACCCTACGTGCGCGCTGCGTGCTCCATTCGTTTCACATACCTATCATTTCAGTTTTGACCAGTGCAGAGCAAAGGAAGTGAACGCCCGAACCCCCAACGAACGCAACGGTGACGACCCTAGCGTTTTAACGAAACTACCACCACGAGCGCAATGCATGTGTGTGACATGACACTAACATACCTCAGAGGTGGGTTGTCCACCTGCTCTGATGTGTGGGGTTGTGTTCAATACTTTTTCCTAAAGTTTATAAAATTTTTGATGCAACGGTGCGAAAATTTCTTTTAAAGGCTTTAAAAACCACGCCTCATACCTTCTTTTTCAGGGGCCGTTTACGCTTGCGCAACTAGTTTTGAGTGTGCGCTCATGCTGCGCTTGTCTGCGACTTTGGGTTTTGGCCTAAAAATCACGATTTGTAACGTCGTTTCGTCAATTTTTAGCGATTTGACTTCTTGAAACGCTACCCCTTTCGCTAAATCACAGAATTCACTCCCTGTTGGTCCCATTTTCTATTTTTTTCAGCTCCTGGAGTTTTGTGCCCTCCATTGGGAGTATTGCTCCGCCCTGGCCCTTGGTTGGGACGTTTCATAAAACGCTGTTTATACATCGATCACCGTCCGCATTAGGGCGTTCGACTGTACCATAGTGCCCATGGAAGGGACATCATTCACGGTACATTACACTGTTTTTCAAGGGTACCTACATTTGTGTTCTATGAACTAATGGGAATGTCTTTGGCTGCTTTAATGCATTTTCTGAGAAAATTTGGGGAAATTTGAGCCTTTTTCCTGGGTGCTACTAGCTTTAATCCAAGGAGGAGTAAGAAAAAGTCACTACCATGTCTTCCTTGGGGGACTTGATCCAAGCCAAGCCCCCCCTAAAAGCCTTTTGTTGATGTTGAGACTAACTTAATCATTTTTATCACTCTTTGGAGGTTTAAAGTACACTTTCTCAAAATAACTAGGGTTGTAATCCTAGCCCCCCATGAAGTTCACCCCTACTACTCAATTGAGCGGAGGTACCTTCCTTCATGGAGGTAATACCGAAATAAAGTAGGCACTTCATGCCTAAGGCCTTGTAGGTTAAGCCTAGTGGTCCCCCACCTCAAGACCCTTATACTCAACTGATTCTACAACTTATTGGGGTTCTAATTTTTTACTGATTCTTAAATCAGTTGCTTGGCCATGCTCGCCAAGCCATATCCTGTGTCTGGCCTAACTCCTATGCCCCAGATTCGTAACCAACTCCATCTTATCCAAAAGAGTGCACATGAAGTGCTTGGTGCTACTTTGGAGGCCCGAGTCATGCCAGTTTTCACATAAAAATGATGGGTTTTATCCATTTGTGATTGAATCTTTGTACTTAACCTTGCTTTGTCTATCTGCAGCCCTTCTGTGATACACTGGATTTCAAAACTATTCATTGCTTCGATCCGCATCCTGTTCTTGCTCTATTTGCTCATTTGGTCCTGTTTTTCAACACCAAAACTTGCAAGATTTCATCAAAACTATTCGGGCATAAATCAAGGATATCTTTCTATAAATCCTCAACGGGCCGCCTTCACTGCAATTCGTCGACACAACCATAAGTTTGATCGCCCTCTTGAAGGAGATGAAGTGTCATGGATTTGCAAAAGGGCCCTGGTGGCGGAGGCAAGGTATGGGTGCCAAAAGGAGATGCGCGGTCAACAATATCGCGATAAGATGTTGGCAGCTAGGCAAGATGCAGTGCAGCAAACAGCCAAAAAACTGGCAGCTGCGAAGGGTGCTTTGCAAAAAGAGGAAGCGGGAGTGGCCACGGACCCACAAAGGCAAGCGGAGAGAGGTGGGGGACGGGTGCGCACAAGGAACACGCGTCAACCCAAACCCAACCCAAGGTACATGTCGTAGCAATTATGCTGAAACCAACTCAGTTCTGCTACTATGTGTTCCTGAACATAGTGGTACAGATGTTGCCAATGTGGGTCCACCGCGGTGCTGTGCATTCCGTGCTTTGCATTTTGTGCTTTGCCTTTGATTTCAGCTTTCCTGAATTCTTAGAAAGTGGTGTAACACATGTCATCATGGTGCAGGAACCATACATGTGCAAGAGGGTATAACCCTACCTTGCAAATGAGCAGCCTGGCGGCCCAAGGGGGGGGGAGGGGGGGCTACACCCACATACGGAGGTGCCCGAAGCAAAGAGGAACCAAAAGGCTTCTTTTGGACTCACATGGGTTCATATGAACCCTCATGGGGGAGGGAGGAGGGGGTTTCCTACTTTGTGATGTGGCCCGTGCGCCCACAAACCTTTCTGAAATCAATACAAGCTTAAAACAAAGAAAACGGATTCTTTGCTATGTTGCGGGTGCAAAGAGCACACCCATCAAAGGCCATTTTTGCAACCGGGGCCATCCTGCTCTTGGGTTCCGGCACAGGCTCCAGCTCGGTGGCTTGGGAGGAAATAGGATAGATAGAAACAGTGGTTGTAGTGCTTGTCCTTTAGCGCACCGAACAGGATGGACTCCTAGGCAGTTCGACAGGTCCACAACTTTCGACGGAAAGAGAACCGTCAACAGTTTGGCTGCTACTTTCCTTGGCAGGCTTGTTGGCAGCATTGGCAGCAACGGAGGAAATCTGGCTGCAACATCCCCGAATGGGAAGAGAAAAGCGGTGTTGACTAGCCTAGACTTGCAAAGTAGAACGCCTGGCTCCATTTAGGCAATATCCGCAGCCTGTGATAGGTTGCCCGGAACGCGTGTCCGCATATCCGCCGTCACATTGGATATAGAAAGTGCCGCAGGTGCATGCACAAGCTGACCTACCATGGATAACCCCCTACCACAGTGAACTCAGTGCCAGACCCCAAGACTCAACGAGCAACATGAGTCAGGTTGCTTTCTATTTAAGGTATTAGCGTTTTGGACCCATCGATTGCACACCGAGCATCACTTTTATTGATATAGGGTGTGGATGATCTCAAGTCCGTGGTGGAGGAGACTTTAAAAAAAAGAGGTGTTTTGGGACAACTGAAGGTCTGCTCCAATCCTTGCTTGAAATGCTTGGGACGTTCAACACGGTTTCCCAACGTAACGTTGTCCCAACACCCGGAATGCCCTACGGCTACGAAAAAAACACCATCCATAAACACCCGGACACACATCATGCCTCCTACAAACACGTGTACCCAAATGAACATGCCCTCTTTGTTGTGCCAATGACGTGTGCATGTTGGGCCACAGAGCCTTGTGCATGGTTTCTGCAATTGCAAGGATATTGTTATTCTCAACCCAATTTGCAGGCACTTTACACATGCAGTGGAGCAGACATTCCATGGGCCAGGAAAGTCACAAGCGAGTGCTTTTCGTACAAAGGACACGTAGGATTACCACAACGTAAACATAACAAATAACCGGCATGAGCCTCTACAAATCAAAGGATTGCAAGTCAAAGCACGGCAGGGCAAACTTTCAACCAAAGCAACAATGGTATAGAAAGGCAACGAAATGGATCCTCGAATTTTCTTGTCAAATGCAATACGCATGCAGCAACATTGCACCACCGATGTGGAGCCCAAAAGCGAGATATGGTCCACTCCAAATTGCGTCATACAAGGTATTCGTGGTCATCTCACAAAAATAGAAACAATGTCCAAGTCAAGCAATGGACGAGCATGGACGCACCAAGCCGTTAGGCGTTGGGGCAAGTTGTGATGAGGTGCGACCTCCATTTCTTTTGTTGGCGGGTGGTGAGTCCTCATTGTAAGTCGTGTCAACCATGATGCACACATTGACCACGTGTTGTGCTTTGTGATCGTTCTCAATTTTGCTACCATGACTCGTTCCCGTGCTTGCTGCGTGCTCGCTTATCACAGGCTCATTTGCGCAAAACCATAATTTCCGTCCTCGATGCCGACTCGAATCACGAGATTTACAATGAAAACCCGAAGGTGACTAAGATTTCGGCGACACCGCAAGGTTATTCAATAGCATATGCGTGTGGGAACCACGCTTTTCTCAAATTGGTTGTCGAACCACAAAGTGGACACAACTCTTTCCTTTGTTCACCCATCAACGAATGCATGCCTTAGAGATTGTGGATAAATGGCCGAACTAACGGCCGCCTCACTCTGAATATAAATGACACACGGTCATATTCCCTCATGCTCAGACTTGAGTGGAACACTAGAAGTGGCAATCGAAGTGGCTATCGACCATGGGTAGGTTGACCACATGCCCTAGAGATGGCTTGCGAGATGATCTTACGAGATCGTCATTGGCACCAAGATTCGCGCGGCACCTTGGACCACCAGCGTAATAGAGACCTTGTGTAGAAGTTTGGTAGATCGCAAACAGAGCGGTGCCATTGCGCTCGGATGCGCTTGTATTTGATGCAAGTGAGACAGGTCGGAGTTCAGTGTCATTAATGCTTGTTGTGACCAAAAAAAAAATCCAAGAAGTTTCATGGCGTATTGTCTTCCCTTTGCATGTATGTCGAACCACATCTCCAAGTGTGCGTTAAACAATTTTTTTTCAAGAAGTTGAATGGGTTCCTAATTTCCTTTCCCTTGTCCTTCAGTAGGTGCACTTTGGTCTGGCACGCTACATTCACGGGTACGCTTGTCGCAACGTGGATCGTTGCTTTCCGTTCGACATGTCCTACAACATCACCGGGTGCGCTTTCAACAAAAATTTTACAATGTAGGTTCATGGAGTATTTGTTCTCGTGTTGTTGGGTGTTACACCTTACCAAAAAGGTTTATGGACAAATGCTTGCTTTTAATTCCAGTGCACGTCACCTTACAAAGCTTCAACAATTCTTTTTACCAAGATTGCTCAATGCTTTGTTTTTCCTTGCACGTCAATATGCCGTGGATGCTGCATCCCGGCCACAATGTCACACAAGACGCAGCAAACATCCAGGGAGAGGGGGTGGGCGGTTGAAACCCCCCCCCTTTCGGTCTTGTGAAACGCCCCTTGGGTTGTCATTATGATTGTGCGTGTGCACGCACACACAGGCACACGCACACAAACACACACACCACATGGTGTTAGGCATGCCGTTCCACTGGGCGGGTTCCGGTCAGTGGGGGGGAGGGGGCGGGGGGGGGAGGGGGGGGGGGGGGGGCTCCAGCCGCCCAGCCACCCAGCCGCCCAGCCACCCAGCCACCCAGCCACCTTGTCACCTAGCCACCCAACCGTCTAGGCACCATATTGTGTTGGGCCTTGCACTTTTGCATTTTGCCTCTTTGCCTTTGCTCTCAAGATTACATGATGATGATGTGTCTCTGCAGCAGGTATTGGTACAATTTCCATGCACCTACGTTTGTCATGTTTGTGTAATTAGGTAATTAGGTAATTAGGTAATTAGGTAATTAGTTGCATTATGCATCGGGATGTGGTTATGGGATGTTTGGTCCAGTTTCACAATCACCAACACAACTGCCGTTGCAGTGTGTTGTAGCGTCCCCGTGTCCAACTAAGGTCGGCGAGCATGCATGGAGCTGCCCCAGTGCATGTGTTTTTTAGATAGGAAAAAATGTGTGAACTTGTTGGCATCTTTGCACAACAAATTCACATGCGTCGACAGGACCGGGGATGTAGAATGGCCGAGCCCCATGGCGCGTTGGGGTTTAAAGACGGGACGCACCACCATTCGCAAACCAGCCTTACTGGCACTGTATGTACGGTATGGTATAGAGTGTGGCCGTTTTTTCTTCGTTTTCCTTGATTTTGGCCAAATTTCCCCCCCAGCCATTTTTGGCCAGCCGTGGCCAGCCACGGGGGGGGAGGGGGGGAAAGGGGGGTCCAACCCGCCCAGCCGCAGCTAGCCGCGGCTAGGAACACCCCCACTCCGTTACGTGTGAAATCCCGGATCCTAAATACCCCCTCCCCCCTATGGAACGGTTGGCACAGAATAGGTGGGCCAAAAAAAAACCCTCCCTCCTGTTCTAGAGCCAACCCCAAGAACACATCGGCTTATCAAAAATCTCTGCTCGTGCGGATCACTCTCGGCTATTGCAAGCTCAAAACCACACAACCGCAACGGGCGGGCGCATGCTACCGGAACAACCACAAGCATGCGTATGTATGAGGAAAATTTTGTCGTGCAGTGAGTATGTTTCGGTTGGTAGTAGCGATGCAGAGGCAGAAACTAGCAACCCGCATTCTAAGCAGTACCCTGTAAATTGTTCCGCAACAGCGCGGCTCCTATTCTAGACTATTCTAGAATAGTCCATGGGAATCGAACCCCCCCCACCCCCTCCCCCTTTCGGAACAGTTGACATGGAACAGTTGTGTGCCAACCCCCCCACCCCCCCGTTCAATGCCGAATGTCCACACACACACACACACACACACACACACACACGCACACACACACACACACACGCACACACACACACACACACACTCACACACACCTTTAGGTGTTGTGGTCCACACACTGTGGAGCTTTGTTGGTTGCTTGTGGCACTGCGTTTCACAGATGGAGACTAGAGGGCCCACGAAAGACTAATGACTACACCTCAATATGGGCTTCGGTCGAAAATTTGCTGTTTTCTCAGGCAAGCTTGCGGCAGAATTGATTCGTGAATTCAATCAATTTTATGATTTGGAATATACGCAATCAGTGTTCGTTCCTGAAGCTAATTTGGTATGTGTTGTGTGCTACAATGGCACATTCATAGCACAATGGAGCTGACGCGACCATGGGCGGGGGGGCGGGCTGGGGGGGCTCCTCCTCTTGGTGATGGTTGGGAAGCCTACGTTCTCTCACAAGGAAGCACATGTAAATATTGTTCGTGGTTTTGCCTTGTGTTTGCATGTCACACTACGACACCGGTTGTGCTTTCAACACTTTTTGGTTTGATGACTCGTGTTTTGAGCTTGCTCAAAACAAAGCATGTGTGTATTGTTCTTTTGCTTTGTTCTTGCATGTCACACCACAACATTGGCTAGCTTTGACAAAAAAAATTTCGACATACATGTGTGGGTACAGTTTGTCATGTGTCAAGAAGTGGTGCAGCACGTGTTGCCTTGCATGTGTCCCATGGCTTCTGAATCGTTTTGTGACAAATTATATCCGCTATCGGTCTCACAATTTCTCGACCAAGAAATGATATCACCGACCCTGCTGGCAGATATCATTTCTTGGCAAAGAAACGTTAGGGGGTATCATTTCTTGGCAAAGAAATGATAGCACTGATTTTGACCTCTTGTGCTCTTTAGAATACCTCAGTAATGTCCAAGAAAGATGCCAAGGTTTCCGAGGCGCAACTGCCCATGCCACCTCGTGTAGAGCAATTTGTGGGTGTACTTCAAGAGTGGGTACAATAGAAGCAAGGTGCCAATCAACCACCCCGGAGCAGCATGTTTGGGGATGACTCGGATCATGAGGAGTAAATCGAGAAACCAAAGAACACCAAGCGAACGGAGGCGGTTGCCGTCAATGTAGCCATGGAGTTCCAAAATGTCTCGGTGGCCAACAAGGAAGTGTACAAAGGCCTAGATGAGTGGCTAGTTGGGTTCGTGAAGTTCACAATTGATGTACAAGCAATGAATTCGGAGGGAATCAAACAGAAGAAATACTTGGAGAATGGAAAAAAGTTGTGCGGTGAGGACGACAAGGTGCGGAGTCTTTCCCCTACTACAATCAAAACCTACATCAATGCGCTTGCCGGAATCTACAACACACGACGGCAAGAAAACCAATTTGTCCGCTCATCAAAGATGCGGTTCCCCGAATTCAATACCTACTTTGCCCATGTGGACAACTTGTATAAGGTAATTGAGGCCATCAATGAAGCATAAAATCCGGAGGAAGAAGTACTCCAACATGTGGAACTTGAAAAATTATGGAAAGATACCAACTTTGGCAGTCTATTTGAAGTACAACGGTACTACCTCATGATTTTTGCCAATTGTACTGGGTTCCGTGCCGACACCTTGCAATACTTGTTGACCAAGACCTTTGAACGGGGAAACGATCAACATGGCAAATTCCTAACACAGATTGGGACAGAGAAAAATCGACCTACTGGGTTCCAAGCAGACCGACATTTGTTCGACCAAGAGGTGCGACTGTGCATTGAGGATGAGAGGTTTTGTCCCATTAATTGCGGCATATGAGCGGCAATGTTCATTGGACCATGAACCAACGCCGGACACCGACGACTACCTTTTTCGAAGCATGACGAATATTACCTATAAGGTGTTGCTCAACAAGCCTACGTCTCCGGGCACATATTGGGGCGTAGCTAATTGGGTTTCTAAAGTGATCGGTCGCAACTTGACTTTCAAATCAATTGCTCGACGGGTTGTCATGACGAAACTCGCAAATACAGATGAGATTAGTTTGTTCGTTAGTAAGTACTTATACTATCTCCGATGATGATTTGCTGAGCTCACATTCTTGCGATTTTTTGAATACTTCTATGGTTTCCTCGTTGGGAGATGAAGCAAATGAATATGAAGAGTTTCCCGACCCAATTGTCTGAAAAGGGGGATGTCTTTGCCTCACTTGCAGACGGTCATAATGAATATCGTGAAGCAGCTTTTGCAGCCCCACCTAGTGAGGAGGGTGCAGCAAACAATCAAGTGTTTGAAGACATGCCTAACCCCTTCAAAGGTGCAGAGAAGCCTAACAAGGCCCCATGTCGACCTAAGGTGGAACCAGTGTATGCTATATGTGTGATGAGGTGATCCCTCGCAAACGTGACACCATTGCTCTTCAGCCGGTGTCATGTGATGCATGCCGTGCAACCTACCACCTCCGGGTGCCAAGCTGGCTCGAGTGCCTCAGCATGGCTCATGGATTTGCGAAAGCTGCACCATGACGCCGTAGTCCTTATTTATGGCTAAGAGGGAACTATGCAGTAGCTATGTGGTAGCCATTCCGCCTGCAATTGTGCATGGTGCCACAACAAACAGTGACGTTTCGCAGCTGAAGAGAATTATTTATCCCTCTTGATGTCAATGTCCTTGGAAATGTGGGTTTTGCCATGCAGGGTCGGTGATATCATTTCTTGGTCGAGAAATTGTGAGACTTCGATGGCGGATATAGAGAAACGCTATGTGATATCATTTCTTGGCAAAGAAATGCTGGGGTAGGAGCCCCGGCATTTCTTTACCGAGAAATGATATCACATAGCGTTTCCTGTATAAATTAAATTAAACACCATACAACCCAACACCATCCGGCTCCTAATGTGCATGCATGTCCACTGCAATGGTACTCCATGAAATAGACATGCCCCCTACCCGTATGGTGCCGCGTTCTTCACCATTAGGGGTTTATGAAAAATTGGCTTCCAGCCGCGGCTAGCCTAGTTGGGGGGGGGGGGACCGGGGGGGGGGGGGGGGGCTCCACCTCCTCTCCACCCACCAGCTGCTCCAGCCATGGCTAGGTTAGCTCCTATGCAAGCGGTTGTTGCAAACCCCGCCAATTTGCGCACACTAAGGGCATAACCCATACACTCCCTCCCCCACTCCCTCCATCCACCTGGCCTCCCTCCCTCCGTCCCTCCAAGTGTGCAATGCATTCACCCATTGAAGGAAAGACATATCACAATTGTCTCTTGCACTAAATAGGAGCATTGGCAATGGCGTGTTGCCTCCTTGTCAACAAGTGTTGGAGGCAAGGAGCCTTGGCTTTTTGCCGCTTAGCTCGATCAACATGCACCTTGTTAGCTTCCACTAGATCTGTTGCTTGCCCCTTTTGTTTGGCCGCCTTTTGTAGGGCCTTGCGCGTGCACTCATCCCTATCCTTTCGAACATTCAAGATGCCTTGCAACGCCGGTGACCTTGAGACGGCCTAGTGGTCATTGTATCCCTCTTTCTCGGGTGCTGGACGATGGCCATGAGAAGAACGCAAGATGCGGGCAACCACCGGTGGCACATCAAATTGTGAAGCCACTGGAGGATACCCGTTTTTGCGCCAGGCTTTTACATGAAGGTCACGAAATACTTTTTGGGCCTTACGTGCACGATGAACATCAAAAATGGGAATAGGAACCGATTTGCCACGGCAGCAAAATTTTGTCGTTTAGACCCCATTGTCAAGTTGTTCATAGTCATGACATCATTTGCCTATGCAACCGTTACTATCGGTTGCAAAAACGGTTCGTTCGGTTAAAATAAAAATGTGGTGAAAACTACTGTCATGGCAAAGAGCACAAGAAAATATGTGCGTAGAGGGGTCACAATCCATAGCACACTTGCGTGGAGCCCTCAAAAGGGGGTTTTTAGCCAAAAAAAAGGGCATCTCAAGCGCTTGCGACCGCCTGCGACCGCGTGTGACGGTGGGCACCCCCATGGGCTTGATCAGACGTGTGTGTCCAGGATTTACTAGCCCTGTGACGTTGTTTCCATATTTGCCATATGGCCCAGTGTTGGGCCTTGTGCACTAATGGGTGTAATGGGTTGGATGTGTCGCCATCATGCCGCAGACTACATGCCCTCATTTGTCCTGTCAATGTCAATGTCAAGGTTGGATGCTATGAGGGCATTGAGCACCTACCCATTTCTCCATTAGCTGGGTTTTGCGTGCAGTGGTCCTGTGTGATAGATTTTGTTCGCTGGCCGCCAGGTGCCAGTTGCGCAGCCCAAAATTGGAATGGAGGAGTCTTCGATCTGTGTCTATGTATGCATGTATGCATGTATATAATATCATGTATGCATGTATGTAATATCATGTATGCATGCATGTATGTAATGCAATGTATGTATGCATGTATGTAATGTAATTTAATGTATGGTGGCTTCTGTATTGATTTCCTATGTGTTGCTCAATTTTCCTTTTTAGACTGCGAACGGTACGACAAGATCTCAACTTGAATCCCAGCTAGGTGTGGTAGGAGCTGACAGTTCCCTACCTCTTTTGACGCAAATTATTGCACAGCACCTCGGGTCTCCAAACAACAAGCTATCAGGTGTGATGCCTCGATTGTGTTGTTGTGTGCATATTGCTGGGGCCATGGCATGCCATGATGCACTCAAGTGTGTTACACGCACATATGTTTATTATCCAGTGCTCCAGTTCCCAATGACCTAGAAACAGAAGCTCCTCACAACCCAGCTAGCGTAGATCAACTCGGCCTCATGGCAAGCTGCAAGGTGGTGAGGTTGGCGGCCAGACCAGCAGTGTTCCAGCCACAGTAACCAAGGTAACCACCAGGGAAGTAGTCAAGGATGGAGGCTTTGGAGAAGCAGCTGGAGCCCAGTGACCCCAATACCCTTGTAAGGCCGTGCTGGCCAGGATGAGAGACCCCTGAGGACGGATGTGGGGCCAGTACTTGCCAAAGATAGAGAAGTCGATTACAATGCAGCCTCAGCGGCTGCAGATTCCTGGGGGAGGGCCAAGAATTTCAAAAGCAGCCCCAATAGCTGCTGTCCCTCCAGGTTTTTGGTAGGAGTCCCAATGGCTCCAAAATGGCCGTAACGGCTAGCCCTGGCCTGCCCCACTGCAGAGTAGCGCAGTGGCACAGGGATCATCCCCCCAAAATTTTTGAGGGTACCCGCTGCACCAGGAAGTGCAGGGCAAGGCACAAGGACAATACATCATTATGGAAATCTAAGCACCCTCGGATAGAGCCAGGACTCTCTCGTAGACTGTGGTGCACAGTTGTGGAGGTTTTCCGTGGGGTTGTGGTGCGGCTTAAGAAAAGCTTGTGGGGGTTTGCAGACGGTGGTGGAGGGATGTCGAACATAAAGTGGTCTGTATGCCATTCAGTTGCAGAAGACCGCCAGAAGCCGCTGCCCCTTGATCGCAATCTACTCGGTATGTCGCGGCGTTGTTGTGCCTGGTTGGTGTGTGAGGCGTAAAGCAATCAGCACAAAATACCTTGTCACCAGTTTAGTTTAAACTGTATGATCCCAGTTTCCAGAAAAGGGGCAGATCCTGAACCCAATTTTGTGGCGGGAATTTCCCCCACAAGGAGTGCATGTCAGGGATAGCCATAAGAACGGGTCAAAATTTTTGGTGGGGGTGTGGGGGGTTTGGCTATCTGTCACTCAGTGACAGATGGAGAGTGACAGATGGAGATGATGGCCAAGCATGTGCAGCAGGAGCATGCTGCAGTGCAGAGCATGTTTGTAATGGACAATGACGGATGGAGATGGCACTGACAGTGACAGTGACAGTGACAGGTTCGAGAGACACTGCAAGACTTGTGCAGGGTCATGTGCAAGAGTAATGTGCTGGCTGCACAGGTGGAAGTGCTCATGCAGCAGCAAGGGCAGGAGGCTGCCAGTTGGGGGGGGAATGTTATGCAGAGGTGGGTAGAACCAACCCTGAGGCTTATTTGTCGAGGGTCTGCAAACACAATCAGGCAAAAGTGCTGTCTGAGGGGGGCAGGGATGCTTTGGCTGAGTTGAGTGACAGCAGTGATTTCGGATCTGACTGTAGCTCAGCCTCTTCTTTGAGCTCTATTTCCAGCAGCAGTGGCAGTACCCCCCCCCTTTGAAATCCCCCCCCCCTGGGGGGGAACCATCACCTTAGCCCAGAAAGCATAGGAAATACGAGGCGCCAAAGAAAATTTTTACAAGGCGCCGAAGCTGATTTACACTGTGATACTATGGTACAGATTTGTGGTGCCCCCCCCCCCCCTGGGGGGGAACCGTCACTTTGTGACCGCCCCCCCACCCTAGGGGGGGGAACCGGCCCAACAAAAGGGGGGAGATTTCAAGGGGGGCGGGGCTTAGCAATGTTAGTTGCACCTCGGATGACAGTGACAGTGCACGTGCATGGACAAATCTGTTCGCCGTTGCTCAGTGTGCTACTTGCTTGTGTCTGTCACTTTCTGTCACTGTTGTTGTCTGTCAGTTCTCACTTGTCACTTGTCACACGGGGGGGCGGGGGGCACTGTGGTTATTCCTGGTGAATGCCCACAACCCAACACTCCAGACATCTGGGTCAGGCACAATCCAGCCACGGGCCAGCTAAACCCTGACACGCACCCCTTGGCCAAGAATAATGCGCAAAATTTGTTGGCATCCGTTCTTGCACGAACATTAAGGCTTGGTGAGTAGATGTAGCACAGCTTGCCAGATGGGCGTGTACAATTTTTCAGAAATCTTTTGAGCTGATGTCATGTCAGGCTCAGCCATGTGCTTAGTGTTCGACCTTCGGGATGGGGGCGGGGTGTTTTGGAAATTCTGGGTGGGTGGTGTCCAAAAAGCCCCCCCCCCCCCTCCCGTGGGGGTGGGTTTTTTTTTGGTGTATGGGTGCTGATGGATTCACAGCAGGGATGTATTAGGGTGGGTGGGTGGGTTTGGTTAAGGTTTCCTTTTCACCAACGGTTTGCTGCAGTCTGATGGTGACTCAGACGGTGACAGCACTGACTGTGTGGAACCTTGAATCAACAGAACATGTCATGCCTCCGCCCACTGACAGAGGAGGGGTGGTATCTGACAACAATGAATAGACGGCTCATATGCTTCGAAAATTTCTGAAACCAGATCCAATGCTCGTGTCTGGTGTATTGCATCGGTGGGTGGGTGGGACGGGGGGGGGGGGGGGCGGACAATTCTGAGTCCCTGGGTTTCCCCAAACTCTGGATGGGTGGGTCTCATAAGTTACATCCCTCATCAGGCTCTTTGATGTGTGAGCACCCTGTGTTGTGATGATGTGTCCCACAATACACTGTGGTGTTGGCACCCTGTGCTAGGGTTTGTTGCATGGAAACCGTTTTTTTGTTGATCACTCGTGTGACGCCTCTATTTCTGGTGAAAAGCACGAAGATGATTGCGTGGTGCATGCCGTGCATTCAGCCTCAAAGTGCTGTAAGCGCAATGCCGCCCTCGTACCACAGCATCGCCGTCCAGCACCGCTGAATCTCCGGTATGTAGATTGTCTGCTCCTTTGCTGCGGACTAGCAGTGTAGTTGTAGTACTGCACATGTGTTGCGTCCGACAGAGAGGCCCGCTTTGTACCATGCGTGTGTCCAAGGGCCCAGGTCTTCGGTTAGTGTCGAAGTTCTAGTGGCCACAATCTGTTTCTTTGAATTGATGCCCGATTCTATTTTCTCGCTTTTGCTGCTGCTACTGCTGAGCTGCATTCTCTGCACATGCGGGCAGGGTGCAGTGATGTGGAGATTAGGAAGGGGTGTGTGGCTCTCATGCCAAGGCAGCCAGAAAGCACACCAGCTTTTGGCAAATGAGAGAGGGTGCCACCTGCCCTATTCAAGAGTTAGCAGTCTGGCTGCTGATCACCCATGTTTTACATGATGGGCCAGCCCATCGGGGAAAAACAAGTCCCTGGGGCTGGACCCAATTGCGGGATGTGATGTGTGCTCCAGAAGCAGCCCATATGTGTGCCAAGTGCAATGTGTCTGGGGATCCAGTGTTATTTTTTTCTGTAGGTCGCGCGCTCTTTTTTTTTCTTGTTGTAACTCACATGTGGGAAAATAAACTTGAAAATGCGATGGGTTTGCAACCTATGCCAAAAAAAACGAACTCCATTCACGCTTTTTTTGTGACCCGCATAAAAAAAAAGGCATGTGACCTACAGCCTAAAAAGAATGCACGCAAGTTCCGCTTTTTTGTCAACGTGTTTCCCCCAAACATTCACCGTTTGGGACCCCTGAGAAGGTAGGGCTTATGTAGACATGCTGCACACATTTGGGCCAGGGGTGATGTAGCTGCTCCTGATTATGTCTCCGCGCCAAGCGCCGGGGACCCTGAGACAGCAGGGTTTATGTTGCCATTTTGCCCACTCGTGGGCCCACGAGACGGCATGGATTAGGTAGCCACTTCTGAATTTTGTCTCTGCGTTGAGTGTTGGGGACCCTGAGACGGCACAGTTATGCAGCCACTCTGCCCACATGTGGGCCCCCGAGACCGCAGGGGTGAAGCCGCCAGTTTGGATTTTGTCTTGGCGCTGAGCGTTGGGGACCCCCGAGATGGCTGGGGTTATGTAGCCATTTTGCCCACATTTGGGGCTCTGACGCCATGGGTTAAGTAGCCACTTTTGCTTTGTCCCCGCATTGAGCGTTTCGGACCCCGAGATAGCAAGGGTTAAATAACCACTACACGCCCCCTCACATGTCTAGGACCACAGGTCGTGCGAGACGTCCCTACACTTAGGCCATGCAAACTACCCACCCTTTAGGACCCCCTTATGTGCACTTTCTTACATAACTTGAGCTTACTTACGTAGCTGACTTGCGCACTTCGTTAGGCGGCGTTAGGCGGCGAAGAGAGAGTTGGGCAGGTTCTAGTGCAGAATGTCAAGCGGGCACAACGCAATAGAACAAGCCACTACTCATGAGTTTATGTGCGCAAGAAAATGGGTACAGCGTAAATGGTCACTTGCTGGGTCACATGGCAAACAGATTCTTGCACATGTAATTTACATGTTTACATGCATGCAATTCATATGTGTTTTCATCATGCATACCGTGTCTGAATTAATTGGGGAGGACGTCGAGCGGCGCGCGTAGAGCTTGCGAAGCTCGCGAATATTGGTTTTGTCATTTTTGTACTTTTATTTTTGGGTTATTGTCTCTACGTTAACAGATGGTGCATAAAGAATATGTATATGCATGTTTTGTGCAATTGCAAACTCAAAGTCCACTTCTCTATTTGGCATTATAACTAGTTGTGGACGAAATTTTAGCCCTCCGTGGATAGCAAAAAAGGTATACATATTTTAAGCATTTTAGTAAGTTGCCGAAATTTAGGCCCAATTCCCCCCCTCCCAAAATATATACTCCAAAATGACACTAATTGCTTCTGGACGAAATCCCCCCCCCATGCTCTTGCATTGCTCCTATTTGCATTACCCCCTTGTGCTTAGGAATTTCAGTCGTAAGCAGCGGTATTCGACAAAATTTTTGCTAACTTCACACACCCTGTTGTGTTACCTTTGGTGCGCCTGATTGAGTTATTTTCTGACTATTATTGCAGATTTTTGTGCCTGCTGCCTTCGGATTCTTTTGACATTCAACTTCCCCAAACAGCCATGGTGGGTACACGGGCCCGGACTCAAAGGCTGTGATTCAACTGATTCAACTGATTCAACAATTCATGGCGGTGAACAAAGGCGGGACCTTGCCCCTGTTGGAGTTGGCGCTTGAGTTGCAACACAATAGAAAGACTAGGTGTATTGTGGGGGATGTGTGTGCTGCCTGGGATCATGTGCGTCCACCAAGATGGCTGATGGTACTGCGGAAGTAGCTATTCTCACTGTATAGCGTTGCACAGGTCTTGACAAATCTGCATCTTGAGAGAGCAACGGGGGTTTCATAGCGGGGCACTATGAGCCAGGCCATCGGACGCAAACTGGCCATGGCAGGGGAATGCACCAGCAACACACCCACAATTTCAGAGCTCGCTACTGTTCAAGCTACACATCTCTTGGGGTCATTTAAGAGACTGCACATTACATTGTGGTATGACAACTACCGTGGCTACATCGCCCACAACCCTGATAAGAGCTTGAATGTGACCGCCATCGTTGTGATGCACACTACTGAGGTGCTACAATACCTAAGTGCAGGGTGCAGTGATGTGGAGATTAGGAAGGGGTGTGTGGCTCTCATACCAAGGCAGCCAGAAAGCACACCAGCTTTTGGCAAATGAGAGAGGCTGCCACCTGACCTATTCAAGAGTTAGCAGTCTGGCTGCTGATCACCCATGTTTTACATGATGGGCCAGCCCATCGGGGAAAAACAAGTCCCTGGGGCTGGACCCAATTGCGGGATGTGATGTGTGCTCCAGAAGCAGCCCATATGTGTGCCAAGTGCAATGTGTTTGGGGGTCCAGTGTTATTTTTTTCTGTAGGTCGCGCCCTCTTTTTTTTTCTTGTTGTAACTCACATGTGGGAAAATAAACTTGAAAATGCGATGGGTTTGCAACCTATGCCAAAAAAAACGAACTCCATTCACGCTTTTTTTGTGACCCGCATAAAAAAAAGGCATGTGACCTACAGCCTGAAAAGAATGCACGCAAGTTCCGCTTTTTTGTCAACGTGTTTCCCCCAAACATTCACCGTTTGGGACCCCTGAGAAGGTAGGGCTTATGTAGACATGCTGCACACATTTGGGCCAGGGGTGATGTAGCTGCTCCTGATTATGTCTCCGCGCCAAGCGCCGGGGACCCTGAGACAGCAGGGTTTATGTTGCCATTTTGCCCACTCGTGGGCCCACGAGACGGCATGGATTAGGTAGCCACTTCTGAATTTTGTCTCTGCGTTGAGTGTTGGGGACCCTGAGACGGCACAGTTATGCAGCCACTCTGCCCACATGTGGGCCCCCGAGACCGCAGGGGTGAAGCCGCCAGTTTGGATTTTGTCTTGGCGCTGAGCGTTGGGGACCCCCGAGATGGCTGGGGTTATGTAGCCATTTTGCCCACATTTGGGGCTCTGACGCCATGGGGTAAGTAGCCACTTTTGCTTTGTCCCCGCATTGAGCGTTTCGGACCCCGAGATAGCAAGGGTTAAATAACCACTACACGCCCCCTCACATGTCTAGGACCACAGGTCGTGCGAGACGTCCCTACACTTAGGCCATGCAAACTACCCACCCTTTAGGACCCCCTTATGTGCACTTTCTTACATAACTTGAGCTTACTTACGTAGCTGACTTGCGCACTTCGTTAGGCGGCGTTAGGCGGCGAAGAGAGAGTTGGGCAGGTTCTAGTGCAGAATGTCAAGCGGGCACAACGCAATAGAACAAGCCACTACTCATGAGTTTATGTGCGCAAGAAAATGGGTACAACGTAAATGGTCACTTGCTGGGTCACATGGCAAACATATTCTTGCACATGTAATTTACATGTTTACATGCATGCAATTCATATGTGTTTTCATCATGCATACCGTGTCTGAATTAATTGGGGAGGACGTCGAGCGGCGCGCGTAGAGCTTGCGAAGCTCGCGAATATTGGTTTTGTCATTTTTGTACTTTTATTTTTGGGTTATTGTCTCTACGTTAACGGATGGTGCATAAAGAATATGTATATGCATGTTTTGTGCAATTGCAAACTCAAAGTCCACTTCTCTATTTGGCATTATAACTAGTTGTGGACGAAATTTTAGCCCTCCGTGGATGGCAAAAAAGGTATACATATTTTAAGCATTTTAGTAAGTTGCCGAAATTTAGGCCCAATTCCCCCCCTCCCAAAATATATACTCCAAAATGACACTAATTGCTTCTGGACGAAATCCCCCCCCCCCCATGCTCTTGCATTACTCCTATTTGCATTACCCCCTTGTGCTTAGGAATTTCAGTCGTAAGCAGCGGTATTCGACAAAATTTTTGCTAACTTCACACACCCTGTTGTGTTACCTTTGGTGCGCCTGATTGAGTTATTTTCTGACTATTATTGCAGATTTTTGTGCCTGCTGCCTTCGGATTCTTTTGACATTCAACTTCCCCAAACAGCCATGGTGGGTACACGGGCCCGGACTCAAAGGCTGTGATTCAACTGATTCAACTGATTCAACAATTCATGGCGGTGAACAAAGGCGGGACCTTGCCCCTGTTGGAGTTGGCGCTTGAGTTGCAACACAATAGAAAGACTAGGTGTATTGTGGGGGATGTGTGTGCTGCCTGGGATCATGTGCGTCCACCAAGATGGCTGATGGTACTGCGGAAGTAGCTATTCTCACTGTATAGCGTTGCACAGGTCTTGACAAATCTGCATCTTGAGAGAGCAACGGGGGTTTCATAGCGGGGCACTATGAGCCAGGCCATCGGACGCAAACTGGCCATGGCAGGGGAATGCACTAGCTACACACCCACAATTTCAGAGCTCGCTACTGTTCAAGCTACACATCTCTTGGGGTCATTTAAGAGACTGCACATTACATTGTGGTATGACAACTACCGTGGCTACATCGCCCACAACCCTGATAAGAGCTTGAATGTGACCGCCATCGTTGTGATGCACACTACTGAGGTGCTACAATACCTAGGTCTCCCTGGTTCGGATGCTATTGCACAAGCAGTCCCTCGGGTTGTTGCCTATCTTGTCCGATGTGTTGGGTTGCCGCTACAACGGAGTACAGTACCAGCTGGGCCTATTCCGAGGACCCGGGTTCGTGCACCTCTTTACGTGCCTCGCACTGCAGTAGTGTCCCTCAACTGGAGGTTTTTTCCGTCATCGGAATTGAAATGTCGAACTCATGTTGAGTTACTTGAATTTGTTAGGGGGCTAGACTGTGTACAATTGAAGACAAAACGGATTGTGCCAGTTCTTATTGAAATGAAGAATTTTTGTGCATTGTTGAAGATCTCTTCTTGAGCTAGCTCCGCCCCCTGGAACCTAGACCGGATTCTCTTGGGACACCCACTAATGTGTGGATGTTGGCACCCATACAAGTGCTCTGTTGAAATGACCTACAAAGCATTTGTAACAATTGTTAAATTTCTTGAGCAAGGTTGGCGGCCGAAGGCACTG
This sequence comes from Eutreptiella sp. 'Long Island Sound 2002', assembly GCA_964036045.1. Lineage (NCBI taxonomy): Eukaryota > Euglenozoa > Euglenophyceae > Eutreptiales > Eutreptiaceae > Eutreptiella > Eutreptiella sp. 'Long Island Sound 2002'. Next base: position 40,294,853 of record OZ038380.1, on the reverse strand, counting down.
GATATGGTGCCCTTGAAAGTGAAGCTGCGCCACATGGAGAAAACAATCGTTGGGCTTCCGCTTGCCACTGCTGCCAACAAAGCTCGGTTGGATAGTACCACATAGGTACTCATGGACAATTATAGGGAGCTGGTTGATGTCTCTTGAGCAAGGTTGGGAGCTGAAGCCCGGGGATGTGGTGCCCTTGAAAGTGAAGCTGCCTCACATGGAGAAAGCAATCGTTGGGCTTCCGCTTGCCACTGCTGCCAACAAAGCTCGGTTGGATAGTACCACCACTACTGCAAAAGAATGTATTGCAATGAGTACCGTTCTGGTGATGCACATAACACCATATGGCAAGTGGCTGACTATTGAATACCTGCGTACAAATGGTGTTGCACTGTTGTTCTAGTCTGAGTGGCACAACCGGGCACTTGGCTGTTTGTGTTCTGAACAGTATGGCGAAACAATGTTGAGCCACCTACTCATGAGGTCAATGGAGGTTGGCAATGTGCAGTCGGTGCAGCAATTTTCTAACATTTTTTTACGCTCCCATCCACACTACAAAAAAATTATGCTATTGTTTTGACTCAAAAGTCCGTAGCCAAGTGCCCCAAAAATGTTCAACCGTTCATTCAGAATGTATGACACGCCTGGTTCCGTGTTCTTTTTTTTTTTTCAAGAAGACAAATATGTGGTCGAACGTGTGGATGAACCCCGGCCATGTGTTTTCCAGGAGTGTTGTCCCATACTAAGGTTCAAGAGCAAGATTTTTATAAACTGGTTAGACATAGCCGCAGGTGTCACATAGCACGGACACGAATACCAAATGGTGTGGACGATTTTTTTAACACCTATACTGAAAAGCGTTCTGATGTGGATCGCGGGCAACACCGTGTGCAATACCAGTACATTCACACCCCAGGTGTCAATGCCCCAAAACCAACGCCAAGCTAGCCCGCCGTGCGGAGCGTGCACCCGGGGGTCCGCCCCCCCTGCAGCCCAACCCCCACCCCCAGCTCCAGCCCCCCCCCCCGTGCCTGCTGCTGCACCAGCGGTGGATGATTTCAATTGTGTGGAGAGTGGCAAGGAGGGGCCTGAAGAGGTTGACAGTGACTCACTCGTCCCTTCAGATTCTAAATGAAGATCCGGAGCTAGGACAGAGTACACAGGGTTGGGAGTGATTTGATTGGATTATTTGCTGTAATTGGTCAAAGCTCGACAAATTTTCGTCCAACTAATTGATTTCGTGAATTGATTGTCTTATTTGTGTCATTGGTCAGAGCTGGACTAAATTTCGTCGAGATCCGCTTTGGTTGTGAATTTGCTGGTCTACAATATTGTCGCATCACTGTTGCACATCTGTTAGCGTTCCTGAATCCATGTTCTGTCCTGCTAGTCATAATTTTTTGATTATACTGTGTAAGGATTGCAATTTGATGAAATTTGCAGGCCCCCTGTGCTTATTTTTTCTTTTCCAAGCAATGTTTGCGACTAATCAATCTTTAAATGTCAAGTCTCCGCCCATGGACCAGCCCAATGATGGACCACCTATAAATGGAAGTGAGGAATCCACTGTACCTGGGACCCCAACCGAGGAACCGCCCCCCAACTAGTTGCATAGCCGAAGCCAAAGCCAAAACCAAAAAGAAAGACCAACATTTGTCTGGATGATTACCTCACTTCAACCAATTGCATTCGGGTCCCCTGGGATCAAATTCTGATTGATACGCCGCGTACTGAAGGTCAGGTGTGTGCGTTGAACCCCAATGGCGTCCAAGCGCGCTATGAGGATTTGCTGCGGACACCACCCCGGCTTACTATTGGTCTCTGGAGTGGCTATGTTCTGCACATGGTTCTTTGGTTTTAATCGTCGGCCGCTGTTATATGACTGTGTGATGTGCTCGCTGTTGCTATCTTTGTAGCTCGCTTTGGGTATGCCATTGGGGGGCAGCACATCTTCGCAGCTGCCATGCAGCATCGCAAGGAAATGGAAAAGAAAAACCACCCACTACCAATGAGGACAAAGGAGTTTGAAGCCTTGGAAATTAAATGTGGCACACCGTTGCCCATCTGAAGAAAGCTCGCAGGGACTCATCAAGTGCAGACCACAAGCAGCTCTTAGTCAACCACCAATGAACGCACGCATATATCTTTGGAGCATATCGGGGAGGACCCAAGTGGCCAGCCGTTGTCCCATGTTAAACACATGTTGGCGGAAGTAGGAATGACAGCGGAAGTGGTGTGTGGCACATGTGTCTAGTCTTAATTTTTGATTCTGATTTGATTAATTGCGAACTCATCATCTGTTTGTCTCTCAAGGGCACAATAGCTACACGGTGGACTGGTTTGGGAAAGTTGTTGAACTTCGTTGGGCAACCGGCTATTGGCGCTGTGTATGGAATGGAAAAGAGAAATTTGGAGCCTACTTTGGGTGTTCTCAAGGAGCGTGTGGGTCTGATGCGTGATAGGCTGCCTTCTATTGTGCTGTACATGTCTAGCAACAAGAGTACAGTCGTGGGAATCCAACGTGAGATCAAATCAGCCCGAACGGAACAAACGTGGAGCTCGCACGTGTTGTACCGAGATGCCGTTATTAAGGATGTTGTTCATCCAAGCAGGGTTATGCCGCGGTGCTCTATCTTCGCGTTCCTATTATTTTGCCGTGTGTATTTCGATTTGTCGTCAGAGGTCGCAGAAATCTGGTCCAGCCTGACCCCTTCCTGTTTATAAACAAACTGCCTTTTTGGTGTGTATTTTGTCATGCGCTCTAGCCAATTTAGGTACCATTACCATGTGCAAGGAACATTGTCGCATTATGGCCCATATTCATGTGATATGTGGCAGCTGGGTCTGGACGGAGGAGCGGAGGGAGGAGTCACCATGGCCTCCTTGGCCCTTTGTTGTCAGGGCTACTTTTTGGAGTTCTCCACCGTATAAAGGGTTGAGAGCCAAGCTTTGGAAGCCCCCAGTGACTCCGAAATTTGAGAGCCAAGCTTTGGAAGCCCCGAGTCACTCCGAAATTTGAAAAAGCCAATGGTGGGCATATTAGCGTTAAGCTGGGTGATAGTGTCATTGAGAAAGCCACACGGAAGGTTCCGAAGGAAGGGGGTAGGCTAGAAGTCCTCCCTCTGTCATGTGGTTGCCTAGTACACACATTTGTGAGTGCACTGCCCTTTGTCTGCTGTTTGATTGAGATCCCACGTATGTCGACACTAGTGGCAGTCCACAATGTCGTGGCACGATTTTTGCTGAAGGGTTTTACGATTGTTGTTACCATCAGACTTGCAGATTTGTGTGTATGTGTCGCCAATGTGAAGGTTGCGTATTCCGAGGAATGTTTCCATGTTGATGTTCCTATTACACCCTATCGCAGGCCTCTGCACTGTACAGCATGGGATACTTTGCACTAGCATTCTGCGGTTTGCACCAGTTCAGTTCGTGGTTGCCCCGATATCTGTTGTACACAGGGTACGCTGTGAAGTGCCCTTCCGGTTGAAATTGCATTTTTTTTTGGTGTGTCACCGTGATTTGGTCAAGCACAAAAGCACGGGGATCATGGTTGCCACTCAACAACCTGATTTTGCCGGTGAATTGTTAGTGTAGAGTATCTTACCCGTTAACATTGCTGTGGTGTATCTGTCTCAAGATGATGTGGTCCCAAAAGCCTTTGTTATTGAATTGAGGGTTATCGTGTCGAACTGCGACTGTGTACGCCCATCAATTGGGATAGGGCATCTGAGGACCTTGAAGACGGGGTTCCAGTGGATTGTCCCGCAATGAGGTTTATAGAGCAAGAAGAGGAGGCCCCCACACAAGAGGAAGAGGATGGTGACACCCAGAAGCCCCGCCCACCCAAGGCATGTGGCACCACAGGGGGGGGAGGGGGCACACATACCAAGCCCAAAAAACCAAAGCCCACTGCTCATGGTACTCCCACGTAGGCCACCCCCCAATCCACAGCGAGACCTGCACCCAATAAGGTAATGACTACCTTTGCAGCCCATTTCACCCCCTCACAACAGATGCAGGCATCCAAATTTGCTACTGATGCTGCTGCCAACCCCGATGTGGATGCCCAACAGGCACCACACGCCAATGCAAGGATGGGCGGACCTCAGCCTGCCAAGCAGAGGCCTATTGGCTTGGGCAAGAAGGTAGATTGTCTATTTTGCGTGTTCTGACCTCTGTGATGCATGTATTGAAGTTATGAAGCCGTCTCCTCCGTCGTGTGCTGTCCCCACAGGTGTTGTTGACATTTTGAAGCCTCGTTTTTTTCTCTCGTTTCACTTGAGCTCGTAGAAGTTTTGTCCAAGTTAGGTGCTTTTGAAGAATACCTAGTGCATTTTCGTATTTTGGCAAGGTGAGGCAAAATTTTAGTCTAGGGGTCTTTTCATTGGCAAATAGAGACCTCGTTTGTGATGACTGGATTTGAGTGGCTGTCAATCGACAGTTGTTGTGCACTCACACGCCGGATGCGTGAATGTCAGGGTGGTGCCCTCCTGTTTCTTGTAATGCAGTGCAGTGGTGCATGTTCGATATTTGTGCCACACCTGAAATGGTTGATGTATTGCAAAAATTGGGTTAGAGATCAAGCTCCTACAAAATGCATGCATGGCTGTTGAATGACATTGCCGTGGATGTGCTTGCATGAGAATAGCATTTTTGAAATATAAAACACTGCATTTTCCATCCCCAGTTGCAAGGCGTCCCTTGGGTGCAGAATTCGTCCCCCATTTTTGGCTGTAGCCCCAGTGGCTATGGCCCCTGGAAGCCCATGGCGGGGGTGGGGGGTGGGTAATTTTGGTGGTTTCAGCTACAGGCCTCTTGGAAGAGCTATTGTGTGCCCTCTAGGGCTCTCGCCGTAGCACTGCTGAGTAGCTCATGCAGGGTGTGCTCCTGGGAGCCAGTCGGGGCTAGGATGGGACAGCCATCCGGGCCACTAGAGAGGTGCTTTGCAAGCCCAGACTCTGCACACATGTGGCCCCCCCTAGACGGCAAGGTGTAAGTAGCCACTTGTGATTTTGTCCTCACGTGGAGCTTTGGGGCCCTTGAGACGCCAGGGCTCATGTAGGCACTCTGCCCATATGTGCCCCCCCTCCCCAAGACAACAGGGGTTAAGGAGCCTTTTTTGAATTTCCTCCCCGGGCTGAGCATTAGGGATCCCCAAGGCGGCAGGGATTATGTAGTCACATTGCCCAAATGCGGGCGGACAAGACTGCAAGGGTTATGTAGCCACACTGTCTACATGCGGGCCGACCAGACTGCAGGGGCTAGACTGCCATTTCTGATTTTCGCCCCACGCTAAGTGTTAGGTACCCGTCAGCCATGTACCCCTATTGTCTTAGGTCTCCAGCGCCCAGTGCGGGTACAAAAGTCATAAGTTGCTACACATCCCCTCCCGTGTTGCAGGCCCATGCGGTCAAATTGGCTACATAGCTCTTACCATCTTGGGGGGTCACCAACAACTTAGCGGTGGAACGAGATCAAAAGAGGCTACTTAACCCCTGCTGTGAAGGGCACACAACCACTTTTGATTTGGTTCCCATGCTGAGCGTCGGGGACGCTCGAGATGGCGAGAATTATGTAGACACGCTGCCCACAGGTGGGCCTCCGAGATGGCAGTACCGTGGAAGTCCAAAACTCAAAAGAAAAGACACGATTCTCGTGCGTGCCTATCCCTATTGCTAGGTCACTTGCTTTGATTGCACATGTTCACAACCAAATACCGTCAATACAAGGGATCTTGATCACTTGGAACCCGGTGTATTGGATTGCAGTATCACAAATGAAGAGACCAAAATGATATTTGTACCACTCCTAGAAATAAAAGATGGTGACTTGAAGAAGGTCAATACGATTATTGTGCGCAATGCTGTCTTAGACCCCATAGAAAAGGCACTGCCTCGTGCTCTCAAAGGTACTCGGAATGAACTCCAAAAATACGGTGTGAGGACAAATGAAGAAGTAACTTTCTAGTCCCCTGACATGTTGCTTTTTACTAGCATTTCACTGTTGCGAGATCATAGTGCCAACACCTCTTTGATTCAACCAATGTTGAAATGCCTCCAACAAAATGGGATTTCCACTCATGCTAAAAATGTGGATTTTCAAAAGGATGGCTGGACATGTGGCGGTCAATCCTTGCATGTGTGCGATGAGATGCTTGCTCATTGGTGAAGCTTGGAGGAAATTGATGTTATTCTTACACCTTTGCGGAAAGGGCCCATCCGACAAGCAATGCACGATTGCCATGTAGATTGCTTTGTACCACTCCCAAACGCTATCCCAGCAAACGGATGGGACGAGAGTCTCATTAGCTAGCAAGCCGGAGAATCTACTCATGCAGCAGCCCCCAAAATGGAGTCTTTGCCCTTGGGGGGGGGGGGGGGTTGGCCGGAAAAAAATCCCCCATGGTAGGCAAATTTTCACCTGGTAATAGGGGGTATCAAGTGAAGAAGATCACGCGAAAGCTTGAAAAAAAACGCACAAGTGGCGGAGGTTGAAAAAAAACAAGTGGGGGACAAGGTTTTTGGTTGAAAAAGTTGAAAAAGTGTGTGGACGGTACATTTACACTTGGCCCCGCTGCGGGTGGTCTAGCTATTGTGCCTCTATTAGGGCCGGGTGTGGGGGTCATCGTTACGCAACGGGTTACCGGCGACACACCTCCAATTCGCTCCGGGAGGTGGCGGGTCACCCACAGGGAAGCTTGTTGTTTATGGTCCGCCGGTTTGAAGGGGTGTGTGTCAAGTCAAAATGCCCCGAATTTGCTAGTGAGCTACATTGGGTTTTTTCCAGGGTGCCGGTGACAGCCTTTGTGTTTGGGAACCATTGCTGCCGAAATGCGGAGGACAAATGCTCTCCGAAAAAAAACTCCGGGATTTGTCCGGTCCCCGCTCGGGATCCTCCCTAGGGATGTTCGGCCGCGCGGCCTGCCGAAGCGGGTAGCAACACACCAAGCAAGGATTGTAATCCCAAGGGGTTTCGAGAAAAGTTACATCTCCAGTTGTTGTTAGCTCACCCCGAATCCATTAAAGCCCCCACCACATGAGTTGCGCATTGTGCCTTTTCCACCACCATTCTCTTTTTCCGCGCATCTTTTGTTGACCGGAGAGCCCCTTAAGTGCCGGCCGCGTGTGATGCAAGTGGCTATTTGTACGGATCCTGGAGGGATTGGGGACCATGGACAGCTTTAGTACCATTGATCACTGACATGCACCTCTTTGTCCCATGTTCGCCCGAAGTGGCCGGTTGGGAGCGTACAATAGGGGTATTTCTCCTCGGTGCTTGCGTTGGATGTACTCCACCTTCAATACACTGCTTGCCCCTTGTTTTTCGTTCTTGCCTTTGTGCACGTTTTGATGTGTGCGCCGGAAATTTAGCAACAATCTGCACCATGAGGGAGCCAAGCGTGCAGTAGTGCAAGTAAGGAGTGCGTCACAAGGCATTCCGGGAAGGTACTTTGCCCTTTACAAGGACGCTTTCAATCCTTTGCCTCTTTATGTGCCCGGTTTTGTGTTCCAAGGTGCCAATTCTTAGGATTGATGCCACGTCTTGATGGGCACACACCTTAGGAGGTCACGTTTGGGTATACCGGACACGAGGGGGTGTGTGGGGGGGGGAGAACACAACAAGGGATGCACAAGGAAAAATAGCAAAGGGAGGTGCCAACCTTCAACTACTTGGTGCCGCCATATGGGGCACCCTCATGCTCGTCAGCTGTGTTGTGCGTTTGCAGGGCTTGCATGGCTCATTCCCATGGGGCTCCGCGAATGGAGACGGGTGCTTCGAGGGTTTGCAGGGACCAGTTATCCGTTCTACCATGTCTTGGCTTGCTGATCCCCTCCTCCCCAACTGGGTGTAAGGATGGGAGGTACCGGGGCTGCAGCTCTTGGGTGATGCCCCTCCCTCTCCATGGGACAGCGACACTGAGAAAGCCGTACGCAACTTGTTTCTTTGTCAACCACTCTCACACTCCCTCTCCACCACGATATTTCCCCCCACATTACCAAATTCCCCAACCCCCTACACAACGCACGCAACGGGTGCCCCATTATCCGCACCGGCTCGGCCTCCGCGGGTGGCGGGGCAAGGTCGCTTGCCGGGGGCGGGGACATTTCCTAACGGTGCCAGTGGTTTGGGCATGGGTGGGTGTCGTGACATCCATCCGAAACCACGACCACTGCGCATGGCAGTAGCCAATGTCATCTCGATAAGGTTGCATGCAGCAGAGGTGGCATCGTGGCAGGTCCACGTCATTTTCCGGCACGAGACCAAGGTCTCGTGCGGGGGGCTGGGGGTAGGAGGCCATGTGCCACTTTTTTGTTAAAACGGGCGGGCAATTTTTTTGGGGTTGCCCGCTGGATGCCCGGGCGGGAGGGGAGGGGGGGGTGAAACACCCTACAGGGTGGGGCTGCCATCCTCGTGCGCAAAGGCCTCACCGCGGAGTTGGCAAAGCTCCCCCGCAAGAGAGAGTTGAACCCCGCGGTGTGGGGCCTGTGGCACTCCACCCGACGGGTCCATGTGTGGGTGGACTTGGGGGACGGCGCCACCGTGCTGCATGCGGTCTCGGTCTATGGCGTGGTGTGGGACCGGGCGGCATTGTGGCAGGATGTGCCGCACCGCCCATGTGGCCTCAGAAATGCCCTGCATATCGTCGGGGCAGACGGCAGTTGTCCGACGGGGCGGATGCAGGACGTGTTGCAGGTGATGCTCATCCACCTCCTCACGCGCCGGCTAGGACTTGGACCTGCAATACACGGGCCGTGCTAGAGCGCTGCCATTGCGGCAACACGCGGGGGGAGGAGGTCGCGGCCACAGGCATCGATGGCATGCTAGCCGACGACTGCACCGTGTCCACGGTCCTGAGGGTGGAGTGCATCCCTAGTGCGCGGATCGTTGGTCCTCGACGATTGCGCTTCGACCCGGCGGTGGAGGCAGGGAGTTAGTAGATGCTGCAGGCCGGCGGTGTGGCCACCGCTTGTCGTGCTACCGGAGAGCCCGACCTACAGTACGCGCCGGGCGAAGGCAAGTGGGACTCCTTGATGGTGGCGAAGTGCGTGGATGCGCTATGAGATTTCGAGATGTGATTGGGCAAAATCCCCATGCTTGCCTTCCAAGCTTACGGGGGAGCTTCTGCGCAAGCGTCTGCGGGCCATGTCCCCCTCCTCCATGGGGCTTGGTGGTGTGGGGTCTACAGGACCCACGGTAGGTGCCAGATTGGGTCTTGGAGTGGCTGGCCAAGCTGCTGGAGCTGGTGGAGAATGCGGGCCAGTGGCCGGAGGTCCTCGCCTAGGGATACACATCCCTCATTCTGAAGCCCCCCTGGTCACCCGCCCGCTGACGTTCGTGTGCATGGTCTTCCGGGTGTGGGCAGGGACCCGGTTGCGGGACTTCTACTCTTTAACGAGGCGGCAGCACACCCCTAGGCCTACTGCTTCTGCCCCTGCTGGTGGCCATTGAGGGGGAAGGGGTCCTGGCTGTCGTGCTTGACCAGGCGCGGTTGAAGGGATGCAATCTAGCCAGCATGAGTGTGGTTTATGTCAAATGCTTTGATATAATGCCGCTAGACGTGGACCTGTGGTTGGCCCGGGAGCTGGGCATGGACAAGAGCACGCTGCGAGCTCTAGTAGCCATGTACCGGCAGCTGCGGCGCGCCTTCTCATGGGCGGGCAGCCTAGGGGAGTGTTGGCCGGCTAAGAATGAGATTTTGCAGGAGGGGCCCCTCAGCCTCATCCTCATCAATCTCCGTACCTCCATCTTGAAGCTGGAGATTGATGACATGCCAAAGCTTGTGGTGGTCGCCACCCAACAGTTGCCGCCGCGCATCGTCAGGGCGCCTTGCCGGGTATGCCGTTGGCTTTGGAGCCGCAGGGCGAGGAGGTAGTGGCAGCGTGCCCCACAGGGTATGCGGATGACACGCAAGCCATCACCCTGTCCCCGGCAGCGGCCCCTATGGCGGAGGCCCAAGCAGTGACGGACCTCAGAGCGGTGTGCATGGCCGATACCGGCCAAACGGGCAACACGTCCAAGTCCACCTTGTGGCTCCTACCGGAACCATCAGTGGCTGCGCTGCTCACGCTTGGCGGGTGCCCATCTTGCTTTTGTGAGTCCTCAAGTAGCTAGGAGTGGGGCAGCGTCTGACGGCGGAGATGGGCACGGGCCCGTTCCTGCGCGGCCGCATGGACAAGGGCCCGGCTATCATGCAACGAGTGGGGTGCCTGCCCACGTTCAGCATGCAGGCTGGGGCGCTCGGCTCCTCATCCCAACCCTCCAACACGTCACTTGGCCGACGGTCCCCTAATTGCCCCTCTCTGCCCGAATGACATACCGGGTGTCCCCCACACCCGGCACATTCCCATAGGGGTCAGGGCCCCTGCTTCCCAAGGGGGGGGGATGCGGTTTGGGAGGGGCGGGCTTGGGCTTGGGCTTGGGCTTGGGCTTGGGCTTGGGCTTGGGATGGGGTTTCGGGGGGCTTCTTCCTCGCCACTCTTGAAGTGGCGGGGCTGCTTTTTGGGGGGGGGGGGCTTGGGGGCTTGTGGGGGGGGCTTCCCACTGCAGCTGGTGCTGCTGCTTTTGCTTCTGCTGCCGCTGCCCCCTTGTGCCCCACCCTCGTCCAATCCCTACACCGCAGGTCCATCCCCCCCCCGCTTCTGCGCGCCTTCCGCCTACCCAACCCGTACAGCACCGAGAGGGCCATGTTTGGGTCACTCCTAAACATGCAGCCCAGCTCGGTGCGTCCACGAGGTGCGTCCGACCCCCTCCATCGCGCCACTCCAGCCGCACCCCGTGGGGGTCCCCACCGCATGATTGTAGGTTGATGACATGTCAGAAGAAAAACAAGCGGCAGTTGTGTTCTAGCAACGTTGTAGTCAACCGTTCTAGCGACGTTCTAGAAACCTTCGAGCGAAGGCGGCGGTGGTTTGGCTAGATCAATGTTAGGACGCTTCCCTAGATCAACGCTAGAACACACGCAGCAAACAATGCCTTGCGTGTTGAGGGTGGGGTGGATTGCCCCAAGGGCCTTGGTGAAGGCATCCCGGGGTTTGAGGGGTTGCGGCTGCGGCGGTCCTCCGGCTGCGGGCTTGTTGGGGAGGCGATGCCGTGCACCAATCCGGCATACGCCCCCCCGGTCGGCCGCCGACACCTCGCAGGCCCCAACCCCCATGATCTCCGACCACGTCGGTGACCACTCCCACGTCCTCTCCACTACCTGCATACCCTCCGGCCCCATGGCCTTGCAACAATGGCAACGAAACCGGAAATGCTATCCCCCACCCCCCTTTCTAGACGTCCGGGGTGAAGACGTTGAATTGGGCCATTTCAAACATCTTCACCTCCTTTTTGGAGCTCGGGACCACTTTCCCCTTCTTCCCCCCCTGGCGTTTCCGGTTGCCAGTGCCATACCCCCAGATTCTACCCCACCTGTAGGCCTTGTCTCTGTGGACCACCCGCTCATCCACCCGCACCCACCTCCCCTGCCCCATTTCTTGTGATGCACGCGGTGCATCATAAAACGGAGAGTCCAAATGGAACTCTCCAGGGGCAGGACAAGAGGCTGGTCGAGGGCCCGGGGGCGGGGATCCGCCATGACGGCGGTCTCCACATTCCCCCTCGCGCAGTCCGCACGCTCCTCCTCCCCCGCCCTACGCAACCCCCCCCCCCTTTGCCTCCCACTCCCTCACTTTTCCCTCCGCGCTCGACCTTGCTGCCCATTGTGCCCCCAAACGAACTAGGGAGCCTGAGGAGCTTGGCCTCCATCCCCTCCAGGTCCTCGAGCTGGTCGGGGGACACACCCCGTTCCCTTCCCTTTCCCTTCTCTGGCCCTCCACCACCACCTCCTCCACCTTCTCCGGGTCCTCCTTCAACGGCCGCGGCGGATTTCTTGGTGGCGCGTGGGTAAGGGGGTGGTAAGACAGGAGGTGGAAGCTAGGCTTGGGGTTGGGGCTCGGGCTGGGGCTGGGGTTGGGGTTATTGCTGCAGCCGCACTAGCAGCTAGGTGGTTTGGCGTTGCAAAGAAACAGGGGCCGCACTGTTCTGGCGACGTTCTAGGCAACTGTACTAGCGGCGTTCTAGCGACGTTCTAGCGACCGATCGTGCCGCCTAGATCAACGCTCGAAGGCTTCCCTAGATCAACGCTAGAACGCACGGCAAAATACTTGCTCCATGATTTGTTTCACGAGATCAGCATTTGGATTGGCGATGATGATGAAGAGCATTTTGTCGAAGGGAAGCATGCGTGTGGCCCTGGCCCCTCTTCACCTCCATGGCATCCCTACCTGAGCATGGAATTTGCGACCGCGGCCCCCCGTGCACAACCCAGGACATATCAAAATACGCAAAAAACCAAGTCATACAGTGTGCTTGCACACTGGCCTCCGTGACGATGGCCGCCCATTTATGCCCTCACACGTCATCCACCCCATCCCCCTGAAAGTCCCCCCTCTAATTACTGTGCCAGGTGTGCCCATGTTTCAAAAAGCAGTTGGTGCTTTCTGAAATGTCGCCACAAAACATGGCTAACCCAAATGGCCAAATGTTCTGCAACATGGCATCTACATCATGCTCAAGGCTAACTAGATATCGTGACGCCGTACCAAAGGTGCAGTGACGGCGGAAATCATGTGCTACTGCGGCACAGGTCAACAAGTTACGACCCTGATATGTACAATAGAGGGCGTGCAGCAGGTCCCACATGTTCGCGACGGCCTTCGGGCCATTCCTAAAAAAATTGGCCGTTTCTTCCCCATCCGGGGAACCTGCCCCGTAAACGCTCCAACCTGCGCGCCTCTCCGACATGAGGACTTGCAGGTCATGACGGACCGAAGGGGTGACCCCCTAGCCTCGTGGTCAACGAACTCCCCCAAGAAGCGGCCTTTGGCCATCGTCACCCTTGGTACGCGTTTGAAACCCAATGTTGTTCCTGACTGGATTATCCCCTATGGGAACAATTCCCGCCGGAACAATTTCGTTGGGAACACCACTGGAACAAGTGTCGCAGGCCAGATAACCAGATCCATCACCATGAGTTTCCAAGTTCGTAAATGATGTTTTTTGTCTCTTTCTTGCATGTATAACGCGTCCAAGGCTTGTCTTTCCCATCGGGGCCATGTTGACATCTTGTGAGCCGTTGGTGCCACCTTCCACTAGGTGTACACATTTCGAACTTTTCGTATCCATTTGCAAGCCTGCTGTTTCTTGTATTTCAGACGCAGCGTTGTATGACTTTTCAACGTTGGCGTCCCCATTCTCCCGTTTGATTTGTGCATTGTGGCCATGCCTAGGGTCCCATTTTGGTATTTGTTCCTTGCCTGAATGCTCGGTGGGTCTGCGGGCATCTTCCCCTAGAGGTATGCATTGCCAAATTTCGCTTCGTAGTTCATTGTTGTAGCTTCATCATGCCTAGATCGCGAACCCGCGTTGCGCAACTAACCACTCACCTCGTCCATTTGGCTAGTGCTGTTAGCCTCCGGGACGGGGATCTTGTTGGGGAGCTCAAGCGGAATGGGCCATCTCCTCTCCACACGCCCGCCGCCAATTTGCGGTGGCCGTGCGCTTGGCCCAACCAAGCTGTGTACGAGAGATACAGCAGGGGGCAATCACCAAGTACGCCTCCGAGGTGCTCCCCCCCGATGAGTGCTGCGAGCTCATCCTCAACCTGCGTGCGCCCAAATCCGCTTGGCGCACGCTCTCAGAAGTGTACACCCTCCGGGGGCTGAAGTACACCGCGACCACGGGCCTTCCATTCGCCCGTCCGATTTGCCCTGAGAGGGCTTTCCAGCAGCGCTGGCAAGATCTACTGGCCCCCTTGGAGCTGGCCCCCGCGGAAAGCACTTCGGATCCCAAGGCCACGGGCATCAGTTGGCCGTGGGCATCATGGCTGCGCTACATTGCTAGCCAACCCCCGTTGTGCCGCATGATCGATTGTTGGTTTCCCCTGACTTTCATTGTCAGGGGGGATGGCTAGCCCTGCGCAGGCGCCGAGTGGTCCCAATTGTCTGTGTCCATCGCCAACATGGGCCTTTGGGGACGAATTCCCGCCTGCGTGTGGGTCACCGGCCTCGCAATTTGCGGGGACAAAGCGATGGCGACCCTAGCAACCCTTTGGGAAGACAATATTAAGGTGTGCCGCGCACACACCGTGTTGTTCCGGCGACGTTCCGATAACTTGTTCCGGCGACGTTCCGGCGACGTTCAAGTGTTTCGTTGGAACCGCCACCGGAACAATCTGGTTCCAACAAAATTGATGTTTTTTTCTTAGGCCATCCAGGAGGTCGTGGACACCCACCGGGTGGTCTTCAATTCCCATGAGGAAGCGCCCGATGCCTGGCTCGGTGGTGATTCCCCCTGGGTGCGCCGCATTATCGGGATCACAACGGCCCCACAAGTGGGGTCACTATACAACGAGGGGATTTGGGACTCCGACGCTGCTGTGTGGCGGGGCAAAGACGTGGTCCAGACCCCCGAGTCGGACCACGCACAGCGGACGTCCTTCTTGTTGGGTACACCATCGCTGAAGGCCGCAGGTTGTTCCGTGGAACCAGTGGTGGTCATTGCCCGGTGCCGCGTTGTCATGTGCATTCTGCACTGTTGCATGGCGATGGGCCGGTTGCAAATGACCAACATTGAGCGGTTGGCGGCAGAGCGGCTAGCCGGGGGCGATGAGGTGTCCCGTGCGGCGATTCAGGCGGTATTGCATGAGCATCGCACTGGGTGCCGCCTAGGCAAGGATTGTTCCCCGGATGGTGAGGAGACGTCGCGCCTGTTTGCGGCTTGGCCCGATGTTGCATTGTTGCTGTTGGTTGGGCCGGAGGAGCCCCTCTATAGGGCTGTGATGGGGATGGCGAAGCTTTTGAAGGACCTGTACCACACCTATCAGGTGGGTACGCGTCCCCAATGCCGGGCAGCGGCAGCTGCCTTCCGGGTGCATTGTGCTCCTAGGTCGGCATCCCACTACCTCGTGTACCTGGAGGAGGATGCGGATCGCGTATTGGACAACATTTGGCCGTTCGGATCGGCAATGTTCTCCAATGACATTGTCGAAAGCCTTAACCGCTTCCTGAAGCAGGCTTTCAACGAACACAGTGCCCGGGGCGGTGGCCGGCAAACGGCTACTGGGACCGCCAGCTGCGGTCGCTCGCAGACATCCATTGATTCGGACGCCGATGCCCTGCGGCAAGTGTTGCAATGGGTTTTCTTGTACTTTCACATTCATCTCCACCAACATGATGCTGTTCGACATGTGCCTTGTGTTCCCAGGGCTGCACTAGAGACCACCCCCTCTGCACCACCCCCGTTCCTCAGCTCTCTTCTTTCCTCTGCTCCTATCCATGGCCGCGCCCGTCAGCGCAGATATGATGCAAATGATGTTGGCGCTTCTGAAGGCCACCAAGAATATGCAGGTTTGCGGGTTTGGGCTTGGGCGGGGGTTTGGGCTTGGGTTTGGGCTTGGGGCTGGGTGTGGGTTTGGGCTTGGGCCTGGGTGTGGGTTTGGGCTTGGGTGTGGGTTTGGGCTTGGGTTTGGGCTAGGGGTTAGGTGTGGGTTCGGTGTGCGGGTTTTGGTTTGGGCCTAGGTTTGGGTTTGGGTTTGGGTGTATGCTTTGGCGCGCTTTGCGCGCAGTGGAAATCAGTGCGTTGGCTTTGTGTGTCCCTGCCTGCCCTGCTCCCCCCGCTCCCCCCTGTGTCCCTTTTGCTCTTTGCTCTTTAGGAATTTGATGATTTGTTGTTGAGGGGAAGGGGAAAACCCAAGAACCCCGAGTGATTATTCGTGCCCCATGCCCATAAAGGGGCTAGGAATCTTTGTTGTCCAAGGGAAGGGGAAAACCCAAGAACCCCCAGTGATTATTTGTGCCCCATGCCCATAAAGGGGCTAGGAATCTTTGTTGTCCAGGGGAAGGGGAAAACCCACGAACCCCCAGTGATTATTTGTGCCCCATGCCCATAAAGGGGCTAGGAATCTTTGTTGTCCAGGGGAAGGGGAAAACCCAAGAACCCCCAGTGATTGTTCGTGCCCCATGCCCATAAAGGGGCTAGGACCCTTTGTTGTCTAGGGGAAGGGGAAAACCCAAGAACCCCCAGTGATTGTTCGTGCCCCATGCCCATAAAGGGGCTAGGACTCTTTGTAGTGGATGTCCCCCCCCCCCACGGGGCCGTAGTGCACGCAGTGCGCCCTGTGCGCGCGCGGAACGGTGCCTATTTTCCACCGTTCCGGCGACGTTCCAACAAATGTTCCGGCGACGTTCTGGCGACGTTGCAGAGGCCACTGGAACGTCGCCAGAACGTCGCCGGAACAGGTTGTTGGAACGTCGCCGGAACAAGGTGTCTGGGTAGGGTTGGCCTCTCTCCGGCATCCTTGTCCAGGACGGGATGACCGAGACCGAGGCCCTGGGGGCAGCACTGGCTGCACCACCCCCGCCAGCCCCACTGGGGGCACAGGGGGCCACGCGCTCCGAGCCACGCAGCAGCTCTGCGCTGGCTTCGCCAGCCCCTCCCCCACCTCAGGGCGCTCCCAAACATCCTCCGTGGGCAACCCCCGCTCACCGGCCATCGGAGGCGCCACGGCCTGCCCCACAAGTGGCCGCGCCAGTCGCGCCTCTCCAAGCGCATCGCCCCCAGTTGCCCGAGCCCTCGACTGGGAGCTCAATGAGTAACGGGGGGGGGGGGGGTTCGGGAGCACGCCGTGGTTCTGGGGGAGCTGCAAGAGGCGAGGGGCAATGTTGAAAGCCTCCGCCGCCGGGTGAAAAAATGGTCTGCGAAATTGGCGGAGTGCCGGCGGCCTGGGGACATCACCGGGGGGGGGGCACGCGGGCGAGAGGGTTCTGGAGGGGAACCGGCGGGTAAGGGAGGCGCAGAAGGGGGTGGAGGTGTTGAAAGGGAGTTGCAGGGCATGGGTGGGGAGGTGCAGGTGAAACAGGAAGGGGGTGTCAACGACGATGACATTGTGGAGCTGGGTGAGGTGGTGGTGGATGAGAAGGATGAAGAGCGGAGGGCTAACCCGGGGGTGCAGAGAGAGGAAGAAGAGGGGGGGGGGGGGGATGGGGATGGGGAGGGGGATGGGGATGGGGAGGGGGAGGGGGATGACGCCGGCGGCGTCTTGCGCATTACGGATTGGATGCGCAACCGACTTGGCTCATCCCTTGCAGCAAAAGCTGCCAATTTTCCCTGGACAAGGGAGATGGTAGCCCCCCCCCCCCCCTGGACGCCTGTGTCCTACGAGCCCCCCACCCCACCATTTACATGCTCCGTTGGCTGCTGCAGCGCTTCCTGCACAAGCAACTGCACTGCAAGCAGCAGCGTGATTGCCGCTGGCGCCGGGAGGAGGGGTCCGCGCCAGGGGGGGTCCCGGTGTCCTGGGTGACCGGGCCGGGGACAGGGCGCACGGCACCCCTCCCCAACGACTGGCTCCCCAGCAAGGCGCAGGGGGGCAAATTTCTAACCGCGGGCTCTGTCAGTGTGGGGAGTTGCCATTGGCACCTCATTTTTGAGCGTTGGGCCGACCACGGCCTTGGCGAGGTGAGGGCGACTCCCCGCAAGGACACCGTCCTCTTTCGGGCCAATTGGACCCGAATCCTCCGCGACGGCGTCTATGTGGTCGAGGACGAAGGCAAATACCATGGCTTCGTCGTTGGCCAAACGCTGTCGCGGCCTGGCGCCCTACTCGTCAAGTGCGAGGACGACGCGCAGCGGCACCAACAATCTGCCGTTCGGGCAGTGCTAGCGGAACGTGAGCGCACGCCGACCTCGCAATTGCGGCAAGCGTTGGCGGCGATCAAGGAGAACGTGGACACGCGCGTGCGGGTATGCCCCCCCGCAAGCATGTCCACATGGCCAATAGGGCCCAAAAATGCACATGGTTGGCGTGCCGGTGCATTGTTCCGGCGACGTTCCAAACAGTTTGTTCTGGCGACGTTCCAATCTGTCACCAAAAAATGTTTGAAAAGTTTTTTGAACGTCGCCGGAACAGCTTATTGGAACGTTGCTGGAACACTCATCCTGGCTATCCTCCATGTAGGGGGAGGACATCCAGGTCAACCCTTTGGACCCGCGCGCCGTTCGGGTGATCCTTCGTTGGCCAGGAAGCGATCCCCGGCCCCTCTATTTGGGTACGTTGCTTCAGCAGTTGCACTTGCATCCCGTCGCCGTAATCGAGTTCCTCACGGCCATGATGGACTACGTGGCAGCCCGCGGCAGCGTTCTCGCGACGCGCATCGAGGGGTGGGGCAGCATTGGCGACATGTCCCCAGCGCCGCCGCACTGCCAACAAGTGGCCGCAGAGGCCCCCGCCCCGCCCGCGTGTGCAACGCCCGTGCAACCCCAACCCCCGAACCCCCACCCAGCCCCCCAAACAGCACCCAAACCCAAACCCAAACCCCAACGCCCCCCCAAGCGGGAACCCAAGAGCGCCCCCAAACCACCCCCCCAAAAAAGGAAGAGGCTCCCGGGGGAGTCCTCCAGCGAGGAGTCGTCCAGCGACTCCTCAACGGACTCCTCCTCGGGGTCCACCACCGACTCCTCGGCGTTCGAGGAGCCCCAGCCCCGCCCCCCGGCCAAGGAGCCCACCAAACCCCCTCGCAAGGCTCCCAAGAGAGCCGCGCCCCCCCAACCCAAGGCCCAGCCCCCCCAACCCCAACCCAAGGCCAAGCCAAAGGCAAGAGGGGGGGGGGGTGCAAATACAAAGCGGGGGAGCAAGTGTATGTAGTTTTTCGGGACAATGGGCAGTGGGGGATCAAGCAGGGCAAAGAGGCCCTTGCCGCGGGTGGCCCCCCCGGGGTTGGGGAGACGTGGATCGCCTTCCCCAAAGACCCCGAACTCTTCGCCATCCCGAGAGCGTCGGTTAGGAAAACCAAGACGCAGGCGAAGAAGTTCCTCGCCAAGATGATGGCGGCCGAGGAGGAGGACAAGGAGGACGACGCGGACGCGGACGAGGAGGGGGACGAGAGCAACGACGGGGACGGGGACGGGGGAGACGAAGGGGATGGACCGGGGGCAGGTTTGGGTGCTACCGGGGCTAACCGGGATGGGGGCGTCGGGGAAGAGGTCGAAGGGGTGGAGGGGGAAAGGATGGAGGTCGAAGGGGTGGAGGGTGAAGGGGTGGTGGGAGAAGGGGTGGAGGGTGAAGGGGTGGAGGGTGAAGGGGTGGAGGGTGAAAGGGTGGAGGGTGAAGGGGTGGTGGGTGAAGGGGTGGTGGTCGGTGAGGGGGATGGGGGGGATAGTGGGGCGGGTGACAAGAGTTCGGGGGCGCCCGCCGGGCCCCCGACCACGCAGGACTTTAAGGTGAGAACAAGAGACTAACCCGATGGGCCCCCGGGGGCACCCTACACAACAATGTATGTTACCATTTTACCCTTCCTTGTGCTTTGCTCTTGTTGTAGAGTGCTTGTTCCGGCGACGTTCCAATAACTTGTTCCAGCGGTGTTCCAATGGTGTTCTAACAAAAACTGTTTTTGAAAACAAGTTTTTTTAACGTGGCAACGCGCCGGGCAACAAATATGAGCATACCAGCGGGGACCCCCAAGGCTAGCAAACAACATATTTTGCCACCATGTACGGGTAGGCTTGGTTGGGGGGTAAATAAATTTTGAACTTTTTTTGTTCCGGCCAGATAGCCTAGAACATTGGAACAATTTGGCCGGAACAACATTGGGTTTCAAACGCGTACCAAGGGCAAGTGCAAAATGCACAGGGCGACCCGGGCACACGGCAATTCAAAGTTAGCTGCATACTTCAACCAGCGGCTTGCAAAGAAGTCGTCCCAAGGAGGAAGGCCGTGTAGTGGGCCTCATCACCCTCCATGGTCCGCGGGATAGCACTACCCTCCCAAGTCTTCTTTTGGGCGTTCCATATCCCCTCGTTGAACATGGAGACCACTTGGGGGCATGTGGACACCCTGATCACCTTCCGTGTCCACGGTTCATCCCCCCGAGGATCACCTTTGCCTCCTCCTTGGAGGCTCCCCATTGGACGAGGCCTGTGTCGATGATCTCTTGAATCACCTAAACAGGAGACATTTGGGGTGCTTCATTTCATTCTAGTCTAGTCTAGCTTAGCTTCTAGCGAGCGGTGTCCGAGGCTAACTAGGACAAAAGTAGGTGACAGGAGTACCTCCCAAGTGCTCTTCCACAACGTCCCAAGGGTGTCCTTGGCCTTGTCATCGCAATTGGCCATGCACAACACCCAAAGGCCCGCGGGGGAGCGGGCCAGGCAGTCAAAGTTGGCCAAGGAGATGGTGAGTTGGGTCCAATCGCCCCCGGCCACGGGGTAGGCACCCCCCCGGATGATGAACGTCAACGGGAAGGAGCGATTGATTGACCGCATCAAGCCTGGGCGGGAGAGGATCTACTTGACCCATGAGGCGGAGGGCCATGAGATCCCGGAGGCCTTGGGCAACACCGTGGCAACGGGGTCATCCAATTCCACGGGGGTGACCAACTGCTTCCAACGGGCTTGGAAGTTTCGCTCTGTGCAAATCAGCTGGGAGTAGGGGCCACCGGGAATGGTGCGGTGGTACTCCAACTTGCGGAGCGTGTAGAGCTCCGAGAGGGTCCTCTACGAGGACTTGTGGGCCCTCAAGTTGAGCACAAGTTCACACATTGCGGTGGGGGGGAGTAGGGAGGCGGCGTATGCCTTAACGGCGGCCTTGCATGCCTCACCCGTAGTTTGGGTGGAAGTGACGGCGTTGTTGAATTGCCGCCGTGCTAGGGGGCATGATGGCGCCCACGTGGCCAAGTAATGGCCCACCCGCTCATCCTTCAAGCTAGCAGCCCTAGTCAAGTCCCGTAGTGCCATAGACAATTGGAAAGCATCCTCACCGGTTGAAGAGGGGGCAAGGTCTGGAAGTGCAGGGACATTTCATAACAAAGAAATACGAAATATCTAAGTGTATGAGAGATGAACATGGGAGAATGCAGTGTGGGCAATAGCAAGCATGCACGGCGGCACAATGAAGAAAATGGCACTTCTTGGTGGACATTATATTGTTGTACTATAGATCTAGTCTAGGCTAGAACGTCTAGGCTAGAAGTTCTAGGCTAGAACGAAATGGGGTCTTCTAGCATGTACCTGTGGACCACCCACACCTCCATCCATGCCACCTCAAGTCTCCCCACTATTGTACTCCACCCCGCCACCCAAGATCGCACCTGCAGATGCCGAAACGCCCAGCTTGGCAAAGACTACCGACCCCATCATTCACCGCGCCCAGCAATGGCTCGCACAGTCCCTGGAGTCTCTCAATGAAGATGTTGACATGGGGTGGGCAAGGTATCCGTTAGCTATGCGCCGGAGGGGGGAAGTACCGCTCTGGCAGGGGGGGGGGGGCGGGATAGCGGGTTTCCCGCTTTCACTTTCTAGACCGCAGTTTGGAGAGGGCATGCCTCATCCTCGGTGCTTGGTCCCCCGCACCCCCCGTGTGCAACCCTCGCTTGCCCCACCTGTTCTTGTGTTTTCCCGGGTCAAACCACACTGCCCGGTGTGCTGACAACAAGCAGACTTCATTATTGCCCTTATGGACTTTGCTGCTGCCAATGCCCCCCCCACCCACCATCAACACCCCCACCCGCCCATCCCCCCGGCGAGGCGGCGCCTTCGGTGGAGCCCGGATATGCTCACGCTGACTCAGATGGCCCGATCCAAACCCAAACCCCAGCGTGCCGCTAGGCCAATTAACACCCCTATCAATATGGGCCGCAGCACTCTGGACCCAGGTGCACCTACATCGGTCACTAGAGATTCCCCCCTCGGGTAAGCCCCGTGCCCTCTTTTTCTATAGTGTTTGCAGTGGCATGCATCATGCCGGCCTCCTCTGCTCTTGTGCTGCTTGCATGTGTTCCGATCGCGCCCGCGATTTCGTGTGTGGTAATTTCAGAGGTTGATGCAGATGCGGTCAAACCGGAGAAGCTAGGAAAAATGCATGTACTCACCCAACCCATCCTACCCACTTATTGTCTTCAACACAAAGAGCGCACGTACGAATTTCGCCTTTGGCTCTAGCATGTTTTCCCATCGGACAACCAACCGAAATCCAGAAACACGGTGTTCTAGGCTGTGTGGGCAAAACGGTTCAGATTAGAGCTAAAAACAGCAGGTTAAGCCTTCAACTACCTCATGCCATCCAAGCATGAGACCTCAATTGGCACCGCGTACAGGCACCTGGAAATTGTGCCCTTCCCCATTGAGCACCGAACACCTCCGAAATACCGGATGGAGCAAGCACTAGAGGCTACATAGATCGCCAAATAGTTGTTCTTCGTATCTCCAAATCGCCAGGTATATTTTTTCGAAAATGCCTAGGGCCATGGTCAGTGTATGCCTAGGAAAACCAACCATGCTTGGGGATTTCCTAAGCGGGCACGGGATAAATCCCAAGCGATTTTGGGAGTGCCCACGGCAAAATTCGCCATCCAAGCGCACTACGTACGGTGCGCCCCAAAACACCAAAAAAAAAACTGTAGAACGTGCAAAAAACAGCACATGCTGAGCACCTCTGAAAAGTTGAGTAAGCAGCCTAGGTGCTGCAGTCCGACATTTGCACCGCCCCAGCCCAATTCAAGGTGGGTGTCATCCGTTTGGATATACCCCAGCCGCACCGGGGACCTCAAGGAGCGGGTTCTTGGGGTAGAGATCATCAATGGTTAACATTTAGCAAAATCGGTTGGGGAATGGTGCCCTTTGCGAAGTAAGGTTGCAGGGGGTGTGCTGTCAGATGCGTCATCCACGCCAATGCACTCAACCTTCACCGTTGGCTTGCTTGGGATGCCACAACGGCTTTTTGATAGCAAAGGAAGGCTCCTCCAGCCACCCCTTTAACATCTCCAAGGTCCAGTTTAGTGTCGGGAGATCCGGATTACAGTTCTCCTTGAGAAACAACCATGCTTTGTACCCCTCAATAGCCGCTAAGAAGGAGCGGTGCCCTTGTGGCAAGGTACTACTCCTTACCATCAGCCCTGGTACCCGGGTTTTTTTTTAGCTACACTGCAAGGGGGAGCAGCACAACGACTGGCTGCAGTAGAGGAAGGTGGTTGCGGAGTATTTCCCTCAAGCTCCCCCACACCCCTACTAGGCATGATGATCCCTGTGAATGAAAAGCCACTTCTGTAAGCCGCCAGCAACGGGGGAGCGTGCGCGGCAGCCACTATGGTTGCCCTTGCCCACTTGAAACCTCACCTGCAGCTGCACGCAATGGATGAGTGGCTGGATGGTGAGTGGGAACTGGGTCTACCCCGTCCCGACATGGGCCAGGATTGCCTTGGTGTGCTTCCCAAGCAAGTGACCACCCTGCCCCAACTTAGGAGGATGTACCCCATCATGTGTGGCAACTACGAGCAACCGCTGTGAGAGTTCCGCGATTCCAAGGGCCTTTTCTCGCTCCACCACCGGGGCCAAGCACACTGAGATGAGATCATGGACGCCTATGGTCCGTGCCTTTTTTGCTTGGAGCTGAGAACGGGCAAGTGGGCCGGCAAGGTGAAGGGCTGTCTAGACACTGCCATGCAGCCCATACCTAGCGAGTTGCACTACCGGATTGCTCCGGCGGTGCTTGTTGCTAGCCTCAATGAGGCGGACGACACTAAGTGGGTGGCACAGGAGGCATTCGGCCGCCTGCGTGAGGAGCTTCATCGCTTGCGGCAGCGGTGCGGGACCACAGGCATCGGCACTGCGTGTGACAAGTTCAAGTGCCCACACCATGAGTCCCAGCAGCGCCAAGAGCCGTGCCGCTACCGCTAAGGCATCAAGAGAGAAGGCTGCAGGGGAACAGTTGAAGGAGGATTAGCTACTGCCAGAGGCGGTTGCCGCAGGCTGCAGACCAAAGAGAAGGAACGAAAGTGATCGGTAGTACAGCAAGCGCCCATGGTAGCTTGAGTGCAAGGCTCTCCGAAAGGAGACGGACAAGTGGGGGGCAGTGGTGTTGCAAGTCACTGCTCCAGAGGGAACCAACTACACACGCCAGATCAACACCGCAAACACACAATACGAACACTACTTGCGGAAATGAGAGGAGATGCGGAAGATGAAGAAGGCATTCAAGCGCCTAAAAGTCCTCCCAAAAGTGGCGGCCGGACACATGCCACCAGCGATCAAGTATGCGGAGATGTCGTTTGCAAACAAGAGGCCGCTGCTAGATGCCACATTGTGCCATGCCCTCGCGAGAGCAGAAAACCGCGTTTGTCGTTGACCCCTTGGTGCCCCGCCCAAATGTTACCATGTGCTCGCTACAAGTTGCATGATATCAAGGGCGCATGATCGCAAAATGCGCCCAAACATGGACTTGCTCCTACTTGGCGACGGACAGTGCATTGAAGTTCCTATACTCGGCACCCGGAGGGTACGAGTTTTACAAGCAAGGATTCGGTGTCCAAACAAAACCGCGCTCTGCAAAAGGACATGTTGTAGTGGCCGGAGAACTGGCCAAACATCACTAGCTTCGAGTCCCCTTCAAAGCGAGCTGGAAAGACGGTTTGGAAGCACCCAGTCAACCAGGCGACATAGGATTTGAAGGAGGCGCCGTTGAGGTCCGCGGGCAATGGGTACAGCCCGCTGTCGCATGCAACCATGGTCGCAGCTGTGCTGAGGAGGTGTGGCGAGGATTGCACTGTGCTCATCGGACAAGTGCCTCGCCTCGGAGGAGTGCAATTCGAGACAAAGGGTACACAATTGCACCACTACTCAATTACAAGGGTGCAGCAGCACTGGGTCTGTTTGCTGGGAAAGCACGACCATCGGAGAAGCAGCTGGTGTTAATGGTGACCGAGATGACGGAGGATGGGGCAGCCGGGAACATCCCGCCAAATTTGCTGGGGCTGAGTCGGAGGCCCAAGTACAAGTGGGTGCAATTGGCACGAGAAGAGAAGGAAGAAGATGAGGAAGAGGAAGAGGAAGTGAGGCCATGGCACTCACGACTTACACAGAAAGAAAATTGCGCGCAACTTACGCCAAAAATAGGTTTGTGGTGTTCATTTCCATATCAAGGAGTGGCGGCAACATTGTCTTTGGGGTGTGAAAGAGGATCCTCACCTTCAACAATGGAGGGCGGATGAGATGGGGCAAAGCAAGGGGGGCAGAAAAAAAATTCTGCCGAGACGGGAAAACTTTTTTTCAACCATGACACTTGTCCCCCCCAACCCGTATGCAAAAATTTCTACCTGTGGGGACCTTGTCAACCCTTGACCCCCCACTGTCCCCCCCTTGGCCGGCAAACCCCGCGCCCTGCCCCCCCCTTGCTGCACCACCTCCACAGAAATTTAGTGAACTGCCGTGGAAGCTGCCCAGGCTACCATGGCTAGGCGTGGTCAATCACAGGCCCCCGAGTGGGCCGACTCACGAAGCTCCGGGTTCCCAACCCCCCCCCCCCCCTTGCTCCGCCACCTCCACAAAAATTCAGTGAACTGCCGTGGAGGCTGCCATGGCTACCATGGCTTGGAGAAGGCTTTTCCTGCGGCGCCTGCTGCGCGCCCTGCAGCGCGCAGTTTGCGAAACCTGCCTAATTTGTGGAGCTTTTTAGATTCCACCTTGTTGTGCTCCCCGGGGGGCATGGGGCCCGGTTTTACGATATAGTGTGGCCCTTTTATGTAGCCATATTGATCTCTCCCTACCATGGGGACCCCGAGAAGGCACGGGTTATGTTACGGGGTGTCAACCCGGGGGTAGGGGTCAGGTAGCCACTCTGCCCACATCTGGGCCATTTCTGATTTTGTCCCCATGCTGAGCATTGGGAGCCATTGATTTCTCCCCAGTAGCGGGGGACACTTGTTAAATGCAATCGTCAGACCGCGGACCATGGGCCCCTGGCGCGGGCCGCCGCCACCCACATTGAGCATTGTGTCCGATCCATCTACTCTCCAGGCGGAGCCGCTAGCCTTGCTACGCTAGCGGTGCTTGGGGTGCTTGGGGCTCTGCTACTTCTGACCGAGGGAGTAACACCCCTCCTCCTTAACCACAGTAGAAGGGTGAGACTTCCCTACCACGCTTTACACCTTGAGCCGGGGCCGTAGTCTTCACATTGATGGAGCGATGGTGTCAAAAGATCAACGTGTGCTATTTCTCAGTTATCTGGTTTGTTTCCGGAACAATCTGCAATAAAACAGGTTTCTCAACCATTGCGGCGCCTGTGGCGCGCCTGTGGCGCGCAGAAAGCCTTCTCTAGGCGTAGCCAATCACGGGCCCCTGGCCCCTGATCCGGGGGCTCACTCACAGAGCGCCGGGTTCCCAACGCCCCAGCCCGCCGCCATTCCCTTTGTCCACCATCTCCTCCACTCTGTGTTCCCTGTCCTTGGCAACGGGCCTGCCCCCTTCCCTCCTGCCGGGTGGCGAGCGTTGTCACCCTCGGGGTCCCGCCTCGTCAGAGGTGACCAGGGCACAGTAGGCTAACTGGGAGCTCCGCTCCCTTGAGTGCTCCTGGGGCAGGGAAGTGCTCAGCACGCTCCAGGACCTTCCATCTACTAGGACGCTCCCAGCACGCTCCAGGACCTTCCATCTACTGGGACGCTCCCAGCCGGTCTGGCACTCTGTGCACCGCTACCTGTGACCCTCTGGGTCAGTCAAGGAGCACCTTAGACCACACGCCCCGTGCACCCCTCTGGGGTTCAGTCGTGGGCTGGAGGAAGCTGCCGGTCACCCGACCCACAGACGCCCTCAGGAGCCACGTGGTAGGGCACCCATGCCCCGCTGCTGGGGCCCGGAGCACCGGGCACACACAATCCCCCACACGCGCTGGCCACGGCCTGCTAGAGAACGACAAAGGTGTGCCCCTGCCTTGGATGCCCCCCCCCCGCAGGACCCCCTAGAACCAACCATGCGTGGAGCAGCTGGGCCAGGCACCGACCCATGGTGTGACCCAACGTCCCCCCCCCCCCTTGCCAGCAAGGGCACCTGGCCGTAGGGCAGAATGGGCACGCCCCCCCGTAGCGCGCGCACCTACACATACAGGCACGGCGGTATCTCCCTTTCGTCAGCGCCTTGACAAGGTACGGGGCATTCTCTCGACCCCTCTTCCTGTTCCCATCCTTTGGCTCCCACCGCAGCCTCTGCCCATTGCATACCCATTGCCTGCCCATCGACTGCCCATTCCTCCTCCCTTTGTTGCCTCGTTGCCTCCCCATTTCCCTCCCTTCACACGCTGATCCCCTAGCATCCTCCCCCTCTTGGACCCGCTGTCACAACAATGAGCCACGCCACAGCGCACGCCGCTTCCCCGACACCAGCCGTGGTCCCACCATCACACAATGGAGGGCCTGCCACCTTCTCACAGTGTGTGTGCGCGGTTAAGGGGGGTGTAGGTGTGTGGTTCCGTGCGGTCTGACACCCCGTAACCGGACAATGGCGGGTTGCACAAACCAGTGCCAGATTTGCGGCACACGGCGCAGCGCAGTTGCCAGTGCTGCGAGCCGCTGTCCACTGTCCGTGTCCACCATCTGCATCCCCTTTTTCACTTTGTACTACCATCAGTCCACTGTGCCGCCATTTCAATTCTTCCTGCTCTTTTTTGTTGGTTCCCAAGCAACAAGAACCACCCAACAACCGCCATTGCTACGGGAGGAGGTGAAGCATATAGCCCCCACCGAAAATTTTGGGTACCTTCGGTACGGCCGCGGCATGAAGGTCAACTTGAGGGGAGAAGAGAGAACAAGAGACAATATAAAGGAGGAGAATGCTCCTTGGAGCCGAAAGCCGGAGAATCTCCTTCCTCCCAGTCGCCAACTCTGAGGACCCGCCCTAGATGGTCGGTTGGTGCAGGGCAATGATGACACCCCCCACCAACACCGCGCTCCTGCGCCTCCGTCGACCCCACGACAAATGATGCCACCCATTAGTATGTGTCCATCCATGTGCAGCGAGTCCCCAAGAGGTACGCAAAGGACGCATAGGCTCGGTTGGTGCGCGACCAAATGAAAATTGATGACCTGAAGCACCTCATAGAATCTCTATAAGGCTTGTGCGTGGAACACCAGCCAGCGTGCAAAGCCTAAGTCATCAGATTTTGAAGCCCGATTCGATCTACAAACGCGTCTTTGCGGACTTCTTGTAGTTGGTGTACATTTTGTAGCACATTAAAAAAGTGCACGCGATGTACACCAAAAAATAAGTACACGACGTACGCTTTTTTCTGCACTCGACCTGTGCTTTCCTCGTGTGCGGGTACATTACTTGTGATGCAGTGGGCAGGGCCCGACTGGACAAAGCAATAGCTATGTCTGTACTATCCACAGTGGCTGCGTGCTGCATCCTCTGCAACCCGTGCTTCCTCTGCCATCCTCCGCAAGCGTTGCTGGGTTGGGGGAGAGTATGATCCCATTCACCAAGGAGTGGCAGGCTGAGCAGTTGATGGATACCTCCTGTAGCTGCCCGTCTCTGCTAAGCTAGTTCCTCTCATCAATGTTGGTACTGTTGTGCTTTGCTTCTGCTGCCAACTCGAAGAATTGCTCACGATGCAGGGGAAGCGGGTGAGGCTATTGTTTTATGTTCAAAGGATGTCAATCAAAACTACAACGACGATGAGTTTGAAAATCCGTACGGTGATGAGCAGTTCGATGAGCAATCTGATACACTTACTCCGAATGCTAAAGGTTCCTCAGATGCATGAATTCTTCACCACAGTCGCATGCATGTAAGAGAAATCAGTCGCAGTACTATCTGTGGTGCACGTCCACAGCAGTTTTGCAGTGCAACGAGAACCTCGCTGTAGGTTGAAGCTTTCCCGATAGGGAGTGTAAAGGAGTCTGGTCACGTGGTTGAGTTGGGCAAGCCTATCAGTTTGAATTGGGGCAGGGTTTGGGCATTTCGCGGCAGTGCTTAGATCTGGATTCTCATTTCTTCGCATTTGTCAGCATTTGGCAGCTCTGGTCCGACAGCTGTAATATCACTCCAACCTTTCAGTAACATCTGCCATGGGGGGCCATAGTATGAGTGTTGCTGTTGTAAGATTGGGGAGGGGCCTGTCAGCTGGTTTGGATATTTGGGAATTTCGCGGAACCGTTTGCCAGGGATACTGACTGATTCACGCTGGACCCTGCCTATACTACATACATAAGTGCATATTTGCACATCCTCTGCAGGAAGCACAACTCCCGACATTCATGTCCGAACGAATCAACAAGGTTCTGCATGCACGCGTACTGGCGTACATGGGTGCCCGTTTTGGGTGAGTTATGGGGTGGGATCGCGCTCATTGAATTTGTGTTTGGCTCGTCCAGAGGTGCTCTTGCCAGTAAGTTCAGCTCCCACCGCCGCCCTCCAGATGGGAAGGGTTGCTATGCCGTGACGCCCCAGTTTGCGCGGGCCACCCCAGCTTTGCCCTTGGAACACGTCAGATGTGCAGCGCTGTTGTAATGAGGTAATATAACCTTTTTATGAGGTTATGGCATTTATTCCGAAGCTCGTTTGTCCATTGCAAGGGATCAAGGCATATGTTCCCTGCCCCCGCCCCCCGCAATGCACCAGGGCCTGCTGTACTATGAAAAAAATTTCGGTCGCGCTAACGCGGCTGGAGCATCACTATAACAAAGCGGGTCAAATTTACAGGAGGGAGGGAGGCAGGGAGGTAGGGAGGCAGGTGCATGGCAGGGCTCAGGGATTGCGGAAGGATTTAATGGAACTCTGAGTGCATGCAGACATTGCTGTTTAAACGTTCGTTGCAACTCTCCTGCATCAATGTCCCGCAGAAACTCGAGCAGCATACCATTACAGCAACAGCCCGCAATCGGCCACCTCTGATCCTGCACCTGCAGACACACCCACACATGCGGACAGCGACAGGTATGACGCGTCCTCATGGCACAGCAACACCATACGCAACACTGCCAGTTGCAAGAAGAAACAGGCCCCCAACACACAGCAACCCTCCTCCCCCTGTGATGTGGGTGGGGGTATTTGGATCAATATACCTCAGCATTTGGCAGCTATTTGGCGACGAGTTCCGGGGGTATGACATGTATTTCGAAGTATTGATGTGTGCGACTCAAGGTGCCTCCTGGGTGCTGCAATACTGCCGCACATTCTTCTTATTGCCAACCGGACTTGCACCCGGAGACTGTTGCGTTTTTAAGCTTCGGACAGATCTGGGTGCAGTGGTCATTTTCACTTCACGGGACTGCCATGGCTTTAGATCACTGGCGTCTGACTTGTTCTGGAAATTGTGAACTTGGTGAACGAGGGAGCAGAAGTGATAGTTTTACATGGTGTGCACCACAGAGCATGGGATCAGACTGCTGTGCACAAGGAGCCAAGGCTGCATGCAAGAGGGTGTGCACGTACCCTTCAGAAGGAGCAGGTGGGGTGGGAACCAGCTACTGGGTGCCCAAAACCTCGCTAGGAGGTGGAGACCAGCTCTAAGCCACCAGTTCAACAAGTGAGTGTCCTCAGCCACCCCCCACCCCCGCAGAAGCCAGAAAGGGGCAAGGCCATTTAGTAACAACGGTGAGCTCCACATGACTTGCTTTTCTTATGATCATCATCACAGATGCCCTACGATCACACTTTTCCCATCTGTGGCATGGCAATCACCACACCCTGCTCCCAACAAACTTGGAGCAAGCAAAGCAACAGAAGCTTGGCAGCTGTTTGCCGAGGCAAAGCACTGGCAGGTGTCCACACAGGTTGACACTACGCCGCATGGGTTGACACTGTTAACATGACTGTACAAGGCCCTTTGGATCAATGTGCGCACAAAATGTACGTACTTGGGGTGGGGGCGGGGAGGTCTAGAGTGAATACAAAAGCTTGAACAGCTTCTCTCTCCACTGATTTCTGAAATGGTGAGTTTCTCTGCCCTCCCTCCTTCCTCTGCTTACCTCCATTGCTATCAATATCCTGTGCAGTGCTCTCCCCTCTTCATACAGCCGCTCTCATTTTCTCAGGGAGGATTACTCATTCAGCGATCATTCTGTATGTCACATCTGTGCTCTGTTTGCGCCCCGTCTCCTTCTGTGTGCGCGTGTCCTCTGTAGCTTCTCAGCACACGTTGCCATTTCAGCCCATGCATGTGACAACATACTGTCCCTCATGTGCCTATGCGTGTGCACGGGCATATACATATGTGTGTGTGTGTGTGTGGTGTGTTTGTGTGGGTGCGCACACGCGTGTGCGTGTGTGTAAATGCGTGCATGTGCATGGGACCTAGAATTTCTTTGCATGTTGGGTCGGCCATTTTGTCCATTTGCATCTGGCTGTGTTGCGGGTTTCTGGATCAATATTGAGCGATGCAGCAAACGATGCTGATGCTGATGCTTGAAACACTGTTATTCCGTTTTGTGCATATTGGCATTGCATAGGTTTCCCATTTGGGTGGTGAAACTGTTTTCTGAATGTTGCATGTCGAACGCGTCCCCTTTTGTCAACCAGGCCACCCCGAGTGAAGTGGGCGATCTAACTTCCAAATACCACTACGTGGAAGACATCCATCATGAGACTGCAAGAGGTGTGGGGCATCAGGAGGGAGGCTGCACAGTTGCGCTGGAAGGGCGTGTGCAACCCCGTTTCTGACCGCACATGCGGAGTGTGCTGACATCAGTGTCACGGAGTTGCAGGTCCTGCGACATGGTGTTCTGCTGAGAAATGCTCTGCAGCACGCTGGCACACTGCTGTCGGTGGGGCATCAACCCTGCCCCCCCCCCCCCCGCCTGCCAAGACCAATGCTTTTCATCCCCCAGCAGCGAGGAGTTGCAAGGATCTTTCACCCCCGAACACGTGCGCTGCATTGTCAACATTGGATTGAATCACGCTTTGATGGGTCATGTTTTGCTGAGCATCCAGTGGATGTAACGCCCTCGAAACACAAGAAAAGTCACACTATCCCAAACAAAGGGGTGGCACAAGATCCATGGGCCCAGTCCAAGGCCAAAAATTGGGTTCACAAGCTGCGCCCCGGCTTGCATTAGGAACGATGGGCTTGCACTTCCTTCTACATGCAGCCGAGAAGGGGGAACAAATTCCTACAGTGCCAGGGCCGTGATGACAATTTTATGAAGTACGAATCACCCACCTGGGCCCTTAGAACAAGGCAGTCTGAGTACCGCTGATGGCTCATAAATTGGGCCGAAAAGACCCTGACGGAAATCACCTCGATTTTTTTTTTAAAAAACCTCCCAGATGATACATACCTCAAAAAGATCATCGCGTCATGCGGCATATTATGGGGCTGTGTGTTGGGGTACAAGGGAGCCCCTCCCAAAATACACATCTCGAAAAAACACATGTGGGTCAGAAGCGGCTTGGTTTGATAGAGGTTGTGGGGGTAATTTCGAGCTCTTTCAAACGTCAACTACTCTTGATACAGCCCCACCAATTTGTTGGCCCCCCGTTCCATACTCTTTAGCTGGGCCCCAGGGCTCCCTACGTCTGCCTGTTTTTTGGTCCGCCACATTTCGACATTTGTAGTTGTCATCGGGGAGCCGGGGTTTGCCACAAATGTCTTCCAGGGGGGCAACCTCCCCCCTTTTTTCTCTTTCCCTGCTCTCTCATACACGGACTCGTTCAATGCTTCATGCATCTTTGTCTCATCACTCCGTGGATGGACATTTGCAGGGCCTGTTGCAGATGGTCACTGCGATACCAGCCCTTATTGCATGCCATCATGATCTTAGTCATCACTGCTACCCCCTTCACAGTCAGACTTTTTTGGAATACAAGCCGCTTCTTAACATGACAATACACTGTGGACAGGGGCTGGCAATGTGGTGCATTATGAATAAACGAATGAATGAATGACCATAAATTCAAAGTGGAATTTAGCTGGGACGGCGGCAAACAAAACAAAGCACTAAGTTTGCCTGGAGTATTTGTGAGTTCAACCCTTATTTGAAACCCTCCCCTGTTGCACTGACAACAACAAAAGCACCGATAATCATGGAAACAAAGCCCAGCGTTGCTTGGATCAGGTGCGTCAGGGGATGCAGTGGCATGTGGCAGCCCACTCCACACCCTCATTCATGGAAGAGCGCTGGGTGGTGTCTGTTAGCTGCACACTACCATCTGAGTCCCAATATTCCCAATGGGGTCAGCAGGAATGGTGTTTTGTGGTGCCCTGGCTCATTTCCCGTCAGTCCATACAGCGCTCCCTCTCCCTGCGAATGCTGGCACAATCTCAGCCAAAGAGCCGTTCTCGGCACAGATATGGACACATTCAGACGTAGGCCCAGATGCCACCGCACTGGAAACCGTGGGGACTCTGCCCCTTGTTTGCTTCCTGCAGGTGGCGATGATGACAGTGACAGTGACCGTTTCTGACACAGCTGCCGTGCACTGCTGTGCATTGCAGTTGTGCTGTGCACACTCAACGCTCGATGGATGGAATGGTACTTGGTGCTTCTTACGATACAAAGGTTGGCCATCCAGGTTTTGAGTGGCCAGGGTGTGCCACTATCTGAGCCTTGGATTGGTGCCTCTCCGAACGTTCAAGATATCAGGAAGGACAGTCTAGGCCCCTTGGCTTGTGCCACAGAGCTCCTTCACTTTGGCCACAACAGCACCTCTACTGCATCATGCATTTGGCGGTCTTCTGTGAAGCACAGCCATCATCATGTTCATTTCACCATTTCGGAACGTTTTTTTTTCCTCAGTCGGTAGAAGTTTGCAGTGCAGCTGATTGCTCTGCTGCCAACAAATCTGATCATCCGAGGCACCACAGTGCTGGAGGCCCCTTTCAGTTTTTCTTCTTCACTTTAGATCCAATGACATTAGGACAACAAAGAAGATGGGACAACCTGCCACCAACACACCAGGGGGGGGGTCATGTGACCATATTTCATTGATTTGACAAAAGGGTGAGGACTGCTCGGATGCAATTCCCACTGTCACGGGCTCTGCACCACTGTAATTGTTGCTGTTCCATTGGGTGTAATCATTACGGATGCTTTTTTGCAACATACATGCTTGCATGTCTCATGCTGGCATACACAAAACACACCTTCTGCCATCTCTTCTGTT
The DNA here is from genome assembly GCA_964036045.1 of Eutreptiella sp. 'Long Island Sound 2002'. NCBI lineage: Eukaryota > Euglenozoa > Euglenophyceae > Eutreptiales > Eutreptiaceae > Eutreptiella > Eutreptiella sp. 'Long Island Sound 2002'. The sequence continues at coordinate 40,260,962 of OZ038380.1, read as the reverse complement.
CATATCATAACTTGATCTCTGCTGGAGGCTGGTATTCATTGTTAGAGCATGAAGGATGCTTGAGGCTCATCGCCTAAGCGATAAGCCTGCAGAGACTGCACTGTAGTCTTAGCCTATCTTCCATGTACGGCACCATACCACAGTGTATGGGAGTTGGCAATTTGCAAACGTGGAGCTTCTAGCCCTGCTTGCAGGGCCACAGCATAGTAAGAGCATTTTTTCCTGTACGTCCACGTCCACGTCCTAGCACCAAGAATCCTCGTACATGCCGGTACATGCCGGGTACAAATACCCGAGTGCACTTCTGATGATCCAATAACCACACTGAGGTATTGATGAGTGCCCCCCGACCAGTTTTACCAGGGGGTAAAGGTTCCACCACAGGTCAAGGAACATGTTGAATTTTGGAGAGATTTTACAGCATCCAATTTTGAAACCAAGGTGTTAGTCAGTCTTTTGTGTGCATGTTGCAGACCTGTTCTTCATTAACCTGGGACATTTTGCCCAGATGCTACCCCTGCTGCATATCTCCATGTCCCCCAGATTGGCCAGCACATTGCCATCCATACACTTGAACCACCATTCTCATCGCACATTCCATGAGCTATGAGGTTGCCATGTTTGGGTTTCTGTGACCAGATTTTCAGGAAGGGGGGGCTTTTGAAGTCTAAAGCCGCAAAACGGTTGTTGAAGGCTAATTTTTTCCTCAATTTCGCGAGTGGTGTCTTCATTCATTGCGCCATTTTGCTTATCAAGTATCCACCATCTGCATGCTGGGGGCTGGATGGAGGGAGTGAATGGGGGACGTGGAAGAAGGCAGGACTGGTTGTGTTGTTCCCTATGGTACCCACATCCATGGTTTCAATGTGCTGTGCACTCACGTTCTTGGACAAGTGCCTGGTCGAAGGGTGTTTTTGCAGAATATGGGTATTATCTGGTTTGTTCCCGTTTCATTTCAGGCAAAGGCAAGGCAAATACGCAATCACCATGCCTTTGCACTAAGGGAGTGGGGTGCTTAGACAATATTCATGCTGTGTTGTTTTAACAACACTTGCACCACCAGCATAGATGTGGGCATGAGAAGGTGACTTGGTATTGAGTTGAATTGAGGAGACCGAAGATTACGGTGCACGATACAGGAGAAACCATTGGGGCTCTGGTTTTGCAAGGTTTCATAGTTCCTGTCAAAGGTGGTTTTGAAGGTGATTGGGGTGGTTTTGAGGGTGGTTTTATCCCCCATTTGGGGGTGGTTTTCTGGCCATGACCAGTTTTGAAGGGTGCTACGTATATTTGTACTGCACAGCACAATCATACATGCCTGCTTTGCTGGGCATCTTCTCACCATATTTTCTGACCATGAGAGATGAACAGGATGAGGTTCGCACAGTGATTGAGTGTTTTTTGCATGCTGGGTTGACGATATTGTTTGTGATTGTCTAGTGCAGCCACATGAACCATTTCCTCAAGCCTTTTGTCCCTTCCCAGTCACTATCCATCGATAAGAAATGTGGAAGTGGATGTTCCCATAGCATGCACACTAGAGGAAGGAGAAAAGTGTTAGATTTTGCAGTGAGTGCAGAGTACGGGAGGAAGCCCTGCTTGGGCTGCATTTACCAGTGGGCTGCATTTACTAGGAGCAAAGCTCAATTCTAAAGCTAGTTCTTACACCACCACAACATGGTTTTCTCTGATAGGTGATGGTGCAGCAGAGGAGGTTGGAGTCAAACACAGGCCATCCATCATAAAGTACCTCGTAGTGCTTTTTTTTTTTTTAAACAGAATGCCATCCAACAATTGGATATGTAATGTTAACCCAGAAGAGGAGTAGAAGCATTTTCCTCTGAGCTCAAATGATACATCCATCTACAATCGAAACCTGGGTTTCAATTAAAGATGTCGGGTTGGATTGTTTGTCATTTTTCTCCACTGCGACATGTAAACGGTGTTGATGCGTTCATATCTATCCCAGCTATCACAAACTGAGGAAACAAGTTTTTTGCTTTTGGATGCACAACACTTTGTACCAAGGTTTCACTGACGGCGCCACCCTATGGTAGCATACAATGGTGATGCATGTAGATTCCATGAGAAACCAAAGACTGCACATGCATCATTAGAAACAGCCGTTTGCCCAATCATGTTTTGACCATCTATTTTTCGTTGAATGATTTTCAGATATGGTAGAGGTTGAAATAGATGAGTGGTGTTTGTGGTGCTTTGGGCTTTGGGAGGCTAGAGCATGCTATTTTACTTGGGGACGCGAAGGCTGAGCAAATTGATGTGCAAGGTTGCTACTTCTTCCGTGCCAGCATTCTTTGGTCATATGTTTTCTTTACTATTGGTTTGGCCAACATGCTTTCATAGAGGAAACAAGCGCACCTGCCTCTTTGTTACCAATAGTGTCTAACATGTGATGCGGACATGATAGTAAAATAGTTGGTTTGTTTCGGGGGACGCAAGGGGCGCATCAATGAGTTGAAAGTAATTGGGGTTGAGTATGTCTGTTCATGTGAGTGCTTGGGAGAAAGTGGTATGAGTGGGGCATTGCGGGTGGATTTTTGCATTTTCAACAATTTGACCATTTTACGGTGGCTGCAACTACCGATGCTTTATCGTTATGGAGTCATTGAATGCAAGTAGAAATTGTTTGTAAGTATTTGAACTTGGAACCTGTGAAAATAAGCTATTTTGAATAATTATTTTAACAAAAACAATTGTTTTTGCCGATCAATGGCTTTCAAAAAAACTGGGTTTCCCGATTAATTGCCATTCACTAACCAAAAATTTGCCGTCCCTCAAAAGAGAGCCCATACAACGCGGATAACTGTGGTCAAAACTACCTCGCTAATTGTGTTTCACCATCGACCATCCCTTATTGCTTTGAAAGTTGTTTTTTATGCAAAAAATGGACAAAATGTATTGCTAAACAAAGCCACAAAAACTGGCAACATTCCGATTGATTCGTTAAAAGTAGTTTTGGAAACAACCAAGTGTGCTCATCGTTTTGACAATATTTGGTGATTATTGGTGATAACCCTGTTTTCCGACCAATTGCTGAACCCTCATTGTTTGCGACAACATTGAGAACATTTTCCGCCTTAAACAGCAATCCCGTAATTCCGCTAATGGTGATTCAAATGTGTGCTGAAGCCGGTTCACAGCCCATTGGGCTTTACTTTGTCCCACTGGACAACAATTTGGGCAAATTCAGCGATTTCGGGTACAATTTTTCGAGGAATTCCGAATTTATACCTTTTGTTTCGATAGGATGGAGGATTTCATGCTTTTGGTCCAGCTCAGGCCTGTTGGGTGTGTGTTTGTGTGTGCGCGCGCCCTTCCGGTGATCTTCGTGGTGTGTACATGCTCTTTGTTCCTCAATGAGAGCGGGTCGACCGATACCCTTCCTTTCCCGTGCTCATAGTGTTTGATCCACCATGTGGATACCGGAATCACTATTTTCAAGAAGGGTACTGTGGCATGTGCGTGTACAATCTGGTGTGGACAACTGGTGCACAACTGCGCTTAGAAACCAAGGCCCTCCTTGTCGGTATCATAGTGGTAGTTGGTAGTCACCGGAAAAGGTACCCGCCATGGGGTGTCGTGAGAAAGGAGACGAGAGGTGATACTAATAAAAGCGTGGGAAGACGCACACTGGTTGTGACGTAAGTTGGTCATTGCTCCGCAATGCGGGGAAGGTCTGCATTCCTTTGGATATCTCTTGTTTGCTTTGCCTATTCGTAGTGATAAAGCAAATAATTGATCTTTTGTTGAATCGTTGATCAAATCCTTGTACACACCATAGCATGGAGATATGTTGTTGTTGTTCATGTATGTCGCCTGTGTGGGCATTTTGTGATGCGCGATGAAGCTTGGGACGACGCCGTCTTTGTTGGCGACTTGTTTGATGCCGTTTTTGTTGTACAGAATGCATAGTTTTGACTTCCATACATTATGGTACCATTTTGAGCCGTTATATCCAAATCTAACCCATTTGCGGTTTCCCTTGAAAAATGTGCACGTAGTCGCCTATGCGCGGCTTTTCCGGTCGGCGCCGATGATTCGTTGTGAGAGGAATATCTCCAGTTTATACTAGGTTGTAAGAGTTCTGAATGCACAGGTTGAGAGATGTTTTTGTCCTCTCAATAATGATCTCTTCAGGCAATTTTTTCAGCGATGGGTATAGCCAAAAAAAGACGTGCAAGGTTTCCTTAAGTTTAGCCATCTGTTTTCGAACTGAGGGTCTTTTGAGAGTTTGAGTCCCCCCCCCCCCATGTTCCAGTGTGTGCGCCATGGCGATGTCAAAGGTTGGGTATACCACTTTTACCGTTATTCTCTTTGTATACTTTATGTATTCAAACGAGAGGTTCTAAACACCATTTTTCTACATGAGTTTTTCATGTAGCCAAATACTAGCCGCGTTGCAATATGAGTATGCAAGACCGGTAGCGAGTATGTTGTCCCTAAGACCAAACGGCCGAGAACTTCTTCGATCCACATCTTAATTCAACATTGTATCCGCGTTTTAATCATCTTAGTATAAGCGTGTCTATTACTTGCGCATGTTTTCCCCGCAACTTTAGGCAAAAAGGCGTATTTTGCTTCGGGGACTGCATGAAGCCCATGTTGAATAGCACGCACCACAAAGCAAACATGTACAGTAGAGACCAGGTACATGAATGTGGATTGGTGGTTTGGTCTTTCCATCCTTGTGGTCTATTGTATATATGTTTGTCAAGTGAACGCACGAGCAAATGTTTACCTTTTGGCATGTCTTCATTTGGCTTTTGTATCTCTCTTGGTTTATATGGACCACCCAACCCAAAGTAAGTATATTTTTAAAGTACTACTATGGTACATTTAATTTGACTATAGATCATATTGACAACTTCACAAGGTACCTTAGTTTGAAGTATGCACTTTTTGCCAATATTGCCTATTTTCCACTTTTTCGCGTGCCTCAACCTTTGCCATGTTAATAATGGATATGAGGCTCGTTGAGTGAATCCAAATGGCTCATCTGGGCGTTGACATGTTGCGCCACTTTGGGTTCTCCCGTTTCACTCAACTCTAATTGTACCAATAAATATGAATGCAGGTGGGACCACGTTTTGGGCCCTTATTACCATTTTACCCCATTTCCCCTGTTGAGTGTACCTCCTCCTGATTATATTCCCGGGGTTGTATGCGTCTGTTTTCCTCTGTGAAGGGTGATTTGTAAAGAGTACGAAAGCCCTCCTCAAATAGGGTATGACCCCATGTATCCTCACCTTTAGATTGGAGCTACCCATGAGCATTATTTTGAAGCATCTTGCCTCTTGTTGAAGTTCATGTGCTATGTTTCTGTTAGGTGAAGTAAGTAAGTAAGTAAGTAAGGGCGGCCGCGTCCGCAGCCTCATCTGACATCCCCTTGTTCGTTTTACATGGTGGGGGCCTCTGACGGGAAGGAGAGCTCTCCACCATCCGTTCGCCTGGCAACCCCTGTCTTACCTCACGGCCGAGAACTTCAACCACGTTCCCTTGGGGCATGACTGGCGGTAGGTTTCCTTCAGTCACTGCCCTTACGGTCTCCCGTCGAAGGATCCTCCGGCCTTCCCCCCCTAGCACAGCCTTTAGGGTGCCTGCACGCGGGTTTCCTGTGGATAGCCGTCGCCGACAGCGCAGCATTGCTCTCAACCACATTCCACCACTCCCCATCCCTCACGGGCTGGAGTACCCACTTGGCTCCCGGATGCAATTGGTTTTCGTCCATCCGCGGCTGGAGGCTTGGGGGCCACCGTTTCCACGTTCCCCCGGGTTCCTCTCACGGGTGAGCCCACGTGTACTCCGCGCATTGACCCGGGGGCCTCAGGGTCAACCCTCACCCCTGCAGACACCTAACGGCCGTCCTGGAGTTCAGGGCATTTCCCCGATTTCCCGTGGCCAGGCTCCCCATGGTTGGCCCATGGTTCTCCACTCCATGGCGACTGGTTTCCCAATCCCACGGGGCTGTTACTTGGCGCCTTCGGACTCCCATCCCCGCGTTGTCCCCTTCCCCTTTGCCACATCGCGTCACCGGCCCAATCCCCGCGTCCCGCGGTTTCCCGATCCCAAGGGGCAGTTGTGCGGCCCGTGCCACCCCTGTCCTGGCCCAGTGACGTCATCCCATTCCTCATCCCGTGTTTATACCCGACCGGGCTGCCAGCAACCCAGTGGCGCGGGCCCACTGGATCGTCATCCATCCGGGGACCGTTTCGTGCTCCCTACACGGGTCGCTCCTATCAAATCTCCTTTTCGGACGCACTTGGTGCGTTCTCCTCCGGATGTTCCTGTCCGGGACGTCTGGCCACTTTTCCCATGTCAAGGCTCCATTGGCCTACCTGTGTAATGGCACGAGAACACAGCGCCTCTATGCGGCTGTGGCCCAGCAGGCACGCCACTACACGTACCTTCGTTAGGGCTTGGAGGGGAGGTGTGTTCTGTAGGCTTGCACCGCATGTGGTCTTGCCGTCCTGACGTCGTCTTTCAGACCTCGACTGGCAGTTTGCTCTTCTGATGTTTGTCGCTCGCCATTCATGGCTGAGGGTCCTTCATTCTGCTGTTACCCCCATACCTGGCACGGGCGTGTTGCTGTGTGTGTGATCTGCGCCCTTGGTTTCGCAGAGTGGGCAGCCCATGTGATCCACCTGTGTTTAGGCACTAGAATACAGCGTTTTTTTTCGGCTGTGGCCTAGCAGGGAGGGCAATACACGTACCCCTGCTAGGGCTTGCATGAATGAAGTTCTGTGTTGTGGTGCCCCGCTTGAGTACGTGCTGACCATGTTGATGCCGTCCAAGCCCTCCGATTCCAGGGGGAAGGCAGTTCCGTTGTTGTTCCCTCGCCATTCCTGGTGTGGGTGCTTTACTCTTTTGTTGACGCCATTCTTGGCCTGGGCACCTTGTTGTGTGTGTGACTCCGCCCTTGGTTTAGCTGGGTGGGAGGCCCTGGGTGCACCACTTCACCCTATTTGTCCCACCTGCGGTAGGTGTGACTCATGCATGGTGGGGGTGCGGAGGCGTAGCTATCAGCACTCAGGTCTGGCCTGCTATACCCTGATTACCGGGCCCGCCTCTGCGTGGCCTTTCTGGCTCAGCACTTGTGCGGACAGGCGGTCAGCCCCGGATGATCCAGTCCGGGGCGTCAGGCCGCCACTGGTCCCTGGATGATCCAGTCTGTGGGACGGCGGCTCCTGCTACCTGTTCCGCCCCGGATGATCCAGTCCGGTGCGTCAGGTCTTATTTCACCGGATAATGCTCTCGTTGTGCTATGGCCGCTCCTTCTTGTTTTGCCCCGTATGATGCAGTCCAGGGCACTTCATGGCCTCGTCTCCGCTTCGCTGCTTCACCACGGCCCTGTTCGGGTCTACACATCACTGCATCACCACAAGCTCCTCCTCTTCGCTGCCTCACTGCCTCTCCAAAGCCTGGTCCTCTTGGCTCCTGCTCCGCATCACCAGGGCCTCGTCCACTTGTTTTCCTCACTGCATCACGACGGCCTTGTCCTGCCCATGGTTGCACTGCCTCTCTGCGGCCTCGTCCTCATCTCCGCTTCTTTGCAGTACCACGGCCTTGTCTTCACAGCTGCTTCTCTGCATCACCGCGGCCTCACCCATAGGTCTGTTTCTCTGCTTCACCACGGCCCCGTCCTCATCATTACTGCCCTGTGTCTCCTCGGTCTCATCCTGATCACTGTATCACTGCATTTCCACGGAGTTGTCCTATGCGTTGCTTCCAGACATGACCCCCTCGCTGCACCACCTTGCTCTCGGCCTCTTGTTTCCTTCGCCTCTGGCCGCCACTTTCCCCAGGACGCTCCAGCCCGGGGGGTGGGGACCCCTTCTGCTTGATCCGCCCCGGGAAATCCTGCCCGAGGCGGCAGGCCACATTTCCCCGTTTGATCCATCCCTGGGAGTTGTGGCCGCTCCTTCTTTTTCTGCCCCAGATGATCCAGTCCGGGGCGTCTGCCCGCCACTTGTCCCTAGACATTCGAGTCCTGGGTGCGGTGGCTCCTGCTGCTTGATTCACGCCAGATGATCCAGCCCGGGGCGTGAGGCCGCCGCCTGTCCCCACATGTTCCAATCTGAGGGGCCGCGGCTCCTGCTGCTTGTTCCATCCTGGTGGACCCAGTCCGGGGCTTCTGGTCGCCCCTTGTCCCCGGATGATCCAGTCCGGGGTGCGGCGCCTCCTGCTGCTTGATCCGCCCCGGATGATCCAGTCCGTGGCGTCAGGCCGCCGCTTGTCTCCGGATGATCCTATCCGGGGGGCGGCGGCCCCAGCTGCTTGTTCTGTCCCGGATGCTCCACTCCGGCGCGTCTGGCCGCCACTTGTCCCCGGATGCTCCAGTCCGGAGGGGCGGCGGCCCCTGCCGCTTTTTCCGCCCCGGATGTTCCAGTCCGGGGCGTCGGGACTCCTTGCTCCGCATTTTGATGTCGTTTTGTTTCGGCCGCTCCTTCTTGTTTTGATGATCAAGTCCTGGGCACTCGATGGCCTCGTCACAGCATCGCTGCATCTCCACGCCCCCGTCCTGGTCGCTGCATCACTGCATCTCCTCGGGCGCCTCCTCTTCGCTGCTTCTCTGCTTCTCCTCGGCCTCGTCCTTTTGGATGCTCCTCCGCATCCCCACGGCCTCGTCCACTTGTGTGCACCGCTGCATCACCTCGGCCTCGTCCTCATCATGGCTTCTCTGCATCTCCTTGGCCTTGTCCTCATCTCCGCTTCTCTGCATCACCACTGCCTTGCCCTCATGGCCGCTTCTCTGCCTCACCGCGGCCTCACTCTCTGGACTGCTTTCCTGCTTCCGCTGGGCCCCCGCCACCTCTGTGCTGCACTGCATCCCTTCGGCCTCGTACTCTGCCCTGTGTCTCTGCTCCTCCTTGGCCCCGTCCTTGGTGCTGCGTTCGGACCTGTCCGGGGGGGGGGGGAGGGGGTCCTGATGCCTGTTCCGCCCCGGACGATCCTGCCCAGGGCGTCTGGCCTCTTTTCCCCTGATGATCCAGTTCGGGGCGTCTTCCGGTTCTTGTCCCTGGATACTCCAGTCCGGGGGGCGGCGGCACCTGCTGCTTGATCAGCCCTGGATGTTCCAGTCCAGGTCATCCGCCGCCACTTGTCCCTGGATGATCCAGTCCGGGGGGCGGCGGCTCCTCCTGCTTGATCCGCTCCGAACGGTCCAGTCCGGGGCACCAGCCCCTGGCTGATCCAGTCCGGGGGGCGGCGGCTCCTGCCGCTTGGTCCGCCCCGGATGATCCAGTCCGAGGTGTCTAGCCCCTAGCACCCCGGGGATGGAGGGGATGCACAGAGCAAAAAGTCCGGGGCGTCTGGTCACCTGGACGCTCCTTGGCCTTGTCCCCTCTGCGCTGCTGCTACTTTACCTCATCCTGGTCTCCGCCTTGGTGCTCCTCAGCTGGCTCCTGGGGCTCCTCTGGCGGCGGGGTTGCGTTTTGGCGGACGCTCCTCGCCTGGTTGAGTGTTGCTTCGCACTGCCGCCCGTGCCGTGGTTGTGTGGGTGTGGTGCGCGCTGTCCGCGTTTGCGGCACCCGGCGGCCGTTGTTGCCTGGCACCTGGTCCTGTGCCGTGGTTGTGGCCGGCGGCGAGCCTCTCTGGGGTTCCTCTTGGCCTCGCGTTGGTGCGCCCCGCCTCGTCCAGTCCGGTCGCTCCCGGTGCTCCGGTCGGCTTTCCCGTCGCCGTGGTGTATCTCCCACCCCGAGGGCTCTCGCCCACGGATTTACTGGGCGGCTGCGCGGGGCACTTGGAGGTCGGCACAGAACCGGGCTCATGGTGCCTGCTGCTGGCCCCTGTCGAGGCAGGGGCACTGGGCTCGCTCAGCGTCGTACCCGTTCGCGGCCCCCTGATGGGGTTGTCCCTGGCGGGTCCCTCCGGCTGCCGTCTTGGGCTGCGTGCGCTGCAGTGGTTTGGCGTGTGCGGACCCGGTCACTGACGCGTCCGGTTTCGTGTATCGTCTGTTGGTCGACAGGGGATTCGGCCGGTGCACCGGGGCTGTTTTGTGTGGACGCCGACAGCTCCCCTTTCGGGTCGGAGGACGCCACGACCGGGTCCCGCGTGTGTGCGTGTGCCCGCTCTTCTTGGCCGAGTCGTGCGGGCCCGCCTCCCGGGCGCGTTTTGGTGCGCCTCACATTTTCCTCTGGCCGTTCTCTCCTTCTTCTTTGCCCGGCCCCACTCGGGGCTGCGGTTTGTCCTTGTCGTGTTTTTTTTTGCCCTGCTTTTTTTTTTTCCGTTTTTAGCGCCCCCGCTGTCTCCGGCTTTTTGTGGTTTTTGCCCTTGGGTGCCCTTGGCCTTGGCGCTGTGCGTTCTCTTCTGCCCACCTCCCCTCCCGTGCAACCTGCCCTCCTCCCCCATGCCCCCCCCCTTTTTTTTGGTTTTGGTTTCCCTGCTTTGCGTTGCCCCCCCCTTTCCCCCCCTGCCTCCTTGTGCCTCTCCCCTTGCCCCCTCCCTTTTGTTTTTTTTTTTGGGGGGGCTTCCTTGCTTCCTTCCCCCCCCTCCGCTGTGTGTACTCTTGTGTTGTTGTTGTGCCGTGCGTGTGCTTTTGTTGGTGCGCTGGGATGGCTTGCCTGTGTCCTGTTGTGCGCCGTGGTGGCGCGCGTTGCCCTGGCGTGGTGCACCCTGTGGTTTGCCCACCCCCCTCCACGGCTGTTGCTCTTGGTGTGTTGTGGTGTGGTGCGCCGTGCTGTGTTGCGGCTTGCCCTTTGTCTTGGTGTGTGTGCTGTTGTGCTGTGTTGTGCCGGCCTGCGTGCCGTTCGGGGTCCTCCGCCGCGCCTTGTCGTGTCGTGCTGTTTGTTTTTCCTCCTGCTGCTGGGTTGTCGCACGTTGTGTTGTTTTGCCTCCCGTCGTCCTTTGCCGCGGCACTTTTCTCTGTGCTGTTTGGTGCTTTTGTCGTGTGGTTGTGCTGCGCCCCCTGTGGCTGTTCGTCTTGTGCGGTGTCTTGTGTCTTCTTGCTTGGTGCTGCGGTCTGGTGTGGGGTGTTTTGTGTGGTTCGCGGTGTTGTTCTGTGCCGTGCTTTGCTGAGCTGGTGTTGTGGTGCCTTGCTGTTTGGTGTGTTGCCGTGCTGTGCTGTCGTTTGCTGCTTGGTTTCTGCGGGTATTGTGTGGTGTGCTGTTTGGTGCGGTGTTGCTTCGTGTGTAGTGGCGTCGCGTGTTGTTGCGTGTTCTCTTGGTGTTCTCTTTGATGTTGTTTGGTGTCGTGGTGCGCTGTGTCGTCTGGTGTGCCGCTGTGCTGAGCCGCTTTGTGTTGCTTTCGCCGTGCTGTCCAGTCGCCCCCTCCCCCCGTGCTGCTGCCCTTGTTGTCTGGCTGCGCCCTGCGTCCTGTCAAGCTTTACCATGTCCTGCTGTGCGTGTGGTGCTGTGCCGCGCCGCGCTGGTGCTCTTGCGCGTTGCTGCTCGTTTTTGTCTGTGCTGTTGCCGCTGCCTGGTGCTGTGGTGTGTTGGTGTGCGCTGTGCTGTTTCTTTTGGCGTTCTGTGGTGCCGTGATGTTGCTCTGCTGTGTGGTGTGGTGCCTCGTGGTGCTCTGGCGTGGTTCGCGGTGTTTTTCTGTGCTGTACTGTGCTTTGCTGGTGTTGTGCTGGCTTGCTGTTTGGTGTGCTACTGTGCTGTGCTGTTGTTGGCTGCCCCGTCTCTGCTGGTGTCGTGCTGTTGTCGTGCAGGGCCCTGCTGCGCCGTGCTGTTTGGTGCGGTGTTGCATCGTGTGTGGTGCCGTCGGGTGTTGTTGCGCCCCGTGGTGTTTCCTTTGGCGCTGTGTGGTTTCGCCGTGCGCTGTGTGGTCCGTTGTGCCGTTGTGCCGTGCCGCTTTGTGCTGGTTTTGCCGTGCTGTCAGGCCCTGCCCGCCCCCCCCTGCTGCTGCCCTTGTTGTCTGGCTGCGCCCTGTGTCCTGGCCAGTTGTAGCGTGTCCTGCTGTGCGTGTGGTGCTGTGGTGCGCTGAGGAGGTGCTCTTGCGTGTTGCTGCTCGTTTTTGTCTGTGCTGTTGCCGTTGCCTGGTGCTCTCGTGGGTTGGTGTGCGCTGTGCTGTTTCTTTTGGCGTTCTGTGGTGCCGTGGTGTTGCCCTGCTGTGTGGTGTGGTGCGTTCCGGTGCTCTGGCGTGGTTCGCAGTGTTTTTCTGAGCTGTACTGTGCTGTGCTGGTGTTGTGGTGGCTTGCCGTTTGGTGTGCTGCCGTGCTGTGCTGTTGTTGGCTGCCCTGTTTCTGCTGGTGTCGTGCTGTTGTCGTGCAGGGCCCTGCTGCGCCGTGCTGTCTGGTGCGGTGTTGCGTCGTGTGTGGTGCTGTCGAGTGTTGTTGCGCGCCGTGGTGTTTTCTTTGGCGCTGTGTGGTGTCGCCAGGCGCTTTGTGGTCTGGTGTGCCGTTGTGCCGTGCCGCGTGGTAACGCGTTCCCGTGGGGGGCCTGGCCATGGGACGCTGCGGTGACACCCACAGGCAAGCAGGCAGGCAAAGCACTGCGCTCTCAGGGGCATCATTACGCTCGTGTCATGAGACAAAGCGTTTCAGGATCCTTGCCACTCTGAAACAAGGGGACAAAAGTATGTACAGCAACACATCAGGATATGTACACATGGGGTTGAGACTGGACTGGGGTAAGGGCATCAGAAGACAATAGACACTCAGTCCCAACTCATATCCTAATCCAAGGTCCGACCCTCTCAGTGGCTGGTGGGGGCGGGGGCTCAAACACAACCCATGCCCTGCTCAGTCCGGACCCTGAAGCCCTGCCAGTAGGGGGGGGTTCGCGCCCAGCCACAGGCGAGTTCCTGGGAACCAAGGAGGTTCAAGGCCAAACGACAGTGGCTTCGCATGCTCCCTCAACGGCAGGTCCCAAGTCCCCTCTGAGCCAGAGATATGGCCCCGCCATTATCCCCTAGGAGTTGGTAGCTGAAAATGGGCTGTTTCAGCCAAAACTGATATTAGCTCAAAAAACTCCAGAATTGACCCCTCGTTCCGACATGCCAGAGGTAGGGACGAGGCAACTGACCCTATGCCCTTCGATTACGAACTCTCTGGAGCCCTCACCCAACCTGGTTCCCCCTGAAGTCCCGGCATCAGGGCATCACAGGTTCGTCAAGTGGGGTCATGATGCCAAAATCAGCAAAATTGGCATCATCGTCACGCGCGGCTTGCCCGGCCACGGCAAGGCCAATGACCCACAGGATAGGAGGCAGGACCTAAGACCTATATCTGAGTGCACAACTTGAAAGTGGGTCCAGGCTCATCATGGGCAAAGAGAAATGGGGCCGCCAATTGACCACACGGGGGGGGTGAAATTGGGGTCTCAAAAGGGGGTCATTTTGGCTGCTCGAAATGAGCCAAAATTCGGGGGTGCTCCCAATAGTATATCTCCACGCCGGCTTGGAGATCGGATCAGGTTTTCAATACGCGATGCACCGGGCGTCCAACAGAGACTCCCATGCCCTTGGCTCCCAAAGATCTCCATGCCACTCGGTGTGGTGACAATCCCAATTGGGTCCACAAATGCCAAAATGGCAAAATCGTCCACACTCACTTTGGGCTAGCACCTTGACGAAGGTTGCTCCGCCTCGCCCACGTGGTGTGCCAGCCATGGGGACCAATATACATATCACCCATGTCATATACGGTCCATTGGTCCATGCGTCTGTCGTGCACGAGGGGGCTGAATATGGTGCACGGCGGGCAGAAAAAGTGGAAAATTGCTCAAAATGGCCGAAAATGCGCACACTCATGATTGGGGCAAATGAGGCACATGCCTGACTTGGACCGGAGTGTGTCATAGGATTGGTATCAAGTCATATGCGTCCAACACATCTTTTGGGCGGCGCCGAACCCCTCTGTTTTAGGGAATGGCAGGGTCGCCAAGTGAGCCCATGATTTGGGATAGTCCCAAATTGCCAACATGGCGGCCACGGTATACCAAGCCCAAGAGGAGTTATTCGCTGGATCCAAGATATGTTGGGCACCGAAGTATGTACCCTCAAAACATACTTAGGTCATGATGTCAATTGGGCGCAATGTTGAGATACACGGTCCCCACTTGACATCATGACGGGCAAAAAACAGCAAAATTGGCGAAAAGACACGCAAAAGTGCCTTGAAAGCTACACAAATATATTATAATATCTTCGGCTTGGATTGAGTTATCGACCAATCCTTCTAAACACAATGACTTGACACCAATGACCTTCGATTCCACATATGTGCTCCACTTGGGGCGCTTTGGAAGGTCGCGCGCGCTGCCTCCTAAGTGGGCACATGCTGAAATGGAATATTGCAAAAAACACACCTTGCTCGCAACGCATCGCTTCGGGAGCGCTCCACAAGCGTCCCTTCACGAAGGTTAGGCTCGCGAGTGTTGGTTCGGAGTATAATGAAGGGCCTCGTGCGATATGGGGTCCATTGGCGGGTTGGTCTTGGAATGGTGCACCCGCCAAATGGGCACCCGATATGACACCAAATATGGCATACAACCCTACCCACGCCTTCTACACCCAACCTAGTGGCCTAGAATCAAAGTATGTCTACATTCTAATGTAACTTTGGTCCCTTAACACGCATGCAAGTGCTTTGGTCGAAAATCGACCTCCTTTCGGAAAGCCGAATTTCAGCATGCACGCAAAATATATTGCCAATATATATATGGAGATCATATATGCACTATCCGGGGAAGACAAGTGATATGCCCCGGATGTAGAGGCAAGCAAAGAGGGAGAAAACGCCAACTCGACATACTTCTACACGTACTTGGACGTCAAGTACGTGAAAAAGCGCACTTCTTGGAGAACACTCCAAATGAATAACCCTTTGGGCCTATGGAGTTGGGATCATTTGGCCTCATCCTATGACTATGGGGGGCAAAACCTCATACACAGTGCCTATGAGGCACGTTAGTTCGTCCTTGGGCGCTTGAACGCTCGTAACCCTTGTTATTCCATTTGGGGGTTCAAAGCGCCTTCGGCTGCCCAGATTTTCTGGGAAAAATCTGGGACGCGATCCGTTATATCAAGGAAAAAATTGCGGATCACTCGAAGACTGTTTCAGTCTTAACTTCAAGAAAGATCGTTCTACAGAATTATCTAATGCAGTCCACGGAACAGGCGACGACAGGCGGCGCGACTGCGGCGATTTCACGACAGTTGGAAATCGCGGTAGAAATCGGGTATTTCACCGATTTCCAACCGCAAATCGACCAAGACAGTAAAATTATGGTACTTCCACATCGACTTAATGGTTAGAAATCGGATTCCAGATTTCGCGGGTTAGAGAACAGGGATATCCCGCTGACAGCCGGTGTCAACTGCTTCCGCACGGGTGTGACGGCTCACAGGCCTCCGGGCCATGGGCCATAGGTTCTGGGTACCGCTTCACCCCCCTCCTTAGAGCAAACCCTGGGGGGGGCTCGATAACACCCAAGCATGGCAGCGGGTACCCAGGACCATCCCCTGAAGGGGGGGGTGTCACATCCTCACTTCAGGCTGATTCGCACGTTAGGCTGCCCAGATCCCACAGTAAGACAGGTACGGTGCTGTAGCTGGTAGTAACTGCAAGTATAGTATCAAGTATGAAGTCCCGGGTCCTGGCGGCGATTGTTCGGCATCCAAAGGACCCGTTAACCCATACCAGGCGCACCGGGTGCCGGCTGCGACGGTCACTACCACAGTGGCAGTGGCATACACGGCCAACAAAGGCGTCACACGACGACCGAGGTGGTCCCACAGGTCAAAAGCGACCACAAACATCCATCAGTTTACCCCAGGCTTCCCAAGGCCGCAGGCTAGGGGATAGTCCCCACGGGTCCTTCCTTGGGAGCACCATGTCCATATCCACGACGCGAGTCCAGAGTGGTACAGCCGAACGAGCTCCTCCATAAGGGATCGGGCATCAAGGCCGTCTTTTCCCCCGCCCTATTACCACGAAGGCCATGCATGAGGGAGTCCTCATGCAGTGTGGGCGGAGGCGTCGACTCCTCAAACCACCAGTTTCCCAGGCAGACTGACCGAGGTCAGGACACCAGAGGTCGCCACCGGACTGCAAGTGTGTCTGCGAGTCGGTAGGCTCACACTGGGACTGACAGTGGCGGACCGCTGGGAGTGCATTCAGGCAACTGGGCTTCCCGCCTGGCGCCATCAGGATCTCAGCACATCACAGTCACTAGGGCACACGGTATCACAGGCACTCAAACAGAAGAATCTGTACTTAGGTACTGGTCCAGGCTGGACCTTATGTAAGAGCATGTAAAAGGCGACTCAAGGCGCCTGGGTATTTCGATTCGCATCCCTTCGGGGGAAAAAACAGTCCACATCTCGGCGATGGGCTGAGAACACTTAACATGCAGATGCACATATCCTTGGGGGTAGAAAAATAAGCAATAAGCGGGGTAATAGGCGTGTAAACACACTCTGGACAGAGCGCCAAACCACGCCCCGGTTAGGATAAGGCATATGCAGGAGGGTGGACAGGAAAACGCCTGAGTTCAGGCCATATATAGTCTGCAGACACACGTAGACTGGTCTGGATCCCGCACGTGCCATGGGACCAGACCACACACCAAAACAATCGCAATGCCGATGACAGCAGCAGTCCGTTGCGCAACGTCGTATGGGCTTCAAGGCCCCAAGAGCTCAAGAAAAATGTAGGTCAGTCGCCCTGCCTGATTTCCCAAGGATTCAGCAGGCGGGGAGTGACGAATAGAAGTTGAAGAGAGGGGCCATCCTCCTCTGGATTCAGCAGGGAAGGGTATATGGCCACTCTGATGGCAGGTCACCGGAAGATGGAAGAGAGCAAGCAAGTGAGGGACGATCTGTCGACCAAACAAGCGCTCAAAACGCATCAGGGGAGAGCTCAGGGCGATGATCAGGCGCCCCTGGCTGCAATCGCCCGGGTGAGTGCTGCCAAGTCCGAGACATGGATCTTGGTCTTGTGCTTGCGGATGTAGTCCATGAAGGGGGTGTTAATCCGCGGCACGAACGAGGAGACGGGTTCCCAGGTGTCGTCGGACGGCCCATAGCCTCGCCAACGAACCTTGAACTCCAGACCTCCGGGTGCCGAGGCGTTCGGACGCTGGGCCAGGATCTTCTCGACGGTACAGTCGTCCTGCTCAGCATGGTGACGCGTTCCCATGGGGGGCCTGGCCACGGGACGCTGCGGTGGACACGCGCAAGTGAGCAGGCAGGCAAAGCACTACGCTCACAGGCGCATCAATGCGCTCATGTCATGTGACAAAGCGTTTCAGGATCCTTGCCACTCTGAAACAAGGGAACAAAAGTATGTACAACAACACATCAAGATATGTACACATGGGGTTAAGATTGGACTGGGGTAAGGGCATCACAGGACAATACACCCTCAGTCCCAACTCGTATCCCAATCCCAGGTCCGACCCTCTCAGTGGCTGGTGGGGGCGGGGGCTCAAACACAACCCATGCCCTGCTCAGTCCGGACCCTGAAACCCTGCCAATAGGGGGGGTGTCCCGCCCAGCCACAGGCGAGTTCCTGGGAACCAAGGGGCTCCTAGGCCAACCAACAATGGTTCCCCATGCTCCCTTAACAACAGGTCCCAAGTCCCCTCTGAGCGAGAGATATGGCCCCGCCGATATCTCCTAGGAGTTGGTAGCTGAAAATGGGCTGTTTCAGCCCAAACTGATATTAGCTCAAAAAACTCCAAAATTGACCCCTCGTCCGGACCCGCCAGAGGTAGGGACGAGGCAACTGACCCTATGCCCTTCGAGTACGAACTTGCTGGAGCCCTCACCCAACCTGGTTCCCTCTGAGGTCCCGGCATCAGGGCACCACGGGTTCGTCAAGTGGGGTCATGATGCCAAAATCACCGAAATCGGCCTCATTTCCACGCGCGGCTTGCCCGGCCAGGGCAAGGCCAATGGCTCACAGGGCCGGAGTTCGGACCTGGGACTCATATCTTAGTGTACAACTTGAAATTGAGTCCAGCCTCGCTGTGGGCGTAGAGATATGGGGCCGCCAATTGACCACACGGAGGGGTGAAATTGGGGTCCCAAAATGGGGTCATTTTGGCTACTCAAAATGAGCCAAAATTTGGGGGTGCTCCCAATAGTATATGTCCACGCCGGCTTGGAGATCGGATGCGCCATTCCATACACGATCCACCGGGAGTCAAACGAAGACCCCCATGTACTTGGCTCACAAAGATCTCGATGCCACTGGGCGTGGTGACAATCCCAATTGGGTCCACAAATGCCAAAATGGCAAATGTGCCCACACTCACTTTGGGCTAGCACCTTAATGAAGGTTGCTCCGCCTCGCCAACGTGGTGTGTGAACCATGGGGACCAATATGCATAACACCCATGTCATATATGGTCCATTGGTCCATGCGTCCGGCGTGCACGGGTGGGCTGAACATAGTGCACGGCGGGCAGAAAATGTGGAAAATTGCTCACAATGGCCGAAAATGCGCACACTCATGGTTGGGGCAAATGAGGCACATGCCGGACTTGGACCGGAGTGTGCCATAGGATTGGTATCCAGTCATATGTGTCCAACATATCTTTTGGGCGTCGCCCAACTCCTCCCGCTTCGGGAATGGCAGGGTCGCCAAGTGAGCCCATGATTTGGGATAGTCCCAAATCGCCAACATGGCGGCCACGGTATGCCAAGCCCAAGAGGAGTTATTCACTGGGTCCAAGATATGTTGGGCACCGAAGTATGTACCCTCATAACATGCCTGGGTCATGATGTCAATTGAGCGCAACGTTGAGAGACACGGTCCCCACTTGACATCATGACGGGCAAAAAACAGCAATATTGGCGAAGAAACACCCAAAAGTGCCTTGAAAGCTACACAAATATATTATAATATCTTCGGCTTGGACTGAGTAATCGACCAATCCTTCTAAACACGATGACTTGACACCAATGACCTTCGATTCCACATATGTGCTCCACTTGGGGCGCTTTGAAAGGTTACGAGCGCTACTTCCCAAGTGGGCACATGAAAATATGGAAAATTGCAAAACCCATACCTTGCTGCGATGCGTTGGGATCGCCACACAAGCTTCCCTCCACGAAGGTTAGGCTTGCAATTGATCGTGGGGAGTATAAGGAAGGGCCTCGTGCAATATGAGGTCCATTGATGGGTGTATCGCTCTTAGCCAAACCCGCCAAATGGGCACGCAATACAACACATGGCACATACAACATACTGCCCAAAAAGGTAGCTCCCCCCACAATATGTCATGCCCCTCCAAGGGCATAACTTCCGGTCAATCGCTCATAGGAACTCAAGGAAAGTTCCTATGCAACACCAACACTCGCGCGCTACACTCGAAAGTTATCTTAACGCACGCAATATCATGGCCAAAGAGTTATAACGCAAACTCTACCCTCTTGACCATGATCCATTACGCTAGCGCGCACGTGTGGAGACGCAAGGCGTATAAAGCTTCCTAAATTACGTCGGGAGTATTGTGAATACATCCCACGTTTCCTTATTGTCATTCCTCGCAAGCGGCACGAGATATGACCCTCACAAGTGGCCTCACGAATCAACTTTGTTTTGCCCATATCTCTAAGACAAATGGAGGGCAAGACAAAAGGAAAGTTGATTCGTGCATAGGGAAGCACGTAGGTCCACTCGAAAGAGGTCAAATCAAGTGCGGGGATGTCGAAGTCGAAAATCGGATTTCGACATCCTGAAAAATTTGGATTAAGGTTACGAGTGTAGGATTTGAAAATTGCGGATGCATCAATGCAATTTCTGAAGACTTTAGAGTCTTCGTCACGATTTGCGCTAAAATATCTGTATATAACAGTTAAACCTGCGGTTACGCTAAAGTCGCGAACTAACCGCCAGCCGTCGAAACAGTGAATATCAGAACGGAAGCGTAAAAATTGACGGAAACAATATGAAAATAAAACCCTGTTGATTCCTGATATTCTGATATATAAATCTCCGCTGGCGACGCATCGGTTGCCGATGCGGGGCTTTACGGCACGGAACACGCTCCCGCCGGGCTCGCACCGGGCGTCAACGGGCGTCTTCCCTTCCGTACATGGGGTTAGTGGACCGGAGACCGGTTGTATGCCCTACCCTAGCCATGGGGTTCTGGGTACCGCTTCACCCCCCTCCTTAGAGCAAATCCTGGGGGGGGCTCGATAACACCCACGCATGGCGGCGGGTACCCAGGACCATTTCCTGATGGGGGGGGTGTCACATCTTACTTCAGGCTGCCCAAATCCCACAGTAAGACAGGTACGGTGCTGTAGCTGGTAGTAACTGCAAGTATAGTATCAAGTATCAAGTCCCGGGTCCTGGCGGCGATTGTTCGGCATCCAAAGGACCCCTTATTCCATACCAGGCGCACCGGGTGCCGGCTGCGACGGTCACCACCACAGTGGCAGTGGCATACACGGCCAACATAGGCGTCACACGACGACCGAGGTGGTCCCACAGGTCGAAAGCGACCACAAATATCCATCAGGCTACCCCAAGCTTCCCAAGGCCCGCCGGCTGGGGGAGAGTCCCCACGGGTCCTTCCTCAGGCGCACCATGTCCATATCAACGACGCGAGTCCAGAGTGGTACAGCCGAACGAGCTCCTCCTTAAGGGATCGGGCATCAAGGCCGTCTTTTCCCTCGCCCTATTACCACGAAGGCCATACATGAGGGAGTCCTCATGCAGTGTGGGCGGAGGCGTCAACTCCTCAAACCACCAGTTTCCCAGGCAAACCTTCCCCATCCGACTGCAAGTGCGTCTGCCAGTCGGCAGGCTCACACTGGGACTGACAGTGGTGGACCGCTGGGAGTGTAGTCAGGCAACTGGGCTTCCCGCCTGGCGCCATCAGGATCTCCACATCACAGCAAAAAGGGCACACGGTATCACGGGCACTCAAACGGAAGAATCTGTACTTAGGTACTGCTCCAAGCTGGACCATATGTAAGAACATGTAAACGGCGACTCAGGGCGCCCTCGTAGTCGATTCGCATCCCGTCGGGGGGAAAAAACAGTCCACACTTCAGTGATGGGCTGACATACAGATGCACATATCCTGGGGGGCAGAGAAACAAGCAATAGATAGGGTAATAGGCGTGTAAACACACTCTGGATAGAGCGCCAAACCACGCCCCGGTTAGGATAAGGCAATGCAGGAGGGTGGACAGGAAGAGGCCTGAGTTCAGGCCATATATAGTCTCGAGACACACGTCGACTGGTCTGGATTCCGCAAGTGCCATGGGACCAGACCACACACCAAAAAAATTGCAATGCCGATGACAGCGGCATCCGTTGCGCAACGTCGTATGGGCTTCAAGGCCCCAAGAGCTCAGAAATATGAAGGTCAGTCGCCCTACCTGGTTTCCCAAGGATTCAGCAGGGGGGGGAGTGACGAATGGGAGAAGAGAGGGGCCATCCTCCTCTGGATTCAGCAGGGGGGGGTATATGGCCACTCTAATGGCAGGTCACCGGAAGATGTAAGAGAGCAAGCAAGTAAGGGACGATCCGTCGACCTCACAAGCGCTCAAAATGCATCAGGGGAGAGCTCAGGGCGCTGATCAGGCACCCCTGGCTGCAATCGTGCTGCCAAGTCCGAGACATGGATCTTGGTCTTGTGCTTGCAGATGTACTCCATGAAGAGAGTATTAACCCGCGGCACGAACGAGGAGACGGGTTCCCAGGTGTCGTGGGACGGCCCATAGCCTCGCCAACGAACCTTGAACTCCAGGCCTCCGGGTGCCGAGGCGTTCGGACGCTGAGCCAGGATCTTCTCGACTGTGTAATCGTCCTGCTCAGCATAGTCGTCGTCTGAATCAGCCTCGTGTGCGGCATAGCTCAGGGACACATGTTGGCCACGGAGGTCGGGTTCCCGCACACGGAGCTGACTCTCGTGGCGCTCCCGGAACTGTCCGTGACCCACCTTGATGCGGTAGGTGTCCTCACCAATCCTGCGGACCACCTCTCCGGGTGTGAACCAGGTTTTGGTGCGGTGGGTGCCCATAGGGCGGGGTCTGATCACCCACACCGGGTCTCCCACCCTGGACTTTTGCGCTGTCGAGCTCGGGGCGGACTTCTGACGCTCAGCATGCTCCTTCTGGAGCTGCTGGCGGATGTCCCGCGCCGTTAGCTCTTGCCGCGCGAAGAATTCCTTGGCGTCCATAGCCATGCCATCACCAGACAAGGGAAGTCCCCGACCCAGGGGGTCCCTGCCGAACAGAATCTGGTGAGGGGACAAACCACCCGGGGTGGGGGTGTCATGATGGGCCTTCAGAGCAGGCCACATCTCCTCAAACCAGTTCCGCCGTGGATTGGTGATGTGAATCTTGCGCAGCTTCTCGAACAGCTGCCGTCCAGCCACTTCAGCACGGCCGTTAGACCGGCTGAGATAGGCGACGCTCTTGGCATGACGTATCCCCATGAGGGAACACATAGCCTTGAACCAGCCACCAGTAAACTGGGGCCCTCGGTCACTGCAAATGGTGCGGGGGATGTCAAAGACGGTCAGCCAATGACGAATCATCATGACTGCCACTTCCTTGGCAAGCAAACCCTTTTTTGCGTGCCGGAACGGCTACTACGTAGCCACTGTGGCGATCCACACAAAGAACCACACAGTCAAAGGTCTCCTTGCCAATGTGCAACTCGGGCATGGAGAAGACGTCCATGGCCACTTTCTCCATAGGCTGGTCAGGAACCGGGGTCCATTGGGCTTCCCCCTTGACGTTCCGGTTATCGGGATTGCAGGCCTGACAAACCGAGTAACCCTTCCTGACCTTCTGGATGGCGGTGTAGAGACCGATATGGTCCACCTCGAACCGACGCTGCATGTCAAGGGCTTGCTTCTTGACCCCTGGGTGCAGCATGTGGTGGTGCCAAGCTTCACAAAGCTCGAGCACTCGGGACTCCGGTACTAGCAGCTTACCATTCCGGTAGAGCTTGCAATCTTCCTCAGTCAGCCCCTTTGGCCACTTCTGCCTGTCATCAGGGTCGGTCACAGCCCTATACTCGGCCGCAAAGTCCTCAGACTTAGCGTAGTCGTCGGTCCAGTCGTCCTGGAGGCAAGACTCCGGGAAGAGGTGCTTGTCGGACTCAGCTCCCTCAGGGGCGAGTACTCTGACCGCTCTTCCCCTCCTCGTTCCGAGGGGGGCATCCGCAGCCATGACGACGAAGCATTTCACACCCTCCTCTTCCATCAGGCGCTCCATCTCAATGATCTTCTTGGCTTCAGCGGTCTCAGCCTCATCGCCATGGGCAGAGATATCTGTCATGCCCTTGCTGGCGGGATAGGCCCACCTACTGAGACAGTCCGCCACAGTGTTATCCTTTCCAGGAATATACACAACCGTGAGGTCGAACTTTGCCAAGGTCTCATGCCATCTCGCCCGTCGAGAGGCGGGACCTGAGGGTGTGTCCACGTGCTCCTTGTGCCACGACTGCAGACTCTGATGGTCAGTGCAGACGGTGACGGGATGGAGGGCTATGTACCCAGCCCATTTTCTGAGAGCCATGACGATGGCATACACCTCCTTTTCACGGGACGTCCACGTCCGTCTCTGGCCTTCCGCCAGGACTCGGCTCCAGAAGGCCACGGGCACGTGCCTCCCATCGTCAAGCACTTGCTCCAACACAGCGCCTACGGCGTAGTCGGAAGCGTCGGTGCGCAGGACGAACCCTCGGTCGGGATCCACGAGGTGCAGACCCACTGCGGATAGCAGCGCCTGCTGCATCCCCTCAAAGGCACGGTCGGAATCAGCATCCCAGACCAGAGCCTTCTTGGACCCCTTTTTGGTCTCCTCTCGGTTGCCCTTGAGCATGGTCGTCATCGGGGCTGCATACTCGGCATACATCTTGATATACCCCGAGTAGTAATTGCAGAACCCCAAGTACGCTCGTAGCTCAGAGACCGTTTTGGGCTTTTTCCAGTGCTCAATCGCAGCCACCTTGCCAGGTATGGGCTTTCGCTGCCTGTTCCCAACTACGCCGCCAGCGAAGACCACCTCGCTTACCGCAATGGTGGCCTTGTCACTGCTGCCCGTGAGTTTGTGCCGAACCAGAAGGTCGAGCACTCGAGTGACGTCCCTCTCATGTGCCTCCAGGAGCTCCTCGTAGCTCATACTGGGGTCCCCGGACGCGATGATCACGTCGTCCACAAAGGGGTCCGCACAGTCACGCACCGGCTCAAGCAGGTTCTCCAGCATCCGCTGAAAAGCCGCATTGCCGTTGGTAACGCCCATGGGCATCACCTTCCACTGGAGAGGTCCAAGTGGAGTGCTCATGGCCGTGCAGGCACGGGACTCCTCGGCGAGAGGCATCTGATGATAACCATGTTTCAGGTCAATCACCGTGAAGATCCTCCGCCGGTGTTGTTTTTGCAGCATGTCCTCAATGAGGGGCAGCGTATAGCTGTTGTGCTGCGTTTGGGCGTTTAGGCCGCGGTAGTCGACCACGAGCCGCCATTCACCGGCCACCTTCTTGGTGACGACGAAGCACGGAGAGGCCCACTCGGAGTGGCACGGCTCAAGCCAGCCTCTCTCGATGAAGTCACGGAGGATCTTCTCCATAGCCTCTTTCCTCTCGCCCCTCAGGGCAAACTCCCGGTGTCGATACACACGGGGGTCCTGCTTCAGTCGTATCTTTGCCTCGCCATACGGTCCACGCACCGGTGGGGGAAACACAGGCTTACCGCTGAAGAAGGTATCACCATAGTTCTGCTTCAGCCTGGCCCTCAATGCCTAGATCTTGGGGCAATCATCGGACTCCGCCTTGGCTTTACCGGGCAACTGGACCACGGAGCTTACTTGAGGGGTAGCGACCCCGCTGGTCTTCAGCTCAGGCGGTCTTCCCAGGTGGCCCAAAGGGCCATCTCTGGTCTTGCCTCGGAATAGATCGCCGTAGGTGGGTGGGTTACCCCCGATTGGCTCGTCCTGGCTGGACAAGTGGTCCAGCACCCTCTTTACGAAGGTGTTCCCATCATAGGAACCAGAGACGATCGAGTCCACTTCCCTCCAGGCTTTATCCTGGCCTTTGCCCTCACGCTGGTTTCCCTAGTCGTGAAGGGGCTGATCCATATACCCCTGAACCAGATCCAACTCCTCTTCCGTGAGGGGGTCTTCCGATTCTCCGATGTCAACAGGGGGAACCGCAAAGCATTGCCTCCATGGCTCCGTGTGATGCGGTTGACACACACGAAGTCCATGGCGTCGGCCTGATCATGGCCCCCATCCACATAGTGGAATTCCGTTGGCCATCTCTGGGGTGGCATGGGCTGTCCCTTAGCGTCCTGATAGACACTCTCTCCAGCCGGTAGGACGACCTTTTTTAAGGTCATGTTGGTCAATGAGACTACCCAATGTCGGGTACTTTCCTCCTCGGTGCATCCCATAGGAACAACCAGCACTGCCTTGGAGCGGTCCTTGCGAATCTTCGCTATCGCTCTTGGAACGTCCCATCGAGGGCAATGGATCCACATCAAGCCCTGATGCGGACCCCAGTGCTTCTTCCACGCGGAGTCCTGTGCGCTCCAGTACTTCTCACACACCCGAAGATGGGCGGAGGTTCCTGAACAGAACGCATGCAGGGCCAGATCCAAAGCTCCCAGGTCCGCAACCACTCGGCTCGCCACTTCCGGCATTACGCCGTACTCCTGGTTTGCTGGCCCAGTTGGCTTCGTCTCCAGCGCGGCTACTTCGAGCTGATTGCGTTCGGGGTGGATCCATTGGCATTCCACATGGTGCTCAGGTGACGAAAGCCACGAGAGCTGGTCGTCCTGGTACAGGGTCATCGAGGCCTGGGACTGGAGGACGCCGGAGTCCGTCTCCATCATGAAGTCGTACCCAACGATCATGTCCCAGTCCATCTCGGCCTCGTAGAGGCGACCTTGCAGGAGGATTTCCTTGCCGAGGTCCGGGCGGCTCAGCTCACGATGGTTCACAAACTGCAGCCCGATGGCCGCTTCCTTTGTGCCTCCCCCCATGTACTGGCCGTTCGCCACCTTCAGCCTGACAGGTTTCCGACTGTCGGTCACACACTCTGGCGGAAGTAGGCCAGCCTTGACCAAGCTGACCTGAGCTCCCGTGTCGACCAACACGTCGAAGACCTTTTCCACTTCCCCGCATAAGGCACGTACCTTAAGGTGCAACTGCCGCTCACGCCCCACTCGGCGCACGGCGTGCAAGCTCAGGATCTCCGGCCGTTCCAGAAGCTCAACAAGCGACTGGTGCAGGTCGTGGACAATGGGCTCAGGCTGCCCATCTGCAGCATCCAGCTGCGGTCCGGGTGATCCTCCGATACTCTCGGAAAGATCTTGAAGTACATCAAACACATTCTTGGTCGCGAAGGATGGACGGGTGCAAGGGTTCGTGCCTTCACTTGCCCTCACCCCGCCACCGCGACCGTCGGGTGCCGGACCGGGCCTTCCGCCCGCGGCAGTCCCTTTGTGCTTACCGACTCCCGATTGGGATGGTGTGGCGCTTCCCACGACACCATCCTGCGACCGCCCTAGCTGGGGCCCTTGGCTGCAGGGGCTCTGCTAGGGGGCGTCGGTTGTGGAAGTAGGGGTATTCTCCTCCGCATCAACCTCGTTGACGCCCTTCTTCCTTCCCCTTCTAGTCTTCTTGTCCTTGTCCTTGTTCTGGTCGTTCTGGTTGTTCTCCTTGTTCTTGTTGTCCGACCTGGGGACCCAGTTCCTCTTGATCTCCTGGATCTCCTTGGCCAACTCGGTCCCCTGCGACACCAGCTTGGAGAGCTCGTCTTTGTCCACCTCCACTTTGGCCTCCCGGATACCCGCAGGTGCACGCTTCTTCGACCCGTGCGCCTCCTTGTAGGCCTCCGTGTCGGCCTGGTGGATGGGGCATGTTCCGTGGTCATGGTTGAAGCCTTGCTTTGTCCCATAGCACACGAAACAGCCCTGGGGGTGAGCTCGTACTAACTCCCCAAAGGACAGCGGAGGGCTGCCAATGCAACGAGGGTCCTTCTTCTCCTCCTTCTTCCAACCGTCTGCAGGGGCTTCCAGCTTCCCTGGTTGCTCCCCGCGCCGTTGTGGGCCACGAAGGCACAAACGGCCATCTCGGCGGGCTCATCGTCGTCGTCATCGTCAACGAGAGCTTCATCGCCGTCGGCTCCCGCTGGGGTCAGTGCAGCTTCCCCGCCAGATCCCTCGCCAACGTAGTTGACGTCGCGGTCGCCGGGCCTCAACCCGCGGGTGTGGTGGAGGTTCCGGTACTCCTTGAGTACTTCCTCTCCCACCCACTCCAGGATCTCGTCGCAGCTCATCCGCGCCGGGATGGCCTGCAGACGGATGGTCTGGCCGCTCACGTCACACTCGTCAAGGCGCCACATCGCGGTCTTCTCGCGATCGCCCGAGACGGTGATGAGGAGAGCGTTCCGCAGGGAGTGCCGCTTGACATCCCGGGCCACGTTCTTCCTCGTCCAAGCCACCACGTTCGTATGATACTCTTTGGGGAGCATCATCTTGACCGTGTGGTTGGACTTGGCCCTCTTGGCTTCCTCCTTGGTGACCCTCTTGATCCATGCTTCCGGCAGCATGGAGAGCAGGCGAGCCTGCTCGTCACCCTCGTTCCAGTCCTCCACGTTGCGGCGGAAGAGGGTGTATTGCCCTCGGAAGTCTCGCCAGTCCCGTAGGCGAATCTCCCGTCCATCATGCTGAAGCTTGATGGACTTCCACCGCTTGGCAGCCACCTGCGGAACGTCCGACCGCTTCTGGTCGTTGAGCCACTTCTTGGCTTCCTTGAGGGTCTTGATTTTCCCCTCCTTGGTCGCCACGAAGTATAGCTCTTGGAGCACTTCCGGCAGGCGGTACCTGAACCGTCTGAAGACATACTTCTCCGCATCAGCGGGATGCATGTCCTCAGTAACGGTTACCCCCCAATTCGTCCAGCTTCTCCAAGAAGCGGTCGAGGTTGAGGGGGTTGCCATCGTACATGGGGGGCTTGATGTCCTTCAAGTCTTCCCACACGGCGGCATCCGCGGCCTTAGAGACCATGAACTCCGGCCGCGAGGTCGACCGAGGTTCCCATCGGCCTCTCCCACTGACTCCCACGGCTGCCACGTCCATCCCCTCCATGGAATCCCTGTGGCTACGCTGCGTTTCCTCCATGTACGCTGAACCTAGATGTTCACGCCGTACTTCTTCCATGTATGCCTCCTCATCACGGCGCCGGCGGCTGCGTTTAGCGGCCTCCCGTCGTACACCACGCGGGGGGCTGATGTCGAACTCCCCCAGGTCCAGATCCAGGTCCTCACCTCCGCCGACATCCCACTCCACGTCTCCTCTGGGGACCTCATCCCTGAGTCCACCATAACGTCCACCAGCCATTGGGATTGGCTCCGGGGCCGGTGCGGGGCGTCGGGGGCGTACCGGTGTCCGCGGTGGAGCACAGCGGTTGTGGTAGTCCGAACTGAGCCACTCATCCCGCCAATCCTCACTGCCACTGCCGGGCGGCACGCGCTCGTTGCGGCGGCCCGCGCTGTGGTGAGAGGGGGCGGAGAGAGAGGGGGCACTGGCGCTGGGGCGACTCCTGGGGGCTCCGCCGGGGGCGTGGGGTCTGCCTGGACCTGGTCCGGGTCCCCAGCCGTCGTCCGACGAGCCAGACTCCAGGGGTGGGTGGTCGCTGTCGACGCTCCCACGGGCTTCCAGCGCGTCCAGCCTCTGCTGCAGGCCGCTGATGACCTTGTTCAGCGACCTGGTCTCGCCCCTGGCGATGTCCAGCAGCTTCTGGGTGGCAGTGGCGACCCCGGAGCTCTTGACCATTTCGATCTTGGCGATATCCAGCTCTCTCCGCGCGCGCGCGGCGACCCTGGCGATGCGAGTCATCTCGCCCTTGCCAGTGTCTACCCCGCGCTCGAGGAACTGGACCCTCCTGCGGAGGTAGACAATCCACCGCAAGGTGGTATCCGGGTCGCCGTTTCCTGGTGGGTCGTCGGGGTCTCCAGGGGGTCCTCCAGGAGGGCCTTCGCCGGGTCCGCCCCGTCCAGGGGGTCCTCCCCCGCCTGGTGGTCTGCCTCCAGGGGGTCCACTTGGTGGGCGTCCACCAGGGGGTCCTGATGGTCCTCCGCCAGGGGGTCCCGGTGGGTCTCCGCCGGGTCGCCTCGGTGGGTCCGAGGATGGGCGCTTCTTCGTGATGTCAAAGTCCATGTCGTCATCCTCGTCCATGTCGCCCCACCTGGGCGTCTCGGTCTCGGAAGACTCCGAGCTCCGGTAGGGAGGAGGCGGATCCTCATCCTCACCTTCCGGCTCCATGGGGACGTCTCCGCCTCCTCCGCCCGTCCAAGCCACCACTCGGCGATGTCGGCGGCCTCGTTCATCCCCGTCGCTGGCGGTGAAGAAGGGGTCACTGTCGTGGGGGTGTCCACCCGCTGGCTTCCACGGCCTCTAGGGGGTCTTCCCCTTGCCCTTCCTCCGTCGATGGGCAGTGGGGCCACTGCTCCCACTGCTGCCCGTGTTGACCTCATCCAGCGTCATCTTGGAGGAGGCGTCCCCTTCGAAGAGCTTTCGAAGGGTCTCCACTCGTGATCCTCCCAGGGGAGTCTCGCGGCGGAGTTTGGCCTCTGCCTCCTCCATTGCGGCGGCAGTGGCTGCGGCAGCTCGCCCTTCGGCTTCCTCCCGGGCACGACCCGCTTCGGCTTCCCGGGCCCGCTGCAGCCGAGCCTTCTCCGCTTCCAACGCCGCCAACTCCGCCTCCGTCTTGGCCCTCTCCTCAGCGACCTTCCGTCGCGCGGCCTCGATGGCGTCCTTCTTGGCGGCGTCCACCTGGGCCTTACCTGTCGCTTCGGCGTCGGCCCTTTCCTCCGCCTCCTTCTTTGCCCTCTCTTGGTCAAGCGCCTCTTCCAGCGCCCTCACCTCGTCCTCCTTGCAGGCAATGGCCTCCTGCGTCAGGGGGGCTTCCTCGTCGGCTGCCGCCAGCTCACCGTTGACCTGGGCAGTCGCTGCCCCATGGGCGGCTACGGCCGTGAGTCCGGCCGCAATGGCCGCCACGGTCGAGGTGTGGATGGCCATCCCATGCGCCCACTCTGCAGCCTCCTCATGGGCGATGCCGGAGGCGCCCTCCATTGCAGCGTTCTGCTGCATGGCCCGTTGCCGGGCAAACCGAAGGTTGCAGGGCACCCCACAGGTGCGCTCACAGGCGCGCGCCACGTCCCTTTGGTTCGGAGCGACGCTGCTGCTAGAGCTGGCCTGGTCGGCCGGCATCCTCCCGCGGTGGGCCAACTCCACGTCGCTGCCGGGGTCTGACTTCCTCAGAAGCAGCGGACGGGGCTTGGCCTTGGTCTGCTTGGCGACTTGGAGGAAGTCGCCAAGGGTGGTGGAGCCGGGGTGGTGACCGCCATTGGCCCGTTGGGGACTTGGGGCTGGGGTTCCGCCCTTGGCGCCTTGGGCGGCTTCGGCGGCCAGGGACTCCTGGTACTCCCGCCACTTCCGGTCCCGCTTCCTGTCCCCGGCGGACCGCTTCCCCTTCCCCGGAGACGCGCTGCTGCAGCTGCCCTGCAGCCTGCGCTCGCTCCCCGGTTCCGGGAAGTCCTTCTCAATCATGTCCCACATGGAGACGTTGATCGAGGCGCCCGACGGGTACTCGTTGGGCTTCTTGTCCTCCTCAATCCCGTCGGGGCGCAGCCCTTCGCCGGGCCTGTCCGGCCGGGTCCAGGTCCTCCAGCGCCTCTGCTGGAAGCGGAAGGCAAACCCTTCCACCCGCAGCCAGTCCTCCACGGCCTGCAGGTGGTCGGGGCTCATGTCCGTGTGGAGCTCCAAGCTCCCGGGCATGCCTCCTTCGCACTGGGGGTGGCTGTGGCGGTAGTGCTGGTCCCAAACCAACCCACGCAGTAGGCGCACTGCATGGGGGTGGGGCTGCGGCCACGTCTTGGCCGCTTCTTGCCAGTTTACCATGGCAGCGGGGGCGTACTTGGTCTTGAGGTCCTTGGTGTGCACTCGTTCCGCTCAACGAACTGGTCCTTGTGGTGTTTGTTGAGGTGGGTGCTGCAGCACTGGACTGGGAGTGCGGCCAGTGCTGGTCGGCCGGTGGTTGTGGAAGTGGTTGCTGTAACTGGGAGTGGTGCCTTGCTGGTCGGCCGAGGGAACTCGTTGATGACGGAGTTCTGCTCCCTGCACTTCCTTCACGGACTCGGCGCTGTCGCTGGGCGGCGCTGCGAGCCGCTGCGCTGCGCTGCGAGCGGCGAGCTGCGAGCTGCTGCGCCGCGCTGCTCGGGGTTGGTGGCCCCGAGTGGCACGCGGGGGATGGGTAACCCCCCGGCGGTGAAACGCTTTTGACGCGTTCCCGTGGGGGGCCTGGCCACGGGACGCTGCGGTGGACACGCGCAAGTGAGCAGGCAGGCAAAGCACTACGCTCACAGGGGCATCAATGCGCTCATGTCATGTGACAAAGCGTTTCAGGATCCTTGCCACTCTGAAACAAGGGAACAAAAGTATGTACAACAACACATCAGGATATGTACACATGGGGTTAAGACTGGACTGGGGTAAGGGCATCACAGGACAGGAGACCCTCAGTCCCAACTCGTATTCCAATCCCAGGTCCGACCCTCTCAGTGGCTGGTGGGGGCGGTGGCTCAAACACAACCCATGCCCTGCTCAGTCCGGACCCTGAAACCCTGCCAATAGGGGGGGTGTCCCGCACAGCCACAGGCGAGTTCCTGGGAACCAAGGGGCTCCAAGGCCAACCAACAGTAGTTTCCCATGCTGCCTTTACAACAGGTCCCAACTCAACTCTGTGCCAGAGATATGGCCCCGCCGATATCTCCTAGGAGTTGGTAGCTGAAAATGGGCTGTTTCAGCCCAAACTGATATTAGCTCAAAAATCTCCAAAATTGACCCCTCGTCCGGACCCGCCAGAGGTAGAGACGAGGCAACTGACCCTATGCCCTTCGAGTACGAACTCTCTGGAGCCCTCACCCAACCTGGTTCCCTCTGAGGTCCCCGCATCAGGGCACCACGGGTTCGTCAAGTGGGGTCATGATGCCAAAATCACCGAAATCGGCGTCATTTCCACGCGCGGCTCGCCCGGCCAGGGCAAGGCGAATGGCTTACAGGGGGGGAGGTTGGACCTAGGACTTTCATCTGAGTGTGCAACTTGAAATTGGGTCAGGGCTCCCTGTGGGCATAGAGAGAGGGGGCCGCCAATGGACCACACGGAGGGGTGAAATTGGGGTCCCAAAATGTGGTCATTTTGGCTACTCAAAATGAGCCAAAAATTGGGGGTGCTCACAATGGTATATCTCCACGCCGGCTTGGAGATCGGATCCGCCATTCCATACACGATCCACCAGGAGTCAAACGGAGACTCCCATGTCCTTGGCTCTCAAAGATCTCGATGCCACTGGGCGTGGTGACAATCCCAATTGGGTCCAAAAATGCCAAAATGGCAAAATTGCCCACACTCACTTTGGGCTAGCACCTTAACGAAGGTTGCTCCGCTTCGCCCACGTGGTGTGTGAACCATGGGGACCAATATGCATAACACCCATGTCATATATGGTCCATTGGTCCATGCGTCCGGCGTGCACGGGTGGGCTGAACATAGTGCACGGCGGGCAGAAAATGTGGAAATTTGCTCACCATGGCCGAAAATGCGCACACTCATGGTTGGAGCAAATGAGGCACATGCCGGACTTGGACCGGAGTGTGCCATAGGATTGGTATAAGTCATATGTGTCCAACATATCTTTTGGGTGTCGCCCAACTCCTCCGGTTTTGGGAATGGCAGGGTCGCCAAGTGAGCCCATGATTTGGGATAGTCCCAAATTGCCAACATGGCGGCCACGGTATGCCAAGCCCAAGAGGAGTTATTCGCTGGGTCCAAGATATGTTGGCCACCGAAGTATGTACCCTCATAACATACCTGGGTCATGATGTCAATTGAGCGCAACGTTGAGATACACGGTCCCCACTTGACATCATGACGGGCAAAGAACAGCAATATTGGCGAAAAAACACCCAAAAGTGCCTTGAAAGGTGCACAAATATATTATAGTATCTTCGGCTTGGATTGAGTAATCGACCAATCCTTCTAAACACAATGACTTGACACCAATGACCTTCGATTCCACATATGTGCTCCACTTGGGGCGCTTTGAAAGGTTACGAGCGCTAGTTCCCAAATGGGCACATGAAAATATGGAAAATTGCAAAACCCATACCTTGCTCCCAACGCATCGCTTTGGGATCGCCACACAAGCTTCCCTCCACGAAGGTTAGGCTTGCAATTGATCGTGGGGAGTATAAGGAAGGGCCTCGTGCAATATGAGGTCCATTGATGGGTGTATCGCTCTTAGCCAAACCCGCCAAATGGGCACGCAATACAACACATGGCACATACAACATACTGCCCAAAAAGGTAGCTCCCCCCACAATATGTCATGCCCCTCCAAGGGCATGGCTTTGGGTCAATCGCTCATAGGAACTCAAGAAAAGTTCCTATGCAACACCAACACTCGCGCGCTACACTCGAAAGTTATATCAACACACGCAATATCATGGCCAAAGAGTTATAACGCAAACTCTACCCTCTTGACCATGATCCATTACGCTAGCACGCACGTGTGGAGACGCAAGGCGTATAAAGCTTCCTAAATTACGTCGAGAGTATTGTGAATACATCCCACGTTTCCTTATTGTCATTCCCCGCAAGCGGCACGAGATATGACCCTCACAAGTGGCCTCACGAATCAACTTTGTTTTGCCCATATCTCTAAGACAAATGGAGGGCAAGACAAAAGGAAAGTTGATTCGTGCATAGGGAAGCACGTAGGTCCACTCGAAAGAGGTCAAATCAAGTGCGGGGATGTCGAAGTCGAAAATCCGATTTCGACATCCTGAAAAATTTGGATTAAGGTTACGAGTGTAAGATGTGAAAATTGCGGATGCATCAATGCAATTTCTGAAGACTTTAGAGTCTTCGTCACGATTTGCGCTAAAATATCTCTATATAACAGTTAAACTGGCGGTTACGCTAAAGTCGCGAACTAACCGCCAGCTGTCAAAACAGTGAATATCAGAACGGAAGCGTAAAAATTGACGGAAACAATATGAAAATAAAACCCTGTTGATTCCTGATATTCTGATATATAAATCTCCGCTGGCGACGCATCGGTTGCCGATGCGGGGCTTTACGGCACGGAACACGCTCCCGCCGGGCTCGCACCGGGCGTCAACGGGCGTCTTCCCTTCCGTACATGGGGTTAGTGGACCGGAGACCGCTTGTATGCCCTACCCTAGCCATGGGGTTCTGGGTACCGCTTCAATAGTCGTCGTCCGAATCAGCCTCATGTGCGGCGTAGTTCAGGGACACATGTTGGCCAAGGAGGTCGGGTTTCGGCACACGGAGTTGACTCTCCTGGCGCTCCCGGAACTGTCCGTGACCCACCTTGATGCGGTAGGTGTCCTTACCAATCCTGCGGACCACCTCTCCGGGTGTGAACGGGGTTTTGGTGCGGTGGGTGCCCATAGGGCGGGGTCTGATCACCCACACCGGGTCTCCCACCCTGAACTTCTGCGCTGGTGAGCTCGGGGCGGACTTCTGACGCTCAGCATGCTCCTTCTCGAGCTGCTGGCGGATGTCCCGCGCCGTTTGCTCTTGCCGCGCAAAGAATTCCTTGGCGTCCATAGCCATACCATCATTAGACAAGGGAAGTCCCCGACCCAGGGGGTCCCTGCGGAACAGAATCTGGTGAGGGGACAAACCACCCGGAGTGGGGGTGTCATGATGGGCCTTCAGAGCAGGCAACATCTCCTCAAACCAGTTCCGAACCGGATTGGTGATGTGAATCTTGCGCAGCTTCTCGAACAGCTGCTGTCCAGCCACTTCAGCCCGGCTGTTGGACCGGCTGAGATAGGCGACGCTCTTGGCATGACGTATTCCCATAAGGGAACACATAGCCTTGAACCAGCCACCAGTAAACTGGGGCCCTCGGTCACTGCAAATGGTGCTGGAAATGTCAAAGACGGTCAGCCAATGACGAATCATCATGACTGCCACTTCCTTGGCAAGCAACCCCTTTTTGCGTGCCGGAACGGCTACTACGTAGCCACTGTGGCGATCCACACAAAGAACCACACAGTCAAAGGTCTCCTTGCCAATGTGAACTTCGGGCATGGAGAAGACGTCCATGGGCACGCTCTCCATGGGCTGGTCAGGCACCGGAGTCCATTGGGCTTCCCCCTTGACGTTCCGGTTATCAGGGTTGCAGGCCTGACAGACCAAGCAACCCTTCCTGACCTTCCTAATGGCGGTGTAGAGATTGATCTGGTCGATCTCAAACCGGCTCTGCATGTCCAGGGCTTGCTTCTTGACCCCTGGGTGCATCATGTGGTGGTGCCAAGCCTCACAAAGCTCGAGCACTCGGGACTCTGGGACCAGCAGCTTACCATTCCGGTAGAGCTTGCCATCTTCCTCAGTCAGCCCCTTTGGCCACTTCTGCCCGTTATCAGGGTCGGTCACAGCCCTATACTGGGCCGCAAAGGCCTCAGACTTAGCGTAGTCGTCGGTCCAGTCGTCCTGGAGGCAGGATTCAGGGAAGAGGTGCTTGTCGGACTCAGCTCCATCAGGGGCGAGTACTCTGACCGCTCTGCCCTTCCTCGTTCCGAGGGGGGCATCCGCAGCCATGACAACGAAGCATTTAACACCCTCCTCCTCCAATAGGCGCTCCATTTCAATGATCCTCTTGGCTTCAGCGGTCTCAGCCTCACCGCCATGAGCAGAGACGTCTGACATGCCCTTGCTGGCGGGATAGGCCCACCTACTGAGACAGTCCGCCACGGTGTTGTCCTTGCCAGGAACATACACAACCGTGAGGTCGAACTTGGCCAAGGTCTCATGCCATCTTGCCCGTCAGGAGGCTGGACCTGAGGGGGTGTCCACGTGCTCCTTGTGCCACGACTGCAGATTCTGATGGTCGGTGCTGACGGTGACGGGATGGAGGGCTATGTACCCAGCCCAATTCCTGAGAGCCATGACGATGGCATACGCCTCCTTTTCTCGGGGCGTCCATGTCCGTCTCTGGCCTTCCGCCAGGACTCGGCTCCAGAAGGCCACGGGCACGTGCCTCCCATCGTCAAGCACTTGCTCCAACACAGCGCCAACGGCGTAGTCGGAAGCATCAGTGCGCAGGACAAACCCTCGGTCAGGATCCATGAGGTGCAGACCCACTGCGGATAGCAGCGCCTGCTTCATCCCCCCTAAGGCACGGTCGGACTCAGCAGTCCAGACCAGAGCCTTCTTGGACCCATTAATGGTCTCCTCTCGGTTGCCCTTGAGCATGGTCGTCATCGGGGCTGCATACTCGGCATACATCTTGATATACCCCGAGTAGTAGTTGCAGAACCCCAAGTACGCACGCAGCTCAGAGACCCTTTTGGGCTTCTCCCAGTGGTCGATCTCAGCCACCTTGCCAGGTATGGGCTTTCGCTGCCCGTTCCCGACTACGTGGCCAGCGAAGACCACCTCGCTTACCGCAATGGTGGCCTTGTCACTGCTGCCCGTGAGTTTGTGCCGAACCAGAAGGTCCAGCACTGGAGTGACGTCCCTCTCATGTGCCTCCAGGAGCTCCTCGTAGCTCATACTGGGGTCCCCGGACGCGATGATGACGTCATCCACGAAGGGGTCCGCACAGTCACGCACCGGCTCAAGCAGGTTCTCCAGCATCCGCTGAAAAGCCGCATTGCCGTTGGTAACGCCCATGGGTATCACCTTCCGCTGGAGAGGTCCAAGTGGGGTGCTTATGGCTGTGCAGGCACGGGACTCCTCGGCGAGAGGCATCTGATGATAACCATGTTTCAGGTCAATCACCGTGAAGATCCTCCGCCGGTGTTGTTTTTGCAGCATGTCCTCAATGAGGGGCACCGTATAGCTGTTGTGCTGCGTTTCGGCGTTTAGGCCGCGGTAGTTGACCACGAGCCGCCACTCACCGGCCACCTTCTTGGGGACGACGAAGCACGGAGAGGCCCATTCGGAGTGGCACGGCTCGAGCCAGCCTCTCTCGATGAAATCACGGAGGATCTTCTCCATGGCTTCCTTCCTCTCGCCCCTCAGGGCAAACTCCCGGTGTCGATACACACGGGGGTCCTGCTTCAGTCGTATCTTGGCCTCGCCATACGGTCCACGCACCGGTGGGGGAAATACGGGCTTTCCGCTGAAGAAGGTGTCACCATACTTCTGCTTCAGCCTGGCCCTCAATGCCTGGATCTTGGGGCAATCATCTGACTCCGCCTTGGCTTTTCCGGGCACCTGGACCACTGAGCTTACTTGAGGGGTAGCGACCCCACTTGGTTTCGGCACAGGTGGTCTTCCCAGGTGGCCCAAAGGGCCATCTCTGGTCTTGCTTCGGGACAGATCACCGTAGGTGGCCAGGTTCCCGCCGATTGGCTCGTCCTGGCTCGACAAGTGGTCCAGCACCCTCTTTACGAAGGTATTCCCATCGTACGAACCGGAGACGATGGAGTCCACTTCCCACCAGGCTTTGTCCTGGCCTTTGCCCTCACGCTGGCTTTCCCAGTCGTGAAAGGGCTGATCCATATACCCCTGAACCAGATCCAACTCCTCTTCAGTGAGGGGGTCTTCCGATTCTCCGATGTCAACAGGGGAAACCGCGAAGCATTGCCGCCATGGCTCCGTAACGATGCGGTTGACACACACGAAGTCCGTGGTGTCGGCCTGATCAAGGCCCCCATCCACATAGTGAAATTCCGTTGGCCATCTCTGGGGTCGCATGGGCTGTCCCGTAGCGTCCTGATAGACACTCTCTCCAGCCGGTAGGACGACCTTGTTTAAGGTCATGTTGGTCAATGAGACTACCCAATGTCGGGTACTTTCCTCCTCGGTGCATCCCATAGGAACAACCAGCACTGCCTTTGAGCGGTCCTTGCGTATCTTGGCTACCGCCCTTGGAATGTCTTATCGGGGGCAACGGATCCACATCAAGCCCTGATGCGGACCCCAGTGCTTCTTCCACGCGGAGTCCTGTGCGCTCCAGTACTTCTCACAAACCCGCAGATGGGCGGAGGTTCCTGAAGAGAACGCATCCAGGGCCAGATCCGAAGCTCCCAGGTCCGCGACCACTCGGCTCGCCACTTCCGGCATGACGCCGTACTCCTGGTTTGCTGGCCCAGTTGGCTCAGTGCCCAGCGCGGCTACCTCGAGCTGATTGCGTTCCGGGGGGATCCATCGGCATTCCACATGGTGCTCAGGTGACGAAAGCCGCGAGAGCTGGTCGTCCTGGTACAGGGTCATCGAGGCCTGGGACGGGAGGACGCCGGAGTCCGTCTCCATCATGAAGTCGTACCCAACGATCATGTCCCAGTCCATCTCGGCCTCGTAGAAGCGACCTTGCAGGAGGATTTCCTTGCCGAGGTCCGGGCGGCTCAGCTCACGGTGGTTCACGAACTGCAGCCCAATGGCCGCTTCCTTCGTGCCTCCCACCATGTACTGGCCGTTCGCCACCTTCAGCCTGACAGGTTTCCGACTGTCGGTCAAACACTCTGGCGGAAGTAGGCCAGCCTTGACCAAGCTGACCTGAGCTCACGTGTCGACCAACACGTCGAAGACCTTCTCCACTTCCCCGCATAAGGCACGGACCTTAAGGTGCAACTGCCGCTCACGCCCCACTCAGCGCACGGCGTGCAAGCTCAGGATCTCCGGCCGTTCCAGAAGCTCAACAAGCGACTGGTGCAGGTCGTGGACAATGGGCTCAGGCTGCCCATCTGCAGCATCCAGCTGCAGTCCGGGTGATCCTCCGATACTCTCGGATGGATCTTGAAGTCCATCAAACACATTCTTGGTCGCGAAGGATGGACGGGTGCAAGGGTTCGTGCCTTCACTTGCCCTCACCCCGCCACCGGCACTGGGTGCCGGACCGGGCCTTCCGCCCGCGGCAGTCCCTTTGTGCTTACCGACTCCCGACTGGGATGGTGTGGCGCTTCCCAGGACACCATCCTGCGACTGCCCTAGCTGGGGCCCTTGGCTGCAGGGGCTCCGCTAGGGGGCGTCGGTTGTGGAAGTAGGGGTATTCTCCTCGGCATCAACCTTGTTGACACCCTTCATCTTTCCCCTATTCCTAGGCTTCTTGTCCTTGTCCTTGTTCTGGTCGTTCTCTTTGTTCTCCTTGTTCTTGTTGTCCGACCTGGGGACCCAGATCCTCTTGATCTCCTGGATCTTCTTGGCTAACTCGGTCCCCACCGACATCAGCTTGGAGAGCTCGTCCTTGTGGACCTCCACTTTGGCTTCCCGGATACCCGCGAGTGCACGCTTCTTCGACCCGTGCGCCTTCTTGTAGGCCTTCGTGTCGGCCTGGTGGATGGGGCATGTTCGGTGGTCATGGTTGAAGCCTTTCATCCTCCCATAACACACGAAACTGCCCTGAGGGTGAGCTCGTATGAACTCCCCAACGGACAGCGGAGGGTCGCCAATGTGGCGAGGTTCCCTCTTCTCCTTCTTCTTCCAACCCTGCTGCAGGGGCTTCCAGCTTCCCTGGTTGCTCCCCGCGTTCAGGTTGTGGGCCACGAAGGCACAAACGGCCATCTCGGCGGGCTCATCGTCGTCGTCATCGTCGTCCAGAGCCTCACCGCCATCAGCTCCCGCTGGGTCCATGGCAGCCTCCCCACCAGGCCCCTCGCCAACATAGTTGACGTCGGGGTCGCCGGGCCTCAACCCGCAGGTGTGGTGGAGGTTCCGGTACTCCTTGAGTACCTCCTCTCCAACCCACTCCAGGATCTCGTCGCAGCTCATCCGCGCCAGGATGGCCTGCAGACGGATGGTCTGGCGGCTCACGTCACACTCGTCAAGGCGCCACATCGCGGTCTTCTCGCGATCGCCCGAGACGGTGATGAGGAGAGCGTTCCGCAGGGAGTGCCGTTTGACATCCCGGGCCACATTCTTCCTCGTCCAAGCCACCACGTTCGTATGATACTCTTTGGGGAGCATCGTCCTGACCGTGTGGTTGGACTTGGCCCCCTTGGCTTCCTCTTTGGTGACTCTCTTGATCCATGCTTCCGGCAGCATGGAGAGCAGGCGAGCCTGCTCGTCACCCTCGTTCCAGTCCTCCACGTTGCGGCGGAAGAGGGTGTATTGCCCTCGGAAGTCTCGCCAGTCCCGTAGGCGGATCTCCCGTCCATCATGCTGAAGCTTGATGACTTCCACCGCTTGGCAGCCACCTGCGGAGCGTCCACCCGCTCCTGGTCGTTGAGCCACTTCTTGGCTTCCTTGAGGGTCTTGATTTTCCCCTCCTTGGTCGCCACGAAGTATAGCTCTTGGAGCACTTCCGGCAGGCGGTACCTGAACCGTCTGAAGACATATTTCTCCGCATCTGCGGGATCCATGTCCTCAGTGACGGTCACCCCCCAATCGTCCAGCTTCTCCAAGAAGCGGTCGAGGCTGAGGGGGTTGCCATCGTACGTGGGGGGCTTGATGTCCTTCAGGTCTTCCCACACAGCGGCATCCGCGGCCTTGGAGACCATGAACGCCGGCCGCGAGGTCGACCGAGGTTCCCATCAGCCTCTCCCACGGACGGCCACGGCTGCCACTTCCATCTCCTCCCCGGTATCCGCGTGGCTACGCCGTGGTTCCTCCATGTACGCTGAACCTAGATGTTCACGCCGTACTCCTTCCATGTATGCCTCCTCATCACGGCGCCGGCGGCTGCGTTCAGCGGCCTCCCGTTGTACACCACGCGGCGGGGAAATGTCGAACTCCTCCAGGTCCAGGTCCAGGTCCTCACCTCCGCCGACATCCCACTCCACGTCTCCTCTGGGGACCTCGTCCCTGAGTCCACCATAACGTCCACCAGCCATTGGGACTGGCTCCGAGGCTGGTGCGGGGCGTCGGGGGCGTACCGGTGTCCGCGGTGGGGCACGGCGGTTGTGGTACTCCGCGCTGAGCCACTCATCACGCCAATCCTCACTGCCACTGCCGGGCGGCACGCGCTCGTTGCGGCGGCCCGGGCTGTGGTGAGAGAGGGCACTGAGAGAGGGGACATGGCGCTTGGGCGACTCCTGGGGGCTCCGCCGGGGGCGTGGGGTCTGCCTGGACCTGGTTCGGGTCCCCAGCTGTCGTCCGACGAGCCAGACTCCATGGATGGGTGGTCGCTGCCGACGCTCCCACGGCCTTCCAGCACGTCCAACCTCTGCTGCAGGCCGCTGATGACCTTGTTCAGCTACCTGATCTCGCTCCGGGCGATGTCCAGCTGCCTCTGGGTGGCGGTGGCGACGTTGGCGCTCTTGACCATCTCAATTCGGGCGATGTCCAGCTTCCTCTGTGCGCGCGCGGCGACCCTGGCGATGCGAGTCATCTCGCCCTTGCCCGTGTCTACCTCGCGCTCTAGGGACTGGACCCTCCTGCGGAGGTAGACAATCCACCGCCAAGTGGAATCCGGGTCGCCGTTCCCTGGTGGGTCGTCGGGGTCCCCAGGGGGTCCTCCAGGAGGGCCTCCGCCGGTCCTGCCCGGTCCAGGGGGTCCTCCCCCGCCCGGTGGTCCGCCTCCAGGGGGTCCACTTGGTGGGCGTCCTCCAGGGGGTCCTGATGGTCCTCCACCAGGGGGTCCCGGTGGGTCTCCGCAGGGTCGCCTCGGTGGGTCTGAGGATGGGGGCTTCTTCGTGTAGTCGAAGTACATGTCATCGTCCCCGTCCATGTCGCCCCACCTGGGCTTCTCGGTCCCACACGCGGAAGACTCCGAGCTCGGGTAGGGAGGGGGGAGATCCTCACTCTCACCCTCCAGCTCCATGGGGACGTCTCCGCCTCCTCCGCCAGCCACTCCCCGGCAATGTCGGCAGCCTCGTTCATCCCCGTCGCTGGCGGTGAAGTAGGGGTCGGAGTCGTGGGGGTGTCCGCCCGCTGGCCTCCGTGACCTCTCGGGGGTCTTCCCCTTACCCTTCCTCCGTCGGTAGGCAGTGGGGCCACTGCTCACACTGCTGCTCGTGTCCACCTCATCCGGATCCAGCGCCATCTTGGAGGAGGCGTCCCCTTCGAAAAGCTTTCGAAGGGTCTCCACTCGCGATCCTCCCGGGGGAGTCTCGCGGCGCAGCTTGGCCTCTGCCTTCTCTATTGCGGCGGCGGTAGCTGCGGCAGCTCGCCTTTCGGCTTCTTCCCGGGCACAAGCCGCCTCGGCTTCCCAGGTCTGCTGCAGCCGAGCCTTCTTCGCTTCCAACGCCGCCAGCTCCGCCTCAGTCTTGGCCCTCTCCTCAGCAACCTTCCGTCGCGCGGCCTCGATGGCGTCCTTCCCCGCAGCGTCAGCCTGGGCCTTAGCCGTTGCGTCGGCGTGGGCCCTTTCCTCCGCCTCCTTCTTTGCCCTCTCTTGGGCAAGCGCCTCTTCCAGCGCCTTCACCTCGGCCTCCTTGCAGGCAATGGCCTCATGGGTCAGGCGGGCTTCCCCGGCGGCCGCCGCCACCTCACCCCTGATCCGGGCAGCCGCTGCCTCATGGGCGGCCGCAGCCGTGAGACCAGCCGTGATGGCTGCCACGGTCGAGGCGAGGTATGCCATGCCTCTGCCCCACTCGGTGGCCTCCTCATGGGCGATGCCGACGGCGCCCTCCACGACAGCGTTCTGCTGCGTGGCCCGTTGCCGGGCAACCAGAAGGTTGCAGGGCACCCCACAGGTGCGCTCGCAGGCGCGCGCCACATCCCTTTGGTGGAGAGCGACGCTGCTGCTGGAGCTCGCCTGGTCGGCTGGCATCCTCCCGCGCTGGGCCGACTCCACGTCGCTGCTGGGGCCTGACTTCCTCAGGAGCAGCGGACGGGGCTTGGCCTTGGCCTGCTTGGCGACTTCCAGGAAGTCGCCAAGGGTGGTGTGGCCGGGGTGGTGACCGCCAGCCGCCCGTTGGGGGCTGTGGGCTGGGGTTTTGCCCCTGGCGCCTTCGGCGGCTTCGGCGGCCAGGGATGCCTGGTACTCCCGCCACTTCCTGTCCCGCTTCCAGTCACCGGCGGAACGCCTCTCCTTCCCAGGAGAGGCACTGCTGCTGCTGCTGCCCTGCAGCGTGCGCGCGTTCTCCAGCTCCGGGAACTCCTTCTTGATCATGTCCCACATGGAGACGTTGATC
Source organism: Eutreptiella sp. 'Long Island Sound 2002' (assembly GCA_964036045.1). Classification (NCBI taxonomy): domain Eukaryota; phylum Euglenozoa; class Euglenophyceae; order Eutreptiales; family Eutreptiaceae; genus Eutreptiella; species Eutreptiella sp. 'Long Island Sound 2002'. Next base: position 40,217,970 of record OZ038380.1, on the reverse strand, counting down.
GAGGCGCCCGAGGGGTAGTCGTTGGGCTTCTCGTCCTCCTCAATCCTGTCGGGGCGCAGCCCTTCGCCGGGCCTGTCTGGGCGGGTCCAGACCATCCAGCGCTTGCGGCGGAAGCGGGATGCATACCCTTCCACCTGCAGCCAATCCTCCACTGCCCGCAGGCGGTCCTCGCCCATGTCCTCACGGAGCTCGAAGCTCCCGGGCATGCCGCCTTCGCACTGGGGATTGCTGTGGCGGTAGTGCTGCCCCCACGGCCGAATGGGGGTGCGCCTGCGGCCAGGTCTTGCCCGCCTCATCCCAATTCACCATCGTTCCCCTGGATGGAGTGGTCCTGGGGTGGTTGTTGAGGTGGGTGTTGTAGCACTGGGCTGGGAGTGCGGCCGGTGCTGGTCGGCCGGTGGTTGTGGAGGTGGTTGCGGTAGCTGGGAGTGCGGCCTTGCTGGTCGGCCGAAGGAACTCGTTGATGTCGGAGTTCCGGTCCCTGCACTTCCTACACGGACTGGGCGCTGTTGCCGGGCGGCGCTGCGAGCCGCTGCGCGGCGCTGCGAGCTGCAAGCTGCGAGCTGCTGCGCTGCGCTGCTCGGGGTTGGTGGCCCCGAGTGGCACGCGGGGGATGGGTAACCCCGCGGCGGTGAAACGCTTTTGACGCGTTCCCGTGGGGGGCCTGGCCACGGGACGCTGCGTTGACACGCACAGGCAAGCAGGCAGGCAAAGCACTGCGCTCACAGGGGCATCATTACGCTCGTGTCATGAGACAAAGCGTTTCAGGATCCTTGCCACTCTGAAACAAGGGAACAAAAGTATGTACAGCAACACATCAGGATATGTACACATGGGGTTAAGACTGGACTGGGGTAAGGGCATCACAGGACAATAGACCCTCAGTCCCAACTCATATCCTAATCCCAGGTCCGACCCTCTCAGTGGCTGGCGGGGGCGGGGGCTCAAACACAACCCATGCCCTGCTCAGTCCGGACCCAGAAACCCTGCCGATAGGGGGGGCGTCCCGCGCAGCCAAAGGCGAGTTCCTGGGAACCAAGGAGGTTCCAGGCCAACCGACAGTGATCTCCAATGCTCCCTTAACGACAGGTCCGAACTCCCCTCTGGGCCAGAGATATGGCCCCGCCGATATCTCCTAGGAGTTGGTAGCTGAAAATGCGCTGTTTCAGCCCAAACTGATATTAGCTCAAAAATCTCCCAAAATGACGCCTCGTCCGGACCCGCCAGAGGTAGGGACGAGACAACTGACCCTATGCCCTTCGAGTACGAACTCTCTGGAGCCCTCACCCAACCTGGTTCCCTCTGAAGTCCCGGCATCAGGGCATCACAGGTTCGTCAAGTGGGGTCATGATGCCAAAATCACCAAAATTGGCATCATTCTCACGCGTCGCCCGGCCCCCCAGGGCAAGGCCAATGGCTCACAGGGTAGGAGGCAGGACCTAGGACTTTTATCTGAGTGCACAACCCAAAATTGGGTCCAGGTTCCTCATGGACAAAGAGATATGGGGCCGCCAATTGACCACACGGGGGGGTGAAATTGGGGTCCCAAAAGGGGGTCATTTTGGCTGCTCGAAATGAGCCAAAATTTGGGGGTGCTCCCAATAGTATATCTCCACGCCGGCTTGGAGATGGGATCAGTTTTTCCATACGCAATCCACCGGGAGTCCGACAAAGACTCCCATGCCCTTGGCTCCTCCCCTCAAAGATCTCCATGCCAATCGGCGTGGTGACAATCCCAATTGGGTCCACAAATGCCAAAATGGCAAAATTGTCCACACTCACTTTGGGCTAGCACCTTGACGAAGGTTGCTCCGCCTCGCCCACGTGGTGTGCGAGCCATGGGGACCAATACAAATATCACCCATGTCATATATGGTCCATTGGTCCATGCGTCCGTCGTGCACGAGGGGGCTGAACATGGTGCACGGCGGGCAGAAAAAGTGGAAAATTGCTCAAAATGGCCGAAAATGCGCACACTCATGATTGGGGCAAATGAGGCACATGCCCGACTTGGACCGGAGTGTGCCATAGGATTGGTATCAAGTCATATGCGTCCAACATATCTTTAGGGCGGCGCCCAACCCCTCCGGTTTTGGGAATGGCAGGGTCGCCAAGTGAGCCCATGATTTGGGATAGTCCCAAATTGCAAACATGGCGGCCACGGTATGCCAAGCCCAAGAGGAGTTATTCGCTGGATCCAAGATATGTTGGGCATTCAAGTATGTACCTTCAGAACATACTTGGGTCATGATGTCAATTCGGCGCAATGTTGAGATACACGGTCCCCACTTGACATCATGACGGGCAAAAAACAGCAAAATTGGCGAAGAGACACGCAAAAGTGCCTTGAAAGCTACACAAATATACTATAATATCTTCGGCTTGGATTGAGTTATCGACCAATCCTTTTAAACACAATGACCTGACACTAATTACCTTCGATTCCACATATGTGCTCCACTTGGGGCGCTTTGGAAGGTCGCGCGCGCTGCCTCCCAAGTGGGCACATGCAAAAATGGAATATTGCAAAAAACACACCTTGCTCGCAACGCATCGCTTCGGGAGCGCTCCACAAGCGTCCCTCAACGGAGGTTAGGCTTGCGAGTGTTGGTTGGGAGTACAATGAAGAGCCTCGTGCGATATGGGGTCCATTGGCGGGTTAGTCTCGGAATGGTGCACCCGCCAAATGGGCACGCAATATGATACTAAATATGGCATACAACCCTACCCACGCCTTCTACACCCAACCTAGTGGCCTAGAATCAAAGTATGTCTATATTCTAATGTAACTTTGGTCCCTTAACACGCATGCAAGTGCTTTGGTCGAAAATCAACCTCCTTTCGGAAAGCCGAATTTTAGCATGCACGCAAAATATATTGCCAATATATATATGGAGATCATATATGCACTATCCGGGGAAGACAAGTGATATGCCCCGGATGTTGAGGCAAGCAAAGAGGGAGAAAACGCCAACTCGACATACTTCTACACGTACTTGGTCGCCAAGTACGTGAAAAAGCGCACTTCTTGGAGAACACTCCAAATGAATAACCCTTTGGGCCTATGGAGTTGGGATCCTTTGGCCTCATCCTATGACTATGGGGGGCAAAACCTCATACACAGTGCCTATGAGGCACGTTAGTTTGTTCTTGGGCGCTTGAACGCTCGTAACCCTTGTTATTCCATTTGGGGGTTCAAAGCGCTTTCGGCTGCCCAGATTTTCTGGGAAAAATCCCGGACGCGATCCGTTATATCAAGGAAAAAATTGCGGATCACTCGAAGACTGTTTCAGTCTTAACTTCAAGAAAGATCGTTCTACAGAATTATCTAATGCAGTCCACGGAACAGGCGACGACAGGCGGCGCGACTGCGGCGATTTCACGACAATTGGAAATCGCGGTAGAAAATCAGGTATTTCACCGATTTCCAACCGCAAATCGACCAAGACAGTAGAATTGTGGTAATTCCACATCGACTTAATGGTTAGAAATCAGATTCCAAGTCTCGCGGGTTAGAGAACAGGGATATCCCGCTGACAGCCGGTGTCAACAGCTTCCGCACGGGTGTGACGGCTCACAGGCCTCCGGGCCATGGGCCATAGGTTCTGGATACCGCTTCAGTGGTGCTGGTTTTGCCGTGCTGTCAGGCCCTGCCCCCCCCCTTCTGCTGCTGCCCTTGCTGTGTGGCTCGGCCCTGCGTCCTGTCGAGTTTTGCCGCGTCCTGCTTTGCGTGTGGTGCTGTGGTGCGTTGCGCTGGTGCTCTTGCGTCTTGCTCTTCGTTCTGGTCTGCGCTGCTGCCGTTTCCTGGTATTGTGGTGCTTTTTTGTGTGCTGTGCTGGTTCTTTTGGCGTTCTGTGGTGCAATGGTATTGCCCTGCTGTCTGCTGTGGTGTGTCTTGGTGCCCTGGTGCCCCGTGCTGTATGCTGTGGTGCTGCGCTGCTGTGCGCTGCTGTGCTGCCAGGGTCTGCCGTGCTTTTCTTTGCTTTTTGTGGTTGTTTTGCTCTTTTTTCTCAAAATTTCTGCTGTTTCTTTCTACCTTTCGTTTTTCTTTTAATCACAATTTAAAATGTTTGTTAAAAATAAAGAAAATTAGACACTACCCCTCACACACCACGCACCCGTGCAGCAAGACCCTGGCTTTCAACTTACGTGTTGCCGGCTGTAGTTGGTGATGGCGACGTGTTGGTTGAAGGACTTGTCATTGCAAAAGGTTGACCGCCTTTCCCCCAGGGCCGTTCGCCTAAGCTGACATTACGAGGAGCAGAGGGGAACGGGGGGGGGGAAGGGAGGTACATGGAGAAGGAAGAAGAAGGAGGAAATGAGGTGCAGGGACGCGGCGACATAGGGGAATTGTTTTTCGAGTTTTACATGCTGCTCAGGTCGGTTTTTCTTTGCGCCTATGGCTAGTTAGACGACGAGGAGGACGTCGTTATCCTCCTACCAGCGTTACAGTGCTTACGGCGTTAACTATTCACCTATTTAAGATCGAAAAAACTTCCGTCGCGTTTTTACGCGTTTCGCAGCGCGCTATTTGGCCTATGCATTTCTACTGTTGATTACCTTTATTCTCAGCTATTTAGAAAATTGTTTCGTCGTGTTTTACCTATTGTTTTATTTCATTAGATGTTAGGTGTTAGGTGATAAAAAAGCTAGAGACAGTATGTTGAGCTGCTATGGTGCATGAATCAACACAGAAGTATCCTGTGTTTACAACATCTTTCCCGGTTCTACCTTGTCATGTATTGGGGCAGTGGAAGATGCGTTTGCGTGTTCTGTGTATGGGTGCGTGCGTGTTGCGATTCCCGTAAACAGAATATAGAAGGTATTGAGGTGTAGTATGAAACGTGTTGTTTTTATATTGACTGTTTATGTACAGATAATGTGGATCACATTACGTAATCAATGATTGAGTTGTTGGAGTTTGCTGTGCTGAAATGAAGATCGCCACCCCTTATTTGGAAGTCAAAAGTAAAACCTAGAAAAGGACAAGTAGGATTACAATCAACATCTCGAAAAACGTGACGGGGACTGGATGAGTAGGTATAGCTGAGTGCGATCAGCCGCCGTGGATAAGTTCAGCCGTTTGGACATCAGCTCGCAGAGAGGGAGTTCAACGCAGAGCGGGAGTGCAACGGAGATGAGCTATGACAGCGGTGAAAGCAATGGTACTTTGCGTTGCAGCATTCTGCCAAATGCCATGGACAGGGTGATGGAGCTGGTCACGGAGCCCTGGGTCAAAGAGCAGGCTTTCCAACGCCATCCATCTGAAGTGGTGCAGAGTGCGACGGAGAAGGAGCTCCAATGGGAGCGCCGCAAATATGATCTAGCGTGCAAAAAACTAAATGGTTACCTTCGCGACCAAAGAGAGGACTTGCGCAGGTAAATACTCCAGGCCGCGTTGGACGCCGCAGAGATCAAGATCTTGCGGGAGCGCTTGCACAGCAGCAGTGTGAAAGTTGAAAAGCTTTGTGAACGTGTGGCAGCGCTGCGCTGTGAGTTGCTAACCCTGGATAAACAGCGCAACGTGCGCGGCGGAGCGCGTGTTGAGCGCGTTCGCAAGGCAGCTGCCAAGTGGCTGCTACAGCTGTCAGGGCTCATGACAACGTGGCAGAGCTCGGGCGTTGCAAAATGAAGGAGAAGATCGACTAACGTTTGCAGCTTGGGTTATCATTTCCAGTTCAAGTTGTAGTGGAGATTGGTCTTTAGAAGTGCTACTGCCCTGCGTTTGCAAAGTGGTATGAGAGTGCGTACGCGCGTGTGCGTCCTAGCTTTGTGCGTCTGCTAGCGTGCTACATTCGTTGTCATCAGGTTTTGATGATCCTGAATGTAAATTTTGAGTTTTGTGTTACTGTTTTTTAGGGCAGTTTGAACCTCCTGGGTGTTGTTGCTTTTGTGTAGGTATGTTTAGGCGTGTTTTTGTTTGGCATGTTAAGTTATTTTTACATGAGCTTTCAGTGGCAGTTCGTTCCCCCCCCTTGTTCCGCTGTTTGGTTGGCAGGCCGCTCAGTTTCGGGGCCTGCAAGTTTGGCTGGACAGGCGGTTTACACTTGGGTGGCAGTGGCGTGAAACAGCCTTCGGCTATTTAGTAAGGTAGGGTGAAATCAGAACGATCTGTTAGGCCCCAGCCCAGCTAGGCCTCTTGGGGAGCTCTTTTCTTGGGCGCCAATCCCCCGTGCCCGCGTCATTTTTGGGCCTGAAGCCCTTACCCCTCCTTCTGGTTGGTACAGCGGGGGGCACTGCAGGGAGAAGTGCCTGGCTAGGTGGGACAGCGGAGTGAAGCACTACAGCCCGGCCAGTTTTTGGCCTGATTTTTCCATGCAAACGGGGCCTTCACTGTGTGGTCATTTGGACCCCAGGCAGTCAGTTTGGATCTTTTTGAGCCTCAAACAACTTTTTTTGTTTGGCATTAGCCGCTTTTGTTTGGCAGCAACGCAGCTGCCTGCATATTTGCTTTTTTCCTGCTACATATCCGCGTCCTCGTGTGTATGTGTGTGTCTGCTCTGTCTTGCGGTTGTTTGTCTCAGGTTTCAGTAGTTCGATTTTTTTGAAGTGTTAGTCTGGGTGATGAGCGCAGCCGCACTGCCACACACGTTTAGGTTTGCAGTGTTGCTTGTGTGCTTCTAGTTTTTGTATTGTTGCTTCGCCTCTTGTTTTTTTTTCCATTTTTCGTTTTTCTGCTTTGCGCTGTTCTCAGCAATCAGGGCGATCACTGAGTATGTTCTTGTTTCGTTTCGCTTCCGCTCTTCGCATTTCTTCGTTATACCTTTGCTGTCCCCATCTTTTGCATAGCCTGAGCATTTTATTTACCTGGAAGTTTGGGAAGTTTGGTAATTTAATCTATATATTCTGAAGACTTGAAGGAGTCATTGGGTATTGATGTTTGGTGTCATCCAACCCCCCAGAACCCCTGCGTATGTCCTCCACTACTACTCCTGTACCCCCCCCCTCTTTAGGTCTCAATCTGTACTCTGTCACCCACTACAAGTCCTCGCTCCAAGTTCCTTGAATCTCGAAATCTTTGGGACACTTCAGGGGACTAGGCGAATCTTTTTGTATTTTCCGCCGATCAATGGGGAATTGAAATTCCCTCATACTTGTGGGCAAATTTCCCTGAAGTTTGCAATGTTACACAACTTGGTTTTTGGCTTCAGCGCCTGCGTGAACCGGCGTCGTGCCAGTTCGCGTAAATACCGCCAGTTGGCGCCCGTGCCACCAAAATTGTGGAACCACGAACTGGCCTTTTTGGTAATTGAGCGCAGGCCAGCAATGATGATTTGCACCCACTGTTGCTTCATTTAATATCAACGACTTTATTATAGAATCGAAAGACCGCAAACCGGTCAGATAAAAATTGAAAACTGGGCATTGACATGATGCGCAGGCAAAATAAGATGCTAGGTAGGTCAAGGGGCCTCGCTGGCAGCTTACGGTGCCTTTCTTTCCCCTTGCCCCCTGTTTGACTAGGCATGCCATGCCTTTTTTATGTATTTGGTAGGGTGACTTCAGCAGGACATATCTTTGAGGCACTGCTTCTGTAACCTTTTAAGTAAAATGCATAGGAAAGCCATGAGGGTGTATTTTGATAGTATATTAACCAAACCTGTGAGTTGGAAGTAGAATTGAATTTGGGAGTGGTTTATTGAGTTTGAGTCATAAAAATGGGATTCCGAGAATACAACGAATTCATGCTTGGAAAGAAAGGTATATTCCTCTTGTCATGGTGTACACGGACCCAAAACACTTTGGGTCAATTTTCGTTGCCGTTTGGAATTCATTTCATGACCATGGTGGGTCAAGCCATCCATGGTGGGGCTGCCATACATGGCGTATAAAAGAGCCATTTTAGCCATGTTATGGGTTCACTCTGCCAGCTTGGTGCGCAATGCCACCGGCTCAGATTTCGGTATTTTTTGTCATGCATGTGTGTGGATGTCCCGGGTGCATGTATATTTTTAAGTCATCGAGTTTTGAGCCAACGGCCTGTAACACGGCCAATCGGCAGTTTCATTTTGGGGCCTACTACTTGAGCGGATGTTTTTTCATGTGGTCAAAGTTTGACGTGATATCTCTAAGATATCATGGAGCCGGAAGTCAAGAAAAAGCTTGTTTTGTATGTACCTGATGCGTACTTCTGAGATGAAGAAGAGTAGGACTCGCTTCGAGCCTCAATCATCTTCTTTTTGTAAACTATTTTTAATCTTGTTAACCCTTTTTCACTATGTCATTTTCATGTCAATTACCACTCATCTTTTCCCAATCATGGGCGCATTTTCCAGGCTTGGTTCTGTAGGGTAGGTAGGTAGGTCATGTTGCGACTGGGGTTGCCCCCGAAGGGGTCTTACCAAGGAGATTTTGCCCACTCACCCACAGCAGTACGTCACGGGCGGCCAGAAAGTGCCTCCCCCATGTGGGTGAAGGGCTCGGTCGCCGGGAGCAGTACCTTTCATTCACACCCAGAAACCGCTAACCCTTGACTCCTAACCAGGCCCGCCGAGGGAGCAACGTAACCACAGCCCACACCCACAGCCCACACAGCCGCCTAACCAGCCAGCTTCAGAAGCAAAGAGACACCTAACCAAACCCACCCTGGCCCATGCCCGTGTACATCAGTATGCGCGAGCCGCACTCCTAGGGCGCGACCGCCGCCACAGCACCGACGACACACGCCAGAGGACACAACACTGTTGCACCGCCGCACCAGCTGCCCGTGCCTGTGCCTGCAGTGTACGCACGCCCCTGTTTTTCTGTTCTTCTTCTGTTATTCTCTTTTCCATCAAAAAAAAAACAAAAATTAGGGGGGGAGGAGGAGGGACACAACCACCCATGGCACACGCGCACCGCACACAGCGCGCACACCGGTGAACGGGAGCCAAGTGGCCCAGGACACCGCACACGCAACACAACACACCGAGCGAGCACACCGGTGAACAGGAGCCAAGTGGCCCAGGACACCGCAGACGCAACACAGCAAACCGCGCGGGCACACCGGTGAACAGGAGCCAAGCGGCCCAGGACACTGCACACACGTAGGGCGGCCGAGGGACAGGTAAGAACCAACACCCCATGGGTCGGACGCACTGGGGCAACCCAGCCGACCCACCGGACCAGTGGCAGGAGCGGTACTCCAAGGCCACTGGTCCGAGCCCGGCCAGGCTGCATCGGGGACCATGGCAAACGTCACCCGGAGCCATGGAAGCAACCCCTGACAGGCAAGCCGGTACACAGTCCAGGAGGGGGTCGCCTGCCAAGCAGAGTGGCCCCGCAACTCAAGCCACAAGGGTGAGGCGGTCGTACCGTAGACTAGCGGGAGCAATACCCCTTGTGGTGAGAGACACTCCACACAGCTGGGCAGCCCCCAGCGCTGCCGCCCAAAGGAGGGGGCATGTGGCCCTACCCATGGACACATGTGGGGACACCCTCCCAGCTGGGACACATGGACCGAGTGGCCGCGACAATGCCTTCCCAAGCACACGCGGGAGCGGCTCAAGAGGCACCTGACATAGGGCAGTGGGAGGGACAGGACGTCCCCTTGGTAAGACCTTCTTCCTGCAATGTCAAAGGAGGCATCCCGACCTCCCGAAGATACCTACCTACGTACGTTTCATTGGGTTTTGCCCAGAGAGGTGACCCACGCTCGACCGAGGTCTCACATCCCTCTCCTTTGGGCGGATGATACGTGGGGGTGGGTCACATCGCATCACCCCATCAACCTCCGGATTCCGGGGCCCAGGGGCCAGGACCGGGCCAGAGGCCTTGTCCTGCAGGTATCACCACCTGGGTTGGTTTTCAGTACGCGTGAGACGACTTGAAGAAGCACGTGCTACAGGACTCTAATGCCGTGACGCGTGCTCACGCCTCCTGACTCGGTCGAGCTTGCGCCCTCCCGGGGGGCCGGAGGTTTCTAAGTGGTTCGTCCCTGTTGGTTGGTCAGTGGTACGATGGTCCTGTCAGCCGCTTCGTGGTGGGCTTGTTCGTCGTTGGGTCAGTTGTGCCGCCGCCGGCGCCGGCGCGTCCCGGGCCGTCGGGCAGACAACGTGTTCGGAGTTAGGCCCCTGGTGCGAGGGTCCGCACTTGCGTGGCCTGTTGTGGCGAGTCATTTGTGTTGGTAGTCAGTTTGTGTGTGGTCTGTTAGCGGTCAGGTTTCCATGGACGTGTGGTTGGTGTTTGGTTGTGTTAGTCGCCTTGCCATGGTTGCTTAGGCGGCCGAAACAGGTACACTTTTGTATCGCTTTTTTTTAAAAAAAAATACCGAGAAGTGTTGCGATTTTCTCAGTGATTTACCCCGTTTTTCTTGCCTTGATGTTTCATGAATGTCTTTTCAGTAAAAAAAGGTACTTTTTTCATGACGTTGCAACAAATTAGTCTCCTCTGTATTACTGCGTACTATGGTATGTCAGTAAAGAAGGATACGCCACTATGCGTCGTACTACGTGTAGGTTAATACACCTTATTTCTGCAACGAATTGCGAGGCCTCGCATTACAAGGATTTAATTTCAGTTGTCTTGCCAAAATTGAACGCATGCAGCATTCGAATAAGGGTCAACACAACAAATAACATTCTCTTTGGAATGCGAGGCGTCGCATTTCCGCCTGAAATATTCGAAAAAGGTGTAGTTTCGCAAATAGAAATGCGAGGCCTCACAATAATGTAGCACAAAACAATAAAATGGGCAGATCCATCAACTACACAGCATGTGCATTCCCTTTGATGCGGCGCTACTGTATGGCCGGCAATACAGGTCCCGCCGGCATCTCTAGTATTCATACTGTGGTCACTGCTGGCTTCACTGCCAAACAGCAATGGTTGCAACTCGCAACTGGGTACTGCAGTAGGGACAAACAAAAGAAATGTGGGACCAGGTGACCGTCACAAGTAACCGCGAATGTGGTGGCGCGACGGAGTTGCACGCAAAGATCGATATGCACGTCTCGCGTGTGCAGCCTGTGCTGGCAAGAAATTTTATTCACCTATAGGGTTATAAGAGCCTTGTTTTTGCGGAATTGTCCAATTCAAATACACCTTGTTGTTGCGCGCCGTGGTGTTTTCTTTGGCGCTGTGAGGTGTCGCCGTGCGCCGTGTTGTCTGGTGTGCCGTTGTGCCGTGCCTTGTTGTGCCGGTTTTGCCGTGCTGTCAGGCCCTGTGCCCCCCTGCCTGCTGCTGCCCTTGCTGTCTGGCTGTGCCCTGCGTCCTGTCACGTTTTGCCGCGTCCTGCTGTGCGTGTAGTGCTGTGCTGCGCTGCGCTGGTGCTCTTGCGTCTTGCTGTTCGTTCTGGTCTGCGCTGCTGCCGTTGCCTGGTGCTGTGGTGCTTTTTTGTGTGCTGTGCTCGTTCTTTTGGCGTTCTGTGCTGCGGTGGTGTTGCCCTGCTGTGTGGTGTGGTGCGTCTTGGTGCCCTGGTGCCCCGTGCTGTATCCTGGCGTGCAGCAAGAGCATGGCTGTCAACTTACGTGTTGCCGGCCGTACTTGGTGATGGCGACATGTTGGTTGAAGGAGTTGTCATTGCAAAGAGTTAACCGCCTTTCCCCGAGGGCCGCTCCCCTAAGCTGACGCTACGATTGGCAGAGGGGAACGGGGGGGGGAAGGGAGGTACATGGAGAAGGAAGAAAAAGGAGGAAACGAGGTGCAGGGACGCGGCGACATAGAAGAATTTTTTTTCGAGTTTTACGCGCTGCTCACGTCCGTTTTTCTTTGCGCCTATGGCTACTTAGACGACGAGGAGGACGTCGCTATGCTCCTGTGAGCGTCACGGTGCTTACGGCGTTAGCTATTCACTCATTCAAAATCGAAAAAATTTCCGTTTCGTTTTTACGCGTTTCGCATCGCGCTTTTTGGCCTATGCGTTTTTTATGTTGATTAGCTTTATTTTCAGCTATTTAGAAACTTTTTTTGTCGTGTTTTACCTACCGTTTCTTTTCATTAGGTGTTAGGTGTTAGGTGATAAAAAAGCTAGAGATAGTATGTTGAGCTGCTATGATGCATGAATCAACACAGAAGTCTCCTGTGTTTACAACATCTTTCTCGGTTCTAGCTTGTCATGTATTTGGGCAGTGGAAGATGCGTTCGCGTGTTCTGTGTATGGGTGCGTGCGTGTTGCGATTCCCGTAAACAGAATATAGAAGGTATTGAGGTGTAGTATGAAATGTGTTGTTTTCTTTTTGACTGTTTATGTACAGATAATGTGGATCACATTACGTAATCAATTATTGAGTTGTTGGAGTTTGCTGTGCTGAAATGAAGATCGCCACCCCTTATTTGGAAGTCAAAATTAAAACTTAGAAAAAGACAAGTAGGATTACAATCAACATCTCGAAAAACGTGACGGGGACTAGATGAGTAGGTATAGCTGGGTGCGATCAGCCGCTGTGGATAAGTTCAGCTGTTTGGAGATCAGCTCGCAGTTGCCTGTCGCGCGCGCTGGGGACCTGTCCCAGAACGAAAAAAAAAAATAGGTAAAACACGACGAAAAAAGTTTCTTAATGGCTGAAAAAAAAGTTAATTAGCAGAAAAGACGCTTAGGCCAAAAAACGCGCTGCGAAACGCGTAAAAACGCGACGAAAAATTTTTCGATTTAAAATAGGTGAATAGTTAGCGGCGTAAACACTGTAACGCTTGTAGGACCCTAACGCCGTCCCTCACGGCGTCTAACTAGCCGTAGGCGCAAAGAAAAACGCGTCGCGAGCAGCGCGGAAAACTCGAAAAAATCTTTTTTCTAAGCCGCCGCGTCCCTTCGCCCTGCTTCCCTTCCATTTCTTTCCTTCTCCATGCACCCACCTCGCTTCCCTCGTGCCCCCCCTCACTCCTTTTCGTCAGATTAGGCGACCGGCCCTGGGGGAGAAGCGGTCAGCCCCTTGCAAGCAAGACCACCATCTTCGCGGCCGCGTGGCAACACGTAAGTCGGAAATTTCACCTTGGTATTGCTGCTTGCCTGCGTGCGTGAGTTGCGTAGAGTTTGATTTTCTAAGGAGAAACATTTGAATTTTTGGTTTTCAGAAAGTTTTCAAAGGCACAGAAAAACAGCAGGGGTTTTTAGCAAAGGAGAAGAGGACAAAAGGAAAAACAAACACCAGCAGCGCAGACAACCGCACAGCACAGCCCACCAGCACAACACCGCAAGGCAGCACAGCATCGCAGGACACAGCACAGGGCGCAGGACACCACAGGACAAAGCACAGCACAGCAAGACAGCACGACACACCAGAGCAGCACCACCACACCGCAGAACGCCCAGGGAGACACCACAACACACAGGGACACGCCACAGCACGAGGCACCAACAACAGCGCAGACCAAACCGGAACCGAACAACACGACGCGCAGCACAACACAGCACCGCACTAAAGCGGTAGGGTTGCCTCCACCCTACCCGCTGGCGCCACAGTGATAGTGGTGCTTGGGGATGCTAGATTTCAGCATCTCCCATTGAGATCTCACTGATTTCTTGGGATATTTTTGTAAAATACCCCAGAAATCGTCATTTTTGGGCTGGCGCCGACCTTCGCTGCCTGCGCGTCGCAGCCCCAGATCGAAGCTCTATTTCTCGATTTACGAAGATTTAAATCAATTTTATTATTGATTTATCGTTTTCAGAATTATAGAAATGAGCTGTGACCATTTTAGCGGCGTTCCGCGAGGGTCAATTTTTGACGAAATTGGTCACGTAAAAGATTTTTGCGGAAAATCCTGAGGCGATCCCAGGAATCAGCCAGGCGCGCAAGGCGTGGCCCAACAGTGGCCCTCCTCATATATAATATGAATTGGGGAAGAGACGCCCCGTGTTGGCTACACAACGCGTTGGGAGAGACACGCGAAAAGAGTGTTTTCAACTCAAAAAACACTGTATTTCACTGTTTTTCGCCCAAAAACCACTGTTTGGTCCAGTTTGCGCAGGATCTCAGTGGAGATCCTGATGGCGACGACTCGTAGCCGTCAGTTTTTCTGATGGCGGCGACGCCGCCGCCTTCATTTCGACCTCTTTTCTAAGCTTTTTTTTAGTTTAGATGTGATACATGTACATAATACTAGTCTACATGTCTCCTTTGTTTACATATACCTTGATCTCTTGCCTAGGACGCCAGATTGTTTCATGGCCGAGGCAAGGATCACAGAATTCTTTGGGGAAACCCAAACTGATGGTACTTCAGCACGAATTTCAAGAGAAATTCTTGGATTTTAATGGGATTGGGGTTGTGGTTGCCAAGGGAAGCTTGGAAGTATCTCCGTGCCCACCCCCTAACCTCTTCAGCACACACAGGGAAAAGACACAAACCAACACCACCAGCAAAGGAAAACGGACAGCAGGGCGCCACAGCACGGCACCGGCAGACAACCACGGGCCACCAGACCAAGCACCGCACCACACGCACAGCACAACGCAAGCGCACCAGCACAGCGCAGCACAGCACCGCACAGAGCGAAGAGGACAGGGCACGCACAGCACGACACCCCAGAACACACACAGCACAAAGCACAGCGGCGAACAACAGCACGTACCAACACGCCACGACAAAACACACACAGCACAAAGCACACAGTGCGGGGGAACACCGCAAAACGCAGTGCCGCACATCGCAGGCCCCAGGGCGACGGGCAGCGCCAGAGAGCACGGCACAACAAGCAGCGGCACCAACCGAGCGCAGCAAAACAACACAGCACACAACAGCACAATAACAGGCGACACAACGCGCAGCAGCGCAGCGCAGCACAGCAACCCGGGACACACAGCACAGCACAACACATGGCACACAGCACCGACCGGAAGCAACGAAAACCGCGAGACACAAAAGGGGGGGGGGGGGGGGCAGCAACCACCTGGGAGCAGCCAACGGCCAGACGGGAGGCACGAAAGAGGCGAGAACGCACGGAGAGCCGAGAAGCGGGAGGCCAACAAAGCAAACAACGCGCAGCGCCGAGGCCCAAGGCACCCGGGGCCGGCTACCAGAGAAAGCCGGAGAAAACGGGGGGGGAAAAAAAAAAGAACGGAGCACATAGCGGCAGGGGGGGGGGGGCAGCAACCACCAAGGAGCAATCAACGGCTAGGCGAGACACAGAAAAAAGGAGAGAGCGCACGGAGGGCCGAGAAGCGGGAGGCTCACAAAGCAAATAAAACACAGCGCCAAGCCCCAGGGCACCTGGGGCCTGAAACCAAAGAAAGCCAAAGACAACGGGGGCGCACGCAAAAAAACAAAAGGGGGCACCGAGCGGCGGCAACGAAACACGCCAGACACAAGAGAAGGGGGGGGGGGGCAAGCACCAAGGAGCAGCCAACGGCCAAGCAGGAAAAGAAAAAAACGAGAGCGCACAGAGAGCCGAGAGGCGGGAGGAAAAAGGAAAAAAAAACGCAAAGCACAGCGCCAAGGCCCAAGGCAACCGGGGCCGGGAACCGGAGAAAGCGAGAGACAACGGGGGCGCGGACAAGAGGAAAAAAAACAGAAGGCACGGAGCGGCGACAAGAAAAACCGCGAGACACAAAAGGGGGGGGGGGCAACCACCAGGCAACAACCAACAGCCAGGCGGGCAACACAAAAGGAGCGAGAGCGCACGGGAAGCCGAGAAGCGCGAGGCCAACAAGACAAACAACACACAGCGCCAAGGCCCAGGGCACCCAGGGCCGGAAAGCAAAGAAACCAGGAGACAAAGGGGGCGCGCAGAAGACGGCAACGAAAAAAAGAACAAGGACCAAGACAGGGGCAACCCCAGCCCGGAGGGGGCCAAGCAAAGCAGAAAGCCAAAGCGGCCAAAGAAAAAGGTGAGGTGCACCAGAATGCGCCCCGGAGGCCGGCCTGCCCGACTCGGCCAAGAAGAGCAAGCACACGCACACACCCGCGGGACCCGGGCGTGGCGTCCTCCGACCATCAAGGGGCGGTGTCGGCGTCCACACAAAACGGCCCTGGTGCACCAGCTGAGTCCCCCGTTGAACGACGGACGGTACGGGAAACCGGACGCGTCAGTGATCGGGTCCACACACGCCAACGAGCGCAGCGCACGCAGCCCAAGACCAACGCCGGAGGGACCCGCCAGGGACAACCGCATCGCGGGCCCCAGAACGGGTACGCCGCAGAGAGAGCCCAGCGCCCCCGCCTCGGCGGGGGCCAGTGGCAGGCACAATGAGCCCGGTTCTCGGCCGGCCTCCGCGTGCCCCGCGCAGCCGCCCAGTAGAGCCGGGGGCGCAAGCCCCCGGGGTCGGGAAAGGCACCACGGCGTCGGGAAAGCCCACCAGAGCACCGAGAGCGACCAGACCGGATGAGGCGCGGCGCACCACGTGGGGCCACGAGGCACGCCAGAGAGGCACGCCGCCCGCCACAACCAAGGCACACGGACAGGTGCCAAGCAGCGACGGCTGCCGGGTGCCACAAACCTGGAGAGCGCGCACAACACGCAACGAACCACGGCACAGGAACAGGTGCCAGGCAACAGCCGACCCACATACCACAAACCCAAGCCAGGAGTGGCGGGGCGCAGCGGAAACCCGAGCCTAAACACACACATCCACACCGCACACCCCAGCCAGGAGTGGCGGGGCGCAGCCGAAACTCGAGCCCAAACACACACACCCACACCGCGCACCCCAGCCAGGAGTGGCAAGGTGCAAGCGGAGCGCGCACACGAGCACACACACAGCCCAACACCCCAGCCAGGAGTGGCGGGGCGCAGCCGAAAGCCGAGCCCAAACACCCACACCCACACCGCACACCCCAGCCAGGAGTGGCGGGGTGCAAGCAGAGCGCGCACACGAGCACACACACAGCCCAACACCCCACCCAGGAGTGGCGGGGCGCAGCCGAAACCCGAGCCAAAGCACACACACCCAAGCCGCACACCCCAGCCAGGAGTGGCAACACCCCAGCCAGGAGTGGCGGAGCGCAGCCGAAACCCAAGCCCAAACACACACACCCACACCGCACACCCCAGCCAGGGATGGCGGGGTACAGGGGGGGAACGCACAGGAGCACACACACACCCCAACACCCCAGCCAGGAGTGGCGGGGCGCAGCCGAAACCCGAGCCCAAACACACACACCGACGGCGCGCACCCCAGCCAGGAGTGGCAGGGTACAGGCGGAGCGCCCACACGAGCACACACACAGCCCAACACCCTAGCCAGGGGTGGCGGGGCGCAGCCGAAACCCGAGCCCAAGCACAGGCACCCACGCCGCACAGCCCAGCGAGGAGTGACAGGGTGCAGGGGGAGCAGACACGCAAAAAAAAACGCACACCCCAACAGCCCAGCCAGGAGTGGCGGGGTGCAGCCGAAACCCGAGCCCAAACACACACAACCGCACCGCACACCCCAGCCAGGAGTGCCGGGGTACAAGGGGAGCGCCCACACCAGCACACACAGACCCCAACACTCCAGCCAGGAGTGGCGGGGCGCAGCCGAACCCCGAGCCCAAACACTCACACCCACACGACACACCCCAGCGAGGAGTGGCAGGGTTCAAGCGGAGCGCCCACATGAGCACACACACAGCCCAACACCCCAGCCAGGAGTGGCGGGGGGGAGCTGAAGCCCGAGCCCAAGCTCACACACCCACGCCGTGCACCCTGGCCAGGAGTGGTGGGGTACAGGGGGAGCAGGCACACAAACACGCACACCCCAACACCCCAGCCAGGAGTGGCGGGGTGCAGCCGAAACCCGAGCCCAAAAACACACACCCCCTCCGCACACCCCAACCAGGAGTGGCGGGGTAGAAGGGGAGCTGGCACACAAACACGCACACCCAACACCCCATCCAGGAGTGGCGGGGCGCAGCCGAAACCCCGGCCTAAATGCACACACCCACACCGCACACCCCAGCCAGGAGTGGCGGGGTACAAGGGGGCCACACACGCGAGCACACACACACCCCAACACCCCAGCCAGGAGCTGCGGGGCGCAGCCAAAACCCAAGCCCAAGCACACACACCCACGCCGCGCACCCCGGCCAGGAGTGGCGGGGTACAGGGGGAGCAAGCACGCAAACACGCAAGGCCCAACACCCCAGCCAGGGGTGGCGGGGCGCAGCCGAAACCCCAGCCCAAACGCACACACGCACACCGCACACCCCAGCCAGGAGTGGCAAGGTACAAGCAGAGCACGCACACCAGCACACACACACCCGACCACCCCGGCCAAGAGGGGCGGGGTACAAGCGGAACGGGCACACAAACACACACACACTCCAACACCCCAGCCAGGAGTGGCGGGGCGCAGCCGCAACCCGAGCCAAGGCACCCACGCCCGCACCATACACCCCAGCCAGGAGTGGCGGGGTACAAGTAGAGCGCCCCCACAAACACAAGCGCACCCCAACACCCCAGCCAGGAGTGGCGGGGCGCAGCCGAAACCCGAGCCCAAGCACACACACCCACGCCGCATGCCCTGGCCAGGAGGGGCGGGTACAAGCGGAGCATGCACATAAGCACACACACCCCCCAACACCCCAGCCAGGAGTGGCGGGGCGCAGCCTAAACCCGAGCCGAAGCACACGCACCCACGCCGCACACCCCAGCCAGGAGTGGCGGGGTGCAAGCGGAGCGCGCACACAAGCAGACACAAACCCCGACACGCCAGGCAGGAGTGGCGGGGCGCAGCCGGAGCCCGAACCCAACCACACACACCCACACCGCACACCCCAGCCAGGAGTGGCAGGGTACAAGCGGAGCGCACAAAGAAGCGCACTCACACCCCAACAAGAAAAGTTTATAGTGGTTTCAGCACTGTGTTTTGCCTCTCCTGCTGCTTGCTGCTGGTGTAGGGTTTCCTGCTGCTTGTTTTGGAAGATGAAATCCTTTTGTTTGCAGAAACCAAGTCCATCCAGGATAACCCAAGCCAGAGGTATGCAAGGAGAAGAGAATCAGGATCAAAGCATGAAGGGCTGCAGTGTAAACAGTGAAAGATGAAAGGATATTCACAGAAACTGCAACTCAGGTCAAATCGGAATGCATATTCACAAAGATAGCTGAAATGTTTTGAAAAAGAGTTGGAAAACTGCCCCATGGTCACTCTATCCCCATAGTGCCATCTCAGGAGATGTGCACTCTTTGTGTTGGGTCCCATATGTGCTGAGGTGGCAGGGCATGTGGCGATGAGGTCACTGCCATGTCACATGGGATCTTCCTACTTAGCTAGGCTGACCAGGAATTGAACCCAGGACCTCTCAAAAAGAGGTGCCCAGCCCCCTAGGGTGCATACCACTAGGATAGCTAAGAATTCATGGAAAAACATAGATAAATTCATAGGCTCTGCCTTGGATATGTCAGTTCTCAGTCAACTCAGGAAAAGATGATTTGCCCCACATTGAAAGGGGATTAAGGGGTCCACTCCATATCCTGATTGGGTGTTTGGTTCCATAGGTCAAAATGTGTCATCACCATTTTTGGGTGGGCCAATACTAAGATAGAAATGCGTGGATGCTCAGTGCATCCCTAATACAACTAGAGTATGCCTCAAAGCATTGGAAAAGCACTTTTTCTTACTCCCCCTTTGTGCTGTGCTGGCCACCACTGTCGCATTTTGGGAAAGAGGGAATTTTTCTTGGTCTTTCCTTGGTTTCCACATCTACTTTAAAATACCTATAGTTTCCCTCACACAGAAAAATGGGCGCTCACCATGGCTGGCGCTCTTTTGCTGCTCTGTTTGTAACATTTCCTACAGAAGACTCAGCGCTCATGGCGCTGCCGGGGCTCCTGTGGCTTGGTTGGATTAGTTTGGGAGCATGCCAAAACATGTGAATGGGCATCCCTCCCTCCAAGACGCAGCGCGACACAAACCCAACGCAAGACACAATATACACACTCGCATGGGTTCTCGTAAACCTGCTGGCGACCTGTGACCTGTCTTAGGGCGAAGGGAGTCGTGAAAAAATTAAATTGCCCCTTGGTGGGGTCTTGGGTCCTGCTCAGTCTCTCCAGGCACCTGCGTTTCGGCCCGAACACGGCCTACTCAGCGAGGCTGCGCGTGGGTATCTGCAGAGGCAGGAATGGGAGAATTATGGACGAATCCATGCAAAAACGAAGCGACGACACCAAAGTCTGTCAAATGACGGCCTAGAATTTTTCTAAGACGACACACCTGAGCAGAATCCAATTGTGCATCAGAAGCACATTTTTATAAAAATTATCGTCATCTCTAGATTTTTTAAATCCAGAAATTCATACGCATAAAAAGGCGGCGCGCAGGAGCGGCTCCTAGCGAAGCGCCAGAAAATGAAGAAATAATGGAATTATAAACATATGTCTCACGTAGTCTTGAAAATGACGAGACACACATTAATAAATAAACATACAGATTCCACCTACACTAATAGAAGTGTCAAAAATTCAAGGATTCGAAAATCAACGAAAAGACTTCAATGAATCAGGTATAAACTACAGGTATGCTCGTTCCGTATGCCGCATACACATTGCTCGTCTCGTGTCTCCGTGAACGAGTCTTGTAGCAGCGCTAACAACGATAGGACGCGATAGAGGGATTGATTAGAAAGATTGCAGATGATTAGAGGTCAGATCAGGGTGATTAGACATACACACAAGTGCATAGCAACGTTCTTCCTGTGCGCCCCTCATCTGCTCTCTCTCTCCAGCGGTAGGTAAGGTGAGTAAGCCAAGGTGGGGCCACCCCCTGGTGGAGTCGTGATTGAGGTTAAGATGGGCAGGTTTGCCCACGCTACTCTCGCATGCTCGCGCAATCACACACGCATTAAAAGGTAGGCCACGCGAAGTGCGCACGGTAAACCTTGTTTAGGCTAACCAAGGGCCACTCGGTACGTTCTTTAAGAGAACCTGAGGAGTCCCTTAAAGCTTGCTTGCTTGACAGGGGTAGCTGATTCTTCAGCGTGTTTGCGGACAGTGTATTATAGGTCACTCTGAGAAGCGTATAATACGTGGAGAGTGGCTTGGTTCCTCCGCCGCAAACGCCCCTTCATTTGCCTTTGCTTTACAGGTGGGCAGGTAGGGTGATTGGTGCAGCAGCATACCATTTTTTTCATGCCCTGCTAAACAAGGGCGCAGATCACACAAACAAGTAACTCCCCTCTGCCTGTGGCAGAGCAGGGAGTCGGACTCCATCGACATCTGTGCCGTGCACGCAAGAGTACCTCTTCCCTCCAAGCCCTAGCAGGGGAAACGCGTTGTGGCGTCCCCTGTTAGGCCACAGTTGCTTAGCAGAGCTGTGTTCTCTTGTCTTCTTCACAGGAGGGTCGCTAGGACCCACGACATGTTCTTCAACAACACCAAGTAGTGTGTGCGTGTAGGAGTGGTAGTCCTAGTTCGGGGCTTGAGCCAGTTGCCCCAGTGCTCGCCCACCAGGATGGTGCCACTGTAGGGTGTGTAGGACCTGTAGTGCGTGTGTCACTGTCCCGGCCGTTCCCTGCAATTTTAGCAGGGTTGGTGGGCGGTGGCAGTGGTTAGGTCAGTGTTTTGGCCATTTAGCAAAACGGCGTTTTCATGCCTTCATAGCTTTTGGCTACCCCTCCCTGTAGTAGAAAGATAGGTAGGGAAAACAATACCTGGATTAGTACGCTGGGTATTCCCCAAAGGTTTTGCGCCAGCACAAAAATTGGGCGCTTAGGGGAGGGGAGACCCGGGGCGTACCCCGTGGCATCAATAAGCCAACCCTCAAGGTTTAGCAAGCGTGCAGACGTGGGTATAATTAGGACACCATTTCTGCGGCTTGCTCTCAGGACCTTAGGAATAGCACACTCACACATACGCTTTGGCAGGTAAGGGTAAGGTTCAGTCCCTAGCTTTAGTCTTGGAGGCAAGCGTCTCAGAGAGCCTAAGCAACTCACCAAGGTTGTTCTGGAACAATCAGTCAACCAGAACTGAGTTTAGGCGTCCCTCAGGTAGAACAAATGCACAGAAATGCTCCCAGGTGGCCTCTTCGACTCCAAACCCTTCCCAGAGGGTGAGGAAGCGCCAACCCTGGCGATAGCGGTGGCGTAGGACAGACTTCACCAGGTAGAAGCCCTCCTTAGCCATCTCCTCGGCGTTCATGTCGGGGAGTTCACCATCAACTTCCATAGGGCTGCCAGCCCCTTGTAGGTCCAGAGCGGCGATTTCTTCGTTCAGCTCCCACTCCTCCCCACAGAGGTCTTCAGGATCATAGTAGCGCTTCAGGTGTTGAGCAGCGCACACCAGGGTCCCCCTTAGACGGGGAGAACACAGCACGGTGATACGGTGTCCATCCACTGATAGAATCTTGTACAGCCCGAAGTATGGGTCATCGCTGGTAGAGCGTGGCCAGGCGGGTAGTCGACTGTGGTGCACCAGCACCCAGTCCCCCTCTTGGTAGGTGGCCGGTACTCGGTGCTTGTTCTTCTTGTTCCACTGACGCTCCCTCACTCTCTGGAGCATAGCCTTGGCCTTGTCCACCTTCGCTTGTTGCTCTTGGACCCATTCACCCACAGAAGAATGGGTGTCCTCTGGATAGGGGGCATGTAGGAACCATGCCGGGCGCCCTAGGAATAGCTCATGGGGCGAGTAGCCAGTAGCTGAACTCTCTTGGGAGTTCATCATCAAGGACATGACGGGGAGTAGTCTCACCCAGTCTCTGGTGCGTTCAGTTTTGCACCATATCCTTACATTCTCCTTGAGGACACGGATTTGTCGCTCACATAGGGGGTTGCTCGTGTGAGATTAGGGAATCCCCGTAGACACCTGGACATTGAGGGATCTCAGGACCCTCTTGTACCAACAGGTATCTGAGCGTACTCGTACGTCCTCATCGGAGTTGATCTCCTTGGGCGCCCCATAGACACAAAACCACTCCTCCAGGAGTATCTTGATAGTCTCCTCCCCGGTGATGTGCTTGGTACATGGGAACACCCTGGTGAACTTGGTCAACCCACAGGTTACCACGAGGGCGAAGTCATAGCCCCCGAACTTCGTCATCTCCGTGTAGTCCACGTATAGAACACTGTTAGCACAGTGAGGGATGGGCAGGGTCGAGTAGAGACCTCTGTCCCTGATATCCCCTGGTTTACAGGACCTGCACGGGCACTTGTCCACGATAGGCTGGAGGCTTTTCCGCAGTTGGTCGTCAGTCCACGTAGTGTGGAACCATTGCTTGAACAGCCTCAGGGTACGGTCAGCACCCACATGACCACTGGACCCATGGGTCCACTTCAGCAGCGCTGGGACTCGGTCACTAGGCACCACGATGCAGTCCTCGTGCCAGAGGTAGCTCTTGTCCCTCTTCCACTGGTCTTGGTTGACCAGGAGGGGTTCAAGGCGTTTCTCCAGGCGCTTGTGGATATCCCCGAACTCCTTCAGGTACTCCGATTGTTGGAGTCCATCCAGGGGGCGTATCATCGTCATGTTGAGGTCCAAGTGGACGTCCATGCGGCGGAACGCCTCCTTAGCCAGCGCTTCAGACCGGGCACCAATCAGGGCGTCGAAGTTGTTGCGGCTGATGTAGTCGGCACACTCGTTCTTCACTCCCTGGTCATGGTGTACCGTCAGCCGTAGTTGACTGAGGTAGGTCCACCAGCGCCGTAGCTTGGCCTTCTCAGGTGGGGGACCCTTCTGGAAACTGCGGACAGCTTCTTGGTCGCACAGCCAGACCACAGGGTTACTCCCCAACAGTCGTGCTTGTGAGGATAGCACCAGCATACCCGCGAGCAATTCCTGCTCATAGGTGGACTAGTTCCCCCTGGCCTGGTTCCACTTCCAGTTCCAGTGGCCCAGAGGTACTAGGACCCACTTGTCGTCAGGGTAGCTGTGCTTGAGGGTTCCATCTTGGTTGAGACCTTCCGTCCCCCATTGGGAAATGGCGGAGTGGAACTCCTCCTTCTCTAGTGCTTGCCATTGGAACAACGTTCCACCACCGCCCACATTGCTGGCGTTGGTCACCAGGATAATCTCCCTTTGTGCTCTAGGCACGCCGAAGCACTTAGCGTTGGCTACCTTGTCTTTGAGCTCGTCAAACGCTTGTTGCTCTTGTGGGCCCCAGCGCCAAGTAGTACTCTTCTTGATCAAGTCCGTCAGAACGGCGCTGGTGTAGGTGACGTTTTTGATGTGGCGGCGATAGAAGTTGCACGCCCCAATGAAACTGCGTACATCATGAAGTCCTTTCTTGGGGTCTTCGTGTCGTACCTTGGCACCCATCAGGGGTTTGGCCTTAGAGGCCGCTGGGGTCCACCACCCATAGCCAACGTCAAACCCCAGGTACTGCATGGTCTCCTGCATGAACTCACACTTCTCCAGCTTGAGTCGTGTATGGTTCTCCTGGCAGACCGCAAAGAACTCACCCAAGAGGATTAGGTGATCCTCCTGGGTATTGGTCCCGAGGCATACATCGTCGATGTGAGCCTCCATCTAGGCACCACGGGATATGAGCTCCTGCACCTTAGGTCTCCTTCGTAGGATGGACAAGATCTTGTTCATCAGCTCTTGGAATAGAGCGGGTGCGTTAGCCACGCCAAACGGCATGACCTTCCACTTGAACACCCTCCCCTGAGGGCCGAAGAAGGGCAGTAGTTCCTGTGCGTTGGGCGTCAGGTCCACTTGCCAGAATCCGCTCCTCTTGTCCATTTTGGTCTTGTAGCGACAGGAGGCTATCTTCTCCAGGGTAGACTCCATATTGGGAGTAGACCGTGAGTGGTTCAGCGTCTTCTTGTTCAGCTCTCCGTAGTCCACTACCAGCCGTTTGGCTGTAGGCCCAGGTTTAGCCACCAGGAAACAGGGGCTGCAGTGTAGGGGGTAGTCCCCGTCCTTGTACTCCAGGACTAGGCCAGCGTCGATACATTCTTGTATCTGTCGCTCAATCTCGTCGGCCTGCTCTTCAGGAGCTGGATAGGGTCTCCTCCGGATCTTGTGACCCACGAACTTGGGTTTCAGCTTGAGGTCCATCTGTACCAGCTTGTCACATGAGGCTGGAGGGGGTAGTTCTCCGAACACCTCCAGATAGGTCCTTATAAGCTTCTGTACCCGCGGGTCCAATATCTTGATCTTGTCCTCCATGTCCTCGTCAGAGTGTAAGTTGCTTGCCCCCTGAGTAATAGACGTCGGGAGGTCGTCCTCCACCGACTCTTCGCCCGTGGTTGTGTCCTTCAGCCCTTGGTAGGCATATAGAAGGTCTTGTTCAACCATCTCCGGTGGACGATGGCAACATAGGCACGCTCGAGGGGGTTCACATACACATTCCTCCGAGAGGTCGTCCTCCTCTGGGGTCCTCACATGGGCGCCCCACACGCTCTTCATGAGCTTAAGATCTACCTCCCCTTGCCAGGTGGTGATCTTCTGTTCGAGGTCCTCCTTCAATTGGGATAGGTCTCCCATACGTCCTTGCTTCAGTGGCCATGAGCTGCGGGTAGGCTTCGCGTAGCATAGCGTTTTCGCCACCAACTTCCTCTTGGAATCCACATACTCCCTGAGCCTGGATCGAGGGTCCAGCTCCTCGTCCACGGGGTCTCCCACCCTCATGGAGAGTAGGGGTTTTAGTGGGGCGACGTACTCGTCGTTCTCCACTTCCTCCACACAAGTCTGCACGAAGAAGGCGTCGTTTTCAGTTTCGTCATCTGAGTGGATAGAGCTAGGTAGCTCAGATAGTCCACACTCAGAGACTCCATCAGGAACAGGTACATGGCAGGGAGAGTTGGGGGCGTTGGTGTCAGTCACGACGTACTCATCTCCTCCGGGTGTAGTCTCAACAGCATCTTGAGGTCGTAGGCGATCCTTCAAGTCACCCAAGGCGAGTCCATCGCTTTCTCGTTGTATAGCCTGGACCAGAGTCGGGTCCAGATCCTCCCAGGGAATGGAGGTAAGACCCACGTCCACCACGCTAAGCATACTCCCCCATCCGGGCTTCCCAATAGGCGTCTTGCGTCCCAGAGGCACGTAGATGGCCTCATCGGGCAAACGAACAGAGCTGATAGTCAGCCTGTCCAGGAGGTCTCGCCAGTACTCGTTGCCCCCATGGGCTCCCCAATCGGGGGAACACAGGACCATACGGGAACGTTCCAAGGCCACCTTGGTCAGCACCTTCCCCAGCTCACTGAACCTGGGGTTCCCGTAGGCCATCCCGAAAGAGGGCCAGTAAAATTTGTAGCTGCAGTTCTCCCCCTTGCTGCAGTAAAGGTCCAGTACATGCTGCTTGTCGCTGGCGAACAACTCCACCCTCAGGTCTTCTCGAGAGTAACCCAACTCCTTCAGACCTTGGTCTAGGACTTCCCCCAATAGCTGATAGTCCTCAGTTTTGGAGGCCGCCATCATGTTCGAGGGCTGCTCCTTTGATAGCCTCAGGTAACTCGAGGTATGTTCCGACTGCTCCAGTGGCACAGACTCTCTGCCACTGCCGTGGTCCACGTAGAGGAGGTAGGGCGCTTGCAGCGTCAGGGATTGTATCTGGGAGTGCTGTACGAAGAAGTCAGTACCCAGTACAAAGTCGAAGGCCTCAGTGTCCATCACATAGAACCGATGGGCGATAGTCCGGGAGCCCATAGGTACCTCCACTTCACAGTCCCCGCAGCTGTGCACCACATGTCCATCCCCCATGCGTCTAGCAGCTATGGTCATGGTGTTCTTCAGGCTCCTACAAGGTAAAAGTTTCTTGGCCACGATAGATATGGTGGCGCCAGTGTCCAATACCCCCAGGTATTCGCGTCCCCCTAGTCGGATACGTACGCAAAACACCAGGTCTTGGGTGCCACCAGAGCGTCCCCGTCAGAACTCCGCGGGACAGGTCACCTCGAACCCCTTGTTCCGCAATTTGCGGGCCATCCTCATGAAACGGCTCTTCTTCTTAGTGTTGCCGTCATCACCACCTTCATGCTCACGCTTGGCTCCTTGTTCTTGCTGGGCCTGCGTTTGTGAGCGTGTGGTAGGACCAGTCTGCCCTCCAGAGGGCTCGGAGTTCCCCCCTGGATTAGGGTTGGGGTTGCCTCCGTTCTTGTCCTTGTTCTTGTTGTCGGGCTGGCGGTTAGCGCCTCCTCCTCGCCCACCTTGACCCTTGTCTTGCCCTTGACCACGTCCTTTCGACTTGCCCTTGCCGGAGTCGTTGCCTTTGCCTTTGCCTCCACCTTTGCCTGAGCTCTTGCCAGGATCTTCACCCTTAAGCTTCCCCGATAGGCGTTGCTTATGGTAGCACTCATCCTCGTAGTGCTTCCGCTTCCCGCAGAATGCACACGTGATGGTGCACCTGTAATGATCCGGCAGCTTAGCTTTGGCGCCGGTGTTCTTTTCCTGCTGCTTCCCCTGGACTACGAAGCAGTCTCGCTGCTCGCAGTCAGGGGCGTGCTGCAGGTGGCCCTGCTCGTCCCTGGCATCACACCAGAATAGCTCCTTCACGTTCTCCATGATACGGGCGTGGGCGTGTTTGGGGGTAGTCCCCTGCCGAGGTCGGGACCCTTGGTACCCTTTCCCATTGCCTCCAGAACCTCCACCACCAGGACGGTAGTTGTTCAAGTGCTGGTCGCTCTCCTTCTCCAGCGCCAGCTCCAGGAGTAGCACGCATAGATCCTCGTAGCGGAGGGATCTAGCCTTGCGCTCCGCAGTCGAACGGCACTCGTCCCATAGCTCTCGAGGGATCTTGGCCACCAACCAGAACAGCAGGTTGTCGCTGCTGTAGGAACCGGGCGTCAGTCGTCCAGCCCAGTGATCCAGGTCAGCCAACAGCTCAGAGACCCTGCCAGGTTTGGGGTTGTTGGGCAGCACGGGCAGGTTCTGGATCTCGGCCCTGAAGGAGAGGTCGGTTTCGTAGGTCGGGTACTGCCTCTCCAGGGCAACCAACACATCGGCAAAGGTGGCGGAGTTAGTCATGATCTGCCTGACCTGCCTCTCCAGGTACTTGGTCTTGCAGCACTGCAGGAGCAGATCGCACTTCACTCGCCCACTAGCGTGGGTTTGGCCGGTCAGTCGTAGAAACTGGCCAAAATTCTCAGCGAACTCGCTTAGGTCCTTGCCTGTGAACTCAGGCAGGTTCACCACGATCTTGGAGGTGGCAATAGCCTTCGCCTCCTGAGACCTGCGTCCCTCAGGGCGTCGGGTCTTCTTCTTCTTCTTCTTCTTCTTCTTCCCCTTCGGATCCTGGGGGTCCTCCGGGTCATTGTCCTCCGAGGGCGAAGTTGAAGTCATCGACAGCGGCTCATCGTCGGAGAGGTCTCCGCCTAGATCGCTAGAGCCATAAGGCTCCACGTCCACCATTGCCATTAAGGCTGTCAGCCCCAGCCGGTCCAGCTCGGCCCTCTCAGAGTTCGTCACGTGGCTGTAGGGCGGCTGGGCCGTTCTCGGGACGAAAGGACTTCTCGGTATAGCTGCAGGTGTCGGCATCGGTCGGCTCCTCAGGCTCCCCAGGGTATTTGTCAGCCCTGCCGCCAGGTGGTTAGCCTGTACTCGGTGGGGCGACATTCCCACCGTAGTAGGTGACGCTTGGGGCAAGATCATCAGGGGCTCCAGTTTCTCACGGATCTCTTGAGTGAGGTCGCCTACGATTTTTGAAGTGGCTCCTCGGAGCACCTCGTTGATCTCCGACCGCGTCAGGGACCTGTTGGAGGATCTTCCCGATCCTCTACTCGTGCCACCAAGAAATTCAGGTCCTCTCCTCAACCCACTCAAGGTTGCATACCCAGGTGCATACCCAGGAACATCCACATAGGTTCCAGTAGCGGGTAGTGGATGGGGATATTCTGCCGCATACCATCGCGGCGCAGAGCTGGAAGCCACTGGCTCACTGGCAGTAGTTGCCTCATGGAGCGCAGTGGTAGGTGGGCCCATACCATAGGCGGGGTAGGGAGGCATGCCAGTAAAGCCTGTGCCCTCTGCCATAGGCGGGTTGGTTATGGGAGTGGATGTTGCAGCGGCTGGGAGTGTGGTGGTTATAGGAGAGGGTGATGCGTGGAGGCCAGAAGCGCTTGGTGCGCCTTCGAAGGTAGGGTCATTCGTCAGGTCTTGCCCTTGTTCCTCTCCTTCGTCTGCTTCGTCTCACGCATCCTTCTCGCTCTCTCTCCTCCTCTTCACAGGCTGAGAGACCACCTCTTCGACAGACAGGGCCCCGAAGGCCGTCTGGAGTCCATCCAGGGAGTCTTCAGCCGCTTCCACTGGCCCATGTAAGGGCTCCGCCGAAGGTACAGCGCCAGGTGCTGGCCTTGCCGGTGCCTCAGGCGCTGGCGCTGTCTTCACGTCCGCGTCCTCCTTCCTTGTGTCCATCTTCAGTCATCCTTCTGCTTATATGTGCCTGTACTCGGCGCACTGGATGTATGGCGCGGGGTTGCTGCCGGTGCGCAGGGACAGACTGCCTCTTGCTACCAGAAACGTTTATAGTGGTTTCAGCACTGTGTTTTGCCTCTCCTGCTGCTTGCTGCTGGTGTAGGGTTTCCTGCTGCTTGTTTTGGAAGATGAAATCTTTTTGTTTGCAGAAATAGAGTCAGTCCAGGATAACCCAAGCCAGAGGTATGCAAGGAGAAGAGAATCAGGATCAAAGCATGAAGGGCTGCAGTATAAACAATGAAAGATGAAAGGATATTCACAGAAACTGCAACTCAGGTCAAATCGGAATGCATATTCACAAAGATAGCTGAAATGTTTTGGAAAAGAGTTGGAAAACTGCCCCATGGTCACTCTATCTCCATAGTGCCATCTCAGGAGATGTGCACTCTTTGTTTTGGGTCCCATATGTGCTGAGGTGGCAGGGCATGTGGCGATGAGGTCACTGCCATGTCACATGGGATCTTCCTACTTAGCTAGGCTGACCAGGAATTGAACCCAGGACCTCTCAAAAAGAGGTACCCAGCCCCCTAGGGTGCATACCACTAGGATAGCTAAGAATTCATGGAAAAACATAGATAAATTCATAGGCTCTGCCTTGGATTTGTCAGTTCTCAGTCAACTCAGGAAAAGATGATTTGCCTCACATTGAAAGGGGATGAAGGTGTCCACTCCATATCCTGATTGGGTGTTTGGTTCCATAAGTCAAAATGTGGTATCACCACTTTTGGTTGGGCCAATACTAAGATAGAAATGCCTGGATGCTCAGTGCATCCCTAATACAACTAGAGTATGCCTCAAAGCATTGGAAAAGCACTTTTTCTTACTCTGCAGCCAGGAGTGGCGGGGCGCAGCCGAAACCCGAACCCAACCACAACCCAGACCCAAACACAAGCGCCACGCAACAGTAGGAAACCCAGTGTCCATAGCCCGGGCACTGAGGCAGCCCGTGCCATGCAGGTGACCCGGCCAAAGGAGATCCGGAGACCGGGGGCAAGGCTGCATCCTAATGCCAGCGCTGCTTTGGGACTCGAGGCGGAGCGTGCGACACCCAAGCACCTCGGAACCCCAGTACCAAGAACATGCATGCATGCCTTGGGAACGGGATACTCCAGGAAGTCCGGTGAACCCCTAGGGATTCGCCCAAAGGAGGGGACGTGTGCAAGCACGGGGGCCCACCCTCCCGGCATGACAAGCAGTCACGCTGGCGGCGATCAGCCCTCCCGGTGTTGCCCGGGGCCGGTTTGTTGGGGGCCACCAGTCAGGTCTAGCGGGATGTAAGCCGCCTCACCTCTTCACGCGCGGAACCTCTTCCTGTTCGTCACAGGGGCAACGCCAGGGGGAACCATGGGGCGCCTCCCCACAACCGAGTGCACCTACCTACCTACCTATCTTGCAGAGAGGAAGTTCAACGCAGAGCGGGAGTGCAACAGAGATGTGCTATGACAGCGGTTGCAGCAATGATATGGAATGCCATGGACAGGGTGATGGAGGTAGGTAGGTAGGTAGGTAGGTGCACTCGGTCGTGGAGAGGCGCCCCTTGGTTCCCGCTGGCGTTGCCGCTGTGACGAACAGGAAGAGGCTCCGCGCTTGAAGAGGGGAGGTGACTTACATCCTGCTAGACCTGACTGGTGGCCCCCATCAAAGCGGCCCCGGGCATCACTCAGAGGGCTGATTGCCGCCAGCGTGACATACTTGTCTCACCGGGAGGGTGTGCCCCCGTGCTTGCGCACATCCCCTCCTTTGGGCGGAACCCAGGGGGTTCACCGGACTTCCTGGCGTATCCCGTTCCCAAGGCATGCTTGCATATTCTTGGTACTGGGGTTCTGAGGCGCTTGGGTGTCGCACGCTCCGCCTCGAGTCCCAAAGCAGCGCCGGCCTTGGGATGCAGCCTTACCCCCGGGCTCCGGATCTCGTTTGGCCGGGTCAACTGCATGGCACGGGCTGCCTCAGTGTCCGGGCTATGGACACTGGGTTTTCTATTGTTGTGTGGCGTCTGTGTTTGGGTTTGGTTTTGTGCTTGGGTTCGGGTTTCGGTAACCCCGCCAGTCCTGGCTAGGGTATTGGGTGGATGTGTCTGGGTACGGGGTGTGGTTTTGCCCCTCCTTTCCTGGCTGGGGTTTGCGGTGTTTGTGGTTGGGCTTGGGTTTCGACCTGCACCCAACCAATCTTGGTTGGGGTTTTAGGGCGTGCGTGGTTGTGTGCTCGCTCTGCCTGTACCCCGCTGTTCCCTGCTCGGGTGTGCGGTGTGGGTGTGTGTGCTTGGGCTCGGGTTTTGGCTGCGCCCCGCCACTCCTGCATGAGGTGTTGGGGTGTGTGTGTTTGTGTGCACGTCTCGCCTGGTTCCCTGCCCCTCCTGGCTGGGGGTGTGGTGCGGGGGCGTGTGCCTGGGCCTGAGTTGCAGCCGCGCTCGCCACTCCTGGCTGGGGTGTTGGGGGGTGTGTGCGTTTCTGTGTGCGCCCCGCATGTACCCCGCCATTCCTTGCTGGGTTGTGCGGTGTGGGCATGTGTGTTGGGCTCAGGTTTCGGCTCTGCCCCGCCACTCTTGGTTGGGTTGTTGGGGTGTGTGTGTGTTCGTGCGTGTGCCCCGTTTTTTCCTGGCTTGGGTGCTGGGGCGCGTGGCTTTTTGTGTGCGCCGCGTCCGTTTTCCGTCAGCTCCTAGGGGGCCGCCTGTGGCGTGGGGGTGTGGAGGTGTTGCCGTTAGTGGAATTTGTCTACCCCCTCCCCTTTGGGTTTTTTTTTCTGGGGGGGTGTCGTGTCGTGTCGTGTTGTGGCTTTGTGGTGTTCGTCGCTGGCTGTCCCGGTCTTGGCTCTCGTGGTCCCCGTCCCCCCTACCCCTCTGGTTCAGGCTGCGCCTTCGTTTTTTTTTTTTTGCCCGTCTCCGCCCCAGCGAGGTGTGTGTCGGCGTGTTCGGGGTGTCCTCTCTTCTGATGGGCCGTTGCTCTTTATTGGGTGTCGCCGGTTTTGGCTGGGTGGTCCTCCAGTGTTTCTTCGGGGGGTCCTGTCTTCGGTGCCGTCTGGCCGGGGGGTTTGGTCGTCTCTTGTGGTGTGGGTGGGCGGTTTTGTGGCTGTGGGCCTTTCTCGTGCCCCCCCCCCTTTTTTGGGGGGGGGGGGTCTGCCTGATCCTTCCTCTGCCTTCCTTGGGCTGGTGCACGCACTGGTCGGCATTGAATGTGGTTAACCGGGTTGCTGTTGGTGCTTGCGCTTCGCTAGGCCTTGCCCCGGCCCCATGGGTCGGGTGGATATTGTACACGCTGGGCTCGGTGGCCCTTCTTGCCGGGTTAGGTTCTGGCTCTGACGGCTGGGCGGTTGCCGCGTGCGGTTTCCTGAGGCCCTGGCTCAGGGGGGCTGGGGCTTTCCGTGTTTCTCCGCCTCCGCGGTGCCGGCTTCCACTTTCTGGCGGCGGTTTGTGTGGGCGGACCGCCACCGTTGTTGCCGGGCGCGTGGTGGCCCCCTTGCCGGTGTGTTGCAGGCTGGTGCGGCGCCTTCCGGGATGTGCGGCGGCTTGGTTGGGTTAGACCCTCGGTTAGTGTCCCTTGCTTTGGTGTTGTGGCGTGCTGTGGTGCGCCGTGCTGTGTCCTGCGGTGTTTCACTGTGGTGCGTCGTGCAGGTCCGTCCTGTGTTGCGGTGCGCGCTGCCTTGTCGTGCTGTGTTGCGCCGTGTCCTGCTGTGGTGTGTCGCGCTGTGCCGCGTCGCGCCGCGTCGTGCTGTGGTCTGTGTTGTCTTGGGGTGCCTCGTCGTGGTGTGTTGCACGGTGGTGCGCTGCGGTGCGGTGTGCCGTTAAAACCAAGTGATGAGCACGGAGACGAAACTCAAAACATAGTATCACTGCAAACAGTAATAAATGTGTACCACAAATGCGACAAATCACTGCAGATCAAGCAATATCAAATAATACAATGTATGTACATGCGACCCATGGGCTGGTCCGGTTACACCCCCCCACTTAAATAAAAGCCTGGGTGTGCAACACCAGGCTTTGGTAGAGTGCTCCAGCAGAGATGTCTGGGCAGCCCATGTACAAACTGATCTGCTACCACCATACCTGTGGCCACCCGCAGGCACCACCCCATAACACTGTGCGCCCCGGCACCACACACGCTCGCACCACACACCCTGCCCCGGCACCACTCACCCGCGCACAACCTGCTCCCCTAGGCCGGCACCAGACGGCGCGCACAACAGCACGATGGCCGGCAACACGCGGCGCGCACAGACACGCACAGCAAGGCGCGCACACACCAGCTCCACTCACGCGCGGCACAGAGCGCGGACACCAACTGAAGACCCCTGATCTAAATTCTTTCGTGACACGCACATGGGAAGATGGCCGCCCAAGATGGTGGGGCTCCATCAGCTGCACCACCCTCCAGCAGCAACACTGCTGCTTGTAACAATCCAGGCAAGCAAAAAAAAAACTGATCTGTTGTCTCTGGGATCCTGGACAGTGGATGATGCACAGCACTGGCCAAAAACAGAAAAAACTGTACAAAACTGCCTGAAAGTGCCAAGAAAATAGCAAATGTGGGTTAAGAGCAACCCCAAGGGGGAAGAGAATGGGGTTACGCCACTACGGCATATTCCGGCCCAACCTACGAGGGAGATAGGGGGACTCCAGCAACCTAGGCCGTGTAGATTTAACTACTTCCCCAAGGCGAGAGGTACCAAGGGGTGAAGGCCGCCTAGGAGCTTCACATGGCCTCTCTCCCCACCAAAACACAATAACATGGGAAGAGAAGCCTAGAGTTAGTAGTGGCTCTACTACCCACGCAAAGGCACAACACTCAGCAACCCCCCCACTAAGCTGAAACTCAGGGGGGTTGGCTGAAAATCAGAAGTCTTTCTCTCTGCCTCTCTCTCTCTCTCTCTCTCTCTCTCTCTCTCTCTCTCTGTCTGACTGTGCCAGAAAGACTGTGCTGACTGGACAGACAGTGGTGTGGATCAAAGATGCGCAATGCTGTGCTGACAACACGACTGATGGACAGCGACAGTGCAACAAACAAAGGCAGGGCAGGCAGATGGCTCCTCAGCCCCAACTCTGACAAAAAAAATATATGCAAAAACACCCAGAGACTGGTCCCAACAAAACAGGGCAGCAAGAAGTGCAGCCCCTGTGACCCAGCAGGCAAGCAAAAGCTTAAAACATAACTTTATGTTACCAAGGGCTTGCGCCCTCTCCGATTGCCCCTGTGGGTCTTCTTCTGGGCAGACCCCAGAGCAGGCTGCATCCCTGCTGGTGCCGATGCAGGCGCCGGCGGTGGCGCTGATGCTGGCGGCAGCGTCGCTGGCGGATCTGGCGAAGATGGAGATGGCGACGTTGCCAACAACCAGGAGGATGGCGCCGAAGACGAGGCCGCGACAGAAGCAGGCAGCGTCGCTGGAGGTGTCGACGCTGAGAAAGGCAACGCTGCTGATAGCGCTGACGACGACGGTGTCGCTGCTGATGGTGTCGACGAACAAGGCGTTGGAGAGTTAGAGGGCTGCGCTGCAGAACTCCTTTGTGTCGTGGACGTCGCTGCAGGTGCTGGACTTGGAGAAAGCAACGACCTCAGGGACCCCTGCAGCGCTGTGCCTGATGTTGACCTCGGCGACGCCTGAGGCACGGATGTTGCTGCCAGTGTCGTTGGAGACACTGATGGTGCTGCCGTCGGCGTTGGAGGCACGGATGGCGCTGCCGTCGGCGTTGGAGGCACGGATGTCGCTGCCAGTGACACTCCACGTCCTGGGCAGGCTGGCGGCGCCAATGCAGAACGCAAAATACCAGCCCTAGCCTGCTGATGAGGCTTGATAATTCGAAATTTTCGATCTTGAACCCACCGCTCATAGATGCGACGTCGCTCGTTGACCTCGCAGTGAAAGAAGGCACCGTACTCGTGCTGGTCCAACCCAGGGACTGAAGGACCACCGGAACTTGAACTTGATGACTCCTGAATCAGGCCCACGACCGTTGGATAGCAGGGCATTCCGTAGTCCACCTGCCCATTGAATTTGTACTCTTCGTACATCATGAACTCGACACTCGGCAAAGCAGAGCAGCGCAGCAGGATCGGTCAGCAAAAAAAATTTTGCTGTACCCTCTGCACCATAAAACCAAGTGATGAGCACGGAGACGAAACTCAAAACATAGTATCACTGCAAACAGTAATAAATGTGTACCACAAATGCGACAAATCACTGCAGATCAAGCAATATCAAATAATACAATGTATGTACATGCGACCCATGGGCTGGTCCGGTTACACCGTGTATCCTCGTGTTGTGCCGTGGTGGGTCGGTGGAGGTTAGTCCGGCCCATGTCGTGGTGCGGAGTGCGGGTCGGAGTGTGGCTGGCTGGTGGCTGGGGGCTGCGGTTAGGTGTGGGGTGGCTCGCTGGGTCCTCCCTGTGGGGGTCCGGCTGTGCCGCTCGGGTTGGTGGGTCAGGTAGGTGTCCGCGGGGTTGCCCTCCCTGGGGGCCCGTGCTTTGGTCCCGTGTCCTCTGGGGGTCCTTGCCTCTAGCCCTGGGTGCTGTGGCTGCGCCCTCTTCCTGTTCTGGTGCCTGTGTGGTGGCCCTTGCTGTGGCCAGGGTCGTCGCCTGGCGGTGAGGGCGTGGTGGTGGGCTGCGCGGCGGTGTTTTTGGCGGCTCCCTCTGTCGGTTCAGCCCCTTCTCCCCGTGTGGGTGCGCCCTTCTTTCATTGTGTGGTTTCCGGTGGCCGGTGGGCGTGAGCGGGTGTGGTCCGTACGGCATCTGATTCGTGGTTCGGCGGGGTGTGTTGGGGGCGTGCGCCCCCGGGGGTCGCGCGGTGTCCGCTGGGGGTGGGGCGGTGTTGGTCTCTCCGTTGTGGCATGCCCTCCTGCGTGTGCGCCCTGTTGCCCGCCGTTGCGTCCTGTTACTCTGCGCCACGGTCCCTGTTTCTTTCACATTCCTGGCTCATCGGCGGTTTCCTGCTCCCGTGTTGTGTCGCTCCCGGTGCCACATCCCTGTGGGCGCTTTCCTGTCACCCTGGGCCCTTCCTCGCCCCCTTGCCGGGGTGCCCCTTCCCGTCCCTTGCCCTCCCCTTGCCTGTGCCCTTTCCCTTCCCGGTGTGGTGGTGGTGGGGTGGGGGGGGGTCTGTGGGGCGCCGATGGCCCACGCCTGGGGGTGGGTGGTCTGGAGCCACTGGCAGAGGGTTTGGGGTTAGGGTGTAGGGGGGGCGCAGTCCCTGGACCGCGTCCCGGAGGAGGGCTACCCATGGGGCCTGCGGCATGACGGCCTCCGGGGCGGCCTTGTTAGGGTTGGCGGGGGTGCGGATGCGGATCTCCTTGAAGGTGTGCATCATGTGCACCTCTTCTCGCCGTCCCGCTCCCCTGGCCCACTTCACCGAGCGGCCGAGCTCCCAGAAGGCGGGCGCAGACAACCAGGCGAGGTGGGCGGGGGCCCGGGGGGGGGAGGGCTGCGAGCACGGGGTGCTGGAGCGGCAGTGGCGGAGGCTGGGGGTGGAGGATGCGTACAGGCAGCGGGGTGAAAGGTAACCTCGGTGGGGCCCGCGGGGGGAGGAGGACGTGGACATGCAACGGCGGTGGCGGGCGTGGCGGCGCCCGGGGGAGCGGGGGCGGCGGTTGGGGGGGCTGGGGCTGGAGGATGCGTACGGGCGGCGCGGGGAACGGGAAGCTCGCTGCTGCTTGCGGGGAGAGGCGGACGCGGACATGGGACGACGCAGGCGTGCGTCGCGGCGCCCGGGGGAGCGGGAGCGGTGGTGGCGAGGACTGGGGCTGGAGGACGCGTACAGGCGGCGCGGGGAACGGGACGCACGGTGCTGCTCGCGAGGGGAAGGGGGATGTGGACATTAAACGGCGGGGGCGTGCTTGGTGGCGCCCGGGGGAGCGGGAGCGGCGGAGCGGGGCCCTGGGGGGTCCTGGTGGCGCCTTGGGGAGCGATGCGGCCCGAGTGAGCTGCCGACGCGCGGTGGCGCCCTGGGGAGCGTGAGCGCCGGGGGTGGGTGCGCCCTGTCAAAGGGGAGCGGGAGCGCCGCCATTCGCGGGACCGGGCCTCGTTGGGGGGTGCGCCTGGCCAGTGAGGAGGCGTCGGCGGGCCCTGGGGGGCCTCGCGTGGTGCCGCCTGGTACTCGGGGGGGGGGGAAAAGTCCCCCACCCTCCATTAATCCGCTGCGTAGGGGTGCGGCGGCGGCGGCAGCTGGTGGTACGGGTCGTGTGAATGTCCCACGTGGGGCTGGCCCCAGGGGGGCCCCTTCCGCGTGGACGTGGTGGCCGCGGGGATAAAGTTCCTGGTATGAGGGGGCTGGCCCCTGGTGGTAGGGGGGGTATGGGGGTGGAGCGCCCGGGTGCTGCCATCCCATGCGCTGGTGCTGCTCGTGCACGGGGGGCTGTGGCCCGATGGGGTAGGTTGGTGGGCCGTGGTAGTGTTGGGGCTGGTGTTGGTGGTTGTGGTGGTGGGGCTGTTGGTGGTGGGGCGCAGGTAGTGGTTGGGATGGTGCTGCGGGTATGGCCCTAGGATCCCTTGTGGATACTCTGGTCCCCCCAGGTGGGAGTGGGGGGTCGGGCATCGTGCGCAGCCCCTGGGGACCCACAGCCTGGTGGATAGCTGGGGCGGGTTCGGGGCCGAGCTTAACGGTGACTGAGGTCGAGGGGTCCCACGTCCCCGGGTCGGTCTGAAGGACGGCGTTGGTGGTTTGTGGGGGGGGGATGACGGGGCGCTTGGAGATGGGGATGTTGACAAGGGTTTAGACGGGGTCGTGTTGGCTGGCCGCCTCTGTGGTAGCGGCGGCCGTTAAGGGGAGGGGGGCTCGGGCTGTGGTGGGTGGGGGGTCCTGGTTTGGGTTAGGGTTTGGGTTAGGGCGGAGTCGCTTGAGCTGCCGTCGTTCCTTTTGTGGTGTTGGGGGCTGCGTGGGGTGGTGTTGGTGGTGGTGCTGTTGCGGTCGGTGTTGTCGTTTCGGTTCCGGTTTATGTTTGGTGTCGGGTTTTGGGTTGGGGTCCGGTTCGAGGTTGAGGAGGACCTCGTTCCGGAGGTGCGAGGGCACCGGTGCTGGGTCTGGGGGGTTCCCGGTGTGCTGCCGGGGTGCCTGGGTCGCCTGTGTGTGGGTCAGGGGGCCTCCGGTAGCCTGGCGTGCGGCCGCAGCTTTGGCTTTGGCCGTGGCTTTGTGGATGAGCCCGGCGGGGAGGGGGGGGTCGCAGGATGAGGTGGAGGACGTCGATGAGGATGAAGACGAGGACGAAGTGGTGGTTTTGGGGGACGCGGGTTGCGCTGTCATGCGGGCGCTTGCAGGTTTGCGGGCGGCGGCTTCTGCTGCGTGCGCAATGGTGGGCGTGTTTGGGCCGCCGGGTGGGTAGCGGGGATGGAGGGGCAGGGGCGGGGATTGCGCGGGGGGGTTTGTTGCGTCGGTGTACGTGTCCGCTTGCAGCGGCGCGCTTCTGTGGTCAATTGTAGGCCCGGTGGTTTTGAGGAGAAGCTTGCTGCTTTCTGCGGCCGCGGCAAGGATTTTGCAGACGAGCATGCATATTTGGTGCACCTCTTGGTCAGTGGTGGGAAGAGGGTATGCTAGCTCTGGGCTAAGCCCCAAACGGTGGAGGATCCTGTGGATGGTGTGGTACCCGCAGGTGAGGGAGTGCTGTGGCCTGGGGGGGGGGTCCTTCCGCGTGTCTGGGCCTCCTTTGATTTGTGTGTGGGCGACGGGGATGGCCCAGATCCAGGGCACGGTCCCCGTGGATCGCCAGCGGCGCTGGATCCATTGGGCCAGGCAGAGCATGGCCGGTCCCAGGTGGTAGCCCGCCCACTGTGAGGTGATTTGGGCCAGGGCGCGGGCCGGGGGTTTGTCCCCCGGTTGGAGGACGCCCCCGAAGACTTTGTGACGCGTTGGGGTCCCATACTGCCCCTGGTGGGGCGGCCCCGGGGGCAAGCATGGTGTCAGTCCCTTTGACGAGCCATTGTGGGCCGGGGGATGTTGCTGTAGCGGCCACTACGTAGTAGTGCCTGCGCTCGAGGACTGTACACCAGACCTCCGGCGGGGGGTGGTCGTTGTCTGTAGGTGGGGGATGGAGGTCGTCGTCTGGGGTGCGGAGGCCGGCGGCGCGGAGGGCAGTGTCGCAGGTTGGTGCGGTGGCCTGTTCCCATTGTTCCGGCTGGTTGGGGTCCGCTGGGTGGTCCTTCTACGCTGGGCCCCGTCGTAGGCGTATGGACCCTCGACGTGTGACGTTGGTGTCGGTGTCGTGTGTCAGGGCCTGGGCCCGGTTGATGGGGGGGATCCAGACGTGCTGGCCTTGGGCGTGTTGACGGGCTCGCCAGAGTACGAGGTATACGATGGCCTCGTGGAGGCTGTTGCCTGGGCTGGTCAGGTCCTGGAGGGCTTTGACGGTGAGCTTGGTCCAGCTCTCTTGAAGGGGGTACCAGCCCAGGGGAGTGTGCAGGGCCCTGCCTTGGAGGGTTGCTCGGAGGAGGTCGGGGTCGCGGATGGTGGTCGGTGTGAGGGGGGCGTGCTCCGGGTCCGGCTCCGGGGCCTGGCTGGGTGGGTTGCCGGGGTCCTGCGCATCCACATCGATGTGTGGGTGGCCTTGGCTGGGCTTGGCTGGGCTGAGCAGTGCCTGGTGGCCCCGTGGGTGAGAGGTGGGCTCTGGGGTGCGGTGGTTGCTGGTGGCGGGGGGGTCTTGCGGTGGGGCCTGCTGGCCTCTTGGGGTGCTCTGGTGGTGTCTTCGAGGCCTGCGGACGGAGATGGGGGGGGCGTGTGTTGGGCGCGGAGTGGGTTAGTGCACTTCTGGGTCATGTACAGCATGGTAATGGATGAGACGCTGCATGTGCTCCCTGGCGGTGGCGTCGGTGAGTTGTTCCATGTGTGTCAACAGGAGGCGTTTGCGGTGTACCATTTGGGCCGCTGCTCTGCGCACCGCTTCTAGCTGGCGGTGCGCTGCTGCCCTGATCGGGTTTTCCGTGTGTTTGGCGAGGTGTCGGTGTAGGGCCTGTGTCACTGCCCCTCTCATAGTGGCTTCCTTGACCAGGGGATCTCTGAAGAGGTGTTCGGTGGCCTGGTGTGCGTGGCTGTGGGTTGGCCAGCCTTCGTGTTGCCGTAGGGTTTCTGCCGTGGACCAGCCCACTAGTGTGTCCCTGCCCGCATGGAGGGGGCATATCTTGAAGTGTTCCCAGTCTTCCGGGTTGGTGTGGTCGCACGGGCAGCGGCCGTGTTCTTCCGAGCCGTGGATGTGCTTGCGGGCGAGCCATCGGGCGACCCTGGTGAGGAGTGGTAGTTGCTTCCTGAGGAGCTGGATGCATCCTTCCTGGAGGTGGGCTGGGACGTTCGCTGGGCGTAGTGCCGAGTGGTAGAGGGGGACCGTCAGTTTCTCCTGGAGCTCTTGGATGTGTGCTCGGCTGTCTGTGTCGCCGAGCACGCGGGCGAGATATTGGATGGGGTTGGGGTAATGGTATGATCTGTCGTGTGAGGTGTAGGGAGCGTCCTCCGGTACCCAGTCTGGGGTCCGATGGGGCTCCGGTTTGGGGGGTATGTGTTTGAGGTGAGTGTGGTTTCGGCCGAGGTCGGGGACCTGGAGGGTCAGCAGGTGCGTAGTGCTCTGGTGTACTGCCTGGCCGTCGACTTTATCATTTCCGTATTAGTGCCGGTGGGATTCTTGTTTCACGATGTGAAGTTGCACGTAGGGGGGAAGGCTGCGAAGGGCTTTCCAGAGTAGCAGTCTTTGGG
Organism: Eutreptiella sp. 'Long Island Sound 2002'; assembly: GCA_964036045.1. Lineage (NCBI taxonomy): Eukaryota > Euglenozoa > Euglenophyceae > Eutreptiales > Eutreptiaceae > Eutreptiella > Eutreptiella sp. 'Long Island Sound 2002'. The sequence goes on along the minus strand of OZ038380.1, from coordinate 40,177,136 downwards.
TGCCGAGGCTCGTGGCGGTAGCTTTGTGGAGTGGTTGTCTTGCTATGCGGAGGAGCAGGTGTGTGTCGACAGTGGCGTCCACTACAAACCAGACCCGGACGACGTGCAGGAGGTGGGCGCGTAGGTGGATCGCGATTCCGGCGATGGCATCGGCCATGCCCCGCAGTTCCCCGTGGGAGTAGGCCCTGTAGGTGGTGTGGCCCATGTGGTGGTCCATGGGGTAGTGTCCCCCAGTGTGGGTTAGCTGCAGGGTGGCCCCCCCGGTGATGGGCGTGAGGGCGGATTCGCCTGAGGCGTCGGTGAAGATGAGTAGGTCCGCCAGTGATGGTTGTGGGAGGCGGCATGGGTTCATGGGCAGGTAGGCGTATATGGCAAGGCCCGTGGTGAGGTTGGCTACCGGGGACATGGCTATGAGTCCCTGTACTGGCTGTCCTTGTGTGAGGTAGGAGTAGATGTAGTGGAGGATGTAGGCCGTGTCCGGGTCAAGGTCGCGGCATGTGGGGGTTTGTGTTCGGTGTTCCGGTGTGTGGCAGGAGTGGTGGAGCGGATAGTAGGGGTTTTGGTGCTTGCCCGTTCTGCCTGGTTGGTACATGCTGTAACAGATGACGACTCCTGCTGGGTCGGAGCGGGGCCAGAAGGGCCTTGTGGTGAACAGCCATCGGGTCGTGTGGTCGGGGTTCCACGCCACAGTGGGGTTCGTGTCGGCGCGCACTGGAACCATGGGGCTACCCATGCGTAGGCTTTTGGTGGTAGGTGGGTTGTGCGGTGGGTGTGGTGGCGTGCTATGAGGTGCAATACGGGCCATGGCGTGGTGGGTGCTTCGGTGTCACAGGCTCAACATGTGCGTGGCATGCCCTGGGAGTCGGGGGGGACCCTCGGTAGGTCTTGGGCAGTCATGTGGTGCTTCGGTATGCGCCATTTTGCCTCGTGGTGGATGACGGTGGTCTGCGTGGGTTTGGCTTCATTCGGGGCCAGTAGTAGGGTTAGCGGTGGGACTCGGCCGGTCATCGGGGGGACGGGTTCTTGTTTCGAGCCGGTGGGTGCGTAGGGCTGTGTCTCCGGGAGTGGGACGGGGTGCTGCTTTTTGAAGTCTCGCTAGGATGCTTGCATGTCTTTGCTTCCTGGCAGAGTGTCTCCCGCTGCTCGCGCCGTCTGCGGGAGGTACTGGTGGAAGAGGCGGTATTGAGGCCATTCAGGAAGGTGTAGGAAGGGGCTGTGGTGTGCCCCGCTGTGGTGAAGGACCCGCATTTGGGGGACTGTGACGTATACTACGGTGACGGAGGCCCCGACGAGGTCTATGGTGTTGATGGTAACTTTGGAGTGATGGTGGAGGTCCCTGCAGAGGACCACCAGGGGTCCTTCCTCCGGGCATGTGTGGTCGGGAGTATGGCGTGGTGCGGGGAAGGGAGGAGAAGCTGCAGGTGGTTCCACGGACGCGTGTTCTTGTTGGTGGGCATGCCAGTCTGGTGGAGTATCCAGCGTGGGCATGTGTTGCGGGCCCGTTGTGCGGCTTGGAGGCGGATTGTGGCGACTTCGCGGACTTCTGGCGAGTTGTTGTGGGTCATGCGGTGAAGGAGCAGGGCGGAGTGTCTGGTGTAGGCCGCTTTCACCTCGTCCCCTATGGCGTCCCCATAGCTGGGCCATGCCGCCCGGATGGCGCGAGTGGGTATGGAGGTGGGCCAGCCCCGGTGTGCTGCCCATGCCTTGGTGACAGCGCGTGTAGACGGTTCGAGGGCGGTGGTGGGGTGCGTCAGGTGGCGTGCCTGGAAGCCTATGGAGGCGTTCAAGACCCCGGTGAGGTAGTACGCCAGGCTCAGGTGGAATAGGGAGAGGGCCTTGGTGGTCGGGGACACATATCTGGGGAGATGGGCCAGGTGTGACTGCAGCTTGAGAGGGAGGGTGGTATCCTCCGGGTTGGCGGCCTGGATCACCCCCAGGTGGGTGGTGGTCTCCACGACTCGCATGGGGGGCCCTTGTGGCCCTAGGGTGGCAGGTGTGGCAGAGCCCTTGATCATGGCCACCGGCTTTGTGGGGTGGACGATGAGGCTGTTGCGGGAGGGGTGAGAGATGGTCACGTCCAGTAAGTCGTTGGCTTGCTCGGTGACCGTTGGTCTGGGGTCTGGGCTGTGGGGTTCCTGTGGGTTGCGTGCGACCGTGAGGTTGGTGTTGTCCGCGAAGCCCACCAGGGGGGAGAGGAGGGGGTAAGGTGCGTACGCCGGGTAATCCTGCTCGATTTTGAGGGCCAGGGGGAGTGTCACGAGGAGGTACAGGAAGGGGCCTTCCGCTCCTCCTTGCGGGACCCCGCTGCCTGGCTCCAGGAAGGGGGTGAGGCCTGCTCCGATGCGGACTGTGTATTTGCGGGTGCGGATGTAGCCAGAGGCGAAGTTGTAGAAGAAGAGGCCCATGCGTTTCCACACCGCCTCCAGAAGGAGCCAGGGGGTGTTCGGGAAGGCTTCATTAACGTCAAGGCAGGCAATGATGAGTTCTACCGGGTCCATGTCGGCGAAGGTGTCCTGGAGGAAGATGGCCTCGTATGGGGACCGGCCCAGGATGGCCTTCCAGAGGCCGGCGGGTATGTGGGGGTCCAGATGGGGGCAGATGCGGTGCAGGAGGATGGTCCGGTGGCAGGGGGGTTTGCCCCGTGACGATGCCCCAGAGGCGGTGGGGGAGGATGCGCAGGAGGTGGGCGGGGATGTGGTAGTATGCCTCTGCAGGGAGGCCGTCGTAGCCTTGGGTTTTGTGTTGCCGGAGACTGTGGATGGCCCTCCGGACTCCGTGGATGGTGAAGGGGCCTTTTTCTATTTGCCTCCTCTGGGCGTGGTTGAAGACCTGAGAGAGGCGGTCGACTTTGGCCTCGGTGTCTGTGTTCAATGTGTCTTGGGTGGGCGTGTGTTGATGGAGGAAGCTGTCCTGGGTGGCTTGGAGCACGGTGGCTGGGTCGTTGGTGAGGGAGCCGTCCTCCTGCCGGACCGTGGTGATGGTGCGGTGGCAGGTGTCAGTTATGGCGTCGTTGAGGTGACGCATGGCCTTGTAGGGGAGTTCATGTTGCGCATACCGTTCGTGCTCTTGGGCGATGCGCTGTTGCCTGTGGATGTGCCACTGCTGCAGGTCTGCCGTGATGTGGGCTATCTGCGTCCTGCAGTGGTTGATGTGGCGGCGGGTTTGTGGGGTGTCGGTGTGGAGGAGGGTCGCCAGTTGTTGCTCCGCATGCCAGTGGTTATGGAGCATGTTCCCCAGGGCCGTGGGCGGTTGGTCGTCCTCAGCGCGGGGCTGCTGCTGGAAACTGCAGGCGACGGCGGCTGTGCGCATGGCTGTGAGTAGGTCGGTGGGGTCCAGTTGGATGCGCCGGGCGCGGTCTCTGGCCCTGTCATATTGGGACCAGGCCTGTTTGTTGTGCAGTGGGGGCATCTTCAGGGGGGCTGGTAGGCCTTGGTCCGCATCCTCTGGGGGGCTGGGGGGAAGGCTGGGGACGGTGAGGCGGATATGCAGGGGGTTGTGCTGCCTGGGTCTGCAGTGCTTTCCTTTGCTGTTTGTGGTTATTTTGCTCTTTTTTTTAAAACATCAGCTGTTTCTTTCTACCTTTGCTGTTTTTTTCTCCATAAAAATATAAAATGTTTGTTAAAAATAAATAAAATTGGACACTACTGCTCGCACACCACGCAGGCGTGCAGCAAGACCATGGCTGTCAACTTACGTGTTGCCGGCCGTAGTTGGTGATGGCGACGTGTTGGTTGAAGGTGTTGTCATTGCAAAGGGTTAACCGCGTTTTCCCCAGGGCCGCTCGCCTAGGCTGACGCTATGATTAGCAGAGGGGAACGGGGGGGGGAAGGGAGGTACATGGAGAAGGAAGAAGAGGGAGGAAACGAGGTGCAGGGACGCGGCGATATAGGGGAATTGTTTTTCCAGTTTTACATGCTGCTCACGTTGGTTTTTCTTTGCGCCTATGGCTAGTTAGACGATGAGGAGGACCTCGCCATGCTCCCGTGAGCGTTAGGGTGCTTACGGCGTTAACTGTTCACCTACTTGAGATCGAAAAAGTCTCCGTACCGTTTTTACGCGTTTCGCAGCGCGCTTTTTGGCCTATGCGTTTTTTATGTTGATTAGCTTTATTTTCAGCTATTTAGAAAGTTTTTTCGTCTGTTTTACCTATCGTTTTATTTCATTAGGTGTTAGGTGTTAGGTGAAAAAATAGCTAGAGTTAGTATGTTGAGCTGCTATGGTGCATGCATCAACACAGAATTCTCCTGTGTTTACGACATCTTTGCCCGGTTCTAGCTTGTCATGTATTGGGGCAGTGCAAGATGCGTTTGCGTGTTCTGTGTATGGGTGCGCGCGTGTTGCGATTCCCGTAAATACAATATAGAAGGTATTGAGGTGTAGTATGAAATGTGTTGTTTTGATATTGACTGTTCGTGTACAGATAATGTGGATCACATTACGTAATCAATTGTTGAGTTGTTGGAGTTTGCTGTGCTGAAATGAAGATCGCCACCCCTTATTTGGAAGTCAAAAGTGAATCTTAGAGAAAGACAAGTAGTATTACAATCAACATCTCGAAACACGTGACGAGGACTGGATGAGTAGGTATAGCTGGGTGCGATCAGCCGCCGTGGATAAGTTCAGCCGTTTGGAGATCAGCTCGCAGGGAGGGAGTTCAACGCAGACCGGGAGTGCGACAGAGATGTGCTATGACAGCGGTGGCAGCAATGGTACTTTGCGTTGCAGCATTCTGCCGAATGCCATGGACAGGGTGATGGAGCTGGTCACGGAGACCTGGGTCCGCGAGCAGGCTTTCGAACGCCATCCATCTGAAGTGGTGCAGAGTGCGACGGACAAGGAGCTGCGACAGTAGCGCCGCAAATATGATCTAGCGCGCAAAAAACTAAATGGTAACCTTCGCGACCAAAGAGGAGACTTGCGCAGGTATCAACTACAGGCCGTGTTGGACGCCCCAGAGATCAAGATCTTGCGGGAGCGCTTGCACAGCAGCGGTGTGGAGAGTTGAAAAGCTTTGTGAACGTATGGAAGCGCTGCGCTGTGAGTTGCTAACCCTGGGTAAACAGCGCAACGTGCGCGGCGGAGCGCGTGTTGAGCAAGTTCGCAAGGCAGCTACCAAGTGGCATGCTATGGCTGCCAGAGCTCGTGACAACGTGGCAGAGTTCGGGCGTTGCAACATGAAGGGGAAGATCGACTAAGGTTTCCGATTCGGGTCGTCATTTCCAGTTCAAGTTCAAGTGGAGATTGGTCCTCAGAAGTGCTACTGCGCAGCGTTTGCAAAGTTGTATGAGAGTGCGTACCGCGTGTGCGTGCTAACCCTGTGCGTCTGCTAGCGTGCTAGATTCGTTGTCATCAGGATTTGATGATCCTGAATCTAAATATTGAGTTTTTTGTTACTGTTTTTTAGGGCAGTTTGAACCTGCTTGGTGTTGTTGCTTTTGTGTAGGTATGTTTAGGTGTGTTTTTGTTTGGCATGTTAAGTTATTTTTACATGAGCTTTCAGTGGCTGTTTGTTCCCCCCTCTTGTTCCGCTGTTTGGTTCGCAGGCCGCTCAGTTTGGGGGCCTGCAAGTTTGCCTGGACAGGCGGTTTACACTTGGGTGGCAGTGGCGTGAAACAGCCTTCGGCTGTTTAATGAGGTAGGGTGAAATCAGAACGCTCTGTGAGGCCTCGACCCAGCTAGACCTCTTGGGAAGCTCTTTTCTTGGGCGCTAATCCCCTGTGCCCGCGTTATTTTTGCTCGTGAAGCCCCTACCCCTCCCTCTGGTTGGTACAGCGGGGGGCACTGCAGGGAGGACTGCCTCGCTAGGTGGGACAGCTGAGTAAAGCAGTACAGTCCGGCCAGTTTTTGGCCTGATTTTTCCATGCAAACAGCGCCTTCACTGTGTGGTCATTTGGACTCCAGGCAGTCAGTTTGGATCTTTTTGAGCCTCAAACAACTTTTTTTGACATTAGCTGCTTTTTTTTGGCAGCAACGCAGCAGCCTGCATATTTGCTTTTTTCCTGCTATATATCCGCGTGCTTGTGTGTGTGTGTGTGTCTGCTGTGTCTTGCAGTTGTTTGTCTTAGGTTTCAGTATTTCGATTATTTTGAAGTGTTAGTCTGGGTGATGAGCGCAGCCGCACTGCCACGCACTCTCAGGTTTGCAGTGTTGCTTGCGTGCTTCTCGTTTTTGTATTGTTGCTTCGCCTCTTGTTTTAATTTTCCATTTTCCGGTTTTCTGCTTTGCGCTGTTCTCAGCGATCAGGGCGATCAGTGAGTATGTTCTTGCTTCGTTTCGCTTCCGCTTTTCGCATTTCTTTGTCTTACCCTCGCTGTCCCCATCTTTTGCATAGCCTGAACATTTTATTTACCTGGAAGTTTGGGAAGTTTGGTAATTTAATTTATATATTCTGAAGACTTGAAGGAGTCATTGGGTTTTGATGTTTGGTGTCAGACAACCCCCCAGAACCCCTGCCTATGTCCTCTGCTATTACTCCTGTACCCCCCCGTCTTTAGGTCTCAATCTGTACTTTGTCATCCACTACCAGTCCTCACTCCAAGTTCCTTGAATCTTGAACTCTTTGTGACACTTCAGGGGACTAGGTGCATTTTTTTGTATTTTCCGCCGATCAATGGGGAATTGAAATTCCTTCATATTTGTGGGCAAATTTCCCTGAAGTTTGCAATGTTACACAACTCTGGTTTTGGCCTCAGCGCTTGGGTGAACCGGCGTCGTGCCAGTTCGCGTATAATACCGCCAGTTGGCGCCCGTGCCACCAAAGTTGTGGAACCACGAACTGGCCTTTTTGGTAATTCACCACAGGCCAGCAATGATGATTTGCATCCACTGTTGCTTCATGCAATATCAATGACTTTATTATAGAATCGAAAAACCGCAAACCGGTCAGGTAAAAATTGAAAACTGGGCATCGACATGATGCCCAGGCAAAATAACATGCTAGGTAGGTCAAGGGGCCTCGCCGCCACCTTACGGTGCCTTTCTTTCCCCTTGCCCCCTGTTTGGCCGAGCATGCCATGTCAGTGTTATGTATTTCATAGGGTGACTTCAGCAGGACATATCTTTGAGGCACTGCTTCTGTAACCTTTAGAGTAAAATGCATAGGGAAGCCATGAGCGTGTATTTTAATAGCATATTAACTAAACTTGTGAGTTGGAAGTAGATTTGAATTTTTGAGTGATTTAGTGAGTTTGAGTCATAAAAATAGGATTCCAAAAATACAACGAATCGATGCATGAAAAGAAAGGCGTATTCCTCTTCCAGTGGCATACACCGACCCAAAACACTTTGGGTCAATTTTCGTTGCCGTCTGGAATTCATTTCATGACCATGGTGGGTCAAGCCATTCATGGTGGGGCTGCCATACATGGCGTAAAAAAGAGCCATTTTTGACCATGTTATGGGTTCACTCTGCCAGTTTGGTGCGCAATGCCACCAGCTCAGATTTTGGTATTCTTTGTCATGCATGTGTGTGCATGTCCCGGGTGCATGTATGTTTTTAAGTTATTGAGTTTTGAGCCAACGGCCTGTAACACGGCCAAGCGGCAGTTTCATTTCGGGGCCTACTACTTGAGCGGACTTTTTTTCATGTGCTTAAAGTTTGACGTGATATCTTTAAGATATCATGGAGCCGGAAGTCAAGTAAAAACTGTTTTTGTACGTACTTGATGCGTACTTCCGAGATACAGAAGAGTAGGACTCGCTTCGAGCCTCAGACATCTTCTTTTGTAAAGCATTGATAATCTTTTTAACCTTTTTTCACTATGTCATTTTAATGTCAATTGTCACTCATTTTTTCCCAATCATGGGTGCATCTTCCAGGCTTGGTTCTGTACGGTAGGTAGGTAGGTCATGTTGGGACTGGGGTTGCCCCCGAAGGGGTCTTACCAAGGGGATTGTGCTCACTCACCCATGGCGGTACGTCACGTGCCCCCAGAAAGTGGCTCCCTCATTTGGGGGAAGGGCTCGGTCGCCGGGAGCAGTATCCTTCATTGGGTTTTGCCCAGAGAGGTGACCCACGCTCGACCAAGGTCTCACATCCCTCTCCTTTGGGCGGATGATACGTGGGGGCGGGTCGCATCGCATCTCCCCATCAACCTCCCGATTCCGGGGCCCAGGCGCCAGGACCGGGCCAGAGGCCTTGTCCTGCAGGCACCTCCACCTGGGTTGGTTTTCAGTACGGGTGAGACGACTTGAAGAAGCACGTGCTACGGACTCCCATGCTGTCACGCGTGCCCACGCCCCCTGACTCGGTCGAGCTTGCGCTCTCCCGGGGGGCCGGGGGTTTCTAAGTGGTTCAGCGCTCTTGGTTGGTCAGTGGTATAGTGGGCTTGTCAGCCGCCTCTTGGTGAACTTGTTCGCTATTCGGTCAGTTGTGCCGCCGCCGGCGCCGGCGCGTCCCGGGCTGTCGCGCAGACAACGTGTTCGGAGTTGGGCCCCTGGTGCGAGGGTCCGCACTTGCGTGGCCTGTTGTGGTGAGTCATTTCTGTTGTTTGTCAGTTTGTGTGTGGTCTGTTAGCAGTCGGGTTTCCATGGACGTGTGGTTGGTGTATGGTTGTGTTAGTCGCCTTGCGGTGGGTGCTTAGGCGGAGGAAACAGGTACACTTTTGTATCGCTGTTTTTTTAAAAAAAAATACCGAGAAGTGTTGTGGGGTTTTTCAGTGATTTAAGCTGTTTTTTTTGCCTTGATTTTTCATGAATGTTTTTTCAGTAGAAGAAGGTACTTTTTTCATGACGTTGCAACCAATTAGTCTCCTCTGTATTACTGCGTAGTATGGTATGTCAATGAAGAAGGATACGCCACTATGCGTCGTACCACGTGTAGGTTAATACGCCTTATTTCTGCAACGGATTGCAAGGCCTCACATTACAAGGATTTGATTTCAGTTGTTTTGCCAAAATTGAACGCATGCAGCATTCGCATAAGGGTAAATACGACAAATAACATTCTCTTTAGAATCCGAGGCCCCGCATTTCCGCTCGAGATATCCAAAAAAGGTGTAATTTCGCAAATCGAAATGCGAGGCCTCGCAATAATGTAGCACAAAAAATAAAATGGGCGGATCCACCAACTACACAGCATGTGCATTCCCTTTGATGCGGTGCTACTGTATGGTGGGCCATACAGGTCCTGCTGGCATCTCTAGTTTTCATACTGTGGTCACCGCTGGCTTCACTGCCAAACAGCAATGGTTGCGATTCGCAACTGGGTACTGCAGTTGAGATAAAGAAGAGAAATGTGGTACCAGGTGACCGTTACAAGTAACCGAGAATGTTGACGCGCAACGGAGTTGCAGGCAAAGATCGATATGCGCGTGTCGCGTGTGCAGCCCTGTGCTGGCAAGAAATTTTTTTTACCTATAGCGTTATAAGAGCCTTGTTTTTGTGGAATTGTGCAATTAAAATACACCTTTTCAATTTTTGAGATGATTGTTCATGCCACGTAACAATGCGCACTGAGCGCAGAGGGAGTTGGAACGGATTGTCAGACGATTGCGAGCTTTCTGTGCAACCAAACATGGATATACCACTCCTGAATCTCTATGGGCTGCCGTTGAAAAGCACAAGAGCGGAGCTGTTTTCTCTTTTGATTTTTCGCGCGTCTTACAGTCTTACAGTCTGCCTTAGACATGGCCCTCACTGCTGAGACTGAAAGGCAGACCAGAGAGCTGAGCGGCAAATCACTTCAAGGAGGAGTTCTTCAACCTATAGGAAATCTTGCGCTTGCGGTGCACACCCCAACACCAGGACAAGAACGCCCCCGGTTTTGCCTCTATCAGGCGGCAGAACAGGCGCCGGTTGCGCAGGACAGGATTGCTGCGGCTGTGAGTGGGAACTCTGAAACGACGGTCCCCTGGAAAGGTGCTTGAAACATGCCGTTGGATTGAGCGTCTCGAGCGACAAATGCTACATTAGGCAGTATGAAATGCATTCAACGAGCCAGGATCCGTCGCAAACTTGCACAGCGCGTTGCGTCGTTGAGATTCCGTGCAGGTCCCGTACTTCAGAGGACACCCAACCATAGATGTGCTCATTGGCAACATCGGCAGTCTGGCTGCAGCGCTTTTCAGACTGAAACGGAGGTTTCCGGGGATCGTAACAGATCCGGGCCTGCTTGCGGACAGACCAGCGCCAAGACCGAGCATCAGGGCGCCGCTTCAAGTCGTGCAAGATCCAGTACCGAATCCTGTCCGCAAACCGCTGCTGCTGTCTACGCACCAGGTATCCTTGTACAAGTGGGTTCTTGAGGTGTTCGACGACAGTGCATCCCTGTTGAACCACACGCACCCCATTGTGCCCATGGTTGTTGATGACAAAATACAAAAAAGATGCCTCAAGTTATTGTAGGGCAACAGAACGCTGGAACTGGCACAAAAAAACCAATAAGACTGCCGTCTTGTACGGCTGGTGGCATCCCAATAAATACGTTGTGACAAAGGTGTGGCGGCGCTTTCATTTGCTGTTTGTGTACTTCCGCTTTGGCTGCTTAGGAGTTGGAGAAACAGTAGGGTCGTACCCGAAGCTGACAGTCATGGAGAGAACTATTGCTGGCATCCTGAAGTGTGCGCTGCATTTCTTGCGGCAGTTGCGGCGGAAGTCGAACAGGTTACAAGCTGTTGCCGGCGATGGATCGACTCAAGAGTATGGTATGTAAAGCTATGGTGAGCCTTCTGCAGACGTGGTTTCCGCTTGTCATCTACTATGGATTTCTTGTGAGGCAATACAACTGGTCTTGACGGCACCCAAGATCTGCAAGCGACGTCCAAAATGTTCTGCGACTGGTGTTCGTGCTTTTGATAGAGCTTGGCAGGGCTGCAGCTGACCGACTTGTGTATGTGAGGACCATCGGTGCCGCCTTGTTGCATTGGCAGACGTTCAGCAGCGGCCTGCCCGGGTTTTGCTATGGTGAAGAGCTTGGCGGGGTTATGCTCACTCAACTGGGGTCCATGAAAAACAGACACACCTGGGCCGTCACACCGAGCGACGTGGAAGACTTGTTCGTCCAAATCTGCCCTGCAAAAATTAACAGACGCCTCCTGGTGGGTCGCTTGTCGTCCGACATTGAAACAGATCCGACAGCGCTTGCACTCAAATGTTACGGACGACCGCCTGAGAATTCGGTAGTGTTCCTGGCAATCAGGTACCTGGACTATGGAGAGACACTGGGAGGCTGAACTGGATTTTCTGTCCAACCCTTACAGCGAGCCGGTTGTGGACACATACACGACGGTGTTGACAGATGATTTGGCGTACATATCTGCGGCAGCCCCAGGACTTCTGACGCGCCGTGCTAGGGTTGATGGACAAAGAAAGATGTCCTTGATTAGTGCCCTAAAGATTTTGATGAAATCCTGCAGGCTTTTGATGGTGAAATCCCAAAACCAAAGGAGCAAGTAGAGCAAGAACAGGATGTGGATCGAATCAATGAATAGTTTGAAACCCAGTGTAACACAGAAGGGCCGCAGATAGACAAAGCAGGTATAAACACAAAGATTCAATCACAACTGGATAATACAAAGAATTTTACATGAAAACTGGACTGACTCTAGCCTCCAAGATAGCATCAAGCACTTCATGTGCACTCTTTTGGGTGTAATGGTGCTGGTTAGGAATGTGGGGCATAGGTGTCAGGCCAGACACAGAATATGCCTTGGCCAAGCAACTGAATTCAGAAACAGTTAAAACGAAGAACCACAATAAGTGGTAGAAACAATTGAGTATAGGGGTCTTGGGGTGGGAGACCACTACACTTAATCTCCAAGGCCTAAAGCATGAAATGCCGATTTTATTTCGGTATATCCTCCATGACGGAAGATACCTCCGCTCAGTTGAGTGGTAGGGGTGAACTTCATGGGGGGGCTAGGGTTATAACCCTAGTTACTTTGAGAAAGTGTACTAAAGGCTTCAGAAGAGTGACAAAAATACTTAAGTTAGTCCTAGCATCAACAAGACGGTTTTAAAGGGGGCTTGGCCTGGATCAAGCCCTCCAAGAAAGACAAGGCAGTGACTTTTTCATACTCCTCCCTGGAGTACTAGTTAGCTAAGCTAGTAGGACCAAGGAAGAATGCTCAAAAATTCCCAAAATTACCCTAGAAAATGCATTGAACCTACCAAAAACATTCTCATCAGTTCCTAGAAGCCTATCACACTGTAGGTACCCTTGAAAAACAGTGCAATGTACCGTGAATGATGTCCCTTCGATGGGGCATTCTTCAAAAGTCGCCAGCGTGCGACGAAAACGTTTAATAAAATTTTGGGGGTTGTGGGGTTTGAACCCAGGACTCCCTCCCTAGAGCACATATGCTTGCCCACTAGGGTACAGTCGAACGCTCTAATGCGGACGGCCATCGCTGCATAAACAGCGTTTAAGTAAACGTCCTGACCAAGGGCCAGGGCGGAGCAATACTCCCAATGGAGGACACAAATCTCAGTGAGCTGAACAAAAAAGAAAACGTAACCAACAGGGAGTGATTCCTGCGGTTTAGCGAAAAGTGTAGCGATTTAAGAAGTCAAATCGCTAAAAACTGACGGAAGCACGCAGGAAAATCGTCATTTTTACACCAAAACTCAAAGTCGCAGACAAGCGCAACGGAAGCGGACCTCAAAGAACAGGGTTGCGCAAGCGTAAGAGGCTTTTGAAAAAGAAGGTATGAGCCGTATTTTTTAAAGTTCTAAAGGAATTTTTTTCACAGTTGCATCACATTTTTTATAAACTTTAGGGAAAAGTATTCAAACTCAACCCACACCACAGAGCAGGTGGACAACCCACCTCTCAGGTATGCCAGTGTCATCTCACACGCATGCATTGCGTTGGTGTTGGTTGCTTCGTTAAAGCGCTAGGGTTGTCAACGCTGTGTTTGTTGGGGGTTCGGGTGCTCCTCTATCTTGCTCTGCACAGGTCAAAACAGGTATGAAAGGTATGCGATGCGAATGGAGCGCGCAGCGCGCACGTAGGGTTAGAATATGCGCTGTGCTCGCGATGCATGTGCCTAATTGAGGCATTCACACGCTGTGGCGCTTTCCCTGTACCCCAAGTCACCCTTGTTCTCTCTTCACAGGTAAGAAAAGAAAGTGCTTGCTCGTGTTTGCCGTAGCGCTAAAGTAGGGTTTCTTAAAACGCTTAGGCTTGTTTTGCGCTGTGCAGTACTCCACTCTCTCTCCGCTTTCTGCAGAAAACAAGACAAGGGAATCATGCATGACACACAGTGCATTAATTGCTTAGGGTGGTTCATAATTCGCCGTAGGTTTGTTTAAGCGCGTAGGGTTGTTCTGCGCTTGTGTTTTTCTCGGGATTCACATGATGCAAGGTGAGTAAGGTAGGTTAGCCCGGGAGGAGCTCACCTCCTGGTTGAGTCACGCTTGTGATTGGTTATGTTGAGTTAAATTAGGTAAGAACAACAAGAAATGGAGAGATTGTGCATACCTGTGCATGCATATGACGCATCAAAGGGTAGGCCGTGCGAAGTGCGCACGGTAAACCTTGTTTAGGTTACCCAGGGGCTCCAGCCCACGTTCTATAAGAGAACAGGTGGAGCTTCTTAAGCTTGCTTGCTTGATAGGGGCGTTTGTAGACAGCGTATTATAGGGCAGACTGAGAAGCGTATAACACGTGGAGTCTGTCTTGGTTCCTCCGCTGCAAAAGCTCCTGCATCTGCCTTTGCTCTTCAGGTGGGAGAGTAAGGGTGATTGGTGCAGTCCCACTTGGGCAGTGCTAAACTATGCTGCGCAGATCACAAACAAGAAACTGCAACTCAACCAGGAGGTGTTGGTGCAGTACAACTTCATCGCCATCCACGCTGTGCACGCACGCTGAGTACTCCCTCCCTCCAAGCCCTGACAGGGAAACACGTAGTGGCGTCCCTGTTAGGCCACAGCCGCTTAGTAGCGCTGGGCCCTCTTGCTTTCTCACGGGAGGGTCAGTAGGACCTGTGACTCCTTCAACAGCAACACCAAGTAGCGTGTGTAGGTGTTAGGGTCAGCAGGCCTGGCAGGAGTTGAGTGCAAGTGATGAGTGCTCACCCTGCCTTCGAAGGCCGGTACTGGCATTAGTGAGTGTAGTGTAGTGGTGTCTCCTGTTCCGCGTGCTTTTCCACGTGGGCAGGGGAATGCGTTAGCTTTTGGCCTTAGCAAGAATGGGCGTTTAGTATGCCCTTAGCACACTTGGCCACCCCTCCCCTCTAGTAGGTAGGGCTTTTGCCGTCTTCCCCCAAAGATAGGTGCCAGCACAGAAACTGGGCGCCATAGGAGTGGTACTAGTAAACTGACTAGGACCTTCGGTCCGAAATCAGCGAAGCCCATTGAGTTGGGAGCCACGACCAGGAGAGAAGTGAGACACACACAGACATACGTAGCACACTTAGGGGTAAGGTAAACCCAGTAAGGAAGGGTAGAACCCCATGGGTCTGGACCAGTCAGAGGTCCTAACTTTGGGCTCGCTTGTCCCCAAGGAGGGAAGACACACCTTGTCTCATAACACCTTGCTTGTCATTCTCCCCTGGTGTAGTAAGCCACCGTTCTTCGTTGGCTCCCCAAGGTCATTACATCAGGGCAGTCCCCATGCAACATATGGTCAACAAGGCATACACTCGCTGGGTGGCTGCGAACCTGATAAGCGGCCACCTGGTCCACGCTGGAAACCATAGGCATGGGTCTGCAGGGCACAGACAGGGTCAGTGCAGTGCTCACTGCACCTGTGAGGTTAGAACACAGTCAGTAGACTGACACAGGGGAATTAGTTTTGCTTTTTACACTGGGACATAGTCTCAGCACAGGTTAGTAGCTGCCCCTCGTTGTTCTCAACGAGGTAGGAGAGGAAGATGGGGTTGATACTCCCATCTGGTTGTATGAAGGCTGACATAGGTTCCGAGTTCGCCTCAGATAACCCATAGCCATCCCACAGGGTTAGGAACTTCGAGCCCTGTTTATACTCGTGGCGAGCAATACCTGCAACCACGTAGTAACCATTGACTGCCATCTCATCGGCAGTTATCTCTTCGAGTTCGTCTGCCTCCTCTGGACTGGCAGCGTTCTCTAGGTCTATACGCTCGACCTCACTGTCGCTGAGGCGCCACTCATCCCAAGACAAATCGTCAGGGGAGTGATAGTGCCTCAACTGTTTAGGTGCACGCAGCAGTTCACCGCCTAGACGTGGACTGCACCTGACATGGATCCTGGATCCATCCATCCTGATGATACGATAGGGTCCAAAAAAAGGGTCCTGTAGGCAGTTACGTTGCCAGGAGGGTAGGCGTGAATGGTGAACAGAAACAAGGTCACCAACCTTGAAGCTGGCAGGTCGCCGTAGGCGGTTCCGTCTGCTCAGTTCACGGTCACGAATGTGTCTCAGGTTAGTCCCAGCCTGGTTAGCCAGAGACTGCTTGTGTTCCAGCCAATCTCCCACAGGGCTCCTGAAGTCCTCAGGAAAGGGGGTTTTGAAGAACCATGCAGGTCGTCCTCCATGGAACAGTTCGTGGGGGGTGAAACCCGTAGAGGAGCTCCGCTGTGAGTTCATGGTCAGCACTGCCCAGGGCACTAGGCGTACCCAGTCCTTGGTACGCTCCTGTTTCATCAGGATTCTTAAGTTTTGCTCCACCACACGGTTCTGTCTCTCACAGAGAGGGTTAGACGTGTGGGTATAGGGCACACCTGTGGTTACCTCCACGTTGAGGGCATTTAGCACTCGTTTGTACCACCCAGTGTCACTGCAGATGCGTACATCCTCATCAGAGTGCACCTGCCTAGGTGCTCCATAGGGTTTGAACAATTGTTCGACCAACATTTTCACAGTCTGCTCACCTGTGATTTTCTTATTGCAAGGGAACACACGGGTGAAGCGGGATAGGCCACAGGTGACCACTAGGCAACTATCATAGCCGCCGAAGCGTGGTAGGTCGTGGTTGAATACCACGTAGAGAAGAGAGTTAGCACAATAGGGTATGGGTAAGCTGGAGATCAGGCCCCTATCCCTACTGTCGCTCTGCCTGCTGGCATGACAGCCACAAGCATCCACAATGGTCTGCATACGCGACCTCAGTTCAGTCATGGTTAGACTAGAGTAGAAACACTCACGGAAGAAGTCCACTGAGCGATTAGCGCCAGTGTGACCCGGACTGAGATGGGACCACTGTTGGCACCCATCCAGTTGTGCCTCAGGCACCACAATTCGGTCCTCGTAGAAGAGCTACTGATTGTTTTTATACCACTGGTGCCCGTCAATGACACGGGATTTGAGACCAGTGCTGAGGGTTTTGGAATATTTCTTTATACTCTGACTGATAGTCGGTTGGACTCCAACCCTCCAGGATTCCAGCAGTGCGCATGGACAGGTCAAGCTGGACATCCATACGCTGGAAAGTCTTCCTGGCGAGCGCCTCAGAGCTCTCGGCTATAAGCGCATCGAAGTTGTTGCGCGATATATAGTCAGACAGTTCATTCTTTATTCCGGGGATATGATGAACTGTCAGCCTGAACTGGCTCAGGTAAGTCCACCACCGCTTTAGCTTTGCTTTCTCTGGTGGTGGCCCCTTCTGGCAAGACTTCACAGGTTCCTGGCCACACAGCCAGACAATAGGGTTAGATCCCAGGAGCCGGGATTGTGACCCAGCACACACGCCCACACCGCGCGCCGGAACCGGAAACGGCGGGGGGCAAGCGGGGCGCCCACGAAACCACACACGTCCCAAAAGCAGGCCGAGACCGAAGCCCAACCACGAACACCACAAATAGCCGACACTGGAGGGACAACACCACAAATCGAGCCCAAAAACACCCATTCTAAACCCCAGCCAGGACGGACGGGGTTAACAAAACCCGCAGCCAACCGCCAACCGGACCCAAACACAAACACCACACAACAGTAGGAAACCCAGTGCCCACAGCCCGGGCACTGAGGCAGCCCGTGCCATGCAGGTGACCCGGCCAAACGAGATCCGGAGCCCGGGGGTAAGGCTGCATCCTAAGGCCTGCGCTGCTTTGGGACTCGAGGCGGAGCGTGCGACACCCAAGCGCCTCGGAACCCTAGTACCAGGAACGTGCATGCACGCCTTGGGAACGGGATACGCCAGGAAGTCCGGTGAACCCCTAGGGTTCCGCCCAAAGGAGGGGACGTGCGCAAGCACGGGGGCACACCCTCCCGGCGAGACAAGCATGTCACGCTGGCGGCGATCAGCCCTCCCGGCGTAGCCCGGGGCCGCTTTGTTGGGGGCCAACAGTCAGGTCTAGCGGGAAGTAAGCCGCCTCCCCTCTTCACGCGCGAAGCCTCTTCCTGTTCGTCACAGGGGCGACGCCAGGGGGAACCATGGGGCGCCTCTCCACGACGGAGTGCACCTACCTACCTACCTCCACCACCGCTTTAGCTTTGCTTTCTCTGGTGGTGGCCCCTTCTGGCAAGACTTCACAGGTTCCTGGCCACACAGCCAGACAATAGGGTTAGATCCCAGGAGCCGGGATTGTGACGAAAGCACAAACATACCGGCCAGGAGTTCCTGGTCATAGGTGCTGTAATTGGAACGCGCTTGGTTCCATTTCCAATTCCAGTTTCCCAGTGGCACCAGCCGCCACTCACTGGTAGGATAGTCATGTTTCAACGAACCATCACGGTTCAGTCCGCTAGTACAATAATGACAGTGGGTTAGTTCAGCGGGGTTAAACTCCTGCCATTGGTAGATCGTACCACCCCCCCCTACATCACTGGCATCAGTGATCAGGACTATCTCGCCCATAGGGCGGGGTACTCCCAAGCAGTTGGAGAAGGCAATTTTCTTCTTCAACTCCTGGAAACACTCTTCCTCTCTGGCGGTCCACCTCCAGGGAGTAGTTTTATTGATTAGGTCAGTGAGGGGGGCAGAGGAGTAAGTAAAATTGTGGATGTGACGCCGATAGAAATTACAGGCACCCCGAAAACTCCTCACGTCGTGTAGACCCTTCTTAGGGGCATCGCGAATCTGCATGTCCTATAGGGGCTGCATCTTAGATGCGGCTGGTTTCCAGCAACCATACCCCACGTCGAAACCCAAATATTCCATCTCCTCTTTCATAAACTCACATTTTTCGAGTTTGATTCGGAGATGTTTTTCTTGACAAACAATGAGAAATTCACGGAGGAGAAGGACATGGTCCTCTTGGGTATTAGTACCCAAACTCACGTCGTCGATGTGGGCCTCCATCTCTGCGGCCTGAGAAATCAACTCCTGTACTAGAGGCCTGCGCCTCAGTATGTACAAAATTTTGTTGATTAGCTCTTGGAAAAGCGCTGGGGCATTAGCCAACTCGAAAGGCATAACCTTCCACTTAAAGACACAGCCCTTAGGGGTTATAAAAGCCAGCAGCTCCTGAGCTGCGGCGGTTAGGTCCACCTGCCAAAAACCAGACCGTTTGTCCATTTTGGTCTTGTACCTGCGTTTGGCAATACGCTCCAAGGTATTTTCCATGTTAGGAATACTCCCTGAGTGGTTCTGGGTTTTCTTGTTGACCTCACCATAGTCAACAACCAGTCGTAGGGCAGCCGACCCTGGTTTGCCAACCAGGAAACAGGGACTGCAGTGATGGGGGTAGTCCACCTTCTTATATTCTTCAACCAGGCCAGCATCAATACATTCCTGGATCTGGCGCTCGATTTCTTCAACCCGTTCCTGTGGAGCGGGATAGGGATGACGCCTCACTCGCGTCTTTTCAAATTCAAGTTTCAGTTTCAAGTCCATCTGGACCAGTTTTTTTACAAGAGAGGGGGGGCAGCAAGGCGCCAAATACCTCCTCATAGGTTATCAGCAATTTCTTCAGTCGGGGGTCAAGGTTAAGACTCTCAAGGTTCTGCAGGAAATTTTCCTCAGCATGGAGGTTGCTCTTTCCATGTTCTTTCTTTTTCTGCCAATCAGCAGTTTCGGCAGGCACTGAAACATCGTTTCACTCAGGGGGACATTGCTGCCCAAGGTGCAGAGAATACACTAGCGGTATCTCTGGATCAGGTAGCGTATAGGAATCATCGTCCTCCTCAGACCAGATGGGGGATTTCCAGGTCTGTCTGAGGTATTGCACCCGCTCCTGGCACTCAATACCTTCGGCCTTCAGGTACAACAGCCGCCTGAGTTCCTGAGTGTCATGCTCAGACAATGGCATGTGATTAGAAGCAGCCCGCGCCAGAGCATCAGCAATCCGGGCCACAGGTTCACCTGTGTGCATAGGCTGCATGTGTAGCACTGGCTCCCCAACAGGGGAAGCGGGCTCAGAGGTTGACTCTAGATCTACCTACTCCAGCAACAGCTGGGCTAGGAAGGCACTGTGTTTTAGGTCAACACAGCTGGGATCAACAGGAGGAATAGTGCTGGCGATCTCAGACAGTTGGTCGTCAGCATCCTCCTTTACAGCTGCAGGTTCCAGATAGCCATCGGGAGACTCACACCCTGTAAGTGTGGCAGATAGGTGCTCAGGACATCGATTTCTGAGATCAGAAAGGGTCAGGCCACGATTTTCGGCCATGACCTCTTTCAGTAGCACCTGGACTAGGTCACACAGGGGTACAGGATTGAGAGATCCATCAACGATGGACAGGAAGATGGCCGGCTCAGGTGCCTGCATAGCTGTGTCCGAGTCCTCAGGCACATAGATGGGGCCGTCGGGAAATTGCACTCTTCCCACGGTCATTAGATCTAGCATACTTCGCCAGTAAGCATGTTCACCAGAGCAGCCCCAGTCAGGGGTGCACATGACAACCCTTCCTCCCTCATAAGCGATCTTCGGTAGAACCTTCGCGAGCAGGGAGAAGGGAGGGTTAGCATACGCTAGGCCAATTGCTTTCCAGAAGCAACGAAAAGCATTGTTCAATTGTTTCGAGCAGTACAACTGCATGATGTGCTGTTGTTGGCTCGCAAACAATTCAACCTGGATCTCCATCCAGGTTTACCTGAAGGGCCGCCAGTCCGTTTGCAAGAATGTGACGGGCCAATTGGTAGTTGTCAGTACGATAGTTAGTCTTGGATGCGTAGCACAGCCCAGAATTTCTTCGTCCTGACAGCTCCAAGGGTACGGAGAACAGCCCACTGCCAAAGTCGCAGTGCAAAGAATAGGGGCGCTGTAGAGACAGCATTTTTACCTGGGGGTTTCTTCGTAGGAAGTCTGTACCAATGACGATGTCAAAGGCGTCGGTGTCCAGCACTCTGCAGTGTTGGGTCACGGTTTTGTCGCCCAGACATATAGTCACATCGACCCCCCCCAAGGAATGGATGGTACGCCCATCCCCTACTCTTATGGCCATGGTCTCAGTTTTCTTGAAAGTCTTTAGCAGGCGCCGGGCCACTACGGGAAGTGTTGCACCAGTGTCAAGCACCGCTCGAAAAACTTGATCCCCGATTTTCACGAGGATCCAGAAAACCAACTCCTCCTCTTCGGAGCCGCACCCCTACTCCTCATCAGGGAACTTGACATCCACCCCTGCAGCTATGAGGAACCTGGCCATCCAGGCCAATCGCCTCTTCTTGCAGTTATTCCCCTCAGGGGTAGCGTTATCCCCCTGTGGGCGCTTCTTGGGATCACCTGCGGCAGGAGGGGCCATAGCAGCAGGAGGGGGTGTAGCAACGGGTGCTGATGAGCGCCTCCGGGGGTTAGGGGGTCCACCTTTGCCACCCCCCTTGCCACCTCCTTTACCACCTTTATCCCCATTCTGAGGGTTTTTGATGGGTGTTTGGGTCTTCTGGCATTCAGCCTCCTGCCGATTGAGCTTATCACTCTCGCGTTTCTTTATGTGACATTCGTCTTCGTAGTGACGAGGTTTGCCACAATAGCCACAGGTGATGGTACACCTGAAATGATCCTGATTGGTCACAGGTTTCCCATCCCTGGTATGCTGCTGTCGTTTCATCTGCAGCATACAGCTACTGCGTTGATCGCAGTCAGGGGCATGACAAGGCCCCCCTTTGTCATTGACAGGTTTGCAGTAGAACAAAGGGGGTGTACCTGCATCAAGTTTAACCTCATTCATGGCACGTAGGTTACCCCTCCCTTTACCACCTCCCTGGTTGGTGTTAGTGGGATTTTGGGGCCCTTTCCCTTTGCCACGTTTTGGGGGTAGGGGTACCACCCCGACCCAAGTGCTTCTTGAGGAATTTCGCCATGTGGGAGTCATTCTCCCTCTCAAGAGCTAGCTCAATCAGCAGGTCCACCTGTTCCTCGTACGAGTGGGTCGGACAGTCATCCCACGTACGTTGGGGGATCTTACTCATGAGCCAGAGGTGGGGCTCAGTGGCTCCGTAGGAGCCCACGTTCATCCGTGAAAACAGATACTCCAGGTCGCACACGTATTCAGAGATTTGCGCAGCGGAAGGAAACCCAGGGAGCATAGGTAGCTCCTCTATCTGTGTGCGCACACTGAGGTCAGTCTCATAGACTGGGAACGTTCTCTCCAACCTCTGGAGTACCTCTACCCAGGTTGAACAGGTTTTCACAATCTGTTTCACCTGTTTTTGCAAAAAGTTCTCTTTGCAGGAGCGTTTCAGCAAGGAGCATTTGGTGGCCACATCCACGTGGGATTGACCAGTGAGCAAAAGAAACTCAGCAAGTTCTTCTGCACATTCAGGCAAATTTTTCGGGTCGAACTCCGGCAGTTTTAGCTGGATGTTCGCCTGGGCAATAGGTCTGCCCATCTTCCCACCCCCCGGGGTTAGGCCAGAAGGAGAAGGAGATACGCCGGCAAGAGGTGCCAGGGCTGACAGCCCTCTCTCCGTCACCGGCACAACCTGTAGTTTAGCAATAGGGACTGTCCTGGCGCAAGGATGAAAAGGGCTGGGGCAAGTAACCTTGGGTAGCAACCTGGACACCCTTGATCGTTTGAGATCATCAGCCAACGTGCTCAATCCTGGTGAAGGTGGGAGTAGCGCTGGCTTGGGTAAGGGTTCAGTGATACCCAATTTAGCCTTGACAGCCTCTGACAGAGCTGTCACATCCGGGTCTTCCGATCCGGATAGAAGTTTGGCCAAACGTTCGGCCGTACGATGCAGAGCCCCATGGGTGGGCTCTGGGCAAAGAAGATCCATTATCGGCAGGTCTGGATGCCTTGCTCTCGGGTGTTCGTGTACTCTCGGTCGTCTCGGTAGTGATACTGTGTCCGCCATGTCTGTAGATGGCCCAGAATAGAGGAAGGAGCCCATCTCAGTTTGGGGCGGCGACCCGAGAGCATCAAGAGGTATTTCTCCATCTTCTCCTACGCCGGACTTGTGGTACTCTTTGTGGAGCATGAACTCGTCCTTCCTCCTTCGTAGGTCCTCTTGTTCTTCAGGACCAACTTCAAGTACGGTAGAAGACGAGGCCGGACAGGCTGACCGGGCGATGGAAGCTTCGACAAGCCTGCAGAGCCTTTGCAGGCTGTCTTCACCATGGGCCGCTAAGGTTTCCATGGTTAATGGAATTGTTCTGGGCGGATTTAGTTCCGCCCTTCTGTGCTCTGGATCTTCCTGAGACCCAGATGCTGCTCTGAGTGGCGGTTCACTCTTTGGGTGGGCTACACTGCCATGTTGCACTTGTACACTTCCGATCAGCCAGGTTCGGGAGGACAGTTGAGTGGACATCTTCAATGTGCTTGTCAGTGTGCTTTTCTTGTGCTTTTGCTCAGAGTCGGTTCGAAAGATTCTCAGGGTTTGCCTCTGCTACCGGAAAGATCTCCTTGATTAGTGCCCTATAGATTTTGATGAAATCCTGCAGGTTTTTGATGGTGAAATCCCAAAACCAAAGGAGCAAGCAGAGCAAGAACAGGATGTGGATCGAATCAATGAATAGTTTGAAATCCAGTGTAACACAGAAGGGCTGCGGATAGACAAAGCAGCTATAAACACAAAGATTCAATCACAACTGGATAATACAAAAGATTTTATATGAAAGCTGGACTGACTCTAGCCCCCAAGATAGCATCAAGCACTTCATGTGCACTCTTTTGGGCGTAATGGTGCTGGCTAGGAATGTGAGGCATAGGTGTCAGGCCAGACACAGAATATGACTTGGCCAAGCAACTGAACTCAGAAACAGTTAAAAAGTAGAACCACAATAAGTGGTAGAAACAATTGAGTATAGGGGTCTTGGGGTGGGAGACCACTAGGCTTAATCTCCAATGCCTAAAGCATGAAATGCCTATTTTATTTCGGTATATCCTCCATGAAGGAAGATACCACCGCTCAGTTGAGTGGTAGGGGTGAACTTCATGGGGGGGCTAGAGTTATAACCCTAGTTACTTTGGGAAAGTGTACTAAAGGCTTCAAAAGAGTGACAAAAATACTTAAGTTAGTCCTAGCATCAACAAGAGGGTTTTAAAGGGGGCTTGGCCTGGATCAAGCCCTCCAAGAAAGACAAGGCAGTGACTTTTTCCTACAGACAACAAGGTTCCTATGTGGTGCAATGCGCAGCGAACGAACATTATGTACAACTCTTTTTGACTACAAGGCCTCGCAATGTCTTTGACGTCTCGCCACTCCTCATTGCAGATCCCACCTTACATCGACTCGGGTCACCGCGAACATGATGAACCCAGGGTTCATGCCCCTTGTCCTCTATATGTGGCTGGCAACGCTGATGCGGAAGAGAGACCGCTCGGACAACGTCATGATCTTCGATCGCGATGTGCACATAGCGGCGAAAGTTGCAGCTTTGGATGATCCTCCACAAGTTTGTTCTCTGGAGTTGACCAAACAAAAGCAATTGGACTGGGCACGGAGCTACTATCACGAGGTGACGCAGCCTGTGGAGGCAGGAGTTGACCAGACTAGGTTGGCGCAGTGCAAGCTCTGGATCCAGTTTGGCATGCCAATGTGGATCGAGGACGAGAATATGGGGTATGCCCGTCTAGAAGTGTCGACTGCAGAGGAAGCAAGTCAACATGCCCATGCAGAAATTGCAGACGAGGACTTGGAGGGTCCTGAGGACCATGACGCAGACCCGGTGCTGCCAAGATCTGATCGGCGATCTCCTCGGAAGTCAACGCAGGTTCCGGCGTTCCAGGCTGGCGATGCAGATGAAGAGGAGCCGGAGGGGGGCCAAGCGCCCAAGCCGAAAAAGCCGAAGACCAACCCGGCAGCAGAGCCGAAGCAGACGACCCTGGCGCAACCCCAGGGGGTGGGGAGGACGCTGAGCCTTCCTGATCTTGGAACAGCAGTGGGCTCCACGTTGAGGAGTAAGATGTTGGCAGCGGTATTTCAGAAGAAGAGGAGATCGTCAAGGCGTTGATGGCGCTGCAGTTTGAACATTTGTTGTCTTGCATTGCGAGGCTTTGAATTCCCAGATTAGGCAACTCGCCATTTCTGGTATTTTTTCAGAAGCATCATCTGGAGATGATGATTATACTGACACTAAGGCAGCAGTCAATATTGCGAGGCCTCGCATTCCGAAAGCGTCACGTGTTGACGCACGCAATATATTGCTACTCTGTTTTCCCTTTTTGCTTGTTTCTGTGTGACCCAAAGCTGTGTGTAATGCAAAGAATTGGGTTGATTCATGTCTCGTATTGCAAGGCCTCGCAATACGAATAGGAAAATGGTATATTTTTAAAGCATTTCGGGAACCACAAGAGTAAAAGTTGGATTTTTAAGGGTGCAGAAAAAAGCAAGGAAAGGACAACGACAATAAGCAGGGTTTTATAGCCCAAAAACCCCCAAAAATGTGGTGCTTTTTACAGAACAGTGGGTAAGATGGGAAAGCTTGTGAGAGCTGTTTTGGAGTAAAATCATGCATTTGTGTGGGTCATTGGACCAAAAAACTGAGTAGTCAAATTTTATGGTTAAAAAAAGTAGGTGTTAAATTCCGGCTTTGCATCTTGTTCCTCTGTTTGAACAGTCTCAGTAACCTCTTGATAAAATTGCTTTGGTGTTTGTTCCTGCACCATTTCAGGTACACAAGGATTTCGATTGAAAATAAAACCAGACCAAGACTTCAAGACGAGCAGAAATGGGATCAATAAAACCAATAAAGAACTTGATTGGGCTGCACAAGGAACAGACAATCAATGGGTGATGTTTGGCCTTGCACTTGTATGTATGCATGCATGTATGCCTCAGAATCACTCAGGATTGGAAAAGCAACTTCAGTCTGAAGTCTGGAGATGGCTGCAACCGTGAATAGTGACTTCAGATCATGGGAAAAATGCAATACTTCAGAAATCAGGTCTCCTGTAAAGATAGTAAAACAGACCCAAGAAAAATGCATTTCCCATAATAATAAATGATAGAAAATTACTTTCAATGTCTTCCAGAAATTTGTGGTAGCTCAGGAAAAAAAAAATTCATGTCTTCAGAACTCAGTAGGAACGGCCCTGATGACCTCAGAACTCAGTAGGATTCCCCCATAGAGTAAGCGGCCCCCTCAGGGGCCAAAAAAGGTCAAAGAACTGAAGTAGTCATATGACAACTCTATAGACGCACAATCTAATGCTGAATCTGAAAATCAGTTTCATTTTCTGTGAGAGGACCATATGTTGTACAAATTGCAAATTACTGAACAGCTCAATCTCAATGGGAATAAGCAAAAAAATCGATAAAGCAAAGGCCAACACCCGTGTTGAGCTATGTTACAAATAGTGTTCAAAGAAGAAACCATGGAATATCAAGCAACAACTCATGGCATATAATACAATAGATAAACCCTCATTTTGAATCAAAGTTGAGCTTTAAGTGCCTTTCAACCATATTGGAAGTGATCAAGTTCCGTTTCCCCCAATGTCTCAACCAAACCTCGATAAGGATTAATACCGTTGCTCCATATGAAACACACGGTTTTGAGACATCGTTGCTCATTCATGGCCTTTTATCATCCCTGCCAGCCTGAATGCACGCTGTGTGCGAAGGCATTGTCCAGGAATGACTCCCATGTTGCAAATGATCAACAGATATCACCTCAATCTGGCGTCAATGGGGTCCAATCTTACTAAACATTGGGAGTTGAACCAACCATAAATGATCAAATGTAGACCAAGATGAGTCCGTCAAATGGTCTCTGGATACTCCAGTGTCATCCTGGTACGCTCTCGTAGTCGTTAACGACGTTCCTGGTTGAAGTAGTTGGACATCCACTTCTGATCCAGGCGCTTGACCCAATCAATGTCACCAATTCCAATCGATTCGGGCAGATGAACACAGTAATTGAGCCATGTAGACAGTGAAGTAGGCACCCTAGATATCAGGCCAGTACCTCAGTCGTCAGGTGGTCGTATGTGTCCCTGGGGGCCTGCACTTGCAGCCTTGAAACTCCAGCATATGAACTTCAGCTCCAGATGCCACATCATAAATGTACCAGGATGCCTCAATCCAGCCACATAAATCAGCCTGTCATAACACAAATGCCAGGGCGTGAGGACTCAGCTTGTCGCTGCACGTGTACAACGGCGTGTCCAGATTTCTAATGCTTTGCTTTACGTGCTCTTCTCAACGTGTAGACCACTGGTTCAGTTCAGGTTGGTGCCTGGGCATAACTCCCCCCAAGGCCCCAAGACTCAACTTGTAGTTACTAAAACTGCGCTTCAAGTTGACCATAGGTGCTGCGAAGTAAAACAGGAACCAAGTAGTATTCAACGCACTCTCCAACCATGAAATAACCAAAAGATTTTGGCAACCTCATAGGCCCCGGTTTCCTTGATACTTGGCTCCCTCCAACTCAACGCCCTCCAGAACTTGTCGTAACCCCAGGACGTGCTGCTATGCCAGTCATATCTGCCTTTACAGAATGTTTAATAGTTGACCTTGAAACTTCTTCAAACTCCTTTCTTTCGGGTTTTCAGATTGTTCTGCTGACCTTTCTGGCGACGCAGGCAACTCAGCGCGCGGAAAGCCCAGCCGAGCAGCCCCCGAAATATCCACGTGGACCAATAAATACCAAATGAGGTGTGGAAGACTTTCCATGCCTTAAACTGTGCTTTTCTGAGTATTTTCTGAATTTCATTGATTGCTCTGCAGAATGAAGTGACGTTCTGCAGGTTTTCAACTTGATGAGGCAGCGGAAGCATGAGGGCACGAAGAAACAACTTCAAGGTACTCTCCCATCCTCAGTCTCTTGGAACTTACTCAAGGTAACCAGTCTTCTGCCATACAACCAACTGTAGGTGCTTCTGTGCGTCGCCGTTTGCCTCCGCGCTGCTGTGAAACCTTCTCAGAACTGACTTCTCCTTGTTCCTTGTTGTCTGTGGCAGTGTCTTGGTTGGATTCCTCCGCGGTGGACTTCTTCTTCAAGGTGCTGCTGATCTGCCGAGCCTGACGTAGCGCTTTGTCAAAGCGAGGTGCGTGTGCCAAACAGTAATCCATGAAAACATGATTGAGCTTTCCATCATCAGCAAGAATGCACGAACTGGTTCCCAAGTGCTCTCGCTTGTGCCATAGCCTTCCCACTTCGTCAAAAAGTGCCAGCCTTGCCGATATTGCCCTCTCAGGATCTGTTTGACGTGATAAGCTCCAATTCTCTCCATCTCAGGCTGATTGTAGAATGGTATATCCTGCTCATTCGCCACGATGGGCTGTTCATCCGCCCACGCTGCTCGCTCATCGTCATTCAGCATGTCTGTGTCTCCCTCTTCCATTGTGTCTTCATCATAGTCATCCACTAGCTCAAATCGGAAGCGCTTCACAAATTCAAAGGCAACAGGTACTTCTCCGCCCAAAGGAGGGCTACAACGCGCCGTGATACCGCCACTGCTGGTAGGTAGGTATCTTCAGGAGCTCGGGATGCCTCCTCTGACATTGCAGGAAGAAGGTCTTACCAAGGGGACGTCCTGTCCCTCCCACTGCCCTATGTCAGGTGCCTCTTGAGCCGCTCCCGCATGTGCTTGGGAAGGCATTGTCGCGGCCACCCGGTCCATGTGTCCCAGGTGGGAGGGTGTCCCCACATGTGTCCATGGGTAGGGCCACATGCCCCCTCCTTTGGGCGGCATCTCTGGGGGCTGCCCAGCCGTGTGGAGTATCTCTCACCACAAGGGGTATTGCTCCCGCTAGTCTACGGTAGGACCGCCTCACTCTTGTGGCTTGAGTTGCGGGGCCACTCTGCTTGGCAGGCGACCCCCTCCTGGACTGTGTACCGGCTCGCCTGTCACCGGTTGCTTCCATGGCTCCAGGTGACGTTTGCCATGGTCCCCGATGCAGCCTGGCCGGGCTCGGACCAGTGGCCTTGGAGTACTGCTCCTGCCCCTGGCCCGGTGGGTCGGCCGGGTCGCCCCAGTGCGTCCGACCCATGGGGTGTTGGTTCTTTCCTGTCCCTCGACCGCCCTACGTGTGTGCAGTGTCCTGGGCTGCTTGGCTCCTGTTCACCAGTGTGCCCGCGCGGTTTGCTGTGTTGCGTCTGCGGTGTCCTGGGCTACTTGGCTCCTGTTCACCGGTGTGCCCGCTCGGTGTGTTGTGTTGCGTGTGCGGTGTCCTGGGGGGGGCGCGCGTGTGTGGGCCTGCGTGTTTGCCTTCTGCTCTCCCCGCGGTCTCTTCCACTGCCTTTCCCTTGCTCCTCTCTTTTTGCTTGCTTGTTTTGCTCTGGTTTTTTTTTTTGGGGGGGGGCGGCTGGGGTGCGGCGTTTTTGGTGCTGTCCGTGGGTGTTGGTGTGTGCCGGTGCCGGTGCTGGTGTGGGCGTGGGTGTCGTCAGGGACGGGGGTCGGGTGGCTGTCGCGCTCTGGGTTCCCTGTGTGTGCGATGGCCTCCAGGCTTCCGGTTTCCAGGGCGTCGGTCCGTGGGGTGCTGACGGCGGGTGGTTGGCGGCTGTGGTGGCGTGGCGCTTGCGCGGGTGGTCGCGGCTCCTGGGTAGCGCCTGGGTGGCGTGGCCGGGCGCGGGCGCGCGTGTGGGTGTGTTCATGGCGTCGGCTGATGGGGTGGTGGGCAGTGTGGGTGTGGCTGGTTTGTGTGGGTGTCGGGTATGTGTGCGCCGAAGGCGCGGTGGGTTGGGCTCAGGCACTGTGGGCGATGCAGTGGGTGGAGGAGATGTTGGTGACGCCTACAGGGGGGGGTGCTGTAGGCGTTGAAACGGGTTGCTGTTGTTGGCGCGGGTGCTTCAGGTGGTGCGCTGGGCGGCGACGGGGTTGGTGACGCTGATGGTGTCATAGGTGACGGGGCGGGCGCTGGGGGGGGGGCCTGCGGCTCCGGTGGACGCTGTAGGTGGTGCAGTGGGTGGTGGCGTAACTGGTGATGTCGGCGCTGAGGGTGCTGCAGGTGAGGTCGATGGTGAGGGCGCTGCGGGTGGTGTCATGGGTGGTGGCGATGTTGATGTGGGTGTTGCAGGTGGTGTGCCGGCTGGTGCCACCGCTGGTACTGTCCTTGCGTAGGGTGGTGCTGGGGGTGTTGTGGGTGGTGGTGTCGTCAGTGGTGCCGATGGTGAGAGTGGCGCAGGCGATGCACCGGGTGACGGTGAGGCCGGTGTGTGCCGTAGGTGACGCGCTGGGAACGGGTGGTGGGGGCCTGGAGGGGATGTTGCTGTTGGTGCAACGGGCGATGGTGGCGTTGGTGCCCCAGGTGGTGGGTCGGGTGCTGGTGTTGTTGGTGATGCCGACGGCGGGGGAGGCTGTTGCGGGGGACGGGCGTTTGCGAGGCTGATGGTGCCGGTGGCGAGGGTGTTACATGTGGTGCAACGGGCGATGGGGACGCCGGTGGCGCCGAAGGTGGGGAGTGCTGTGGGTGGTGGCATCGCTGGTGACGCCGACGGCGATGGGTGTTGTAGGCGTTGTCATCGGTGATGGTGACGTAAGCAGCGTCCATGGCGGGGGGTTGTTGTGGGTGATGCTACGGGTAGCGGCGCCGCTGGCAACTCTGATGATGGTGAGGGCGGCTGTGGTCGGGCCGGTGTGCGCTGCGTGGTGGTGGTGGTTGTGGCTGGACTGCTCGGTGGTCGTGGTGTCGGTGGGCGGCCCTGATGATGGGCCTTGGGTGTGTGGTTGCGGGTGGGCGTGTATGGTGGTGCTGATGGTGTGTCATTGCGGGTGGTGTTGGGTGTGGTACCGTTTGGCGTGTGGTCTGCGATAACTGAGCACTCACCCCTCTGGGTGGTACGGGCCCGGTGGTCCGGTAGCCCGTCCGGCAGGCAGTGCGTGCCCGCCAGGTGCTCACGCGTCCCTCCGGACGGCGGCTGTTCCGTAGCCGGCAGGGGCTGGGTTCACTGCCGGGCGCACACACGTCCCTCTGGACGGCGGCTGTTTCGTAGCCTGAGGGGCTGGGTTCACTGCCGGGCGCGCACAGTTCCATCCGGATGGCGGCTGTTTTGTAGCCGGCAGGGGCTGGGTTCACTGCCGGGCGCACACACGTCCATCCGGACGGCGGCTGTTTCGTAGCCGGCAGGGGCTGAGTTCACTGCCGGGCGCACACACGTCCATCCGGACGGCGGCTGGTTCGTAGCCGGCAGGGGCTGGGTTCACTGCCGGGCGCACACACGTCCATCCGGACGGCGGCTGGTTCGTAGCCGGCAGGGGCTGGGTTCACTGCCGGGCGCACACACGTCTGTCCGGACGGCGGCCTTTTCGTAGCCGGCAGGGGTTGGGTACCCTGCCGGGCGCACACAGGTCCATCCGGACGGCGGCTGTTGCGCTGTGGGGACTGCGGGGCTTGGACTTGTTCTTGGCGGCTCGTTCGTCGTCAGGCGTGGGTGTTTGTCGTGGTGGTGTTGTGTCTTGTGCCGTGGTGCGTGCTGGCGTGCGGTGCTGCGTGTGTGCCCTGCTTGGCCTGCGTGTGGCGCGCGCTCCTTGCCCGGGCGTGCTGTTGCGCAGGCGCGGGAACACACCCTCTCTCTGACGGGCCCGTTTGGCTACATGGCGGGCCCTGTTGGCGCCCGGCTGCGGCCCGGTGTGCGGCAGTGGGGTGTGTGTACGCTGGGGGGGGGGGGGTTTGGTTCCTCTCCCCTTGCCTTCCCCGCCTTGTCCCTCTGTCCCTTTTCGCCGGCCTGCCCTGCCTGCCTACCCTCTTTGTACCCGCTGGGTTGGCCTTGGCTGGACGGTTGGTCTTGGTGGTCTGACATGGTGTTTCTTTCCTGCAGGGCGGCGTGGGCTGGGTTCGTTTTGGGGGCGGGTTGCTCTTGTGGTGTGCTGTGCCGCGTGTTCGGTGTCCTGGGCCTTCTGGCTCCTGTTCACCAGCGTGCATGCCCTGTGTGTGGTGTTGCGTGTGCGGTGTCCTGGGCCGCTTGGCTCCTGTTCACCGGTGTGCACGCTCTCTGTGTGGTGTTGTGTGTACGGTGTCCTGGGCCTCCTGGCTCCTGTTCACCGGTGTGCACGCTCTGTGTGTGGTGTTGCGTGTACGGTGTCCTGGGCCTCCTGGCTCCTGTTCACCGGTGTGCACGCTGTGTGTGTGGTGTTGTGTGTACGGTGTCCTGGGCCTCCTGGCGTCTGTTCACGGGTGTGCACGCTCTGTGCCTGGTGTTGCGTGTACCGTGTCCTGGGCCTCCTGGCTCCTGTTCACCGGTCTGCACGCTCTGTGTGTGGTGTTGCGTGTACGGTGTTCTGGGCCTCCTGGCTCCTGTTCACCGGTGTGCACGCTCTGTGTGTGGTGTTGCGTGCACGGTGTCCTGGGCCTCCTTGCTCCTGTTCACCGGTGTGTACGCTCTGTGTGTCGTGTTGCGTGTACGGCGTCCTGGGCCTCCTGGCTCCTGTTCACCGGTGTGCACGCTCTGTGCGTGGTGTTGCGTGTACGGTGTCCTGGGCCTCCTGGCTCCTGTCCACCGGTGTGCACGCCCTGTGTGTGGTGTTGCGTGTACGGCCTCCTGGGCCTCCTGGCTCCTGTTCACCGGTGTGCACGCTCTGTGTGTGGTGTTGCGTGTACGGCGTCCTAGGCCTCCTGGCTCCTGTTCACCGGTGTGCACGCTCTGTGTGTGGTGTTGCGCGTACGGTGTCCTGGGCCTCCTGGCTCCTTTTCACTGGTGTGCACGCTCTGTGTGTGGTGTTGGACCACAATAAGTGGTAGAAACAATTGAGTATAGGGGTCTTCGGGTGCGAGACCACTAGGCTTAACCTCCAAGGCCTAAAGCATGAAATGCCTGTTTTATTTCGGTATATCCTCCATGAAGGAAGGTACCTCCGCTCAGTTGAGTGGTAGGGGTGAATCTCATGGGGGGCTAGGGTCACAACCCTAGTTACTTTGAGAAAGTGTACTTTAGGCAACAAAAGAGAGATAAAAACACTTAAGTTTGTCTTACCATCAGGGTTTTAAGGGGGGCTTGGCCTGGATCAAGCCCTCCAAGAAAGACATGGCTGTGACTTTTTCTTACTTTGCGTGTACGGCATCCTGGGCCTCCTGGCTCCTGTTCACCGGTGTGCACGCTGTGTGTGTGGTGTTGCGTGTACGGTGTCCTGGGCCTCCTGGCTCCTGTTCACCGGTGTATACGCTCTGTGCGTGGTGTTGCACGTACGGTGTCCTGGGCCTCCTGGCTCCTCTTCACCGGTGTGCACGCTCTGTGTGTGGTGTTGCGTGTACGGTGTCCTGGGCCTTTTGGCTCCTGTTCACCGGTGTGCACGCTCTGTGAGTGGTGTTCCGTGTACGGCGTCTCGGGCCTCCTGGATCCTGTTCACCGGTGTGCACGCTCTGTGTGTGGTGTTGCGTGTACGGTGTCCTGGGCCTCCTGGCTCCTGTTCACCGGTGTGCACGCTCTGTGTGTGGTGTTGCGTGTACGGCGTCCTGGGCCTCCTGGCTCCTGTTCACCGTGTGCACGCTCTGTGCGTGGTGTTGCGTGTACGGTCTCCTGGGCCTCCTGGCTCCTGTTCACCGGTGTGTACGCTCTGTGCGTGGTGTTGCGTGTACGGTGTCCTGGGCCTCCTGGCTCCTGTTCACCGGTGTGCATGCTCTGTGTGTGGTGTTGCGTGTACGGTGTCCTGGTCCTCCTGGCTCCTGTTCAGCGGTGTGCACGCTCTGTGTGTGGTGTTGCGTGTACGGCGTCCTGGGCCTCCTGGCTCCTGTTCACCGGTGTGCACGCTCTGTGTGTGGTGTTGTGTGTACGGTGTCCTGGGCCTCCTGGCTCCTGTTCACCGGTGTGCACGCTCTGTGTGTGGTGTTGCGTGTACGGCGTCCTGGGCCCCCTGGCTCCTGTTCACCGGTGTGCACGCTCTGTGTGTGGTGTTGTGTGCAGGGTGTCCTGGGCCTCCTGGCTCCTGTTCAACGGTGTGCACGCTCTGTGTGTGCTGTTGCGCGTACGGTGTCCTGGGCCTCCTGGCTCCTGTTCACCGGTGTGCACGCTCTGTGTATGGTGTTGCGTGTACGGCGTCCTGGGCCTCATGGCTCCTGTTCACTGGTGTGCACGCTCTGTGTGTGGTGTTGCGTGTACGGTGTCCTGGGCCTCCTGGCTCCTGTTCACCGGTGCGCACGCTCTGTGTGTGTTGTTGTGTGCGCGGCGTCCTAGGCCGCTTGGCTCCTGTTCACCTGTGTGCCTGCTCCGGTGTGTTGTGTCGTGTGTACGGCGTCCTGGGCCCCTTGGCTCCAGTTCACCGGTGTGCACGCTTTGTGTGCGGTGTTGTATGTGCGGTGTCCTGGGCCTCTTGGCTCCTGTTCTCTGGTGCTCGTGCTCGTTGTGTTGTGTCATTTGTGCCGTGTTCTGGGCTTCTTGGCTCCTGTCCTCCGGCGTGTCCGCTCTGTGTGCGGTGTCGTGTGTGTGGTCTCCTCACCCTTTTGGCCCATTTGTGCTGGTGTGCTCGCGTGGCGTGTATTGTGTTTTGTGTGTGGTGTCCTGAGACACTTGGTTTGTGTTCTCCGGTGTTGCGGTGTGTTGCGGTGTGCGTGGTGTCCGGCGTGCGGTGTTGCGTGTGCGGTGTCCTGGGCCTCCCGGCCCCTGTTCACCGGTGCGCACACCCGGTTTGTGGTGTTGTGTGGGCGGTGTCCTGGGCCGCTTGGCTCGGGTTCACCGGTGTGCTTGTGCGGTGTGTTGTGTGGTGTGTGCGGTGTCCTGGGCCACGTGGCTCCTGTTCACCGGTGTGCGTGCTCGGTGTGTTGCGTGGTGTGTGCGGTGTGGGTGTGGGCGCGTGCTGGCGTGCGCCATACCGTTGCAGCGACGTTGCGGACTCTTTGTTTTCGTTTACACATGGCTAGACACCGTCAGGAACGCCGCAGCGAACTCGCCACTGGCATCCCGGCCACCACCGCGTCTGGCCTCCTATGGTGTCTTACTTATGATTCCCGTCCTGGACTCTTTGGTTTTGGCAACGCCCAAGAGTAAGCGTGTCTTAATGCATGCATGGCGGTGTATGCTATTTACTCGTTGGTTTTTAGACTCTTTGCATTTTGCGACGCCCAAGAGTAGGCGGGTTTGCTTAATGCATTCATGACATGCTACTTATTCTTTATGTCATGGACTCTTTGTGTTGTGCGACGCCCAAGAGTAAGCGTGTCTTAATGCTTGCATCGCGGCATATGTTACTGAATCGTTGGTTTGCGGACTCTTTGTATTTTGCAGCGCCCAAGAGTAGGCGTGTCTGTTTAATGCATTCATGTCATGCTACTTATTCTTTATGTCTTGGACTCTTTGTTTTTTGTGACGCCCAAGAGTAAGCGTGTCTTAATGCATGTATGGCGGCATATGCTACTCACTCTTGGGTTTGTGGACTCTCTGTTTTTTGCGACGCCCAAGAGTAGACGTGTCTTAATGGGCACAAAGGTGGGTGGGGAGGTACATGGAGAAGGACAAAGGAAGAGAAAGAGCGCGAGACGGAGGGCGTGGCGTGTTAGTAATCTATTCTTCGGTTTTTACGCGCCGCTCGTGAAGCGTTTTTCTTTACCTATACGGCGTGTTAGAGGGCGAGAGGCACGGTGTTATACTCTTAAGCTCGGTACAGTGCTTACTGCGTTAACTATTCACCTAATCAAGCCCGAAAAAATTTCAGTCGCGTTTTAACAGTGGCGTTGTTGTTGTTTATGTGTGTTTTGAATTGGGGCGCGCACAAGTCCCTAGCGCCTAGGGCACGCACTTTGCTAGGTGGTTTGGGGCAAGCAATGCTCAGCTTCTTCGCCGTCGCGACTCTATTGTTCTTCTTTTTTTGTGAGTGTCCCAAATTTTGCGACCTCGCCAAACAGCGGCGTAAAACCTTTGGGGGGGTTTCTGAGGTCGGAAAAGACGATTTTTCGCTTTATTTTTTCCTGGCTGTGTGTCTTTTTCTTGGTTTTTTATTTTTCTTCTGCTGCGAGCGCACGTCAGAGGCCCTAGCTTTCAACAATGCCACTGCTGACTCCAGCAACAAGGTAAGGACCATACCACATAACATCCCTCATGGCACCCTCTGGTACCTCCAATTGCTTGAACGTCTTTCTGCTCACCAGCACGTAGTTGCCCGAGTTGAAAACTGCAGGTTGCCTCCTTCTATTGCTGCGCTCAAAACGACTTGCTCTTCCTTTTCTCAATTGGGCTTGCACTACTTGTGCCATTTTGCTTTGTTCTTCCGCCCAGTCTTGTACTCGAACATTGCCTTCATGTGGAAAAGGTAGGTCCAAACGTAGTGTAGGCCTCCCATGCTAAATGTCTCCTGGTGAATATCGAGATTTTTCTGTCTGCTTGTGGTTCATACATATGACCACGTAGTCGTTCAAATGGACCCAATTGCTCGTTTCGATACTATGCCTCAGGATGCGGAGCTCTTCGTCGTACTCATCATTCATACGCTCGCACAGTCCGTTTGATTGAGGGTGGTAAGGTTGTGAGAAACAAGCTTCAACGCCCATTGCAGCAAATGCGTTGCGGTACCAGCCATAGTCTTCCTTGAAGCGAATGTCTTTGTCACTGTGAATGCAAACAGGTGGACCATAGAAATGAACTCAATGGTGTTTGATGAGTTTCAGCACACCCTCTCCCCTTCTCCATCAGTAGTCTTCTTGCAAGGTACATTTTGACAGAAAGCATTCAGAGCGTCCACAATCATCAAGGCATAGTGGTAGTTATGACACTTGGGTCTGTCAACGAAGTCCACATACAGCCGTGCATTGACCATGTGTGGAAGTGGCAAGACACCAAGGTAGGTAGGTAGGTGTCTTTGAGAGCTCGGGATGCCTCCTTTGACAATACAGGAAGAAGGTCTTACAAAGGGGACGTCCTGTCCCTCCCACTGCCCTATGTCAGGTGCCTCTTGAGCCGCTTCTGCATGTGCTTGGAAGGCATTGTCGCGGCCACCCGGTTCATGTGTCCCGGGTGGGAGGGTGTCCCCATATGTGTCCATGGGTAGGGTCACATGCCCCCTCCTTTGGGCGGCAGCTCTGGGGGCTGCACAGCCGTGTGGAGTATCTCTCACCACATGGGGTATTGCTCCCGCTTGTCTACGGTACGACCGCCTCACCCTTGTGGCCTGAGTTGCGGGGCCACTCTGCCTGGCAGGCGAACCCCTCCTTGACTGTGTACCGGCTCGCCTGTCACCGGTTGCTTCCATGGCTCCGGGTGATGTTTGCCCTCGTCCCCGATGCAGCCTGGCCGGGCTTGGATGAGTGGCCTTGGAGTACCGCTCCTGTCCCTGGCCTGGTGGGTCGGCTGGGTCGCCCCAGTGCATCCAACCCATGGGGTGTTGGTTCTTTCCTGTCCCTCGGCCGCCCTACGTGTGTGCGGTGTCCCGGGCCACTTGGCTCCCGTTCAACAGTGCGCCCACGTGCATTATTGTGTTGCGTCTGCGGGGTCCTGGGCCACTTGGCTCCTGTTCACCGGTGCGCCCGCTCCGTGTGTTGTGTTGCGTGAGCGGTGTCCTTGGCCCCTTGGCCCCCGTCACGGGTGTGTTCGCTGGGTGTGTTATGTTGCTTGTGCGGTGTCCTGGGCCACTTCACTCCTGTTCACCGGTGCTCCCGCTCGGTGTGTTGCTTTGCGTGTGCGGTGTCCTGGGCCACTCTGCTCCTGTTCATCGGTGTGCCTGCTCTGTGTCTTGTTTTGTTTGTGTGGTGTTCTGGGCCACTTGGCTCCTGTTTACCGGTGTGCCCGCTCGGTGTGCTGCTTTGTGTGTGCGGTGTCCTGGGCCTCTTGGCTCCTATTCGGCGGTGTGCTAGGCCGTGGTGTCCCATCCATTTGCTGCCCTCGGTGCATGTGCGTGTGCGGTGTCCTGGCCCACGTTGCGCCTGTTCACCGGTGTGCGCGCTGTGTCCGGTGCGCGTGTGCCGTTGGTGGTTGTGTTCCTCCTCCTCCCCCCCTAATTTTTTTTTTCCTCTTCTGTTTTGTTTTTCCTTTTTGAAATTAAAAAAAGGGGGCGCGCGTACACTGCAGGCACTGGCACGGGCAACTGGTGCAGCGGTGCAATAGTGTTGTGTTCTCTGGCGTGTGTCGTAGGTGCTTTGGTGGCGGTCGTGCCCCAGGGGTGCGGCTCGCGCGTCCTGATGTACATGGGTATGGGTCAGAGTGAGTTTGGTTAGGTGCCTCTTTGCTTTTGGTGCTGGCTGGTTAGGCGGCTGTGTGGGCAGTGTGTGTGGGCTGTGGCTACGTTGCTCCCTTGGCGGGCCTGGTTAGGAGTCAGGAATTAGCGGTTTTGGGGTGTGGCTCGGGTTTGATTCGTGTTGGGGCTTCGGCTGGGTGAGGCTGTTGTGACAGCTGCGGGCTTTGGTTCGGTTTCTTTGGGCGCAGCGGTGCCCGTTGGCGTGGGCGTTGGCGTCCTTCGGCTTCCGGTTTGCTTGGTGTCTTCTGGGCGGGGTCCGGCGTTGCGCCCCGCGGCAGTGGCGGGCTGGGTGGCGGGGTTAGGTAGCAGCGCCGCTCGCTGGGGGGTCAGGCGCATCGTGCTCTGCAGCGCGCAAGGCTCCTGGCGTACTGTGGGTGCAGCCGGTGTCGGTCCGCCGACGCTTGTGGGGTGGTGAGGGGGTGTGTGTGTGCGGGATTGGGCTTTGGGTGATGTCCCACAGGCGAATGCCGTCTCGCTGCGTCTCCTGGAGGGTCTCCCACAGGCGCTGGAGGACATACGGGTGGTCCTTGAGCACGGGGAGGTTGCGGGGGTGGACTTCTAGGGGGTGGAGCGCATCGGCCAGCATGGCTTCCCATGCGGCCTGCGGTATCCACTCCCCGCCGGCTGGAGGCGACAGTTCTCCACCGACCCCTTGCGGGGCCGGTGGACCAGGCCCTCGAGGGAGGGCTCTGCCGGGGCCCACTTTCGCAACTCCCAGAGCTGCGTGTGGCTCCAGCGCCGCCACCACTGTCCCTGGGCGGGGCCGTGGCCTTGGGCGGAGGAGTGGGCGTGGGTGGGTGTGATGGGGTCGTGGGGACTTGTGGCGGTGGCGGGCCTGGGGAATTCCTCGTAGTCCTGTGCCGTGGGGGTGCGCGGGGAGTGGGGGCGCGGGCGGATGTGGACTCACGGGTATGCGCGCACGGTCTCTGCCTCGGGGTTGGGTTGGCACTCTCGGTGGCGGCGGTAGCGGGGCATGTGCGGTATGTGGGCTGACATCGAGGGTTGGTAGGGGGGCGGGGACGCTGCTGGTGGACCCTGGGGCTGTTCTGGCCTGGTGGGCGGATGTCTGTGGGCCTGGGGTGCAGCCTTTGAGAGGTGGCGGGACGAGCTGCGTCGCGCTTCGGCCGCGGCCTGCTTCGCCATGAAGGTGGTGGCGGTGGCGTCGGTGAAGGTGGGGGGGCGCCGTGCTGGGCGCTGCTGCCTCCGGACGTGGGATGGCTGGGGCCGAATGTTGTAGAGGATGTCCTCGGGGGATCAGGCTCGCGCTGCCGTGGTCACGTTGGGCTTGGGCTTGGGCTTGGGTTTGGCTGCGAATTGCGGTCGCGGCGCGCGGTTGGGTTTGGGTGGGTGCTTGGCGGCGGTCTCGGGTTTCGGCCGGGCTGCGGGCGCGGGCCTCTTCGGGGCTTGGGCCTTGGCGGCGGCGGGGTTGCTCGCGGTGGAGACGGGTTTGGGGGCCCGTTTGGGAGGTTTCCCCCGCGGCTTGGGGGGTGGAGTGCTGGATCAGGACGTGGTGGTGGTGGTGGATGAGGTGGTTGTGGTGGTGGAGGTTGTGGAGTCGGAGGCGAAGGAGAGGGCTGTGGGGGACGGCAGAGGGCCCTTGGCTGCGGGGGCGGGCGTAGGATGCTGGGTCCTGCGAGTACTGAGAAGGAGGGTGCAGGTTCGGGCACCGGGCGTGTGCGCGCGCTTACCCTGGTGACCTGTGCGTGCTGGTGCTGTTCTAGAGGCATGTGGCGGTGTGGTGGCGTTGTATTGGCTGTGCGGGCACGTGGGTTACCCAGGGGGTGTCCATATCTGCTCCAGGACGTGTGGGTGCGTTTGCTGAAGGTAGCTGAGGGTGCGGATGAAGCATCGCTGGATGCCGGGCATGTCCTCCTCCGTGAGGTGGGGGTGATTTTGGCTGGGGGTGTCTGGGCCCGGCCACAGCAGCGCCATGAGGTGGGCTGCCACCATGTACGGGCAGAGCTGTAGGGAGCTGGGGTGTGGGGGGGGTGGGTCCCCTGCGGCTTGGGGGGGCCTCCCTCTGCTGGGGGCGCAGCGTGACCTTCCACAGCCACCGGTCCGTGGGGATCCCCCAGGTCCGTTGGGTCCACTTGGCAAGGCAGTACATCGCCCTACCAAGGCCCTGGTTGCCGCTGCGGATGGAGAGCAGCGTTTCCAGGGATTTGCGTTCCCACGTGCCCCAGAGGTTGGGGTCGTCCGGCTCGTCCCCCCTGGTGTACGTGTCGAGGCCTGGGTTGTGTGGAGGGGGCGTGTAGTTGGCGGGGAGGAGGGAGTCGGTGCCGTGCATCACCCTGTGGCCAGTTGCTGCGTGGTAGTGGGTGGCGGAGAGGGTGGAGTGCAGATTGTACATGAGGGTCATGTACGTGGAGGGGGCTGGCTGCTGGTCGTACAGGGTGGGGACGTCCCCCGGGACGTGGTGCCTGAAGTTGCTCAGGCTGGCCATCCGGGCGACCCATGTTTCCCTTTCCCACTCTTTGGTGTCGCTGGGGGTGGCGCTGGGTGGGGGGTGGGTCATGTTGGGCTTGAGGTAGCGGGTGCGGCCCTTGGTGTCCACCCGCCCCGGCACGGGGTGTCCGACTAGGTGCCGCCCCCAGTCGACGGGGGGCACCCAGATTCGGTCCCCTGTGGGGGGCGGGCCCTCCCGTCTGGGGTGGCGAGTAGGGGGCGGTCGTGTCGGGCGACGTGGAGGAAGGCGTCGAAGAGGAAGTCTCGGATGCCCTCCCACAGGGTCGCTGCCTGGACCAGGTTGATCGCCCGGACGTGCTGGGTGGTGCCTGAGGTGCAGAGGCGTAGCACCTCCTGGTCCCCGAGTCCCGAAAGGTGCTGCCGTACCGCTGCAGGGGTTGTGCAGGGCGTAGGGTTTGGCCAGTGTGGCGGCTGGTGGTGTGGGGTGTGATTCCGGGGTTGGTGTGGGTTGGGGGGGGTGGTCGTTGTTGTCTCGTGTGGGGTCTGGTGATGGGGTTTCTTTTGGCAGCCGCGGGAGGGGGGACTTTCGGTGGTGTGTGTCGGCGGGGGCATCGCAATCCATCGCCTGGTGGGGGCTGCCGCGTGTTGCTTCTGTGGCCTGTTCTCGGGGGGGGGGCGGGGGGGGGATGGTGTTGGGGTGGCACTGCTGCTGGTGGCAGGGGCGGGGTTGGGTGTTGCATTGGCTGGGGGTCTGGGTGTCCCTGTCGGTCGTGTGGGTGTTGCGTGTGCGCACCGTGCGGTCCTTGCCATTCCTGGCTGGTTGCGGTGCCGAGGTGTGGGTGCGAGGCGGCCGCATGGGCGTCCGGGTGGGGCCGTTGTCCGTAGGTAATGGGTGGCTGCCGGTGGATGGTGCTCGCTGGTATGGGGTGTGGGTGGGGGGGCTGGTGGTGGTGATTGGGTGCTCCTACTAGGCCCTGGTGTTGCTGGTGCGCGTGCGCGGCTCCCGGCGGGTCCATGGGGTGTTTAGGAGTTGACCTTGAAACTTCTTCAAACTCCTTTCTTTCTGGTCTCCAGATTGTTCTGCTGACCCTTCTGGCGACGCGGGCGACTCAGCGGGCAGAAGGCCAAGCAGTCCCTCCGAAATATCCAGGTGGACCAATAAAGACCAAATAAAGTGTGGAAGACGTTCCATGCCTTAAACTGTGCTTTTCTGAGTATTTTCTGAACTTCATTGATTGCTCTGCAGAATGAAGTGAAATTCTGCAGGTTTCCAACTTGATGAGGCAGCGGAAGCATGAGGGCATGAAGAAACAACTTCAAGGTACTCTCCCATCCTCAGTCTCTTGGAACTTACTCAAAGTAACCAGTCTTCTGCCATACAACCAACTGTAGGTGCTTCTGTGCGTCGCCGTTTGCCTCCGCGCTGCTGTGAAACCTTCTCAGAACTGACTTCTCCTTGTTCCTTGTTGTCTGTGGCAGTGTCTTGGTTGGATTCCTCCGCGCTGGACTTCTTCTTCAAGGTGCTGCTGATCCGCCGAGCCTGACACAGCGCTTTGTCAAAGCGAGGTGCGTGTGCCAAACATTAATCCATGAAAACATGATTGAGCTGTCCATCATCAGCAAGAATTCACGAACTGGTTCTCAAGTGCTCTCGCTTGTGCCACAGCCTTCCCACTTCGTCAAAAAGTGCCAGCCTTGCCAATATTGCCCTCTCAGGATCTGTTTGACGTGATAAGCTCCAATTCTCTCCATCTCAGTCTGATTTTAGAATGGCATATCCTGCTCATTCGCCACGATGGGCTGTTCATCCGCCAACGCTGCTCGCTCATCGTCATTCAGCATGTCTGTTTCTCCT
This sequence comes from Eutreptiella sp. 'Long Island Sound 2002', assembly GCA_964036045.1. Lineage (NCBI taxonomy): Eukaryota > Euglenozoa > Euglenophyceae > Eutreptiales > Eutreptiaceae > Eutreptiella > Eutreptiella sp. 'Long Island Sound 2002'. The sequence continues at coordinate 40,135,596 of OZ038380.1, read as the reverse complement.
TCTTCTATTGTGTCTTCATCATAGTCATCCACTAGCTCAAATCGGAAGCGCTTCACAAATTCAAAGGCAACAGGTACTTCTCAGCCCAAAGTAGGGCTACAACGTGCCGTAATACGGCCACTGCTGACTGCAGCAACAGGGTAAGGACCATACCACATAACATCCTTCATGGCACCCTTAGGTACCTCCAATTGCTTGAACCTCTTTCTGCTCACCAGCACGTAGTCGCTCGAGTTGAAAACTGCAGGTTGCCTCCTTCTATTGCTGCGCTCAAAACGACTTGCTCTTCCTTTTCTGAGATGGGCTTGCACTACTTGTGCCATTTTGCTTTGTTCTTTGGTCCAGTCTTGTACTTGAACATTGCCTTCATGAGGAAAACGTAGGTTAAAACGTAGTGTAGGCCCCCCATGCTAAACATCTCCTGGTGAATATCGAGATTTTCCTCTCTGCTTGTTGTTCATACATATGACCACGTAGTTGTTCAAATGGACCCGATTGCTCGTTTTGATACTGTGCCTCAGGATGCGGAGCTCTTGGTCGTACTCATCATTCATACGCTCCCAAGTCCGTTTGATTGAGGGTGGTAAGGTTGTGAGAAAGAAACTTCAACGCCCATTGCAGCAAATGCGTTGCGGTACCAGCCATAGTTTCCCTTGAAGCAAATGTCTTTGTCACTGTGAATGCGAACAGATGGACCATAGAAACGAATCCAATGGTGTTTGATGGGTTTCAGCACGCCTTCTCCATCAATAGTTTTCTTCCAAGGTACAATTTGACAGAAAGCACTCAGAGCGTCCACAATCATCAAGGCATAGTCGTAGTTATGACACTTGCGTCTGTCAATGAAGTCCACATACAGCCGTGCATTGACCAGGTGTGGAAGTGGCAAGAGACCAAGAAAGCCTCAGTCACTGGGTCGGTTCTGCTTTCTCGTGACGCACTTCTTGCATGTCCTGTGCACCTCCTCAATCTTCTCCGTCAACTCTGTGTCAGGTACGCGAGTGTGGATCATCTTCTTGAAGGCCCAGAGCCAGGAATATGGTCCCGGATGACCGACAAGGTCGTGAGTCCACTGCAACGCTGCGCCCAACGCCTCCTTTGGTATGCACGTTTGTACTTCCTTCTGCAAAATCCCACTTAAAGATAACGACCGAAGCTCCTTGTCAACGAGTTCATAAGATCCATCGCCAAGGGCTTTCAAAATATCTCCATACTCCTCCAAAGAGTCTGACTTCCGTAGAGAACTGAGTAGTTGATCTTTGCTAATGGTGAGGCCCAAATGAAAATGCATTTTCTGAAAAGCCTCTCGAGAGAGAGACTCAGAGCTTGCAGAAATTTTCTCTCGAAATTCTCACGTGATAGCCAATCATATAACTCATTTTTCAGACGCGGTACCCTGTAGATATTCAGCTTCAGCTGTGCGAGAAACATCCACCAAGGCCTGAGCTTTCGGTTTTGACGAGGGGCTCCCTTGAGAAATGTCTCCGTGGAATCCTGATCACATAACCACACTACCAAATTGTTGCCATCCAGTCAGCCCTGTCAAGAAATAAGCAAATTTGCTGAGAGCAATTCACGCTCATACGTGCTGTACTTGACTTGGGTCAAAGACCATTTCCAGTTCCAGTGTCCAATGCATACAAGATGGTATTCCTGCGGGTCGTAGTTGTGCTTGGGTGAACTGTCACGTTTGACTCCGACTGTCCGCAATTCATCTGCTATTCTTTTCGCAGCTGCTCCTCCAATTCGCTGCTACTGCAGAAGACTGCCTCCAGCTCCAACAAGAGACACATCAGTAATGACCACGAACTCGCCGTCAGGTGCAGGTGTGCCCAACAACCTCAGAGACCTCAGTTTTCCCTTGATCTTCTGAAACCAAGCTTCATGCTCAGGAGTCCACTTCCAAGGTACAGTTTTCTTGGTCAAGTCCGTGAGGAGATGCCTACTATACGTAAACGTGGGTATGTGTCACCTGTAAAAATCACAGGAGCCCAGGAAAGCCCTGATGTCTTTGACGCCACGGGTCTTGTCATCTCTGATGGCCGCCTTCAAAATTGGAGCCACCTTATCCTTCATAGGTCTCAGCCATCTTCAGCCGACTTGGAAACCCAAATACTCAATTTCCTCCCGCATAAACTCGCATTTTTCCAACTTCACGCGGATATTTCATTCCCCACAAGCGCGCAAAAATTCTTCCACCAAGCGTAAGTGATCATCAGCGTCATTGGTCCCGAATAAGACATTGTCTATATGGACTTCGATGACTGCGTCCTCCTGCAGCAGTGCTTGCACCGTCGGTTTCAGTTTCATACGGGCCACTACCTAGTTCATGAGCTCCCGGAAAGTTGCCGGAGCGTCCGTCAAGCAAAACGGCATGACTATCCATTTGAACACTTAACCATTAGGTGCAATAAATGCTGACAGATCCTGCGCTCTTTTTGCTATCTCAACTTGCCAGAAACCACTGCGCCTATCCAATTGGGATTTGTAACGGCAATGAGCGGCTCTTTCCAGCTCTTGTTTCAAAACCTGGTAGACTTCCTGAATGTTTCTTGGTGAGCTTATTCAGCTTCCCATAGTGGACAACCAACCTTTTGGCGTTGCTCCCTGGTTTGTCAACCAAGAAATAAGGAGAGGAGTGCTTTGGATACTCCGCTTGCTCATATTTTCCAGCTAGGTCGGCCGCAATGCATTCAGTGATCTAACGCATAATTTCCTCACTGTCGGCCTTGCCAGCTGGAAATGGCTTTGAACGCACTGTGGTATTTTTATGTACATCCAACAATTCCAAGTCCATGGTAACCAACTTCTCACATGAACCATGAGCCATCCGAGGTCCAAACGCAACTTTCCTCCGGCGTAGGACTTCCTGAATTTTGGAGGGCAAATCTTTGAGTTTCTCCTCAAAATCATCTGCAGCTGCCAAATTGGATTTCCCGTACTCGTCCCTTGATACGGAGTAACACTCACTGAGTAGGGCTGTGACGTCCAGGTAAACGTCATCGCCATCCACAATAAAGAGGTCTTCATCCAGATATTGATAAAGCAAATCTGTTTCGTCTCCGTCAACGCTCCTGCTCGTGAACTCGTTGTGATGGCTCTTCCATCTGTCCTTGAGCTCTAGCTCTTGATGTTCCTCAGATTTCTGGAATATTCGGAGCTCAATGTCCTCCTTCAAAGAGCGTAAGTCTTCCTTCGAGACCGGCCATCTACAAGGGTTGGTTATTCTTGCTTTGTCCTGCTTGACTTGCATAGTGACGCCATACTCTTGCATAGCATGTAGGGCCAGACAGGACATGGTAAAATTTTGTACACCTCCGATAACTGAATCTTCGAGATCGACTTCACTCAGTAAATCCTCGATTCGGCCCGTATAATCTTCGTGGATGCTTAGGAATGGGTCGTACTTCAGGGGTTGAGCGAGATTGAGATCCGCCAGATAGCTGTCTTCTCTGACTTCATCCCATTGCACGTCTGCAGGATCCTCACTGACCTCTTCCCACTGAAGGTCGACCTTGTCAACTTCAACATCTTGCGCGCCAGCGTCCTGTTCTTCATCTCATTTCTTTGGAGTGTGAATTTCTTGGACTTCAGACTTGTCCTTCGTTGTTCCTGCAGGTGTATCCTGCCCGTATTGTTTCTGTAGATCAGACCGGGTTAAACCACGGTTGACTCGATCAAGGAACTTGACTACTTGAGGACTCAGCCCATCCAACCAAATATCATGATCATTGCCATTCATGGGAGATGCAATAGGGTTTCCCTGTTAGGCGTATTCGATACGGCAGGATACGGCAGGATCCGGCAGGATATGGCAGGATACGGCAGGATACGGCAGGATACGGCAGGATACGGCAGGATATGGCAGGATACGGCAGGATACCGCAGAATACGGCAGGATACGGCAGGATATGGCAGGATACGGTAGGATACTGCAGGATACGCAGGATACGGCAGGACACGGCAGGATACGGCAGTATACGCCAGATACCGCAGGATACGGCAGTATACGGCATGATACGGCAGGATACAGCAGGATACAAGATGATACGGCAGGATCCAAAATATCTGCTCGTTTGCACTACGAAAACAACCATTTTGCATTCATTCAGCGTTCGGTGGTATTTCATACTGTTTCTGCCTGCCTTTTGTGACGTTCCCGGCTGACAACCCGCTTCGTGTACACCAATTATCCGTTTTAAAAAAAAAGAAGATTTCCACCTGCTTCCGGAGTTTGGTGGTATTTCATCCTGTTCCTGCGTGCCCATTGTGCCGTTTCTGTTTAGGTTGACTACCCGCCTTGCTGCACACAGATTCTCGGTTTTGAAAAGGAAAATGATTGCTACCTCATTGCGGACGAAGGACTTCCTGTGCCCCAAAACACAAGACTCACGAGCATAATACCCTAGACAACCGTTTTAAGGTTATCATCGTCAATTTCATTTAAACTCAGATGAATCTGTCAATTTAACCCAGTTGAACACAATTGAACAGGGACACAAATGCACGCACTCAGAGCACTGCCGCATTCACGCGCGTGCACTCAGTCGGTCATGTGTTCCTCAATACATGAGATAAATCGAGCCCATCGTCTCACACATCATCGTGCTCCATTCCGCATCCTGCTTCCATTTAACGTTCATTTTCCCCAATCCGTTCCATTGGTGTGGCTATGTGCATTCGTTTTGGTGAAAAGGTAGGGAGGTCATTTGCCAATGGTGGGTAACTCATTTTTGCATGAGGTAGTATATGTTTGGGCTTTCTTTTGGCCTCCAAAATGTGATTTTCTGAGCAAAACACACTTGTGGGATTGAAGCATTCAATCTAACACAAACGAGTACAATTAAAACAATTGCATTGAGATGAAATGAACAACGATAACCTTGGAATGGTATTCCAGGGAAAAGACAATCACATTGTTGCAGCCTGTACTATTATGGTTATAGACTTTCGGTGTACCCCTGCTCCATGTTATGTAGGTTACAGCAGAAAATGAACAGGCCAGCAAGGAAGTCGTAGTTATACGGGCGCCCGGGAGCCTCATCACGGCCGTTCCAGAATCGCCACTTCTTAACATTGCTGAAAACATTCTCCACTGGATGACGGCGTTCATTGATCATCTGGTTATAATGCACCGTGAACCAGGTCAATCGGCAATCCCCTCCGGCCACACGGCAGAACATGTTGTCCGCAGTGCTGTAGTGACAGTCACCGAGGCGAAGGTCAGGCCGAGGACCATCAAAGTTCCAGGGAATGGATGCATCCATGTCCGCTGTCATCTCAGCATCAGTGGCACGGGGCAGATACCACCACGAGCAGGCAAGGATCTCGCGCCCCCAGTTGATCATGGCATTAAACACGAGCACATGTCCGCGGTAGGTGGGTTTGTGGAACCAGAAGAGCTCTCCGTCTACCGTGTGCGAAGGTGACTGGATGGTCACATGCGTGCTATCGACAATAGGAGACACATGCTGGTGAATTGAATGACTCTGTTGATGGAATTCCCATCGGCCTTCAAAAAGCATCCGTGAACGTATCCCACAGGTGAGCCCGTTGTGACACGTCGCGTAGTAGTTGGACACAGTAGTCCTGACCTATTCCCAATGTCCTCGCACATGCAATCTGGCTGTGGCGCAATCGCAGGAAAGAGATTGTAATTACAAACTCCTCTAATGTAAAAATGGAATTTGCCACCAGGAACAGCAGAAATCCCATTCTGTACCCAGTGGCATTCATGAGCGGCATTGCTGACTGGGGAGCGTAGTGCGGGGAGGCGCCGCTATCAGAAAGATCCACAGAGATCCACCTAGACTTAAAGACTTAAGAACTGAAGATCTTAAGGGAGTGCACAGTGCAGAAACGAGATAACAACAGCGTAATAACAATTCTAATAGGGCAAATATCATTCTCCTTTTCTTGTCTCAGATATGTGCTGTCCATGAAATCAATAGTGAGGGCAACGCCCGAAGCGCTGCCATCCATGGCTCTTGACAGGAAAGGTGCTTGATGGTCATCCACTCCTAACGAGTGTCAGTGAAGCGCTGCCATCAATGATTCTTGCGAGCTGGGCCAAGTGACGTGAGAGGTGCCTGATGGTCCTACACTCTTAATGAGTCTCAGTGCGGCGGTTGACAGCACGGCCAGCAATGCGACAACGTGCACGCTGTGGTACACGCTTCTACCCCTGTGTGCAGGGCGTCCATCATATGAGGCAGCGCCGCGACAAGGGTTCACGCTATGGTTCACGCTTCCACCCCTGTGTGCCGGGCGTCCAATATGAGGCGTCGCCGCTACAAGGGTTCACGCTGTGGTACACGCTTCCACCCCTGTGTGCAGGGCGTCCATCATATGAGGCAACGCCACGACAAGGGTTCACGCTGTGGTTCACGCTTCCACCCCTGTGTGCAGGGCGTCCAACATGAGGAGACACCGCAAAAAGGGTTCACCTGTGATACACGCTTCCACCCCTCTGTGCAGGGCGTCCAACATGAGGCGTGTGCGTGGGCAGAGAACTACGGATTCCTTCAAAAGACTGATGCTTTGCATCTTCAGCCGCACTGGAAGAAACTTTACAGGCATTTGCGAGGTGCTGCGCAAGGAGTACACGCCTCAATGGATAGCAGCGCGCATTGGGCCGCATGGACGTGGCAGTTTCCTTGGTGATGATGTTTGGTACGCTGTGTAATGGGACTACAGTGATCTGCTGTCGGACACCTGGAAACAAACTGCCAGATCACTGTGGCTGGCGATGCTGTCTGAGAGAGGCGTGACGCCCACCACTGCAGATCAAATAAAGTTTGATGTCTTTGTCACCAGTTTGCAGGATGCGCCTGCCTGGCGGGAAAAAAAGAAATCAGAAAAGGCTGAGCGTGCAAGCGAGGGGGAGGAGTCTGCCAATGCGCGAGCTCTTGGTCTTGCCCGCAGTTCATTGGAGACGCGGAAGCACACACTGGCCAGCTACCTCATGGGTCCGAATGCAGTGGGCCGGCAGCCAAGCACAGGGACATGGCGGCCCACCTGTGGTCCTGCACCTCCGCGGCGCTGCAAGACACTGGGTGGCACATGCTAGGCGCCAGTCTCAAAGAACTGCAGCAAGGAAATGTGCACACCGCACTCCTTGAGCTTCCAAATTGCCTATGCACAGCGGTTTGGAACTTGTACGCCATGCAAATACAAAAAGTCTGGATTTTGACACAGGCACACAGGACGTGCCACTGATGCAACGGAGCTCCAACCTTAGATTGGGGATAGGCAGGGTCATTTGGATGAACCTCGCTGGAGGCACGTGTAGCAGAATGAGGAGGATAGAAATCAGGACAGTGACACCAGTTCTGTGATTGATGAGAACCCACTTGCTCAGCCGCAGATGTTGACCCAGCCGCAGCCGTTGACTCAGCCGCAGAGGTTCTCAGCAGGAGCACTGCGGACGCAGGACCTGCCACCGGATCATGCGGAAGAGGGAACTGTGGAGGCCTACCTGGAGAGGCTGTTGGATTCAGCAGCCCGGCGCAATTCCTTGCCCAGACGCCCGGCCGACACGCCAATCTGAAGATGTTGATTTTGCGGAAGCGCAGACCGCAATTTTGCTTGATGACTTACAGCAACCGCCGCCTGCAGAGCGCAGGCCCTCGGCGGATAGCGGCCGGTACATTGTGGAAGCCCTGAATAAGACCTATCACTGCATTGTGTGCTATTGCTTTCTGTTGAACACTGCAGGTCTGCCTTGTGGACGCAAGATCCGCACAGACTGCGCGCGGAGGATCAGCTGGTGCCCACTGGATCGTACTGGTTTCGTTGTCGCCAATACCCCCAGGAACCGCGCTGTACAGGATGCTGTGCAAGAATTTCTGCTGTCGGAAGAGGCTCGTACTGCAGGCGCGATACTGGCAGCAGCGGGAGCTGCAATATTCTCTCTGGGATCCACAACAAGACCACTGACAAATCCGGATGCCATGCGACAGGCCAGATTGCGAGCTTTCATGCACCTGGTGCCACCAGATCCTCCTGATAAACCAGCAGCAGATGCTCCTGGTGCACCAGCAGCGTGTCCTGATTCACCATGCTCGCAGATGCCAGTGCCAGCAGTGAATACAAGAGCAGTGGCTATGTTGGACTCTGAGCTGTTGCGACAGCGGCAATGGAAGTGCACAACAGTGCAGCGTCGTGTGGAGCGGTCTGAGCATCCACGTGCAGCAGCTGGAACGTTGGTGCACGTCATGTTCAATGACGGCTGGTACGAGGCCCTGGCCGGTGGTGGTACTGTTGAATTCGGCGATGGAACAAGAATTCTCTGGAGCCGCATCCGCACCTGGCATGCAGCCAGCGACCACTAAGGTGAGCTAAGTACACTGTCTTGGTAATATATTTAAATATTCTTTTTTGTTTGTCTTCAGGCTTGCCCACCGTGCACAGTGGCATGCACCATAGTGCAGCAGTATAGCTATATATTTTTGCATGTCTCTAACTTCTTTTAGTGTTGATTATTTATATTATTGCACAGTGGAATACACCACAGTGCAGCTTCTTCAGACACACACATCGAATGGCCATTCGTCTCTCTGCTCAGTGTAATGTTGCTGTGCCTTCCGAGCTTTGTGAGTGCGCCAGTCAATGACGGAGGAAACTAGTTGGCAGTTGGGGATATGTGTCAAGTCATCCTTTTACCTTTCAGCACAGCAGGGAACAACAAAAAAACATGCAGAGGTTCAAAAACCAGACGGTCCAACAGTTTTGAAAAAATGAACACCATACTTCGAAAAAGGATTTATGTCTGTTAGCAGAAAAGCTGCAGTGGGTTCTTGGCCACGTTGGACTTGGAAACAGTTTTCAAAAACGAGGACAACATATTGGAAATGCATTTTTGTTTGTTAGGACAAAAGCTGCAGTCGGTTTGAAAGAGACCATGTCACATCACATCACGTCACATCACATCACATCACGGCAATTGAAAAATTACGTCACAAGCTTCAAATCACATTAAATCACATAGACATCACATCACACCACATCACACCACTTCACATCAAGTCAAATACAATTACATTGCACCACATCACATCACATCAAATCGCATGGCATCACATGACATCCCATCACAACTCATCACATCAAATCACATCACATGGCATTACATTACAACACATCACATCTCATCGAATCACATCACGTCACGTCACGTCACGTCACGTCACGTCACGTCACGTCACGTCACGTCACGTCACGTCACGTCACGTCACGTCACGTCACGTCATGTCACATCACATCGCATCCGATCACGTCATATCACATCACATCGCATCACGCCACACCGAACTACACCACACGAGATCACACTACTCCACATCAAATCACATCACGTCACATTGCATCGGATCACATCATCTCAAATTGCGAACACCACATCCTATCAACTTATAACGCATCACATCATATAGCATGAAAAAAAGTCAATTTGTAGTGGTTCATACAAGGTCAGCTCACATAAGGTCCCCACACCTCCGAGGCACTGCCTTTTTTTGGAGACCTTTACCAATGGGGTCCAACGGTGCTAACAATAACTGAAACTCCAGGTTAGGGTTACGGTTAGGGTTAGGGTTAGGGGTAGGGATATGGTTTGGTTTACTGGCATATGGCAGGATACGGCAGGGAAAGCAGGATACGGCAGTATACGGCAGATACGGCAAGATACGGCAGGATACGGCAGGATACGGCAGGATACTGCAGGATACGACAAGATATTGCAGGATACGGCAGGATACCGCAGGATTCGCGTATTACAGGATTACAGTCGTATTAGGGAAACCCCAATGCTTCCCCAGCGTGGGGCTGGTAATGGGCTGGTCGCCCCATCTGGCAGATAGAGGGGTACATCTGGAATAGGTACAGGAACCTTAGTCATGCGGTCCGAAAATGGTCGCCATGTAGCAGCTTCCCCGGTTAGGCCCCAATCAGGACAATTAACCATGACTTGAGCTCGGCCGAGCACGGCCTTGCTAACGATCTTCTTGAGGTGCGACCACAGTAGGTCTGCCAAGCATAAATGAAAGTCGTGCCAGTTGTAGGCATAACAACAATAACATGAGAGGAGTGCAATACAACGGTTCGGTATACTTTTTGGGGTAGGCGTATAAGTCCACGGTGGGTCTCAAATTGCCGAAGTGGATGAGGACTTGCTCCCTCAGTGAGGGTAACAGACTGTAGGCTTCCCTCTGAGAGATTCTCAAGAATGCTTGAGCAGGTGGCGTTCCGTTTCCTCCTTCATTCTGACAGGACTTTTAAGACAGGGATACCAAGGATAATTCATCAGTCTCGGGCCTTTTGACAATGAGTCTCGATGGAGTAAAAATCAAACCCAGAATTGTCTTGGCTTTTTGACGCATGAAATTCATGCCTAGGCATACCTGAAAAGCCGAAGTCTGCATAACGATACAAACACGAGAAAGAGTAAAATTGCCCATGCACACATCCACGGATTTCTCTCCTTCACTGTACGTGTAGTGCCCATCTCCCACCCTGACCGCACAGTAACCCCTACGATTCGGATCTGACACCACTGATGAAGCCACAATGGAATCGGTTGCACTAGTATCCAAAACAGGGTCACAAATCTCCTCCTTCACACCCACGGGTAGTCACAGCGTGAGACCGTCCTTGACAGCTGCTCGAAGCAAGTCCACAACTTTATCAACTTCTGAAAATCCAAGATCTCTCTTCCTCTTCTTCGCTTGGCTCTCAGTGTCCTCCTGCATCGGTTTGATCTCGGCTGAGGAAGCTCCGGAACCAGCACTTGCTGCAGCGGGGCCAGAGGTATTTTTTTTTCTTGGGCCACCTTTTGGTCCCTTTTGCTTCTGGTCCTTTCATGTCTTCTTGGCGTCTTCCACCGCTTTTTGGGCTGCTTCCTCACTGAGACCGGACTGAATCAGGAAGGCCTTGAGTGTTTGCTCTTTCCGTTTCCTTTGAATCTCAAAGCAGTGATTGCTGTAGTGGTTCGTCTTACCACAATGCTTATACTGAATGCCTGCCTTAAATTCGGCGATCCATGCATTGGGGTCCAGCTTTCTTTTGCCTCCTCTGCCTCCTTTGCCTTTTCCTCTTCCTCGACCTTTTCCTTTACCACAACCTTTTCTTCCTTTGTCGCCCTTGCCTTTCTTCTCAGAGACTCTTACCTCTGCAATCATCGACAGGCATTGGGAGAGAATTTCTGTGATCTCCGGCTTGTGGGCAGAACTTCCAGACAATGGTTCACCAGAAAAAGAGGTGTCCTTTTCTTATTTCTCTGCTTCTCTTGGTATCGATTCGAAGCACTGCCCCCGGGCGCAGAACCACGCGAAGCAGCAAGATGTTTGAAACTGACAGAAAGCTGTGTGCGCTTCTTTGTGGGATTCTTCAGTGAATCATAACAGTGCATCCTTGCAAAAAAGTTATCCTCCTTGGTCCACTCAACGAATAGTTTATCATTGATCTTCGAGGAAAGCTCCATAAGCTTGCCCTCCTCAGTCATAACCCCTGGGTTCAACGTGTCAAACAGCCTTTCCACTATTTCCAATAATTTGACCACTTGCTCGGGTTTTGTATCATAAGGTAAATGCGACACCTTTGAGATCTTGCCCAGAATCGAGAGGTCCGTCTCGCGCATAGGATAGAGGTCTTGGAGTTTGCTCAGAACATCCTCAAAGGTTGTGGCCTTTTTCAACAATTTGGAGATTCGTTCTTGGAGATCAGGATCTTTGATGCCTTGATCAATGAGATTAGCCTTCACGCGATCCTTGGCTTTGGCTTTGCCAGTGAGCACCAAGTATCTTCCAAACTTTTCCGCATATTTGTCAACGTTGCGCCCATTGAAAGGTGGAATTTTCCTTTTCAGAGTGTGGGTCGTATGCTCCTCACTGTCATCCGGCCATTCATGTTTATTTATACCCCCACACACTTTAGTAAGTGTTGCAAAAGCCGATGACTCTTGCGTGACAAAGGGAGTTTTTGTAATAGGTGGTGAACGACTGGAGGTTGGCATACGCTGAATGTCCTCGGACATCTTAGAGATCTTCTCGTTCATCCGATCAATTCGCTTGGAGCAACTTTGAAAGAAGTCGGTCATCCGTTTCCAGCATCTCATCCCCAGAGCTGTCAGAGAGAGTCTTGTGGAACTGGGCTTTGCATTTCCCCTTAAGTATCTTACCGGTACGCTTCTCTCGTACTTCGGTAGCTTTGTGCTTCATTTTCTCCTTGAGATCCCTCAATAAATTGTCTTCAAGCCAGCAGCTCATCCCTTCGTGCTCTTCCTCTCTCAATTCACCAATTTCATCCTCAAGCTCCTTTGCAAATTTTGTCTGAGATAATTGATAAGACCCTTCGGAGATATCATGACCTACTTCCGAACTGGACATCCAAACAGGTACTCTGTGATCGTCTCCTGAACCGTGACCCCTTGCCTACGACTGCGGTTCCAGTACAATGGTTGGGGGACTGAAAGAAGCTGGTGTCGTAGTAGATCCTGACGGGAAACTCGGTAAACTCATATTTGGAAATCAACTGGTCAAACGTCTGCGCGCATCGCGCTCTTGAATTGAAGCTGGGGTCTTGTTGAAAGCCAGCGTCTCTTGTAGGTAAAAAAAATTCTGCATTTCCTCCTGTTCGACGCGTAAAACACGCTCGCGTTATTCCAAACCAGCCAGTAACAAAGCATAAGGATCACCAATAGAATCCAATTCTTGTTTTCCCATGGGCTGATAACTTTCATAAGATTGAAATATTGGTTGTCCTTCTTGATTCGCCCTATTGTCTTCTTGTGCGCCGTGAACGAAAGACCCCAGTGACGGTTGTTGATTGTCGACGTTGCTAGAACTCGCGAGGTCGACGCTTTGAGGTGCGGAATTGATATCGTGCACAGTTGCATCCATACCTCTGCTGCCACTGTTGAGTTCCGGCTTTGCATCTTGTTCCTCTGTTGGAATAGTCTCAGTAACCTCTGGATGAACTTGATTAGGTGTTTCCATCTGCATCATTTGAGGTACACAAAGATTTCGATGGAAAATAAAACAAGACCAAGACTTCAAGACGAGCAGAAAGGGGCTCAATAAAACCAATAAAGAACTTCATGGGGCTGCACAATGAACAAACAAACAATGGGTGATGTTTTGCCTTGCACTTGTGTGTATGCATGCATGTATGCTTCAGAATCACTCAGGATTTGAATAGGGACGTCAGTCTGCACTCTGAAATTGGCTGCAACAGTGATTAGTGACTTTAGATCATGGCAAAAATGGAATACTTCAGAAATCAGGTTTCGTGTAAAGATAGTAAAACAGACGGAAGAAAAATGGATTCTCCATGATAGAAAATGATAGAAATTCACTTTAAATGTCTTCCAGGAATTTTCTGTAGCCCAGGAAAAAATAAATTCATGTCTTCAGAACTCAGTAGGAACTGCCCTGATGACCTCAGAACTCACCAGGATTGGCGCATACAGTAAGCGGCAACCTCACGGGCAAAAAAAGGTCAAAAATTGAACTGGTCATATGACCACTCTAGAGATGCGGAGGTTAATGCTAATTCTGAAAATCACATTCATTTGCTGTGAAGTGACCATATGCTGGAGAAAAATGCAAATTACTGAACAGCTCAATCTCAATGAAAATAAGCAAAAAAAAGAGATAAAGCAAAGGCCAAAACCCATGTTAAGCTATGTTATAAAGAGTGTTCAAAGAACAAACAATGGAATATCAAGCCACGACTCATGGCATATAATACAATAGATAAACCCTCATTTCGAATCAAAGTTAAGCCTCAATGGCCTTTCAACCATATTGGAAGTGATCAAGTACAATGGATAAAATTTCCCCCAAAATGTCTCAACCAAAATTCAATAAGGGTTAAAGCCATTGCTCCATGTGAAACTCAATGTTTTGAGAAATCGTTGCTCATTCATGGACTGTGAACAGTAGGTAAGTCAGGCAAATTACCTGTACCCAATTAGCAGACATCCCGGTACAAAAGCGCACCTGCTTCGGCCGCCTAAGTGTAAACCTTCACCTACAGCTCAAATTGTCTTACATGACTACCCCGTACGCACATCCGGGCCCTAGTTTCATCTCACAAAAGGTAACTATTCATCTTGTAATCTTTAAGATGAAACAGTTGAACTTGAATCTTATGCATCTGCCGTTCATTTGATTGGTCAAACATATTCAGCATTTGTTTGTGGGTGCCTTCTGCAGCTGTCGTGCCCGTGCGTGCCATGGTCTACGCCTGTCGCTGCAAACATACGCATTTCTTTCATTGCATGTGAAATGCATGGTACGACGAATTTTTTCATCGTACGATGAAACAGTACGAAGAAATCAGCGCGCGCAAAGCAACATGCAAAAAACCGCTTAGGAAATGCATACTGAAATGTGGAAGTCACATGAAACCATTGTTCATCATAACGCTGATCAACAGACATCCAATTACTTGCCTTCAGCACCCTCAGGCACTGCTTCACTTGCACCTGCACCTGTTGAAACCTTGTCTGCAGGTTCCTCGGGCCCTTTTGGCTGACATCCGGGTTCTGCAGCAGGTACTGGCTCTGCAACAGGTACAGCAGAAACAAGTTGTGTAGCGATGCTGCGTTACGTGCCTTGCCGGCCTCACGCTCCTTCTGCTGTTGTTCCTTTGCCTTCTCCTTTTTTAGGGCCGGCAAGCATTGCTGGACAGGCGGTTTACACCTGGGTGGCAGGGGCGTGAAACAGCCTTCGGCTGTTTAATGAGGTAGGGTGAAATCCGAGCGCTCTGTTAGGCCCTGACCCAGCTAGGTCTCTTGGGGAGCTCTTTTCTTGGGGGCTGATCCCCCGTGTCCGCGTCATTTTTGGGCGCTACAGGCGCGGGGCACTACAGGGAGGAGTGCCTCGCTAGGTGGGACAGCGGAGTGAAGCATTACACCCTGGCCAGTCTCTGGCCTAATTTTTCCATGCAAAGGGCGCCTTAACTGTGTGGTCATTTGGACCCCAGGCAGTCAGTCTGGATCTTTTTGAGCCTCAAACAACTTTTTTTGTTTGGCATTAGCCGCTTTTCTTTGGCAGCAGCACAGCTGCCTGCATATTTGCTTTTTTCCTGCTATATATCCGCGTGCTCGTGTGTGTGTGTGTGTGTGTGTCTGCTGTGTCTTGCGGTTGTTTGTCTTAGGTTTCGGTATTTCGATTATTTTGAAGTGTTAGTCTGGGTGATGCGCGCAGCCGCACTGCCACGCACATTCAGGTTTCAGTGTTGCCTGCGTGCTTCTCGTTTTTGTATTGTTGCTTCGCCTCTTTTTTTTTTCCATTTTCTGTTTCTCTGCTTTGCGCTGTTCCCAGCGATCAGGGCGATCACTGAGTATGTTCTTGTTTCGTTTTGCTTCCGCTCTTCGCATTTCTTTGTTATACCCTTGCTGTCCCCATCTTTTGCATAGCCTGAGCATTTCATTTACCCCGAAGTTTGGGGAGTTTGGTAATTTAATCTATATATTCTGAAGACCTGAAGGGTCATTGGGTTTTGTTGTTTGGTGTCAGACAACCCCCCAGAACCCCTGCGTATGTCCTCCACTACTACTCCTTTAACTCCTCCTCTTTAGGTCTCACTCTGTCCTTTGTCTCCCACTACAAGTCCTCACTCCAGGTTCCCCGAATGATGAAATCTTTGGGACACTTCAGGGGACTAGGCGCATTTTGTTTGGTATTTTTCGCCGATCAATGGGGAATTGTAATCCCTTCATATTTGTGGGCAAATTTCCCTGAGGTTTGCAGGGGTACAGGACTTGGGTTTTGGCTTTGGCGCCTGGTTGAACCGGCTTCGCATCAGTTCCCGTAGATACCGCCAGTTCGCGCCTGTGTCACCAAAAACGTGGGACCACGAACTGGCCTTTTCAGAAATTCAACTCAGGCCAGCAATGATGATTTGCATCCGCTGTTGCTTGATTCAATATCATGATTTTATCATAGAATCGAACAATCGCAAACCGGGGAGGTAAAAGTTGAAAAATGGGCGTCGACATGATGCTCAGGCAAAAGAAGATGCTAGGTTGGTCAAGGGGCCTCGCCGGCACCTAACGGTGCCCTTTCTTTCCCCTTGTCCCCCGTTTGACTAGTCATGCCATGTCAGGTTTCTTGCCTTTCAGAGGGTCACTGAAGCAGGACATATCTTTGAGGCACTGCGCCTGTAACCTTTAAAGTAAGGTGCATAGGAAAGCCATAAGCGTTCATTTTCATTGTGGATTAACTAAACGTGTGAGTTGCGAGTAGATTTGAAGTTAGGAGTGATTCATTAAAATTGAGTCATAAAAATAGGATTCCAAGAGTACCACGGATTGATACATGAAAAGAAAGGTGTATTCTTCTTCCCATGGTGTACACGGACCCAAAACACTTTGGGCAAATTTTGTTTGACGTTTGGCATTCATTTCATGACCATGGTGGGTCAAGCCATCCATGGTGGGGCTGACATACATGGCCAAAAGAGCCATTTCTGACCATATTCTGGGCTCACCCTGCCAGCTTGGTGCGAAACGACACTGGCTGAGATTTCCGTATTTTTGGTCATGCATGTGTGTGCATGTCCCGGGTGCATGTATTCTTTTTAAGTAATTGAGATTTGAGACAATGGCGAAGCGGCAGTCTCATTTTGGAGCCTACCACTTGAGCAGACAAAAACTGTGCTCAAAGTTTGACATGATATCTCTAAGATATCATGGAGCGGGAAGTCAAGTAAAAGCTTGTTCTGTACGTACTTGATGCGTACTTCTGAGATACAGAAGCGTAGGACTCGCTTTGAGCCACAAACATCTTCTTTTTGTAAAGTATTTTGAATCTTGTTAACCATTTTTCACTGTGTCATTTTCATGTCAATTCTCATTCACTTTTTCCAAATCATGGGCGCACGTTCCGGGCACGCTTCTCAAGGGTAGGTAGGTAGGTCATGTTGGGACTGGGGATGCCCCCAAAGGGGTCTCATGAAGCAGCTCTTGCTCACCCACCCACGGCCCTAGGTCACGTGCCCCCACAAAGCGCCTCACCAATCTGGCAGAACGGCTTGGTCGCCGCGAGCAGTACCCTCAATAGCATTCTGCCCAGAGAGGTGACCCATGCTCGACCGAGGTCTCACATCCCTATTCTTTGGGCGGATGATACGTCGGGGTTGGTCCCATCACATCTCCTCAACAACCTCCGGATTCCGGGGCCCAGGGGCCAGGGGCCGGACCAAAGGCCTTGTCCTGCAGGCACCCCCACCTGCACTGGTTTTCAGTACGCGTGAGATGACTTGAAGAAGCACGTGCTGCCGGGCTCGCATGCCGTGACGCGTGCTCACGCCTGCTAACTCGGTTGAGCTTGCGCTCTCCCGGGGGGCCGGGGGGTTCTAAATGGTTCGTCGCTGTTGGTTGGTCCGTGGTACAATAGTCCTCTCAGCCGCCTCGTGGTAGGCTTGTATGCCGTTGGGTCAGTAGTGCTGTCGCTGGCGCCAGCGCGTCCCCGGCCGTCGCGCAGAGAAAGTTTTCGGAGTTGGGCTCCTGGTGCGAGGGTCCGCACTTGCGTCGCCTGTTGTGGTGAGTCATTTGTGTTGGTAGTCAGTTTGTGTGTTGTCTGTTAGCGGTCGGGTTTCCATGGTGGTGTGGTTGGTGTATGGTTGTGTTAGTTGCCTTGCGCTGGTGTTCGCAGTTGAGCCCATCACGCTGCAGCCGGTGGTTGTCCATGCGGCTGCGTCGGCTAGTTGTTGTTGCTGTGTCGTATACAGCGGTCAGTGTATGGTGCCGGGAATGCATCATGCTGCAGCCGGTCCCTGCCAAGAAAGCTCTGATCTGCTGGCCCCTGCCCTCATGCCCTTGCCGCATGCACAACTCCATATTTGGCGTCACTTGGTCTCTGTTGGCGTCAGTGCCCCCTTGACCCCATGCGTTCGTAGCTTTATTACAACACCGTCGGTGGCAACGCCACTCCGGTTGGTGTCCCCCCATTCTCCCCAAGGGAGTGTCGGGGCACCTGGTGTGCGCAGTGGTTTGTGCTCCCTGGTGTGTTCCTCCTAACCCTCTCCCGGAGTGCTCAAAGCTTCGCTTCCCCACATCATTCTGTGCCCCCCTGGTGCCCGTGGGTGTGTGCTGTGCAGCCTTGGCTTGGTCGTGCCGGTGTCGTAGGGCCTTAGGACCTTAGGGCACGTTTGGCCGGTATTGCTCTGGTCAGCAGCCCTGTGGAGCTTGTGTCCCTTAATTCCCTCGCTTACTCGCTCTTCCTTACTGCGACCCGGTGGACAACGTTCCTGAAGGTTGCGCGACTGAATGGTTGTCCGATGTAGCTTTCCTGGGCATCGCCGGCGGGGTCGGCGGGTCAGTGGGTGTATGGCTTGCTGGGCCCCCAGCTTCCCCCTGTATGGACTCCACGTCCGACCTCGTCGGAAAAAGAGAGGGGTGCCCTTGCGGCTGGGCTGGCAGGGTGTGCACGCCCCGTGGTGCAATGCGCTGGTCCATCGTGGCGGTGCTCTGGGCGTATTCCCGCGGTGGCCCAGGCGGCCCAGCGTCCGGGAGCGTGTCCGTGTCTCGGGGTTCGCCTCCCTGTGCCGTTATTACTCGGGCCCCTCAAGGAGCTGCCTCATCCGAGGGACATGCTGGAGGGAAGTGTGCTGTAATTAGTGGGTATCTTGCACCGTCTGGTACCTGGTCACGCGGTGGCGGCGTTCGCGGGTCCAGGGCGTATTGTGTGGCGCGTGCAGTCTCCTATAGAATTCCTGGCGTCCCCGGGCCGCACTCTGCCTGAGTGGTGTACGCAACAGCCGCTCCTGATGCGTGGCGGGTCCTTTCCGGAACTCGTGTTGCGCACCACATGGGATCGGCTGCCACCAGTATCTCAAGGGCATGCATCGCAGCTGAACATCTGGCGCTCTGGTGCGGACCCGGTGGGGTTGTGCTGAAGTGGTCCCAACGGTGCCACGTCGGCGCCTCACCCCGGTGAGCAGGCAGGACCGTGCTCTGGTCAGTTGGGTTGTGTGCTCCTGTGGTGGTCAGTGTTGTATGGTAGCGGTCTTGTTGATCCGCGTGTCCCTGGGGGGTCTGGGCTGTGGCCCATCGTCGGTCACGGCATTGCGGGGTTACCTGGATGCTGGACGAGGGCGGTAGGGGGGGCGGCGAAGATTTCGCTCACGAGGGCTGCATGTGCTGCTCGTGCTTCCTCCTCCGTGTGGATGGCGACTGGTACCTGCCCCGCCGCCAATGCCCGGATCTGGTGGGTCGCGAAGACGGCGCATAAGTTGTTCGTGGTGTCGGGGCTCACCCGGTTGTGAGGCAGGATGATCTCCGCCTGTTGCCGGCCATCCAGGTGGAACCTCCACGTCGCTGACCCGCGTGCCAGTTCCCGGCTCTGCCGGACAGGAAGGCCGTCAGGGGGTCCGGGGGCGTCCCCGGGAGCAGGGGGGTGGGGCCTTCTGGCAGGTCCATGTCCCTGGGGAGCATGAATTCAACGGCCACCAAGTCGCAGCGGGGTTCCAGCGGTCGTGCCGTGATCCTCACCTGGTAGTAGTGGATGTTCTCCAATACCACCATGGTGACGGTGCTGGGGGTGCCTCGCGCCGGAGGCTCCGGGTGTGTCTCCGGCCCCACCGTTTGCGCGCATCGCTCCATCATTGCCTGGGAGTTGTGCCCCCTCTCTGCTTGCAGTCCTCATTGCGCGAGGCCTCGCGCAACAAAAGGCCCAGAAAATATATTCCTTGTACCATTTTGATGAGTTTTCATTTGATAGCACTTGTGCACAACCTTCACTCAAGCAACGAGTACCTAAGTTGTCGTTGAGTCATTGAAATTTTCCAGAAGCTGCCCCCCCCGGAGGCGAAAAAAACTCTTTTTGGGCTTGGTCAGCCCCTGCGCTTGGCAGACTGCTTCCCCCAGGGGACCTTCTTCCTCCAGGTATCAGACATCATCCTGATTATTGGTGTGGTTTGCACTACATTGCATTTTACTCTCCAAAAAATCAGTTTTTTTGACCCAAACAAACGCTCAAAAAAGTGCCACGCATGGCGAAATTCATATTTTCTTTGCTCATTTTACTTTGATTTATAGTCAACAACAGAGAAATCAGTTTATCTTCAGCCAAAGCCACAAGGGGGGTCCCTGACCAGGTGAGCGTCATTTGTTGAGTGGACATGCTTCATGTGCCACCAGTGATACTCTTTCTTGCGCTTGACACTCCCCATAGGTTGCAGCAGGTGTGCATCATGAGCAATGCTGAAGGATGCACCCTGTGCAACACCTCCAACGTATGTGCTCCTTTTGTTAGGAATGCAACAACATTAGAAATGATTTATTGAGTCATCAATTAGATTTGCAAGGCTTGTTTAGAGCGCTGAATGTCCGCCCGCGTAAACATATGGTACAATGTGATCAAGTCAAGGGTGCCTGTAATGTCACTCCAGTGTAGGCGTCTGCTTGATTCCTAAGTTCTACCATCATTACCTGGCTGTGGAGGGGCAACAGAGTGCTCCTTGTGCGGGGCCTCGCGCAAGGAACATTCCATTGCCCGGGAAAATGCATTTTTTGGACCGATCAGGACCACAAAAAGGGCCAAAATTCCTTACATAAGAGCTCTCTTGGTGTTTCAAAAATGGCTTGATTTTTTGCAAGCCAATGAATGTTTCTTTTGGTGTTTTCTGAGGCCCTGTATTTCGGGCACTTTCTGTCGTTTTGTACCCTGCAACTTGAGCCGCCTAAGTCTGGGCCTGTTCTGCTTTCCTAGTACGCGAGGCCATTGTACGGCGGGATGTTGAGGGCGTTGGCGTTCAGTTGCGGCGCGGCCCGCTCCCGGCCTGCGGGGCCCGGTGCCGGTCGGCGTGCGGTCGGTGGGGCGATGAGCGTGTGTGCCAGGGCGAGGTCCGGGATGCCGTGTTGGAACAGGGCCCCTCCGGTTGCGGAGGGCCGCCCTGTGGTGCCACCGCCAAATTATCCGGTCTAATTTGCTTGGGGTATACGCCCTGATGTGCGCCATAAGGCGGGTGGCTACATACCGCCCCTGGCAGGCGTACTTCATGGTGGGGGCCGGGGAGAGTCTCCCCCCGCGGTTCCGAAAGATGACGTCTGCCATGATGCCGGTGCCGTTCATGATGTGGTGTATGTCCATGACGAGTCACCGGGTCCGGACCTGGAGGATGAGCTGCTCCATGTCGGAGGTCCCGGGGAGTCACAGATCTGGTCAAGGTCCGCCGCGCGGCCTGCCTCGGCGCTGGGGCGTTGGGTGTCCCCCTCGAATTGTGCATAGTCCAGGCTCTCCTGTCCCCAAGCTTGGGCCATCCGTCAGGGCATTCGCTCCGTCGGCCAACGTAGCCGCCGGCGCGTCCTATGTGCGCGGGTGTTGTTCCGCTACCTCCGTGGGCCGCCTCCCTGCATGATCGTCCCCCGTGGCGGCTGTGCGGATGACGGCCATCAGCCCCAAGGCGGCATTGTTGCGACGAGGATGCGCCTGGTTGGATGCGGAATCAAGGTCCCGCGTAGGGGCAGCGAGCTCCCTGTGTGGCGCCGTATGCCGCGGTGGGGATGCGGTTGTCGGTCCTGTGGTGGGGGCCCCGTCCCGGCCGGACGCGATGAAGGCGTCGAAGGACTTATCGTCGTGAAGATGCCTGTCCGTTGACGGTCCCTGGCCTGCCGTCTATGCGGTCTCTTGGAAGATCGATACCAGGATGTCCTCCGTGTCCGCGGCTCCGGTTGGTTGATTTTCGTGTCTCCCCTCTCGTGCCGGGCTCCTGGTAGCACCGGGGTGGGGGCACGTTCCTCCGCGGCTGCAGGCTGCGGCGGGTTAGTGTCGCTGGCAGCCCCCTTCGTCCGTTTCCCCGCAACCACGAACGGGGGACTGTCGGCTGTTTGTGTGGTCCTTCGTCCTGCAGCCTCCATGTGTCCGGTGCCCCCTGTAGTCCGGACGGTCCACATTTTTGCCGCTGGCTGGCGGGTGGGCTGTAGGCAGGGTGCCCCCACCGCGGCGTCCGCCGCTTCCCATGAGGCCGCGGGCGGTGGTCGGGCGCTGAGGCCTGGGTCCGCAGTAGCCCTGTGGTGGGCACGGTCACCCACGGTTGCGGGCGGTGGTGGGTCGGTGTCAGCAGCGGGTTCCTAGGCGCGTGCTCCGGAGGTTGGCTCCTGCGGGTCCTTGGGTCCCTCCTCATGTGTGCCGGGCTGGCCAGTCCGCGGTGTCTCGCAGTTTGTACATCCTTCTGTCCCCGAGTGGTGGGCGGCCCCTGGCTGGGTGGTGCCTGTCAGTGTTAGGGGGGTTGTGGGCCGTACGTGGACGGTACGGCGTGCCGCTGGGAGTGTTGCCTTTCTGCGGTCACGAGGGCCATTTGCTCGGCGCACTGTGAGTCTGGCCCCTCGCGACTGTCGCCTGCCGCCTCCTTCTGGGGTCCGGCCCCGGAGCTTCCGTGTTTCCCCGTCGTGGGCTTTCCGGCGGTGTGGGTTGCGCGCCCGTGTTGTCCGTGGCCCGTGCCTCCGATTGGGCCTCCGGGTGACATGGTTCCGTTGGCCTACGACCCGCGCTGTTGGCTGTTGCCTGCGTCCTGTCCGTGGCCCATACGCCAGTTGGTCCAGCCTTGGCCGTCTGCCGGTGTGTCTCGGCGAGGGTTCGGGGCAGTGTTGGTCCCTGTGATTGTGGCACCGTGGGTTGGGGCCCGCGGCGCTGCGTCCTCGTTCGCGCCCCAGTGTGCAGGTTTGCGGCACACGCCGGCGCCGGGGTCGAGGTCGGGGGCCGGGGGGCTGACTGCTGGTACGGGTGCCGTCGACCAGGCTGGTAAGTCAAGATGCGGATGGGGTTCCGGGTCGGCCCGCGCTGGGGTCAGAAGATGATGTCACCCGTGGGCCGGTGTTGGGTTTCGAGGGGCTGGGTGTCTCGTGGGGCTTGGGCTGGCGGTTGGTCGTGCATGCCTGGTGGCGGGGGGGTCCTCAGGCAGTTGGCCGGCATCCGGTTGTGTTGTCGACGTTGTGTGTTGTCGAGCGCCCCCTCTCTGTGGCCCTGGTCCTGGCCCTGGTCCCCGGTGAGTGCGCCCTGTGGTGGTGCCCTGGTGGCGTTCAGGCTATCCTGTGGTGTTGGTGGGTAGCGTTGCGACGCCCGCTTGGCCGCACGTTCTTGTCAGGGGCTCGGTGGGTCAGCCCGTGATGGTACCAGAGCCCCCCCTGGCCCTGGTTGTGTCTCGAGGCAGCAGCTGGATCCGGATAGACGCACTGGACGAGCTGTGGTACCGGGGGTACGCTTCCCATCAAGGGTGTATGCTGGGGTCAAAGTCATCTTGTCGGCTCCGGGTGTCGGAGCTGGACCAGTAGTGTGCCGGAGCCTTGCCGTGGTCAGTGAGTATGTTCTCGTTTTGTTTCGCTCCCGCTCTTCGCTTTTCTTTGTCTTCCTCTTGCTGTCCCCATCTTTTGCATAGCCTGAGCATCCAATTTACCTGGAACTTTGGGAAGTTTGATAATTTGAGTTATATATTCTGAATACTTGAAGGGGTCATCAGTTTTGGTTGTTTGGTGTCAGACAGCCCCCCCTAACCCCTGCTTATGTCCTCCACTACTACTCCTTTACCCCCCCCTCTTTAGGTCGGAATCTGTACTTTGTCTCCGACCACAAGTCCTCCCTCCAAGTTCCCCAAATCTTGAAATCTTGGGGACACTTCAGGGGACTAGGCGTTTTTTTTGGTATTTTGCACCAATCCATGGGGAAGAGAAATCCCTTCATATTATTGGGCGAATTTCCCCAAAACCCTGCAATGGTACAGGACTTGGCTTTTAGCTTCGGCGCCTGCGCGAACCGGCGTCGCACTGGTTCCCGTAAATACGGCCAGTTAGCGCCGGTGCCCCAAAAATTCTGGAACCACGAAGTGGCCTTTTGCTGCAAGCAATGATGCTTTGCAACCACTGTTGCTTCATTCAATATCATGATTTTATTATAGAATCAAAGAACCACAAACCGGTGGGGTAAAAATTGAAAACTGGGCAGCGACACGACACCCGGGCAAAATAAGATGCCAGGTAGGTCAAGGGGCCTCGCCGGCACCTAACGGTGCCTTTCTTTCCCCTTGCCCCCTGTTTGACTAGTCATGCCATGTCAGTGTTTTTCACTTCATAGGGGCACTTCAGCAGGATATATCTTTAAGGCACTGCTTCTGTAACCTTTAAACTAAAATGCATAGGAAAGCCCTAAGCGTCTACTGTAATTCTATAGTACTCAACCTTGTGAGTTGCAAGGAGTTTTGAAGTTAGGAGTGACTTATTTAGTTTGAGTCATAAAAATAGGATTCCAAGAATACCAGGAATTGATGCATAAAAAGAAAGGTATATTCCTCTTCCCATGGTGTAGACGGACCCAAAGCACTTTGGGTCAATTTTTTGTGACATTTGGAATTCATTTCATGACCATGGTGGGTCAAGCCATCCGAGTTGGGGCTGCCATACATGGCCCAAAGAGCCATTTTTGACAGTGTTATGGGTTCACTCTGCCAGCTTGGTGCGCTATGCCGCTAACTCGGAATTGGGTATTTGTTCGTCATGCATGTCTCGGGTGCATGTATTCATTTTAAGTAATTGAGTTTTGTGGCGATGGCGAGGCGCCAGGTTCATTTGGGGGCCTACCACTTGAGCACACTTTTTTTCATGTGCTCCAAGTGTGACATGATATCTCTAAGATATCATGGAGCCAGAAGTCAAGTAAAAGCTTGTTTTGTACGTACTTGATGCGTACGTCTGAGATACAGAAGAGTAGGACTAGCTTTGAGCCTCGAACATCTTCTTTTGTAACGTATTTTGTATGTTGTGAACCTTTTTCACTATGTCATTTTCATGTCAATTCTCACTTATTTTTTCCGATTCATGGACGCATTTTCCGGGCTTTGTTCTCAAAGCCCTTGGAGACTCTTAACCCAATTTTTGTTTGTGCATGATTGTGTATATGTCCACAAAGGCCTTCGCAATTGTTTGCTTTAGTTACGCTCATGTATCAACCTTGAGTATCAAAAACATTAACTTCATTTTCGATCTTTGAATTTCATGACCTCACTTGTGGTGCCCACAGAATGCCACTACTATGGAGTTTCTATTCGTCCATTGGATCCATTGTGGCCTACATGGTCCCTACTGTGCTTATATGCAGAGGTGAGGAGAACGTCCACGCTCGTTTGCCAGCTTTCACTGAATTTGTGCACGCTATTTTGAGTGAATTTCATGTTCAGGAAAAATTGCCCAGCATTCATGTCCAATTTTTCCCTGTGTATGTGCTCGCTTTACACAATCGTTGCAGTTAGGGCTGCAGGTCTACAAAAAGTCGGATTGGAATTCGGCGAATTCGCTGCAAAATCTCATTCTGGCTGCGAATTTGCTGCGAACCTGCCGTGAAATTTGCAGGATTGCGAATTCATTGCGAATTCGGTCTGCGAATTTGCAGAAAGTTGCGTCGTTGCCACCTGTGCCGCATCAGCGATTTTGTTCACTTTTCTACAGCTGACTTCTTGACAGTCTTTTGGAGTTCCAGGCTTAAACTTGGCACAAATCTAGATCATCATAAAATTCAACTAACCATCACCCAATCTCGGATTCTGGTGCGATTTTGGAAATGCCGGATCCATGAAAAAATCTCGCCAGATTAGCAACTGGGATTATGGATAGTTGGACTGCATCATGAACAATGATTGTGCAAAGTAACAGCCTCCACGTTTCAACAGGTTTGGAGAAATATGGCAAAGAAAAGTCCCAAAGTGTTGTTCATGTGTGATTGTTCGTGTATGGCTTGATGAGTGTGCATGCTTTGTTGCTTTTTTTCCAAAAGGCGTTTGAAAGATGCAGGAAATAGTTAGTAGGCGTGTATTTGGTATTTTTGGTTTTTATTTGCCGTTGTTGTAGGACGGGCAGTTCCGTTTTGAATGCTTTCTGAAAATACACCAGTTGCAAAACAGTGGGTAAACTTTGGATCCGCGTATGGGTTTCCACGGTTGCGTCGGTTCAAGCTAATTTGGAGAGATTTAGATTTTGCAGTGGCAAACTCGAATTCGAAGGGGTCCACCAATTTGTGCAAATTCCGTGCGGATTCCAATTCGAGCTAATTCATGCATATTCGAACCTGCATCCCTACTTGAGGTTGAAACCAAGAATTGATTCCTATGAGAGCCACAACGCTTGACGTCCCGTATTTGGTGTGTATAATGAATTCCGAGCCGCCAGCATCTAAAACAAACCGGGTCCCTAAAACGTTTTTGAGATCTAGAATTTCATGTTCCACTTCAGAGACTTGGTTTGATTGGTTTTTGGGGTCAAATTACCTTGGCATTTGACCCTCATTCACTTGCAGGTATCTACGGTGCGTATTTGGACTTGTTTGGGTATGCCTCGTACCATACTTAAGTCATCTGAACCAGTTTTGCCAAGCCTATGGCATAGTGGTTCTACATAACTCCAACCAGGTATATAGAGAGCCCTGAAAACCACCGTGTCATTCGGTCACTTTGCAGGCTAACAGTACAAAATCTATGAGGAGTTAGACCTTGGGGTCTTCCGCTATGCCTCAATCGTGCTCTCTAGTTACGTTGAGCATTCACTTGAAGCTTACTGGTACATAGGCTCACTGTTTTGAATTTTTCAACAAATTTTGTCACAAATGGCTAATTTCATGAGATTACTCCAGGTCCATGGCAAAGGTAGACCACAGGTCCATGGTTTACAACAGTGTCTATGGGTCATATTCCGGTAATTGGACCCTTGGCCTATCCTTGAAAGACCCCACCAAGTCCACACGTTAGTTCACCTTTGACCTCCATCCTGTGTGTAACACATACTCATGGAACGTTTTTGAGGTTATTGAAAATGACCTCAAAAGGTATGCGTGGGAGTTGGCTGCTGTGCTCCAAAGGGAGAAAGAGGTAGGATCAGTGCTTCTGGGACAATCAACTCCTTTCCGGATCCTGCCAGCATGCTTGTGTGCCCTGATGCCTGCAGTATATCTGGGGGCCCATGCTGGGTTGTATCATGCCCCCCTATTCGTCTCAGGGTGAAGTTCCTGGGTTTCCATAACTACCCTTGTTTCTTCAGGGGACCCTGTCCAAGTACACTGACTCCCTTTGTGCCAAGTTCCTTGTGTACATACTGTGTTTGTGGTTGCGCGATGCATTTCTTTTTGTCCTTTTACCTACAAGTGGGCTACTTCTGTGATTGCTCCCGTCACCCTGAGTTTCAGCAAGGTTTCAGACGTCTTGTCTAGTGTGGTGCCTTCGCTTGTGACTCGCTCCAATAAGGGAAACACGCCCGTACTGGCCGCGCTTCCACTGAAGTGGGTGAAATAGCATCGGGAGTACTATCACAAAAGTCTATTAGGGCTATGCCGGAGTACCTAGCCGGAAACTGGTGCTCACAAAGACCCCCCCAGCGAGGACAACTTCAGATTAGACACCTCCAGCCCGAAATGCAGGACCTGGACCCGCAAAACGGGGGAGCTCGTCCCCTCTGTGGCAGCTCCCGCCCTCCACATCACCAACTCCGGGCCCCATGGGTCTCACTCAACAAGCAGTTCGCACACCAATGGCCGGCAGCCCCCGGCGTTCCGTGTACTCGTGGACCTTGCCCATCTTCCCTGAGTGGGCTGAGGACCCCGAGGGTGGCCGCTGGCACTTTGCCAAGGAGATTGAGCTCAACAACCACCTAGTCCAGCGGGTCTTCCGCATGAGGCCGGCCACGTACCAGACCGTCAACTTGCAGCAGCAATGGCACAAGCTCGATGCCTTGACTGACCATTACAGACGCTTGGCCGCCGAGTTCGCCAGCGTGCAGCAGGAAGCTGTGGCCTGAGTGGAGTGGTGCGCTCGCTTGTCCGGCACACCAACGCCGGGCTGACCAGGGTTGGACGCAGGGGCATACCTTGCATCAGTGGGTGGGCCACCTTGATGACCAGCTTGGGCGGCTCAGTAGGTCTGGAGATGAGGTCCGCACTGAACAGCGGAGCCAACTCAGTGTGCTCACCGCCCGCCAAGTCCAACAAGCGAACACTGCGGCTGTGGTCGCCGCCGCCGCAGGCGCTACCGACGTGGGAACCATCAAGGCGGCCATGGAGGTGGAGATAAAGCGCGCCGTGGAGGTCCAACTTAGCCCCCTCATCCAGCAGATCAAAGAGCTGGAGCAGCAAGAAAGGAGAATCGTCGCACTCTCCCCAGCTACGTTGACAAGCTCAAGGCCACGATGGCGTCAGCCGCCGCCGCGACCCGTTCTACTGCCGTTTCTACAACGACTCTGGCGGATGCATCCATCCGCCCCCTCAAGATCCAGCTGGGGACCATGGAGGCAGAGCTGCAGCGAGTCCAGCTCAGACTGGACACCAAGCGGCGCGCTGGAGCAGAGTTCAGGCAAAACAGGTAATGAACTTAGGGCATGGTGGTTGCGCGTGCTGCCGTCTGGTGTCCAATTGAAAAAAAAAACTTAAGTAAAACACGACGAAGAAACTTTCTGAATAGCTCAAAGCAAAGCTAATTAGCGAAAAAAACTGCTAAGGACAAAAAGCGCGCGGCGAAGCGCGTTAAAGCACGACGTGAAAATTCTGTAGCTGAAATAGGTACATAAACAGTGTCGTGGGCGGCGTAACGCTTGAACAAACATATAGACGTGTTGCCCGTAGTGTAGAGTCGCGTATAGTCAAACAAAAACGCATCAGGAGCAGCGTGTAAAGCTCGAAAAAACTTTCTAAGTCGCGACTGCGTCCCTGTACCACGCTCCTTCTCGCTCCTTGCTCTTCTCCATGTACCTCCCCCGCCTCCTTTGTTCCCCCCTCTCCCCTTTCCATCAGGGCAGGCGAGTGGCCCTGGGAGAAACGCGGTTAACCTCTTGCAAAACAAGTACTCCACTGCCACCACAACCTTCGAGGTCGCGCGGTAATAAGTGAGTCAGAAACCTGGTCATGGTCGTGCTGCCTGCCTGCGTGCGTGTGTTGGGTAGTGTCTAATTTTCAAGAGGGAAACATTTTAGTTTTTTGTTTTCAGAACGGTTTCAAAGGTAGCGAGAAACAGCAGGGGTCTTTTGCAGATGGTTGGGGGGCAATCGGAAAAACAAGCACCGGCAGCGCAGCAAAACGCACAGCAGAGACCAAAAGCACAGCACCAGGAGGCAGTAGAGCACCACAGGACACAGCACGGGGGGCAGGCAGCCTCAGGGAACCACACCAACACAGCAGACAACGGGACAAGGACACCAGCGCCAAAACACGCAACCAGAGGACAAAATCAGGCCACCAGACCCACAAACAAACACAGACAGCAACACCAGGCGCCAATCAGCGCCCAAAGAGCAGCGGTGCACGGCAGTGGGCGACACGACGAAGGCGCAGAACACAACACAAGGAAGAACAGCACAATGCACCACAGACAGCGCCACGGAGCACCACAGCACCACGCCCACGGACACTGCACTATCCGGAGAAATGAGACCAGACGCCCCGGACTGGATCATCCGGGGCGGAGGAAGCAGCAGTAGCCGATAGCCCTGGACTGGATCAACCAGGGACAAGTGGCGGCCTGACGCCCCGGACTGGATCACCCGGGGAGGGACAAGAAGGAGCGGCCACAATCACCAGGACTAGAGCATCCGGGGAAATGTGGCCTGCCACCCCGGGCAGATGTAATAAGTCAGGGCATTTGGGCCTCTCAGAAGCTTTCTGGAGGATCTGTACTAGACCTCTCCAAGCTTCAAGATCCTGGAACACTAGGATATTTGCTCATATTTGGCCTATATTCCAAGCCTATAGCTTGTTGCTAGACTCTACTGCACTTGGATACACTACAGAGAGCAGAGATCTAGGATACATTAGTAGCCATACATGAATAATCACATTCCATATGCTTATAATGTGATTCAATCGTGTTTTATGCTATTTGAGAGGGTGCCAACGTATTAGAAGCTATTTTGGAGCTATTCAGAAGCTTCAGAAGGCCTGTTGCAATTGTCGCCGCCTGGTGTCGCCGGGAGCAATTTACGTAATGTTGACAAGGCCTGTGATAGGAGAGACTACTCAGAAAGTTGCTAAAATATATGTTGTTTTGCCTTTTGAATGAGAATTTATTGTTATATCAGTTTTCTTGTTATTTAGGCATGTGAACCCGTATTACTGGACCAGCCAGTTGGTCCAGCTCAATGTTCGTTCACGAGTTCGTCTTCTTGCTGTTGCCTACTTTGTGCTTGCCAAGGGAATCAATTGGAATGGAGAAATTCATTTAAAACGATTTGATTTTGAAGTGCAAGAGGAGGACAAAACGGTTTATTGTGCACCCTAAGTATGTTGGCAATACTAAGTACAAGCACAATACAGTCCAGTAATATAGAGTTCCAGCAGGTCGACGATGACGAGCACGACGAGCAGCCAGTTGGTCCAGCTCAATGTTCGTTCACAACTTCGTCTTCTTGCTGTTGCCTACTTTGTACTTGCCAAGGAAATCCATTGTGACGCGTTCCCAGGGGAAGCCCGGCCACGGGACGCTGCGGCAGACACGCACAAGCAAGCAGGCAGGCAAGGCACTGCGCTCACAAGGGCATCCTCTTGCTCGTGTCATGTGGGAAAGCGTTTCAGGATCCTTGCCACTCCGAAACAAGGGAATAAATGTATGTACAGCAACACATCAGGATGTGTACACATGGGGTTGAGACTGGACTGAGGTAAGGACATCACAGGACAATAGACACTCAATCCCAACTCATATCCCAATCCCAGGTCCGACCCTCACAGTGGCTGGCGAGGGCGGGGGCTCAAACACAACCAATGCACTGCCCAGTCCGGACCCTGAAACCCTGCTCATAAGGGAGGGTTTCCCGCCCAGCCACAGGCGAGTTCCTGGGAACCAGGGGGCTCCAAGGCCTACCAGCAGTGGTCCCCCATGCTCCCTTCACAGCAGGTCCCAACTATTCTTTGACTTAGAGATGAGGCCCCGCCATTTTCCCCTAGGAGTTGGTAGCTGAAAATGGGCTGTTTCAGCCCAAACCGATATTAGCTCGAAAAACTCGAAACTAACCCCTCGTCCGGATATCCAGAAGTAGAGACGAGGCAATTGACCCCATGCTCTTCAGGTACGAGCTCTCCAAAGCCTCCACCCAACCTGGTTCCCTCTGAGGTCCCGGCATCAGGGTGCCACGGGTTCGCCAAGTGGGGTCACGATGCCAAGATCACCGAAAATGGCATCATTCCCACTGCTGCCTCATCCGGCCAGGGCAAGGCCAATGGCTCACAGGATAGGAGGCGGGATCTAGAACCTCTGTCTGAGTGCACGACTTGAAATTAGGTCAGGGCTTCTAATGGACATAGCGATATGGGGCCGCCAATTGACCACACGGGGGGTTAAAATTGGGGTCCCAAAAGGGGGTCATTTTGGCTGCTCAAAATGAGCCAAAATCGGGGGTATCCCGGATGGTATATCTCCACGCCGGCCTGGAGATCCGGTCCACCATTCCATATGCGATCTACTGGGAGTGGGACAGAGACTCACATGTACTTGAGTCCCAAGGATCTTCATGGCCCCAGGCGTGGTGATGATCCAAACCGGGTCCGCAAATGCCAAAGTGGCAACATCGGGCGTCCCGGGTGACCAGCCAGGGTAGAAAACCTGGGTGATCTGGTCGCGCCAAGCCTTGATTCACCACCCTTGATATCCCCTCTGATCCCCTGCTTTGGGATTCGGCTTGCTGTCACGCTGTCTGCTCACTGTTCACCGAGGGGATGACCACACGGAGGGGGCAGAAAGCAGCATGCGGTGCAAAGGGGGGGATCATGGATCGCACCAGAAGTTGAAAAACTCCGGATGGGCCTGAGGAGCGAATACGAAACTCAATGGCATTGAACCCTCAGTCATATGCTACAATAATCGTTACTCCATCCTGGTTACATTCCGTGCCCATTGGAGATATGGTAGATCCAATATGGCATACAATGGCAAAAACAGCGAAACTTGGCCAAAATTGCCCGCACTCATGATTCCATCTCTCCATGGCCACGGCGAGGATCCTTCCAACCAAAGATGCTATAGACACATGGGACCTAGGTCCCAATATATGCCACTTGCAAACCCTCGTGGTTGCCTCTAGCCATTTTCCCCCTTGGAGGGAAAATGACACACAAATGCAGCAGAATGGCAACATACCCCAAATTGGGTGACTCACAACTCTCCCTTCGAGAGGAGAGGCCACATGGGGAAACACCCCATTCGATGCGGGTTTATGTGCCCTCTCGGAATTGCCCTTACCCTTGGTCAAGTGGCGCACGCAACCTCGGGGGTGAAATCAGGGGGAGAAGGGGTCTGTGGCCATTCTGGGCAAAACGGCCAAATTTCACCCAAAAGTGGTCACTCAAAAAATCGTATCTCCGTATCACAAGAGAAAGGAGCCTTGGGCTTTTGCATGGATGCAAACCGAAGCTTTGCTTCCTTTTTGCAACAAGGGTTGAGGTTCAAAGCATAATGGAAACATTTTTAACACCTCAATTCTTGAAGCACACTATTTATGGGAAAAAGTGCATATATCGGTGATATTGGTATGTACATATCTTTGGGTCATTGAGGAAAAAAAAATGAGCAGACATTTTGGGAGTAGGCCCATAGTAGGTGCGTTCAATTATGCCCACTATGGTTAGATCGTCTCCGCCCACTCATGTCATTAGTGCTTGCATATGAGCGCGTGTTGGAAGAGGCAGTATGGCACGCGTGCTCACAAGGCGACACTATAGAAAATAGGAGACAAGGTTGTAAAATAAAACCAGGCCATCCACGATGTTGTTCGCGGTCTCTACTTAACATATTGTCTTGATTCAAGGCTCAACCTTCCATAGGCTTGGAGTACGAGCCTCCGGAGACTGGCCATTTCACCCTAATTTTGGACCAAAACTTGCCCTTTTTCGAAAAAAGGGTTTTGGTACGCATTGAATTGCGTGGGGCCATCGTTGAGTTGGCTCGAAAATAAAACGTGGCCTGGGGCTTTCGGTCTTGTGAGCATTGTGTTCGGTTATTACAGGGGGAGCAGGCACACAAACACACACGTCCCAACACCCCAGCCAGGGGTGGCGGGGCGCAGCCGAAACCCAAACCCAAACACACACACCAACACCGCGCACCCCAGCCAGGAGTGGCGTGGTGCAAGCGGGGCGCGCACACGAGCACACACACAGCTCAACACCCCAGCCAGAAGTGGCGGGGCGCAGCCGAAACCCGAGCCCAAACACACAGACCCACACCGCGCACCCCAGCCAGGAGTGGCAGGGTGCAAGCGGAGCGCGCACACGAGCACACACACAGCCAAACAGCCCAGCCAGGAGTGGCGGAGCGCAGCCGAAACCCGTGCCCAAGCACACAGACCCAAGCCGCACACCCCAGCCAGGAGAGGCGGGGTACAGGAGGAGCACGCACACCATCACACAGACACCCCAATACCCCAGCCAGGAGTGGCGGGGCGCAGCGGAAACCCGAGCCCAAACACACACACCCACACCGCACACCCCAGCCAGGAGTGGCGGGGTACAAGGGGGGCACACACACGAGCGCACACACACCCCAACACCCCAGCCAGGAGTGGCGGGGCGCAGCCGAGACCCGAGCCCAAACACACACACCCACGGCGCGCACCCCAGCCAGGAGTGGCGGGGTGCAAGCGGAGCGCCCACACCAGCACACACACACCCCAACACCCCAGCCAGGAGTGGCGGGGTGCAGCCGAAACCCGAGCCCAAAAACACACACACCCACAGCGCGCACCCTAGACAGGAGTGGCGGGATGCAAGCGGAGCGCCCACACCAGCACACACACAGCCCAACACCCCAGCCAGGGATGGCAGGGCACAACCGAAATCTGAGCCCAAACACACACACCCACGGCGCGCACCCGAGCCAGGAGTGGCGGGGTGCAAGCAGAGCGCCCAAACCAGCACACACAGACCCGAACAACCCAGCCAGGAGTGGCGAGGTGCAGCCGAAACCCGAGCCCAAACACACACACCTCCACCGCACACCCCAGCCAGGAGTGGCGGGGTACAAGTAGAGCGCACCGAAAAACACAAACGCACCCCAACACCCCAGCCAGGAGTGGCGGGGCGCAACCGAAGCCCGGGCCCAAGCACACACACCCACGCCGCACGCCCCAGCCAGGAGGGGCAGGGTACAAGCGGAGCGCACATACAAGCACACACACACCGCAACAGCCCAGCCAGGAGTGGCGGGGCGCAGCCGAAACCCGAGCCGAAGCACACACACTAACACCGCCCACCCCAGCCAGGAGTGGCGGGGTGCAAGCGGAGCGGGCACACAAGCAGACACAAACCCCGACACCCGAGCCAGGAGTGGCGGGGCGCAGCCGAAACACGAACCTAACCACACACACCCACAGCGCACACCCCAGCCAGGAGTGGCAGGGTACAAGCGGAGCGCACATACAAGCGCACACACACCCCAACACACCAGCCAGCAGTGGCGGGGCGCAGCCGAAACCAGAACCCAACCAGAACCCAGACCCAAACACAAGCGCAGCGCAACAGTAGGGAACCCAGTGTCCATAGCCCGGGCACTGAGGCAGCCTGTGCCGTGCAGGTGACCCGGCCAAACGAGATCCGGAGACTGGGGGTAAGGCTGCATCCTAAGGCCTGCGCTGCTTTGGGACTCGAGGCGGAGCGTGCGACACCCGAGCACCTCGGAACCCCAGTACCAAGAACATGCATGCATGCCTTGGGAACGGGATATGCCAGGAAGTCCGGTGAACCCTCAGGGTTCCGCCCAAAGGAGGTTACGTGCGCAAGCACGGGGGCCCACCCTCCCGGCATGACAAGCAGTCACACTGGCGGCGATCAGCCCTCCTGGTGTTGCCCGAGGCCGCTTTGTTGGGGGCCACCAGTCAGGTCTAGCGGGATGTAAGCTGCCTCTCCTCTTCACGCGCGGAACCTCTTCCTGTTCGTCACAGGGGCGACGCCAGGGGGAACCATGGGGCGCCTCTCCACGACCGAGTGCACCTACCTACCTACCTAACTCGGCGATATTGGTATGTACATATCTTTGGGTCATTGAGGAACAAAAATATGAGCAAACACTTTTGGAGTAGGCCAATAGTAGGTGCCTTCAAATATGCCCACTATGGTTAGATCGTCCCCGCCCACTGATGTCATTAGTGCTTGCATATGAGCGCGTGTGCGAAGAGGCAGTATGGCACGCGTGCTCACAAGGCAACATTCTATAAAATAGAAGACAATGTTGCAAAAATCAACCAAGCGATCTGGGATGTCTTTCGCAGTCTCTACTTCACATATTGTCTTGATTCAAGGCTTAACTCTCCATAGGCTTCGAGTACGAGCCTCGGGGGATTGGCCATTTTGGCCTAATTTT
Source organism: Eutreptiella sp. 'Long Island Sound 2002' (assembly GCA_964036045.1). NCBI lineage: Eukaryota > Euglenozoa > Euglenophyceae > Eutreptiales > Eutreptiaceae > Eutreptiella > Eutreptiella sp. 'Long Island Sound 2002'. The sequence continues at coordinate 40,100,283 of OZ038380.1, read as the reverse complement.
TGACAAAAAATTGCCCTTTTTTCGAAAATAGATTTTTGGTACGCATTGAATTGTGTGGAGCCATCGTTCAGTTGACGCGAAAATCAAAAAAGGGCCTATGGCTTTTGATCTTGTGAGGATTGTGATTGGTCATTAACGTTCATGCTCACAAGGCCACAAAATTAGCATTTGTGCACGCAAACGACCTTAGGTTTGCAAAACCCATAGGCTGCCTAAAACATCCCTATTGCCCTCTCCCCTATTCAAAGTGATATGCCCATGTGGAAGGGGGCATCAATGAAAGGCATAGGGGGGGAATGTAGAGTTCGATCCGAACTCATGTCCTTGAGAACCATGAGTTCGAGCGATTGACGGAAAAGCTTGCGCGCTGATTTTCTCTCAGACGCAACGGCGAAAAATTCTGGTGAACACACCAGATGAAAATACAAGAAAAACCCTCTAGATCCAGCGCTTGAGTTCATTTAGAACCTCAAAGGTACTCGAGAAAAATCCATCACAAACCTCGCCACAGAGAAGCAACAAAGGTGCGTGAGCAGGCGACAACAGGCGGCGATTTTACGACAAACAGAAATCGCGGTAGAAATCGGGTATGTCACCGATTTCTGACCCTTCACCCCCCTCCTTAGAGCAAACCTTGGGTGGGGGCTCGATAACACCCAAGCACGGCAGCAGGTACCCAGGACCATCCCCTGAAGGGGGTGGGGGGTGTCACACCTCACACTCCAGGCTGGCTGTGGCTCAGGTTGCCCATTGCCACTCACGGTTAGACATGTATGGTACTCTAAAAGCTTGTAGTGCATGTATAGTATCAAGTATCAAGTACCGGGTCCTGGCGGCGATTGTTCGGCATCCAAAGGACCCGTTAACCCATACCAGGCGCACCGGGTGCCAGCTGCGACGGTCACTACCACAGTGGCAGTGGCATACACGGCCAACATAGGCGCCACACGACGACCGAGGTGGTCCCACTGGTTGAAATCGACCACAAAGATCCATCAGGCTACCCCAGGCTTCCCAAGGCCGCAGGCTGGGGGAGAGTCCCCACGGGTCCTTCCTTGGGCGCACCATGTCCATATCCAGGACGTGAGTCCAGAGTGGTAAAGCCGAACAAGCTCCTCCATAAGGGATCGGGCATCAAGGCCGTCTTTTCCCTCGCCCCATTACCACGAAGGCCATGCATGGGGGAGTCTGCATGCAGTTTGAGCGGAGGCGCCGACTCCTCAAACCACCAGTTTCCCAGGCAGACTGACCGAGTTCAGCACACCGGAGGTCGCCACCCGACTGCAAGTGCGTCGGCGAGTCGGTAGGCTCACACTGGGACTGACAGTGGCGAACTGCTGGGGGTGTAGTCAGGCAACTGGGCTTCCAGCCTGGCGCCATCAGGATCTCAGCACATCACAGCCACTGGGGCATACAGTATCACGGGCACTCAAACATGACAATCTGTACTTAGGTACTGGTCCAGGCTGGACCTTATGTAGAAACATGTACATGGCGACTCAGGGCGCCTTCGTATTCCGATTTGTGTCCCTTCGGGGGGAGAAACAGTCCATATCTCGGTGATGGGCTGACAACACCTAACATACAGATGCACATATCCTGGGGGGCGGAAAAGTGAGCAAGAAACAGGTAAATAGGCGTGCAAACATATCCTTGATAGAGCGCCAAACCACGCCCCGGTCAGGATAAGGAATATGCGAGAGGGTGGACAGAAAGACGCCGGAGTTCAGGGCATATATGGTCTGCAGCCCTCCTGGCGTAGCCCGGGGCCGCTTTGTTGGGGGCCAACAGTCAGGTCTAGCGGGAAGTAAGCCGCCTCCCCTCTTCACGCGTGAAGCCTCTTCCTGTTCGTCACAGGGGCGACGCCAGGGGGAACCACCGGGCGCCTCTCCACGACCGAGTGCACCTACCTACCTACCTACCTGGTCTGCAGACACACGTAGACTCCTCTGGATCCCGCCAGTGCCATGGGACCAGCCCACACACCCAAAAATCGCAATGCCGATGACAGCGGCATCCGTTGCGCAACGTTGTATGGGCCCTAAGGCCTCAATCTGGAATCATGGAGGGGGGGCTATGCACACTGGGGGGTGCGGCCGTCCAAGCCTGCCAGGGAAATGTCAGCAGGGAAAAGCTTATGGACAAAATTTGCCGTAAGCATCTAAGCCTGAACTGACCATCCGCTGTGGGCACCCTCCAGCTCCATGAACATTGGTATGCTCTGCAATGTCATGGAGCGTGGACTTTGGAATTACACTGTAAATTCCAGCGATGCTCACAGGGGAGAGCCCAGGGCGGTGATCAGGTGCCTCTGGCTGCAATCGCCCGGGTGAGTGCCGCCAAGTCTGTAACATGGAGCTTGGTCTTGTGCTTGCGGATGTAATCCATAAAGGCGGTATTAATCCACGGCACGAACAAGGTGACGGGTTCCCAGGTGTCGTGGGACGGCCCATAGCCTCGCCAATGAACGTTGAACTCCAGGCCTCCGGATGCCGAGGGGTTCGGACGCTGGGTCAGGATCTCCTCGACGGTATAGTTGTCCTGCTCAGCATAGTCGTCGTCCGAATCAGCCTCATGTGCGGCATAGTCCAGGGACACATGTTGGCCACGGAGGTCGGTTCCCGCACACGGAGCTGACTCTTGTGGCGCTTCCGGAACTGTCCGTGACCCACCTTGATGCGGTAGGTGTCCTCACCAATCCTGCGGACCACCTCTCCGGGTGTGAACCAGGTTTTGGTGCGGTGGGTGCCCATAGGGCGGGGTCTGATCACCCACACCGGGTCTCCCACCCTGAACCTTTGCGCTCTCGAGCTCGGGGCAGACTTCTGACGCTCAGCATGCTCCTTCTCGAGCTGCTGGCGGATGTCCCGCGCCGTTGCCTCCTGCCGCGCGAAGAATTCCTTGGATTCCATGGCCATACCATCACCAGACAAGGGAACTCCCGGACCAAGCGGGTCCCTGCCGAACAGAATCTGGTGAGGGGACAAACCACCCGGAGTGGGGGTGTCATGATGGGCCTTCAGAGCGGGCCACATCTCCTCAAACCAATTCCGACATGGATTGGTGATGTGAATCCTGCGTAGCTTCTCGAACAGCTGCCTTCTAGCCACCTCAGCCCGGCCGTTGAACTGGCTGAGATGGGCGACGCTCTTGGCATGACGTCTTCCCATGAGGGAACACATGGCCTTGGACCAGCCACCAGTAAACTGGGGCCCTCGGTCACTGCAAATGGTTCTGGGGATGTCAAAGACGATCAGCCAATGACGAATCATCATGACTGCCACTTCTTTGGCAAGCAACCCCTTTTCCCGTGCCGGAACGGCTACTACATAGCCGCTGTGGCGGTCCACACAAAGGACCGCACAGTCAAGGGTCTCCTTGCCTATGTGAACTTCAGGCATGGAGAAGACGTCCATGGCCACGCTCTCCATGGGCTGGTCAGGCACCGTAATCCATTGGGCTTCCCTCTTTGACATTCCGGTTGTCAGGATTGCAGGCCTGACAGACCGAGCAACCCTTTCTGACCTTCTTGATAGCATTGTAGAGACTGATCTGGTTGATTTCGAACCGGCGCTGCATATCCAGGGCTTGCTTCCTGACCCCTGGGTGCATCATGTGGTGGTGCCAAGCCTCACATAGCTCGGGCACTCGGGACTGTGGGACCGGCAGCTTACCATTCCGGTGGAGCTTGCCATCCTCCTCAGTCAGTCCCTGTGGCCACTTCTGCCCGTCATCAGGGTCGGTCACAGCCCTATACTCGGCCTCAAAGGCCTCAGACTTAGCGTAGTTGTCATTCCAGTCGTCCTGGAGTCACGATTCAGGGAAGAGGTGCTTGTTGGACTCGGCTCTTTCAGGGGCGAGTACCCTGACCACTCTGCCCATCCTCCCTCCGAGGGGGGCATCCGCAGCCATGACGACGAAGCATTTAACATCCTCCTCCTCCATCAGGCGCTCCATTTCTATGATCCTCTTGGCCTCAGCCGTCTCAGCCTCATTGCCATGGGCACTGACATCCGTCATGCCTCTGCTGGCGGGATAGGCCCACCTACTAAGACAGTCCGCTACGGTGTTGTCCTTGCCAGGAATATACACAACCGTGAGGTCGAACTTGGCCAAGGTCTCATGCCATCTTGCCCGTCGGGAGGTGGGACCGGAGGGGGTGTCCACGTGCTCTCCGTGCCACGACTGCAGAATCTGATGGTTCGTGCAGACGGTTTGAGGTTTGAGGTTTGATTTTGCGGGTACTAGACGCCTTTCGGCCCCGGGGGACCACCTGGTCGGGCCAGGTGATATCCGCCCCACCGGGTCCTAGTGGGGGGCCCTCCAAGACGCACCTCCTGCCTGGTGGCGGAGTCCCCCGGGTTCACAGAGCTCGGAGCCCCGTCGTTCCCCGGCGTCCCCGTTTCGCCACTCCCCGGTCAGTGCATCAATTCGCAGCCGTGGCTGCGGGCGCTTACCCACTGCGTCGCCCCCCTAATGCGTGGTCGCCCGGGGCGCCGACGCCGCCGGGCCCCCTGCTACTGGCTTGTTGCCAGTGGGACCCCCTTGGGCTGGCGCTGAGGCTGCCTAGCCTAGGGGTTGGGGCGTGGCGCTGTGCGCCACTACTGCCTTGGCGGGTGCAGTGTCCCGTCTGTGTGTGCGCGGCGCTCGCGGCCGGTTCGGGGGGGTTCGGGCCGGTGCCTGGTGTTGTGTCTCCCCTTCTTCCCCCTTCCCGCCCCGCGTGTTCCGCGCTGCGTGTGGCGGGCCGTCCCGTCCGGGTGTCCCTTACCCTCGCTCGCTGGTACGCCATTCCATGCGGTCTGTGCGTTCCGCGTGCTCGGTCCGGTTGCCCTTCCGGTAGTCCCCGCGTGTCGTTTTCGTGTGTGTGCGCTCGCGCTCTCGCGGTATCCGCTTCCCGCTGGGTGGTGTGGCGCGCGCATCTCGCGTGGTCCCGGCACTGGGCGCTGGTAGGGCCGTTCCACGTGGTCCGTGCCCCTCCGCGTGTCCTGCCCCGGTCCCGTGCTCCGTCTGGCGTGCTTGGGGGGGGGCGGTCCGGTCCCGGTTGCCCCCTACTTGGCTTGGGGTTGTGGGGGCGGCGGCAGGGCGTCCCCGGGGGGGTGCCTTCGACCGTTGCGTGGGGCGTTTGGGGTCTTGCGCTCCTCCTCCCCCGACTGCCCGTCCACTGGGTGGGCTGTCGGGGTCCGCGTTGTGGGCGCGGGCGTGCGGTTGTGGGGGCCCCGCTCTGTTCCCGTCGGGGGGGAGAGAGGTGTCGACTTGGTGTCCAGGCGCCGGTCCGCCGGATTCCCATGACGAGCCCGATGCGCACGGAGCTTCGCCCTGCGGGATGCGAGGGGGGGTTGGGGTGACCGTGGCTGGAGTGGTGCACCAATGTTCCGGTTCATGGCCCAGCAGAGCACCCCTACTGCAGGCTTACACTTAGCACAGGGGGAGGGGGTTACAGGCGCGTTTGTTCTGTGACCCGGGTGCCAGTGTATCTCAGAAGGCAGCCGCCCTGGAGGTAGCGCACCTGGCGCGCGCCGCGAAGGAGCTGGTTCAAAACCCCGTGATCGCTGGTCTCCCACCGATCCCTTCGAATACCGGACGAGGCCTCCTGTCGACCTGTTCGAGTACAGGTGACGGCGCGCACTGCTGCAGGGGTGGGTGGCTCCCATGTGTTTTGTTTTTCCAAGGGTGGGGGCAAAACGAACGAGACCTCCACCCGATCCACCGGTATCGGTGGTGGCGCGAGCTGCTGGAGGGGGGGGTGGTTCCCACGTCGCCAACTAGAGAGCTCTACGTGCAGGGATCCCAGGAGCACCAACGCCTGGGATCGAACCCCCGCACTGGACGATTGAAGACCGACGCTCTCACTACTGGGCCGCGGGAGTCTCTCGCGCGACTTAGGGGTGCCGTCGGCTATGAATCCAGTCCCGAGGGTGGGGCTGTGCGTTGTGAAGCGTGTTGCGCGTGCCAGGAGGCCCCAGTCTACGTGTACGGGGCCGGGACAGGGGGGGAGGGGGCTGGGTGGGGTGCGGCACCGTCGGATCGCCGACTGACGTGCACAGGGGTAAGAGGCGGACAGTAGCACCGCCGGATCGCCGAGTGACGTGCACGGGGGCAGGAGGCGGACAGAGGCACCGCCGGATCGCCGACTGACGTGCAGGGTGGAAGAGGAGGGACCGTCGCACCGTCGGATCGGCGGCTGCCGCGCCCTAGAGCTGGGGATGTCCCGTCAGGTTGCCGATCTGCCCTTTGGGAGGGAGAACAGGGGAAGACAGGCCACCACGGCCTGTGCTTGCGTTTGTACACCCCTTCCCCGTGGGATGCCCCAGGGTTGACACGCCATCTCTGAGGCGACAGGGCACTGCCTAGCGGTGTAAGCTCCTGCTGACAGGGGCGGGCTGGGAAGGGGGGGGGGGTGCGCCGTTTCCTCCGGCTGTGCGGCCGGGGCGGGGCCTGTAGGGCGGGGGGGTCGCTCTGTCTCTTTCCGTCCCTCTGCCTTCCCTGGGCAGGCAACAAAGCGGGCGTCACTGGCGTTGTGCTGTCCATGGGGGGCGTGGCCCCCCATACCACTCCGGTTCGTGTTCACCCGGCTTCTCTGGGTACGATCTGTGCGGCGTCCCGGTGCGCAGGCGTGGGCCCGCTTGTTCTTCGCGGCCCCCATGTGAGCCGGCGGCTGGAGCGGGGGGGCGGGTCACACTCCGGCTCCCCTCTCGGGTGGGGGGGGGGCATCCCCCCTGCCTTGGGGGGTGGGGGCCGGGGCCCCCGCGGCCGGCGGGCTGGTGGGGGGGCGGGGGGGGGGGGGTGTCGCGCCGCGGCCTCCCTGCTCTCGTTCCGGGCGGCGGCCTGCGGTACTCCTTTCTGGCTCTCTCCGTGTCGCTGGCGCGCTCATTCCAGGCGCGCGCGTGCGGTCGGGGCTGAAGTGCCGCCCCGGGGTGGGGGGGGGTGAGGGGCGGCCGGTGGACCGCTCCCCTGGGGGCCCCAGCTGACCTGCGAACCCCCCCTCTGTCACCTCGGAGTGGGCTGTGGTTACGAGAGGGGCATGTGGGGCGCGGCCTCCTTCGTGTTCCGTTGTGCGCGTTGCTCCGGCACGCCGGTGTGGGTTCGCGGGGGCAGGTCCAGCCGCCGTTGCCCTTACCGCGTTGCCGTTCCTCCTGAGGGTGGGGGCGCCCCCCCGGCCCTGGGGGGGCGGAGGGCCGCGCCCGTGGCTCCCCAGCTGGGGTGGGTGCGGGGGGGGGGGGGTGGGGGGGCCGCCCCCCCGCCCGCTCTCGGGCCTGTGTGGGAGGGGGGGGGGGAGTGGGGGGGGGGCTTTGGTCCCCTGGCGATGCCTCCTATCGGCCAAGGGGGGAGGGGGGGGGGCTTGGCAGTCCTGGCCCCGGGGGCCAGCCATCGGCCAGGGGGTCGCGCCCTTCCCCCGCCCCCCTCTACCGAGAACCGGATTCTCGCGCAGGCTCTCTCTGGGGCCCCTCATCCCCCGGCCGTTGTCGCGCGGCGCTGGCCGGCCGGGGGTGGCCGTTAGGGTTAGCGGTCAGTGGTTAGCGGGCTGCGGGGCAGCAGGTTTCCCCCCGTGCTTGTTGCCTCCGCACTTCCTCCCGCGGGAGGTGGCGCGCCGCTTCCCCTGGGCAGGCAACAAAGCGGGCGTCACTGGCGTCGTGCTGTCCATGGGGAGTGTGGCCCCCCATACCACTCCGGTTTGCGCCCACCCGGCTTCTCTGGGCACGATCTGCGCGGCGTCCCGGTGCGCAGGCTTGGGCCCACTTGTTCTTCGCGGCCCCCATTTGAGCCGGCAGCTGGGGCGGGGGGGCGGGTCACACTCCGGCTCCCCTCTCGGGCGGGAGGGGTCCATCCCCCCTGCCTCGGGGGGTGGGGGCCGGGGCCCCCGCGGCTGGCGGGCTGGTGGGGGGGCGGGGGGGGGGGGGTGTCGCGCCGCGGCCTCCCTGCCCTCGTTCCGGGCGGCGGCCTGCGGTACTCCTTTCTGGCTCTCTCCGTGTCGCCGGCGCGCTCTCTTCCGGCGCGCGCGTGCGGTCGGGGCTGAAGTGCCGCCCCGGGGTGGGGGGGAGTGAGGGGCGGCCTGACCATCTGACCTGAAACCCCCCCTCTGTCACCTCAGAGTGGGCTGTGGTTACGGGAGGGTCATGTGGGGCGCGGCCTCCTTCCTGTTCCGTTGTGCGCGTTGCTCCGGCACGCCGGTGTGGGTTCGCGGGAGCAGGTCCAGCCGCCGTTGCCCTTACCGCGTCGCCGTTCCTCCTGAGGGGGGGGGCGCCCCCCCGGCCCTGGGGGGGCGGAGGGCCGCGCCTGTGGCTCCCCTGCTGTGGTGGGTGCGGGGGGGGGGGGACGGGGGGCCGCCCCCCCGCCCGCCCTCGGGTCTGTGTGGGGGGGGGGTGGGTTGGGGGGGGCCCTTTGGTCCCTTGGCGATCCCTCTCGTCGGCCGGGGGGGAGGGGCGGGGGCGGCATGGCAGTCCTGGCCCCGGGGGCCAGCCATCGGCCAGGGGGTCGCGCCCTTCTCCCGCCCCCCTCTATCGAGAGCTGGATTCTCGCGCAGGCCCTCGCCGGGGCCCCTCATCCCCCGGCCGTTGTCGCGCGGCGCTGGCCGGCCGGGGGTGGCCGTGAGGGTTGGCGGTCAGTGGTTAGCGGGTTGCGGGGCAGCAGGTTCCCCCCCGCGCTCGTTGTCTCCGCACTCCCTCCCGCGGGAGGTGGCGCGCCCTCGTACGTCGTGCCATACCGTGGGGGGGGCGTGGGTCGGGGGGCCCAGCCCCCCCCGCCCAAATCTCCCGTACCCGCCGTCTGGGCCTTCACCTGCGCTGCCGCTTGTGTGGGGGCTGGGGCTGCGGCGGCGGCGGGTTGTGCCGGCGGTAGCGCCAGTGGGCGAGGGCGCTACGCAAAGCCCGGGGGAGCCAGTTGTTGGCGTCCGCATCCGTGATGCCGAGCACCGCTCCCCCTTCCAGGAAGGCCGGCCACGTCGGCTCCCTGTCGGGCCACGCCGCCTGGATCACTGACCTGAGGACCCTCTCGTGGTTCTCTGGGGCCGCCCACTCCCCCGGGGGTATTTCTCGGTTTCCATCGTCCCTCCGGAGGAGCACGGCATCGGAGGGCCGGTTCCTCGACCTCCTGGAGGTCCCCTGGTTGGCCCAGCACAACCACCCGTACACTTCCCCCACCAGGGGGAGGGTCTCCTCCCCCAGCGGGTCCGGGACCGCGCCCCAGTCCCGGTCCCATGGCCGGCCCTCCTCCGCCCCCCGTGCCGGCCCCCCTCGCTGCCCCTGCGGGTGCGGCGCCGATGCCGCGCCCCGTCCGCCCTCCGCCGAAGCCATCCGCGCCGGCTCCGCCCTCGGCGCGGGGGGGGCTTGCTGGTGCTGGTGTCGTGGGGGTTGGGGGGGGACGAGCTCGCCGGCGTCAGGGTCGATGTTGTAGAGGTGGTGGTGGTGGTGGTGGTGGTGGTGGTGGGTGTGGTGTGCCGGCATCTGTTGGATGCCAGGGGGGATGCACCTCACCGGCTGCACGTCCGGCTGCGGGGGCGCTCCGCCCTCTGCCCCCCTCCCTTCCCCCTGCCCTCCTCCCTGGGCTCCCATGCCCCGTCCCGCCTGTCCCTTGGGGCCCGCGGCGCCCTTGCCCTTGCCCTTGGGCCCCTTTCCAGCCCCCTGCCCGTGTCGCGGGTCCCGCTTCCCGTCCCCCACGCCCTCGCCCGCTGGCTCTCCCACCCCCCCTCGTCCTGCCCCCTGCACCTGGGCTCCCTTCCCGCGCCCCTGAGCGCCCTTCCCGTGCCCTGGCCCCTCCCCGGCCCCCTGCCCGTGTCGCGGGTCCCGCCGCCCGTCCACCACGCCCTGGCCCGCTCGCTCTCCCACCTCCCCTCGCCTTGCCCCCTGCACCTGGGCTCCCTGCCCGCGCCCCTGCGCGCCCTTCCCGTGCCCTGGCCCCTCCCCTGCCCCCTGCCTGTCGCGCCGTCCGCTGCTCCCCTCCCCCCCGCCGCTGCGCCCTTCCTGGACCACTCGCCGGGCGTCCCGCTGCCTTTGCAGCTGCGGCAGCGTGACGCCCGGCGGCGGGCGCTCGCGCGTCGGGGGGCGGACGTGCCGCTCCCGCCCCGGGGGGAAGGGCTTGGGGGGGGAACGGCTTGAGGGGGCTGGTGTGGGTGTGGGTGGGGTTGGCGTGGGCGCGGTACTTCGCGCTCTCCCTGCCCACTACTGCTGCTGCGGCGGCCGCCGGCGAGGCGTCCGCGGCCCGTGCGGGGTTCTTCCCCCGCTTGCGCGGCGTGCTGGGGGCCGCGGCGTGGCCGGTCGAGGCGGCGTCGCGGCCTGCCGGGGTCGCGGCCGCAGCCCCTCGCGCGCCCCCCTCGCTCTCCTTCGCTGCCGTGGCGGCCGCCGACGAGGCGCCCTTGGCCGCGGTTGCAACCCCTCGCACGCCCTCCTGGTTCTCCTCTGCTGCCGCGGCGGCCGCCGGCGAGGCGCCCGCGGCCCGTGCGGGGTCTGTCGCAACCTCTCGCGCGCCCTTCTTGCTCTCCTCTGCGGCTGCGGCAGCCCTCGGCGATGCGTCCGGCTCCTGCGCCGGGGCTGCCCCCCTTGTCGGCGGCGTGCCGGGGGCCGCGGCCTGGGCCGCGGCGTGGCTCGCCGCGATCTCCGCTTCCTGCGCGTCTGGGCGGGGCGGGGCGGCGGGGCTGGGCGCTTGGGCGGCGGGGGCGGCCGTATTGGCTGGCCCAGGTTCCCGGGCCGGCGGGGGCGGCCCGATCAGCACCGCCGCCTCCGCCAGCCTCCGCTCCTCGCGCTCCGCGAGGGTCTCCCCCGTCAACTCCGGGGAGGAGACGCGGGAGCGGGAGCGGGACCGGCGGTGGTGGCGGTCGTCCCGCTGGGGGGACCCATCGGAGTCTGCCATCACTGTTAGTCTGGTAGGCATGCGTGGTGGCAGGCGCGCCCTTCCCACTACCTCCTGGTGCATCAGTGCCGTGCCGTGGGCAGTGCCGTGTGGTGTTCTGCGGGGGGGGGGGGGGGGAGGGGGTGGGGGGCCGGCTGTGGCGTCAGCCCCGCACGGCCGGGGGCCCGCGGCCATCCACCGGCATTGGGAGGGAAGGCGGGGGAGCCACGCGGCCCACGCGTCGCGCCACAGCTCTCAGTCTGGGGCGGGGCCCAGGGCCCTGGGCCCCCGGGGATCGTCGAGCGGTGTCGGGGGCAGCCGCACCAGGTGGACCCCCGTAACGGCGGTGACCTCCTGTGTGCGCAGGAAGGTGTGTACTCCGTCCCGCGCCGCGGGCGCCGGGAGGGGGGGGCGGGGTACGGGTGTTGCTCCATAGAGGTGGGTGGGGGTGATCCCCAGGATCCGCCCCGGGTCCCCGCGGGTCGCGACGACGAGGAGGAGGAGGGGGGTGCCAGGGCACTCCTGCCAGAGGACCTGCCCCCTGTGGTGGGCACCCCTGGTCCTGGAGAGGGCGGGGGACAGGTCTGGGTTAGCCCAGCCGCGGGGCGCGTGCGTCGCCGGTGGGAGGGCGGGGCACCAAGTGGGCTCCCTGGGGAACGTCTCGTAGACGACGGGGTACGGAGGGGTAGGCCCAGTGCCTCGTCCGCGCCTTCCACGGACACCGTGACCTCGCCCACCTCCAGGTCCTCGTCCGGCGGGTGTAGAAGGTGAAGCGCCGCATCCAGCTCGGACACTCCTCCCGGGTACGTGGCCCGCGCCTGGTTCAGGTACGGGGCCGCGTCCCCGGGGTCGCGCGTCCTGAGGGCGTGCAGCAGGGCTGGGGCGCTACTGCGGAGGGACATGGCAGACCCCGCTCCCGTCAGCTGGAGGGTGTCCCCCATGGACAGGGGCCGGCCCGACCGATTGGACTCGCGCCACTCCATCCAGTGCCCGTAGAGGGCCGTGTCCGGGCTGATGAGCCCCGGCCGGACGGCGTTCACGATCAGGTGCATTGCCAGGAGCAGCGTAGGGGCCCCCGCTCCGTTCAGGGCGCGAACGGCCGGGAGGGCGGTCTCGTTGAGGAAAGCCCTCGCACTGCCCTCCAGGTCACACCGTGCGGCAGCGTGCGCTTCTTGTGCCTCCACCACCGCGTCCGCCACCAGGCCCCGGACGGCCGCCTCCTGCGCTCTGCGGCCGGCCCTGGTGTGCCCCGGCCCATCCCCCCGTCGGCGTGGCATGGTGCTGCGGGCTCTGCAAAGGGCGGCGGCGGGTGGGGGTTAGGGGGTGAACACGTGCGACAGGTGCGCAACGGATGTGGGGTCCCGCAGGTGCACATGGATCCACAGAAGGGCAGCGCCCGCGGGGCCCGCTTGTTCGTGCGAGGGGGTGTGTGCCCCCTCGATGCGCCGGCGCAAGGCCTCCACCTCTGTGCGCCTGCGCGGGCCTGCGGGAGGTTCGGGCCAGGGGCACGCGGCTACCTGGGTGCACCGCGCGCACCTGTTGTCGCCTGTCGACGCTGTGGAGGACACCGTGTCACATTCTCCGCAGAGTCGGCAGGTGTGTGGGAGGTGGGAGGGCGGCGACCAAGGGTCGAGATGGCGGAGCCAGAGGTCGTCCCACCTCTGTCGAAGGGGGTCCCAGATCTCCAGCAGGCGGGCGTGGACGCGGCGCCGGTAGTCCTTGCCAAGCGTCTTCCGCTGGACCTCCTGCCACGTGTCGTCGGGGAGGATCCCGTGGTCGTGGAAGGCGGCGATGAGGTCGTCCCAAGTCGGGCGGGGGTGCCCCTGGGGGTAGCTCGCCATGTACACGTGGCGCCCGGTGAGGTGGGGCGCCAGCGCATCCCATTGGCACCCGTTCGCGGTGTCTCTGTGGAGGAGGGCCAGCAGGGTGCCGTCCGCGACTGCCTCCCACCCCACTCGCAGCCCTTCGCAGCCGTCTAGCTCCTGGCGCAGCGCGGCTGCAATGCTGGTGGGGAGCATGAGGAGCAAGGGCCCCTGGGTGTCGCCCAGCCGGGACAGGGCGTCGTTGTATACCGGCCCCCCAGCTTTGAAGTGTGCCACGGTGAGTTGGGTGGCCTCGTCCTCTGGGGGGTGCCACCGGACGGTGGCCGCAGCGTGTCCCCACGTGCGTATCCCCGTAGCCCAGAGCACGTTGGCGGCGTGAAGGACGATGCGGGGCGAACGAGTGTCCTGACGAGTGAGGAAACGTCCCCAGTCCATCCCGTTTGCGGCCCCGGGGCCGCCTGCAGCCATTCCCCCGTCCCCGCATCCCACGGATGGTCAGGCCCCGCCCCGCGGATCATGGTGGGTCTCGGCCGGGTGTCCGGCCCCCACCACCGGAGCGGGATGGCGGCGTATCGTTGCGCAGGGGTCTCCGGGGCGCGCGTGGCGGCGCACCACCGGCTGCACTCCCGCGCCCACTCCTCCCCCACGATGCGCGCCTCCCATGCGGTCATGGAGCCGCGCCCGATGATCCACGGTGGGAAGAGGGCGTCTTGTAGGTGCCTCGAGAACCCCCCCGGCAGGTCCTGGTACGGGTGGGGGCTCTCTTGGGGCGGGCACTCCAGAGTGCCATTCACAACACGGAGGGAGGCTACGAAGTCCTTGTCAGGGCGCGGGGGAGGGGGAGGGTGGTCGCCCTCCGCCGCAGTGAGCCACCAGTGCGCCCGGGCCGCCGCGCTCCGGGGCTCGCGGAGGAGTTGCTCCAGCCGTTGGTTGCGAAGCTCCCACGCGAAGTCCCCCAGCCGGAGCATGTGGTGGAGGAAATCGTCCACCGAGGTCCCTCCAGGCGGGTCGTATCGGGTTATGGCGCAGAGCTGCGCCTCCGCGTCCTCGGGCACCAGTCCGGAGCAGAACACCTCCGTCCACGTGGCGCCTGCGGAGCGCCACGAGGCCACCCACAGGGCCCTGTCCCCAGGTGGGAGGTGGCGGGCCGCCTCGTGTACCGCCTGGCGGTAGTGGGGCCAGAGGAGCCGTGAGTGGGTGCAACCCACGTGCATGTGCACCGGGGTCTCCTCCGGGCCGCCGCAGAAAAGGCACGGTTGTGGGACGATGGCGACGCCGGAGAGCCGCTCCTTCCGGACGCGGAGCCTGCGCTGCACCGGCGTGTGGCCGTCTCGGGCCCGCAGCGCCCGGCGGCTGGTGGCCGCCGCGGTGAGGTTCCGGGCGTGGACGTAGGCCGTGGCGTGGGCCGCGCCCAAAGGTGTGTGTCCCCGGTGCGTCAGCGCATGGTCCGTCTGCGCCCGTTGCGCGACCTCGCCGAACACCCGCATCATGGGGGGCCGTAGATCGAGATGGCCGTCACAGCCGGCGACAATGAGTTGGGCGTGGCCAGGGTCCGGGAGCGTGTTCTGCAAGACGGTGTCCTGGGACGCCGCCCAGTCCGCCTTGTGCAGTAGGGCGTCACTGTGGTGGGAGGTGGCTCGGACGTACCAGAACGGGTGCCCGGCGTGTTGCCCCCGCGCGCACAGGCCGTCCCGGAGCCACCTCAGGGGCATCTGGTTGACCACCTTCGCTGCGCCTGCGGGGACCCCCGTGGTTCGCTCGCGATCTACGTGCCGCAGGAGGTGGAGGATGACTTCGGCGTCCACCGTGTGGACCCATGGTCTGTGTGCACCGTAATGTAGGGGGAGGGAGGCGGCCACCCCCTCCCCGTCGGGCACCGTGCCCGAGATGACCACCGCCCACGTGCAGGTGAGGTCGGCGGCGAGAGCGACGCTGGTGGCGTGTTTGCAGGGTCCGCCCCCGGACGCGTCAGAGGAGGTGTGTCCCCATGCCTCCGGGATCCAGTAGTATCCGGTGGGGCTGAGCCACCCCGCGTTCAGGTCGGCGGAGTGCCACCGGACGTCGGGGTGGCTGGGGGTCAGTTGGTCCACGCTCAGCGCCCTGGTGTCGCCTGGGCTGATCGCCGGGTGGTGGTGCAGCCGGATCTCCGCTCCGGCGACCGTGCTTGCCAAGGACCGTAGCGCCGTCACATGTTCCTTGAGCCACGCCGGGCCCCCGCGCTGGTGCACCACCAGTTGTCCCGTGTCCTCCGGATGGTCCTCCAGCGCGTGCACCGCCATGTGTGGGTCGTGCGGCACCCCCGTAGCCACCAGTAGGGCGGTGCCACGGGGGAGCCCACGGGGTTCGGGCTGGCCTGCCCCCACTTGCACTATTACCCACTGGGCCCGGAGCTGCGCTTGTCCCGTCGCTTGGGTGCATTGGTCGTCCGTGGTCACCAACCACAACGGCGTCGGCGCGTGGGGCCGGGGGCGTAAGGGCTCTGGCCACGCCACGTCCGCGTTAGGCTCTTGGTGCTCGCTTTCCGCGAGTACGTCGCGGAGGATGTACATGAGGGCTGCTGGTGGGTGGTACGCCGCCCCCTGCGTGGGGGGGGATAGGCCGTCCCGGCGGCAGTAGCCCCCGACGTGGAGGTGCAGGCCGTCCTGGGTCACCCGTGGGCCGGTGTGGGCGTCCTGCTTAGCCCTCGCGGGGTGGACGAGTCTCAGGCGGGGGTCCCGTGTGCCGGTGGTGTGGGAGAGGTGGGCCAGGGCGTCGCGCCACCCGGGGTGGTTGGTGGGCTCCTGGAGGTGTTCATCGGCGCATTGGTTGAGGCACTCCCGCACCGCCGTCGGCCACGGATCGTCGTTGTCGGGGAAGGGGTGGCGTGGCCCGTGGTGCCCATGCCACGGCGTTGTGTGTGGTACTGTCAGGCGGCACGTGTCGCGGTGTCGCAGCTTGGCGGTGCGCAGCGTGACGATTTTGCCCGGCGGGGACTGTAGTTGGACATGGGCCGCCCTGGGGCACGCAATGGGGTTGTACATCCCCACTCCCAGGGCGGCCAGGGCCCGGGGTATGCGGTGGACCCAGTCGCCTCCCGCCAGAGTTGCGAACTCCGGGACGGGGTAGTGCACCTCGGGACATATTCCGTGCGCTCCGGCTATCTCCCAGAACATCTTGGTGACCTCGGCGCGCACGGAGGTTGCGCGGTGGTGGACGAGTGTACCCACGAGGGCCACCGCTGCCTGCTGGCACCGCGTGGGCACCCGTGTGAGCCCCAGGGTCCGGTCATCCTGCAGGCTGTCCCGCGAGGAGTCGAAAGCGTACCGCGCCCTGTCCTTCGCGACCTGGACTGTGATGTGGTCCAGGTGGCGTGCAGTGTCGGAGTCGTCGGCGATGAAAGGGGCGACATACTGCGTCAGCCCCCCGAGGATCGCCAGGATGACGTCCTGCACCACTTTCGGTGGCGAGAGGGTGTTAAGGCACCAGTGGTGCACTGCCGCCAGGCGTAGCCGGCGCTTGCGATGCAGGGAGAACTCCCCGTCCGGCTGCAGCTGGAGTCCCAGGTACCACGGGTTTTCCAGGTGGGGGCAGAGGCGCAGCTGCAGGCCCGGGACCCCCTCCGTGGTGGCGATGGCGCACTTGCGGGGGTTGAGCTCCAGGCCCATCATCCCCAGGTACGCGGCCACCGCCTCCACGCCCTCGACGAAGTGCTGCAGCGTGTGGGCCACCACCAGCAGGTCGTCGATATAGGCCTGGATGAGGCCGTGCTCGGCCCCTCCCGGCGGGCGCAGGCGGTGCCCCTGTGCCCTGAGCAGGGGCTCCAGGAAGAGCGCGTACAGCAGGGGGCTCTCTGGGTTGCCCTGCCGGACGCCGCGTAGCATGTAGACGGGCTGCGTTAGCCCGTGTGCTGTGACGATGCGCAGCCTGGCGCACGTGTGGAGGAAGAGCAGGAGGTCAATGACGTCCGGCGGCACGGAGAGGTGGCGCAGGATGAGGTGGAGGGCGCCGTGTGGGGCGGTGTCGAAGGCCTTGCGGGCGTCAAAGGAGAAGACGTAGTTGGGCCTTCCCCGCTGGAGCTGCCGCTGCGCCATGAACAGCGGGGGGCCTGTGTTGGAGCCAGGGAGGGCCCCCTGCTGCCAGTCGCTGACCACTCCGTGCCGTGTGAGCACCTCCGTGATGCGCTGGGTGAGGGGGCCCGTGAGCAGCTTCATGTCCAGCTGGCCCAGGGCTATGGGCCTGTAGTCGTCCAGTCTGGCAGAGCCCGGTACCTTGGGGCTGAGCCAGATGTGCGCGTCCCTCCAGTGCACCGGCGGCGGGGCGCCGCGGAGGATGGCCTGGTAGGAATGGACCAGGAGCCAATGGACGGGTGCCGGGAGGGCCTTGATGAAACGGGCCTCCACGTGGTTAGGACCTGGGGCCTTGCCATCGGCCTTGTCCAGGGCGGACTTCAGGTCCTGCATGGAGTACTGCTGGACCTGTGTCCAGGCCCCCTCAGGGACCCGGGGGACGTGGCGGCCGAGGACCGCCTGGAAACCCGGGAGGTCCACCGGGCGTTTGTCATACAGTTCTCGCCAGAAGGCGCGAACTGCGAACATCATGTCGTGGGCCTCCGTGAGGAGCGTTTGGGTGTTGGGAACCCGCACGTTCCAGAGGCCTGACGGGCCTGGGGCCTCTACCTCCATGGCTCCCCGCACGGCTTTCCATCGCTGGGCGATGTCGGGGGCGTGGCGGCGCCAGAAGTCCTTGATGGCGCGCTTGCGGTCTGCCGCCAGGAGGGCGCAGAGCTGGCGAATGTCCTCCTTGAGGGCGGCTGCTTGCCTCTCCAGCTCCTCCTGTAGCTGGCCCTGCGTGGTCGGGCGGAACCTGGGCGACACACCCTGCAGCTCCTCCGTGAGCCGGAGCGCCTCCTCGGACCGGATGCCATGCCTGGCTGCGTCCGCCTGGTACGCTGCCGGGGCGCGCGCTGCCAGGGTGTCATAGCGGAGGACCGCTGCCTGGAGCTGCTTTCCGCTCTCCGGGAGGTCCCCCTCCGCCGGGTCCGTTCCCGCCGGAGGGGGCTGCCAGCGTCCCACCACGCGCGCCAGGGCGTCATGCGTCGCGTGGAGGTGTTCGAACACCTTGTCCACCGCGGCCGCGGGCATGGACCCGTAGTCGTGCTGCTCTGCGGGACCCAGCCAGAGCGCCAGGGAGGGTTCATCCTGCGCGGCGGTGACCGCCACCCACAGGCAGTGTTGGACGGGCGCGGCCTGGGCGTCGTACGGGAGGAGGTGGCCCTCCGTGTGGCTGTAGGGGGTGGGCATCGCCGCGCGCCCCGCTGCGCTGAGGAGACCCAGCAGGGCCAGGCGGACCGGGAGGTGGTCCGAGCCGACCACCTGGGGGTGTGCCATGCCGGGAGCCCAGACGCTGTCCCGCAGGGACCACGGCAGGAGGGGCTCGTTGACCAGGAAGGTGTCCACCCTGTGCTGGGACGGGTGGAGCGTGGGGGTCATGTCCTCCTCGCCGCCTGCCGCGGCCCTTCGGAAGCCGCAGCCTCCCAGCCCGCTCGGAAATGCTCCGTGGCCGGGTTGGCGGGGACATCCATGTAGATGTTGGTGTCGCCGGCGATGACCACCGGATGCCTCCCGCCGAGGCTGCGTGCCGTGGCATACATTTGTATGTCGGCCCAGAACGCCGCCCATCCCGCCCACGGGGAGCAGCCTGCTTGCGGCCCGTGGACGTTGATGAGGGTGAGGCCTCCCCCGTCCGTGCGGATCTCCAGGGCCGCGGCATTCCCGGGGACAATTTCCGTGAAGCTGAGCACCTCGTGCTCCGCCACGTACTTGCTGCTGACCGCGGTGAGGAGGCCCCCCCCCTCTCGAGGTGGAGGTGGCTCCCGTCTCCGCCAGCCGGCTGCTGAAGAAGGCGGTGTACCCCTTGTCCCGGAGCGCCGCGGCTACGTGCATCTCCTGCGCCCTGGTGGCGATCCCCGTTTCCTGGAGCATGATGGCAAAGCCCCCCTCCTGGGGCAGCATGCCGGTGATGAGGTGCTCCTTGTCGGTGCAGGCCGCCGGCCCCCGGCGCCGCCGGAGTGTGTCCCGGAGGGACCGGTCTGGCGGCACGAGGCCGTTGCGCAGGTTCCACGAGAGGAGCCACAGGGCGTCGCCCGTCGTGTCCTCCTGGAGTCAGCTATCCCGCATCGGCATCGCCGCCGGGTTCGCCGGCGCCGCCAGGGCATCTGGGTGCGCCGCATCCGCTGAGCCTGTTCCCAGCGGGGCCCACAGGGGGGCCCGGGGGACCGGGGGAGCCAGGGGGGCCAGGGGGGCCAGCCCCGCGGGGATGGACATGGACCCTGGTGGGGCCGCACCGCCGGCCCCTGGGGCCGCTCCGGGTGCCTCCTCGCCTCCATCTGCGTGGTCGGCTGCCTGGGGCGGGGGGCGCCGGGTGTACGGGGCGTGCCACGGGGATCTCCGTGCTCTCCCCTGCAGGATGTTGGCGGCCGCCTCCTTGTCGTCCGCCGGGGCCGCAGCGTGCACCGCGTGCCACGCCAGGTGTTCCAGCATTGCCCCGCTGGTGTAGTACTTGTCCGCACACAGGGGGCATTTCGTCGGCTCCGTGGCCCCTCGCGCCGGGGGGAGCTGCACCGACTTCCGAATGGCGCCCTTCGCCGCTGGTTCGAAGGGCAGGTTGGCCAGCGGCACCGTGTGTGGTGCCAGCGTGCGGCCCGGGGCCGCCGCATCGAGGGCTCGCGTCGCGGGCGCGGGCCCGAGGCCTCGGATGGCATCGCGCTGCGCGTCTGCTTGCAGCGACGTTTGCCAGTGCGTGGACCCGATTTGGCGGTCGGGTTTGCCCCTCCATCGCAGGTCGTGGAAGGCCTGTAGCCAGTGGTACACCGCGGTCGGGACCGCCAGCTGGAGCTCCAGGTCGGCGGGGTGCGCCGCTGCCGGCCACACTCCCGGCCTCGCCGCCCGGGCGTTGTCCTTCAGCCTGAACTGGAGCAGGAGGGGGTGGTGTTCGCCCTCCCGCAGCGCCTTGATGATCATGCGGGTGCAGTCTGCCACGCGGATCACGGCTTCGGGCCCCGGCAGGCGTTCGGGGTCGCAGACGACGATGTGCGCGTCCGCCGGGCTGAACATGCAGACCACCCACTGTGGGTTCTGCTGTCCCCGTTGGGCCACCGCCAGGGTAGCCGCTGGGCGGGCGTGCGTGATTGGCCCCGCGTGGAGGTCCGGGACGTCCGTGGCCCTGATGGCGTCTCCCTGCCACGCGGCCCGTAGATGCTCCTCCCGGTCGGGGCTCCACACCAGTGTGGGGGGGTGGACCCACCCTGGTTCCTGCCTCTTGTTGGGGGCGCTGACAGTGTGTAGCAGGACCGCCAGCGGCCAGGGGTACGCCGACATATAGTAGGCCTGGGTGGGCCCCTGTCGCCAGTCGACGTGGGGCAGGGGCGGGAAAGCCCCTTGCCTGGCGGTGCTGTGCCAGACCGTCCATCGGCCTCCGGCCAGGACGTGCGACCGGTACCCTCCGGCGTGGCCGTGTATGATGGCCTGGTAGCCTGCCGTCTGCAGTACCAGTGCCTCCCCCTGCTTAGGCCCGGGCAGGGGTGTGCCATCGCCCGCACCCCAGACGCGGGTGCGCCCGCGGAGTGTGGCATGCCACGGGTCTGGTGCATCGCGCTGAGGCCCTGGTATGCATCCCGCAATTTGCGCCGGGCCGTGGTGGTGGACGAAGCTCTCCCCGCCGTCTGCTAGCAACGCCGCCGCGACGACGTATAGTTGCTCCGCCGTGAGGGGTGCTGTCGGCTCGTGCGTCGCGGCCGGCCGTCGGGGCCGCTTGTCGCGACAGGGGACGTGGCGCAGCAGTTGCGCCCGCCACGCCGCCACGGGACCCATGGTGACGGCCGCGACCGCCGACGCCAGCGCCGTGCGGTCCGTGGGTCTGTACTGCCGGAGCCCCGTGGTATCTCGGGCGAGGTGCTTGCAGGCTGCCATCCAGGCCACCGCTCCGCAGTTCGTGCAGTCCGGTTCGGCTCCACTGGCGTCGTCGCTTCCCTTTGCTGTACCGTGGTGGCGGTGTCGAGCGGGGGGCCCCGCTGTAGCGCCTCCAGGCCCTGCCCCGGCGGGACGGCGGGCGGGATTGGCTGCGGGTAGTTTTGCGCGCCTCGGCGCTCCGGGTGCGTGTGGTACGGGTTTTGCCGGCGGTGTTCCGGGGCTGCCCGTGGTTGGAAGAGGAGTTGGTGCAGGTACCAGTGGCCCTCCGCGTCGGACGGGTTGCGGAGTGTTAGCCACTGTTCCACCACGCCCCCTGGGTGCGCGGCCTCGACGCGGCGCTGCAACCCCAGGCGGCCTAGGCGGTTGGACGTGCCCGCGGGTGGGATGTGGGCTTGCGGGTAGAGCACCCGCAGCGGCTCCAGCGCCAGGTCCAGCACTTCGTCGTTGAGCTGCTTCGTGAGGGCCGACGCCCTGTGTAGGGCGTGGAGGACCCCGGCTGTGGGGGCCGTGAGCTGTTCGAGCACCGGTCCCGGCGGGTGGCGCGCACCCGGGTTCGTTAGCCACTCCCTGGTGTGGCTCAGTACGGCCTTCCACACGTCCCTTGTAAAGGCGTGCTGGGGGGCCAAAGAGGGGACCATCCGTAGGAGGCGGTGGCACGCCGGCAGCGATCGCATGGGCTGTGGGGCGGCAGCCGTGATCCACCTGCACGCCGTGCCGGGCAAGATCGCCCCCCATTCCACGGTCCCCATGCCCTCGGCGTGGATCAGCGCCTGGCCTTGGACCATGGGGAAATAGGGGCTCGAGCGCCCCTTCCCTTCCTTCCACCGTACCCAGGCGGCCCCCGCCTGCAGGCTACGGAGCAGGGCCACGCCGGGGAGGAGCGGCTGCGGGAAAGCCCCCTTGACGGCCTGGGTGGCGTGGGCCAAGGTGCCCATGGGCAAGTACCACAACGGGAGGGTCCAGGGGCCCGGCAGCGGCTGCGCCACCCCTGCGTCCCATCGCCACTCGGAGTCTGGCGGGGTGGCCGGGACCGTGCCCGTCTGCAGGAAGTGGCGTGCCTGCTTGTCGGGGTGCCGTTGGAGGGTTGCCGCGAGGCTGAGCCCCTCTGCCGCTGGTGCCACCGGGAGGCCGCCCCGGGGCCTGCGCCAGGGGTATTCCTGGCCGGCTGGCCAGGTGTGGAGGTCCCGGGCGATGTCCTTCGCGGTCCCTGTGGGGGCGTCCTCTGGTGCCAGGTGCCACATGACGGCGAGCACCGCCCATGTTGAAAAGGGCCACGCCCGCGGGGGGGTGTACACCTGGATGGTCCACTGTGGGCATGCCCGCCGCACGCGGGACGCGTGGAGCACCCCTCGGACCATGTCCGCCGCCAGGACCAGCACCATTCCCGAGGGTTCCACAATGATCCCCTCTGCGGGTCCACCGTGGCGGCCCCGGGTGTGCAAGGCCACTGCCGCCTGTCCCGCGTGGGTGACTCGGTCGACGGCCTCCTGGATGTTCACGCTGCCGCGCGCGGTCTCATCCAGGATCCAGCCCTGCGCCACCCCGTAGCGTAGGGCGGCGCGTGCGGCCGCGGGTTTCACCTCGGGCAACGCTCCGTCATCGGGGCCGGGCGCGGGGTGCTGTTTGGGGCACCAGCCTTCGCCTGTGCAGTGGCCCTGTTTCCACGCGGGGCAGATCGCGGGTACGCTGCCCGCCGGCGGCGCAGGTTCTGCGGGCGCGCCTCCCGTGGGGGGCACCGGCAATGCCTCCAGGTCGGAGTCCGTGCCCGCGTCCCCTTGTGGGGGGTCTCCTTCGCCGTCTCTGAGTCCCAGCGCCCTGATGACCTCGTGTGCTTCGTCCAGCGTCGGAGATCGGGGGCGTGTCTTGCGTGGTGCCGCGCGTTCCGCCATTGCTGTGTCGCTGTGTCTAAGAGCAGGGGGTGGGGTGCTGATGTCCCGTGGCTGGTGCGTTGGTGCGCTGGTGCGTTGCTCGGTGTGGGGGTGGCGGATGGGCATCCCCGGGGGGGCGCTTTCCAGCGTTGCGAGGGGCGTCTGGTGTTAGGCGCTCTCCCTCTCCCGGTCCCCCGTCCTCCGGAGCGGGCAGCCAGGGTTCCGCGACCCGTGTGTCCCGGGTGCGGTCGATGTGGGCGTGTGGGCCCAGCACCGGCCCCACAGCGTGCGCCCTTGCGGGCCGGCGTTGCTCGCTGTGGGGGTGGCGGAAGGGTGTTCATCAGCGCATTGGTTGAGGCACTCCCGCACCGCCGTCGGCCACGGATCGTCGTTGTCGGGGAAGGGGTGGCGTGGCCCGTGGTGCCCATGCCACGGCGTTGTGTGTGGCACTGTCAGGCGGCACGTGTCGCGGTGTCGCAGCTTGGCGGTGCGCAGCGTGACGATTTTGCCCGGCGGGGACTGTAGTTGGACATGGGCCGCCCTGGGGCACGCAATGGGGTTGTGCATCCCCACTCCGGGGGCGGCCAAGGCCCGGGGTATGCGGCGGACCCAGTCGCCTCCCGCCAGAGTTGCGAACTCCGGGACGGGGTAGTGCACCTCGAGACATATTCTGTGCGCTCCGGCTATCTCCCAGAACATCTTGGTGACCTCGGCGCGCACGGAGGTTGCGCGGTGGTGGACGAGTGTACCCACGAGGGCCACCGCTGCCTGCTGGCACCGCGTGGGCACCCGTGTGAGCCCGAGGGTCCGGTCATCCTGCAGGCTGTCCCGCGAGGAGTCCAAGGCGTACCGCGCCCTGTACTTCGCGACCTGGACCGTGATGTGGTCCAGGTGGCGTGCAGTGTCGGAGTCGTCGGCGATGAAAGGGGCGACGTACTGCGTCACCCCCCCGAGGATCGCCAGGATGACGTCCTGCACCACTTTCGGTGGCGCGAGGGTGTTAAGGCAGCAGTGGTGCACTGCCGCCAGGCGTAGCCGGTGCTTGCGCTGCAGGGAGAACTCTCGTCCGGCTGCAGCTGGAGTCCCAGGTAGGGGACGGAGTCCGCCGCTGGTATCCAGTACCACGGGTTTTCAAGATGGGGGCAGAGGCGCAGCTGCAGGCCCGGGACCCCCTCTGTGGTGACCATGGCGCACTTGCGGGAGTTGAGCTCCATGCCCATCATCCCCAGGTACGCGGCCACCGCCTCCACGCCCTCGACGAAGTGCTGCAGCGTGTGGGCCACCACCAGCAGGTCGTCGATATAGGCCTGGATGAGGCCGTGCTCGGCCCCTCCCGGCGGGCGCAGGCGGTGCCCCTGTGCCCTGAGCAGGGGGTCCAGGAAGAGCGCGTACAGCAGGGGGCTCTCGGGGTTGCCCTGCCGGACGCCGCGTAGCATGTAGACGGGCTGCGTTAGCCGGTGTGCTGTGACGATGTGCAGCCTGGCGCACGTGTGGAGGAAGAGCAGGAGGTCAATGACGTCCGGCGGCACGGAGAGGTGGCGCAGGATGAGGTGGAGGGCGCCGTGTGGGTCGGTGTCGAAGGCCTTGCGGGCGTCAAAGGAGAAGACGTAGTTGGGCCTTCCCCGCTGGAGCTGCCGCTGCGCCATGAACAGCGGGGGGCCTGTGTTGGAGCCAGGGAGGGCCTCCTGCTGCCAGTCGCTGACCACTCCGTGCCGTGTGAGCACCTCCGTGATGCGCTGGGTGAGGGGGCCCGTGAGCAGCTTCATGTCCAGCTGGTCCAGGGCTATGGGCCTGTAGTCGTCCAGTCTGGCAGAGCCCGGTACCTTGGGGCTGAGCCAGATGTGCGCGTCCCTCCAGTGCATCGGCGGCGGGGCGCCGCGGAGGATGGCCTGGTAGGAATGGACCAGGAGCCACTGGACGGTTGCCGGGAGGGCCTTGATGAAACGGGCCTCCACGTGGTTAGGACCTGGGGCCTTGCCATCGGCCTTGTCCAGGGCGGACTTCAGGTCCTGCATGGAGTACTGCTGGACCTGTGTCCAGGCCCCCTCAGGGACCCGGGGGACGTGGCGGCCCAGGACCGCCTGGAAACCCGGGAGGTCCATCGGGCGTTTGTCATACAGTTCTCGCCAGAAGGCGCGAACTGCGAACATCACGTCGTGGGCCTCCGTGAGGAGCGTTTGGGTGTTAGGAACCCGCACGTTCCAGAGGCCTGACGGGCCTGGGGCCTCTACCTCTATGGCTCCCCGCACGGCTTTCCATCGCTGGGCGATGTCGGGGGCGTGGCGGCGCCAGAAGTCCTTGATGGCGCGCTTGCGGTCTGCCGCCAGGAGGGCGCGGAGCTGGCGAATGTCCTCCTCGAGGGCGGCTGCTTGCCTCTCCAGCTCCTCCTGTAGCTGGCCCTGCGTGGTCGGGCGGAACCTGGGCGACACACCCTGCAGCTCCTCCGTGAGCCGGAGCGCCGCCTCGGACCGGATGCCATGCCTGGCCGCGTCCGCCTGGTACGCTGCCGGGGCGCGCGCTGCAAGGGTGTCATAGCGGAGGACCGCTGCCTGGAGCTGCTTTCCGCTCTCCGGGAGGTCCCCCTCCGCCGGGTCCGTTCCCGCCGGAGACGGCTGCCGGCGTCCCACCACGCGCGCCAGGGCGTCATGCGTCGCGTGGAGGTGTTCGAACACCTTGTCCACCGCGGCCGCGGGCATGGACCCGTAGTCGTGCTGCTCTGCGGGACCCAGCCAGAGCGCCAGGGAGGGTTCATCCTGCGCGGCGGTGACCGCCGCCCACAGGCAGTGTTGGACGAGCGCGGCCTGGGCGTCGTACGGGAGGAGGTGGCCCTCCGTGTGGCTGTAGGGGGCGGGCATCGCCGCGCGCCCCGCTGCGCTGAGGAGACCCGGCAGGGCCAGGCGGACCGGGAGGGGGTCCGAACCGACCAACTGGGGGTGTGCCATGCCGCGAGCCCAGACGCTTTCCCGCAGGGACCACGGCAGGAGCAGCTCGTTGACCAGGAAGGTGTCCACCCTGTGCTGGGACGGGTGGAGCGTGGGGGTCATGTCCTCCTCGCCGCCTGCCGCGGCCCTTCGGAACCCGCAGGCCTCCCAGCCCGCTCGGAAATGCTCCGTGGCCGGGTTGGCGGGGACATCCATGTAGATGTTGGTGTCGCCGGCGATGACCACCGGGTGCCTCCCGCCGAGGCTGCGTGCCGTGGCATACATTTGTATGTCGGCCCAGAACGCCGCCCGTCCCGCCCACGGGGAGCAGCCTGCTTGCGGCCCGTGGACGTTGATGAGGGTGAGGCCTCCCCCGTCCGTGCAGATCTCCAGGGCCGCGGCCTTCCCGGGGACAATTTCCGCGAAGCTGAGCACCTTGTGCTCCGCCACGTACTTGCTGCTGACCGCGGTGGGGAGGCCCCCCCCTCTCGAGGTGGAGGTGGCTCCCGTCTCTGCCAGCCGGCTGCTGAAGAAGGCGGTGTACCCCTTGTCCCGGAGCGCCGCGGCTACTGCATCTCCTGCGCCCTGGTGGCGATCCCCGTTTCCTGGAGCATGATGGCAAAGCCCCCCTCCTGGGGCAGCATGCCGGTGATGAGGTGCTCCTTGTCGGTGCAGGCCGCCGGCCCCCGGCGCCGCCGGAGTGTGTCCCGGAGGGACCGGTCTGGCGGCACGAGGCCGTTGCGCAGGTTCCACAAGAGGAGCCACAGGGCGTCGCCCGTCGTGTTCTCCTGGAGTCAGCTATCCCGCATCGGCATCGCCGCCGGGTTCGCCGGCGCCGCCAAGGCATCTGGGTGCGCCGCATCCGCTGAGCCCGTTCCCAGCGGGGCCCACAGGGGGGCCCGGGGGACCAGGGGAGCCAGGGGGGCCAGGGGGGCCAGCCCCGCGGGGATGGACATGGACCCTGGTGGGGCCGCACCGCCGGCCCCCGGGGACGCTCCGGGTGCCTCCTCGCCTCCATCTGCGTGGTCGGCTGCCTGGGGCGGGGAGCGCCGGGTGTACGGGGCGTGCCACAGAGATCTCCGTGCTCTCCCCTGCAGGATGTTGGCGGTCACCTCCTTGTCGTCCGCCGGGGCCGCAGCGTGGACCGCGTGCCACGCCAGGTGTTCCAGCATTGCCCCGCTGGTGTAGTACTTGTCCGCACACAGGGGGCATTTCGTCGGCTCCGTGGCCCCTCGCGCCGGGGGGAGCGGCACCGACTTCCGAATGGCGCCCTCCGCCGCTGGTTCGAAGGGCAGGTTGGCCAGCGGCACCGTGTGTGGTGCCAGCGTGCGGCCCGGGGCCGCCGCATCGAGGGCTCGCGTCGCGGGCGCGGGCCTGAGGCCTCGGATGGCATCACGCTGCGCGTCTGCTTGCAGCCACGTTTGCCAGTGCGTGGAGCCGATTTGGTGGTCGGGTTTGCCCCTCCATCGCAGGTCGTGGAAGGCCTGTAGCCAGTGGTACACCGCGGTCGGGACCGCCAGCTGGAGCTCCAGGTCGGCGGGGTGCGCCGCTGCCGGCCACACTCCCGGCCTCGCCGCCCGGGTGTTGTCCTTCAGCCTGAACTGGAGCAGGAGGGGGTGGTGTTCGCCCTCCCGCAGCGCCTTGATGATCATGCGGGTGCAGTCTGCCACGCGGATCACGGCTTCGGGCCCCGGCAGGGATTCGGGGTCGCAGACGACGATGTGCGCGTCCGCCGGGCTGAACATGCAGACCACCCACTGTGGGTTCTGCTGTCCCCGTTGGGCCACCGCCAGGGTAGCTGCTGGGCGGGCGTGCGTGATTGGCCCCGCGTGGAGGTCCGGGATGTCCGTGGCCCTGATGGCGTCTCCCTGCCACGCGGCCCGTAGATGCTCCTCCCGGTCGGGGCTCCACACCAGTGTGGGGGGGTTGACCCACCCCGGTTCCTGCCTCTTGTTGGGGGCGCTGACAGTGTGTAGCAGGACCGCCAGCGGCCAGGGGTCCGCCGACATATAGTAGGCCTGGGTGGGCCCCTGTCGCCAGTCGACGTGGGGCAGGGGCGGGAAAGCCCCTTGCCTGGCGGTGCTGTGCCAGACCGTCCATCGGCCTCCGGCCAGGACGTGCGACCGGTACCCTCCGGCGTGGCCGTGTATGATGGCTTGGTAGCCTGCCGTCTGCAGTACCAGTGCCTCCCCCTGCTTAGGCCCTGGCGGGGGTGTGCCATCGCCCGCACCCCAGACGCGGGTGCGCCCGCGGAGTGTGGCATGCCACGGGTCTGGTGCATCGCGCTGAGGCCCTGGTATGCATCCCGCAATTTGCGCCGGGCCGTGGTGGTGGACGAAGCTCTCCCCGCCGTCTGCTAGCAACGCCGCCGCGACGAAGTATAGTTGCTCCGCCGTGAGGGGTGCCGTCGGCTCGTGCGTCGCGGCCGGCCGTCAATCCCGCTTGTCGCGGCAGGGGACGTGGGGCAGCAGTTGCGCCCGCCACGCCGCCACGGGACCCATGGTGACGGCCGCGACCGCGGAGGCCAGCGCCGTGCGGTCCGTGGGTCTGTACTGCCGGAGCCCCGTGGTATCTCAGGCGAGGTGCCTGCAGGCTGCCATCCAGGCCACCGCTCCGCAGTTCGTGCAGTCCGATTCGGCTCCACTCGCGTCGTCGCTTCCCCTTTGCTGTACCGTGGTGGCGGTGTCGAGCGGGGGGCCCCGCTGTAGCGCCTCCAGGCCCTGCCCCGGCGGGACGGCGGGCGGGAATGGCTGCGGGTAGTTTTGCGCGCCTCGGCGCTCCGGGTGCGTGTGGTACGGGTTTTGCCGGCGGTGTTCCGGGGCTGCTCGTGGTTGGAAGAGGAGTTGGTGCAGGTACCACTGGCCCTCCGCGGTGGACGGGTTGCGGAGTGTTAGCCACTGTTCCACCACGCCTCCTGGGTGCGCGGCCTCGACGCGGCGCTGCAACCCCAGGCAGCCTAGGCGGTTGGACGTGCCCGCGGGTGGGACGTGGGCTTGCGGGTAGAGCACCCGCAGCGGCTCCAGCGCCAGGTCCAGCACTTCGTCGTTGAGCTGCTTCGTGAGGGCCGACGCCCTGTGTAGGGCGTGGAGGACCCCGGGTGTGGGGGCCGTGAGCTGTTCGAGCACCGGTCCCGGCGGGTACCGCGCACCCGGGTTCGTTAGCCACTCCCTGGTGTGGCTCAGTACGGCCTTCCACACGTCCCTTGTAAAGGCGTGCTGGGGGGCCAAAGAGGGGACCATCCGTAGGAGGCGGTGGCACGCCGGCGGCGATCGCATGGGCTGTGGGGCGGCCGCCGTGATCCACCTGCACGCCGTGCCGGGCAAGATCGCCCCCCATTCCACGGTCCCCATGCCCTCGGCGTGGATCAGCGCCTGGCCTTGGACCATGGGGAAATAGGGGCTCGAGCGCCCCTTCCCTTCCTTCCACCGTACCCAGGCGGCCCCCGCCTGCAGGCTGCGGAGCAGGGCCACGCCGGGGAGGAGCGGCTGCGGGAAAGCCCCCTTGACGGCCTGGGTGGCGTGGGCCAAGGTGCCCATGGGCAAGTACCACAACAGGAGGGTCCAGGGGCCCGGCAGCGGCTGCGCCACCCCTGCGTCCCATCGCCGCTCGGAGTCTGGCGGGGTGGCCGGGACCGTGCCCGTCTGCAGGAAGTGGCGTGCCTGCTTGTCGGGGTGCCGTTGGAGGGTTGCCGCGAGGCTGAGCCCCTCTGCCGCTGGTGCCACCGGGAGGCCGCCCCGGGGCCTGCGCCAGGGGTATTCCTGGCCGGCTGGCCAGGTGTGGAGGTCCCGGGCGATGTCCTTCGCGGTCCCTGTGTGGGCGTTTTCTGCCGCCAGGTGCCACATGACGGCGAGCACCGCCCATGTGGAAAAGGGCCACGCCCGCGGGGGGGTGTACACCTGCATGGTCCACTGTGGGCACGCCCGCCGCACGCGGGACGCGTGGAGCACCCCTCGGACCATGTCTGCCGCCAGGACCAGCACCATTCCCGAGGGTTCCACAATGATCCCCTCTGCGGGTCCACCGTGGCGGCCCCGGGTGTGCAAGGCCACTGCCGCCTGTCCCGCGTGGGTGACTCGGTCGACGGCCTCCTGGATGTTCACGCTGCCGCGCGCGGTCTCATGCAGGATCCAGCCCTGCGCAACCCCGTAGCGTAGGGCGGCGCGTGCGGCCGCGGGTTTCACCTCGGGCAACGCTCCGTCATTGGGGCCGGGCTGGGGGTGCTGTTTGGGGCACCAGCCTTCGCCGGTGCAGTGGCCCCGTTTCCACGCGGGGCAGATCGCGGGTACGCTGCCCGCCGGCGGCGCAGGTTCCGCGGGCGCGCCTCCCGTGGGGGGCTCCGGCAATGCCTCCAGGTCGGAGTCCGTGCCCGCGTCCCCTTGTCGGGGGTCTCCTTCGCCGTCTCTGAGTCCCAGCGCCCTGATGACCTCGTGTGCTTCGTCCAGCGTCGGAGATCGGGGGCCTGTCTTGCGTGGTGCCGCGGGTTCCGCCATTGCTGTGTCGCTGTGTCTAAGAGCAGGGGGTGGGGTGCGGATGTCCCGTGGCTGGTGCGTTGGTGCGCTGGTGCGTTGCTCGGTGTGGGGGTGGTGGATGGGCATCCCTGGGGGGGCGCTTTCCAGCGTTGCGAGGGGCGTCTGGTGTTAGGCGCTCTCCCTCTCCCGGTCCCCCGTCCTCCGGAGCGGGCAGCCAGGGTTCCGCGACCCGTGTGTCCCGGTTGCGGTCGATGCGGGCGTGTGGGCCCAGCACCAGCCCCACAGCGTGCGCCCTTGCGGGCCGGCGTTGCTCCCTGTGGGGGTGGCGGAAGGGCGTCCCCGGGGGGGGTGCCTTCCACCGTTGTGAGGGGCGCCTGGTGTCAGGCGCTGTCCCTTCCCCGACCGCCCGTCCTCTGGAGCGGGCAGCCAGGGTTCCGCGACCCGTGTGTCCCGGGTGCGGTCGATGCGGGCGTGTGGACCCAGCACCGGTCCCACAGCGTGCGCCCTTGCGGGCCGGCGTTGCTCGCTGTGGGGGTGGCGGAAGGGCGTCCCCAGGGGGGTTGTCTTCCACCGTTGTGAGGGGCGCCCGGCGTCAGGCGCTGTCCATCCCCCGGCCGTCCGTCCTCTGGAGCGGGCAGTCAGGGTTCCGCGTCCCGTGTGTCCCGGGTGCGGTCGGTGCGGGCGTGGGGACCCAGCACTGGCCCCGCAGCGCGCGCCCTTGCGGGCCGGCGTTGCTCTCCTTGGGGGTGGCGGAAGGGCGTCCCCGGGGGGGGTGCCTTCCATCATTGTGAGAGGCGCCTGGTGTCAGGCGCTGTCCCTCCCCCAGCCGCCCGTCCTCCGGAGCGGGCGGCCAGGGTTCCGCGTCCCGTGTGTCCCGGGTGCGGTCGGTGCGGGCGTGGGGACCCAGCACCGGCCCCACGGCGTGCGCCCTTGCGGGCTGGCGTCGCTCGCCGTGGGGGTGGCGGAAGGGCGTCCCCGGGGGGTGCCTTTCACTGTTGTGAGGGGCGCCTGGTGTCAGGCGCTGTCCCTCCCCTGGCCGCCCGTCCTCTGGAGCGGGCAGCCAGGGTTCCGCGTCCCGTGTGTCCCGGGTGCGGTCGGTGCAGCCGTGGGGACCCAGCACCGGTCTCACAGCGCGCGCCCTTGTGGGCCGGCGTTGCTCGCTGTGGGAGTGGCAGAAGGGCGTCCCTGGGGGGGGGTGCTTTCCACCGTTGTGAGGGGCGCCCGGTGTCAGGCGCTGTCCCTCCACTCGCCGCCCGTCCTCCGGAGCGGGCAGCCAGGATTCCGCGTCCCGTGTGTCCCGGGTGCGGTCGGTGCGGGCGTGGGGACTCGGCACCGGCCCCCCAGCGTGCGCCACTGCGGGCCGGCGTTGCCCGCTGTGGGGATGGCGGAAGAACGTCCCCGGGGGGGCCGCTTTCCATCATTGTGAGGGGCGTCTGGTGTCAGGCGCTGTCCCTCCACCGGTCATCCGTCCTCTGGAGCGGGCAGCCAGGGTTCCGCGTCCCGGGTGTCCCGGGTGCGGTCGGTGCGGGCGTGGGGACCCAGCACCGGTCCCACAGCGCGTGCGCCCTTGCAGGCCGGCGTTGCTCGCCGTGGGGGTGGCGGAAGGGCGTCCCCGGGGGGGGGTGCTTTCCACCGTTGTGAGGGGCGCCCGGTGTCAGGCGCTGTCCCTCCCCTGGCCGCCCGTCCTCTGGAGCGGGCAGCCAGGGTTCCGCGTCCCGTGTGTCCCAGGTGCGGTCGGTACGGGCGTGGGGACCCAGCACCGGCCCCACAACGTGCGCCTTTGGGGCCGGCGTTGCTCGCTGTAGGGGTGGTGGAAGGGCGTCCCCGGGGGGGGGTGCTTTCCACCGTTGTGAGGGGCGCCTGGTGTCAGGTGCTGTCCCTCCCCTGGCCACCCGTCCTCTGGAGCGGGCAGCCAGGGTTCCGGGTCCCGCGTGTCCCGGGTGCGGTCGGTGCGGGCGTGGGGACTCAGGACCGGCCCCACAGCGTGCGCCCTTGCGGGCCGGCGTTGCTCGCTGTGGGTGTGGCGGAAGGGCGTCCCCTGGGGGGGTGCCTTCCACCGTTGTGAGGGGCGCCTGGTGTCAGGCGCTGTCCCTCCCCCGGCCGCCCGTCCTCTGGAGCGGGCAGCAAGGGTTCCGCGTCCCGTGTGTCCCGGCTGCGGTCGGTGCAGGCGTGGGGACCCATCACCGGCCCCACAGCGTGCGCCCTTGCGGGCTGGCGTTGCTCGCTGTGAGGGTGGCGGAAGGGCGTCCCTGGGGGGGGTGCTTTCCACCGTTGTGAGGGGCGCCTGGTGTCAGGTGCTGTCCCTCCCCCGGCCGCCCGTCCTCTGGAGCGGGCAGCCAGGGTTCCGTGACCCGTGTGTCCTGGGTGCGGTCAATGCGGGCATGTGGACCCAGCATTGGCCCCACAACGTGCGCCCTTGCGGGCCGGCGTTGCTCGCTGTGGGGGTGACGGAAAGGGCGTCTCCGGGGGGGGGTGCTTTCCACCGTTGTGAGGGGCGCCCGGTGTCAGGTGCTGTCCCTTCCCTGGCCGCCCGTCCTCTGAAGCGGGCAGCCAGGGTTCCGCATCCCGCGTGTCCCGGGTGCGGTCGGTGCGGGCGTGGGGACTCAGCACCAGCCCCACAGCGTGCGCCCTTGCGGGCCGGCGTTGCTCGCTGTGGGTGTGGCGGAAGGGCGCCCCCTGGAGGGGTGCCTTCCACCGTTGTGAGGGGCGCCTGGTGTCAGGCGCTGTCCCTCCCCCGACCGCCCGTCCTCTGGAGCGGGCAGCAAGGGTTCCGCGTCCCGTGTGTCCCGGGTGCGGTCAATGCGGGCGTGTGGACCCAGCACCGGCCCCACAGCGTGCGCCCTTGCGGGCTGGCGTTGCTCGCTGTGAGGGTGGCGGAAGGGCGTCCCTGGGGGGGGTGCTTTCCACCGTTGTGAGGGGCGCCTGGTGTCAGGCGCTGTCCCTCTCCCGGCCGCCCGTCCTCTGGAGCAGGCAGCCAGGGTTCCGTGACCCGTGTGTCCCGGGTGCGGTCAATGCGGGCGTGTGGACCCAGCACCGGCCCCACATCGTGCGCCCTTGCGGGCTGGCGTTGCTCGCTGTGGGGGCAGCGGAAAGGGCGTCCCCGGGGGGGGTGCCTTCTGCCGTTGTGAGGGACCCTGGTGTCAGGCGCTGTCCCTCCCCGGACCGCCCGTCCTCTGGAGCGGGCAGCCAGGGTTCCGCGACCCGTGTGTCCCGGGTGCGGTCGATGCGGGCGTGTGGACCCAGCACCGGCCCCACAGCGTGCGCCCCTGCGGGCCAGCATTGCTCGCTGTGGGGGTGGCGAAAGAGCGTCCCCGGGGGGGTGCCTTCCACCGGTGTGAGGGGCGCCTGGTGTCAGGCGCTGTCTCTCCCCCGGCCGCCCGTCCTCTGAAGCGGGCAGCCAGGGTTCCGCGACCCGTGTGTCCCGGGTGCGGTCGATGCGGGCGTGTGGACCCAGCACCGGCCCCACAGCGTGCGCCCTTGCAGGCCGGCGTTGCCCGCTGTGGGGGTGGCGGAAGGGCGTCCCCGGGGCGGGTGCCTTCCACCGTTGTGAGGGGCGCCTGGTGTCAGGCGCTGTCCCTCCCCCGGCCGCCCGTCCTCTGGAGCGGGCAGCCAGGGTTCCGCGACCCGTGTGTCCCGGGTGCGGTCGATGCGGGCGTGTGAACCTAGCATCGGCCCCCCAGCGTGCGCCCCTGCGGGCCAGCTTTGCTCGCTGTGGGGGTGGCGGAAGGGCGTCCCCGGGGGGGGTGCCTTCCACCGTTGTGAGGGGCGCCCGGTGTCAGGCGCTGTCCCTCCACTGGCCGCCCGTCCTCCGGAGCGGGCAGCCAGGATTCCGCGTCCCGTGTGTCCCGGGTGCGGTCGGTGCGGGCGTGGGGACTCGGCACCGGCCCCCCAGCGTGCGCCACTGCGGGCCGGCGTTGCCCGCTGTGGGGATGGCGGAAGAACGTCCCCGGGGGGGCCGCTTTCCATCATTGTGAGGGGCGTCTGGTGTCAGGCGCTGTCCCTCCACCGGTCATCCGTCCTCTGGAGCGGGCAGCCAGGGTTCCGCGTCCCGGGTGTCCCGGGTGCGGTCGGTGCGGGCGTGGGGACCCAGCACCGGTCCCACAGCGCGTGCGCCCTTGCAGGCCGGCGTTGCTCGCCGTGGGGGTGGCGGAAGGGCGTCCCCGGGGGGGGGTGCTTTCCACCGTTGTGAGGGGCGCCCGGTGTCAGGCGCTGTCCCTCCCCTGGCCGCCCGTCCTCTGGAGCGGGCAGCCAGGGTTCCGCGTCCCGTGTGTCCCAGGTGCGGTCGGTACGGGCGTGGGGACCCAGCACCGGCCCCACAACGTGCGCCTTTGGGGCCGGCGTTGCTCGCTGTAGGGGTGGTGGAAGGGCGTCCCCGGGGGGGGGTGCTTTCCACCGTTGTGAGGGGCGCCTGGTGTCAGGTGCTGTCCCTCCCCTGGCCACCCGTCCTCTGGAGCGGGCAGCCAGGGTTCCGGGTCCCGCGTGTCCCGGGTGCGGTCGGTGCGGGCGTGGGGACTCAGGACCGGCCCCACAGCGTGCGCCCTTGCGGGCCGGCGTTGCTCGCTGTGGGTGTGGCGGAAGGGCGTCCCCTGGGGGGGTGCCTTCCACCGTTGTGAGGGGCGCCTGGTGTCAGGCGCTGTCCCTCCCCCGGCCGCCCGTCCTCTGGAGCGGGCAGCAAGGGTTCCGCGTCCCGTGTGTCCCGGCTGCGGTCGGTGCAGGCGTGGGGACCCATCACCGGCCCCACAGCGTGCGCCCTTGCGGGCTGGCGTTGCTCGCTGTGAGGGTGGCGGAAGGGCGTCCCTGGGGGGGGTGCTTTCCACCGTTGTGAGGGGCGCCTGGTGTCAGGCGCTGTCCCTCCCCCGGCCGCCCGTCCTCTGGAGCGGGCAGCCAGGGTTCCGTGACCCGTGTGTCCTGGGTGCGGTCAATGCGGGCATGTGGACCCAGCATTGGCCCCACAACGTGCGCCCTTGCGGGCCGGCGTTGCTCGCTGTGGGGGTGGCGGAAAGGGCGTCCCCGGGGGGGGGTGCTTTCCACCGTTGTGAGGGGCGCCCGGTGTCAGGTGCTGTCCCTTCCCTGGCCGCCCGTCCTCTGGAGCGGGCAGCCAGGGTTCCGCATCCCGCGTGTCCCGGGTGCGGTCGGTGCGGGCGTGGGGACTCAGCACCAGCCCCACAGCGTGCGCCCTTGCGGGCCGGCGTTGCTCGCTGTGGGTGTGGCGGAAGGGCGCCCCCTGGAGGGGTGCCTTCCACCGTTGTGAGGGGCGCCTGGTGTCAGGCGCTGTCCCTCCCCCGACCGCCCGTCCTCTGGAGCGGGCAGCAAGGGTTCCGCGTCCCGTGTGTCCCGGGTGCGGTCAATGCGGGCGTGTGGACCCAGCACCGGCCCCACAGCGTGCGCCCTTGCGGGCTGGCGTTGCTCGCTGTGAGGGTGGCGGAAGGGCGTCCCTGGGGGGGGTGCTTTCCACCGTTGTGAGGGGCGCCTGGTGTCAGGCGCTGTCCCTCTCCCGGCCGCCCGTCCTCTGGAGCAGGCAGCCAGGGTTCCGTGACCCGTGTGTCCCGGGTGCGGTCAATGCGGGCGTGTGGACCCAGCACCGGCCCCACATCGTGCGCCCTTGCGGGCTGGCGTTGCTCGCTGTGGGGGCAGCGGAAAGGGCGTCCCCGGGGGGGGGTGCCTTCTGCCGTTGTGAGGGACCCTGGTGTCAGGCGCTGTCCCTCCCCCGACCGCCCGTCCTCTGGAGCGGGCAGCCAGGGTTCCGCGACCCGTGTGTCCCGGGTGCGGTCGATGCGGGCGTGTGGACCCAGCACCGGCCCCACAGCGTGCGCCCCTGCGGGCCAGCATTGCTCGCTGTGGGGGTGGCGAAAGAGCGTCCCCGGGGGGGTGCCTTCCACCGGTGTGAGGGGCGCCTGGTGTCAGGCGCTGTCTCTCCCCCGGCCGCCCGTCCTCTGAAGCGGGCAGCCAGGGTTCCGCGACCCGTGTGTCCCGGGTGCGGTCGATGCGGGCGTGTGGACCCAGCACCGGCCCCACAGCGTGCGCCCTTGCAGGCCGGCGTTGCCCGCTGTGGGGGTGGCGGAAGGGCGTCCCCGGGGCGGGTGCCTTCCACCGTTGTGAGGGGCGCCTGGTGTCAGGCGCTGTCCCTCCCCCGGCCGCCCGTCCTCTGCAGCGGGCAGCCAGGGTTCCGCGACCCGTGTGTCCCGGGTGCGGTCGATGCGGGCGTGTGAACCTAGCATCGGCCCCCCAGCGTGCGCCCCTGCGGGCCAGCTTTGCTCGCTGTGGGTGTGGCGGAAGGGCGTCCCCGGGGGGGGTGCCTTCCACCGTTTGGGGGGGCGCCTGCCGTCAGGCGCTGTCCCTCCCCCGGCCGCCCGTCCTCTGGAGCGGGCAGCCAGGGTTCCGCGACCCGTGTGTCCCGGGTGCGGTCGATGCGGGCGTGTGGACCGAGCACCGGCCCCACAGCGTGCGCCTCTGCGGGCCGGCGTTGCTCGCTGTGGGGGTGGCTGAAGGGCGTCCCCGGGGGGGGTGCCTTCCACCGTTGTGGGGGGCGCCTGGTGTCAGGCGATGTCCCTCCCCCGACCGCCCGTCCTCTGGAGCGGGCAGCCAGGGTTCCGCGACCCGTGTGTCCCGGGTGCGGTCGATGCGGGCGTGTGGACCCAGCACCGGCCCCACAGCGTGCGCCCTTGCGGGCCGACGCTGCTCGCTGTGGGGGTGGCGGAAGGGCGTCCCCGGGGGGGGGGTGCCTTCCACCGTTGTGAGGGGCGCCTGGTGTCAGCGGTTCCCTCCCCCGGCCGCCTGTCCTCCGGAGCGTGCAGCCAGGGTTCCGCGACCCGCGTGTCCCGGGCGCGGTCGGTGCGGGCGTGGGGACCCAGCACCGGCCCCACAGCGTGCGCCCTTGCGGGCCGGCGTTGCTCGCTGTGGGGGTGGCGGAGGGGCGTCCCCGGGGGGGGGGTGCCTTCCACCGTTGTGAGGGGTGCCTGGTGTCAGGCGCTGTCCCTCCCCCGGCTGCCCGTCCTCTGGAGCGGGCAGCCTGGGTTCCGCGACCCGTGTGTCCCGGGTGCGGTCGACGCGGGCGTGTGGACCCAGCACCGGCCCCACAGCGTGCGCCCTTGCGGGCCGGCGTTGCTCGCTGTGGGGGTGGCGGAAGGGCGTCCCCGGGGGGGGGAGCCATCCACAATTGTGAGGGGCGCCTGGTGTCAGGCGCTGTCCCTCCCCCGACCGCCCGTCCTCCGGAGCGTGCAGCCAGGGTTCCGCGACCCGCGTGTCCCGGGCGCGGTCGGTGCGGGCGTGGGGACCCAGCACCGGCCCCACAGCGTGCGCCCTTGCGGGCCGGCGTTGCTCGCTGTGGGGGTGGCGGAAGGGCGTCCCCGGGGGGGGTGCCTTCCACCATTGTGAGGGGCGCCTGGGGTCAGGCGCTGTCCCTCTCCCGTCTGCCCGCCCACTGCTGGGTGGGTTGCCGGGGTTCGTTGGGTGTGTGCGGTGTGTGTGGTGTCTGTGCCGTGCGTGTCGTGGTGCGTGGTGCTGCTCTTCCCTTGGTCCTCCGGTGCTCCCCTCTCCGGTGTTCCGGTGCAGTGTTGTGCTCGCCGTGTGCCCGCCGTGTCCCCTCCCCTGTGCGCGCCCCTTGCTTGTTCGCTGGCTACCCCTTGTTCCTTTCGCGGCTTCGTTGCTCTTTACCCTTTCCTCTACCCCTCTCCCTGGCATGCACTTTTTCCCTGCCTCCGCTTTGTTGTGTGTCTCTGTCTTTTTCCTTGTCGGCCCAGGGTTTCTCTTTTGAACCTGCGTAGAGAGGGGAGGGGGCGTAAACGGGCGTGCGGCGGCGGCGGTTTTGTCGCGACACGGCACCTCGAGCTGGCTGGTACGTCATGCGACATGCGTGTGCAACCGGCTTGCGTGTAGGTTTATCGCCCCACTTGCTCCCGTCTTGTCTCCACACCCCTTTGGCCGCTACCTTTACTCGTTGCCCGTTCCGCGTGCGCGGCGTGACATGCAGCATACCTGCTTCTTTCCCCACTACCTTAACGTGTCCTAGTCCTCCCGCCTTGCCGGGCGTTCGCTAATGTGTGACGGCGGCACGACGCAATACTTGCCTAAGCGTCTAAGACAACCCTACTTTAGCGCCCGGACGACGCAGACACGAGCATACGCTTCTCCTTGGGACCTGTGAGGGGAAGAGAACGTGGGTGCATGCACGTGTGTTTGTTGGGACCCGGCACACGTCGGCGCTATGCTATTTGTGTGTATGCTCCCCGTGTCCCCCTCCCTGTCTATTTGTGTGTTCTAATCAACGCAACCTAAAGGGTGGTTGTGCCCCACAAGCCCCGCGTTTGGCGACGTGGCACGACATGTTAACATACTTGCGTTCTTGGTGGCGGTGTGTGGCTTGCCTACTATTTGTTTGCATGCGGCGGCATACCTTTTGTCCCCTTTCGCTCCCTTTCGCCTCCTACATAAGCGGGCGTGCGGGTGGGCGGTGGGCACCTCTCGGTTACGCCTCGTGGTCACCTTTTACTTTTGTTGGCGTGGTTGCCGTTCTCGTCTCGTGTCCGTTGCGTAGCGTAGCGTGGCATGCAACATACTTGGACCCGGTTAGACCCGCTTTTTTTGTGTGTTGTGCTTCACCTCGGTGGGTTTTTTTGTTCCCCCTTGTTTGTCCCTTCATACCATGTTGCTCGTCCTTGGCGGTGATGGCCTTGCGGCGTTCCAGGCACGCGCGTGCGGGCATACCTTTCTTTCCCTATGTGAGCGGGGGTGAGCATAGGCATTCCTTCGGTGCCAACTCTTGTTGGTTTTCCTTGCCAGTGCGGTTTTCGTTGCGCTTTTCGTGGCGGCGCACTTTGGCGTTGCTTGACACGTAACTTCCTTGTCTTGCGCTTGTTACGGCGTTATGCATACAACATATGGCATATAACATACTTCCTTTCCGGCGGCCGGTGGCGTTGTTGTTGCTTGTGTGTATTTTTCATGCACGACATGCAACATACTTGGGTACTTGTGCGGCTTCTTTTTCCTTTTGTTGTGATCCCCTTCGCGTGTTACGGCGTCGTCGTATTCCCTACGTGAGCGGGCTTGCATTGCTTGGTCGTGTACTTGTGGTATATCTCCACCGTGGTGCGGTTCGTTACATACTTATTCTCTCCTTGTCTACCTTTTACCGCGTTGTGCTTGTTTCGTTGGTTTCTAGCGTTGCGCGGCACATAACATACTTGCTTGTCGGCGGCCAGTGGCGTTGTTGTTGTCTATGTGTGGTTTGTTTTGGGGCGCGCACAGATCCCTAGCGCCTAGGGCACGCACTTTGCTAGGTGGTTTGGGGCAAGCAACGCTCAGCTCCTTCGCCGTCGCGACTCTATTGTTTGTCTTTTTTGGTGAGTGTCCTAAATTTTGCGACCTCGCCAAACAGCGGCGTAAAATTGTTGGGGGGGTTTCTGAGGTCGGAAAAGACGATTTTTCGCTTTATTTCTTCTGGCGGTGCGTCATTTTCTTTGTTTTTTTTTCTGCTGCGATCGCGCGGCGGTGTTGGTGTTTCCGGTTGGTGCAGACGGTGACGGGATGGAGGGCTATGTACCTAGCCCATTTCCTGAGGGCCATGACGATGGCATACGCCTCCTTCTCTCGGGGCGTCCACGTCCGTCTCTGGCCTTCCGCCAGGACTCGGCTCCAGAAGGCCACTGGCACGTGCCTCCCATCGTCAAGCACTTGTTCCAACAGAGCGCCAACGGCGTAGTCGGAAGCGTCGGTGCGCAGGATGAACCCTCGGTCAGGATCCACGAGGTGCAGACCCACTGCGGATAGCAGCGCCTGCTTCATGCCCTCAGAGGCACGGTCGGACTCTTCATTCCAGACCAGAGCCTTCTTGGACCCCTTCTTGGTCTCCTCTCGGTTGCCCTTGAGCATGGTCGTCATGGGGGCTGCATACTCGGCATACATCTTGATATACCCCGAGTAGTAGTTGCAGAATCCCAAGTACCCCCGTAGCTCAGAGACCGTTTTTGGCTTTTCCCAGTGCTCAATCGCAGCCACCTTGCCAGGTATGGGCTTCTGCTACCCGTTCCCAACCACGTGGCCAGCGAAGACCACCTCGCTTACCGCAATGGTGGCCTTGTCACTGCTGCCCGTGAGCTTGTGCCGAACCAGAAGGTCCAGCACTCTGGTGACGCCCCTCTCATGTGCCTCCAGGAGCTCCTCATTGTTCATACTGGGGTCCTCGGACGCGATGATCACGTCGTCCACGAAGGGGTCCGCACAGTCACGCACCGGCTCAAGCAGGTACTCCAGCATCCGCTGGAAAGCCACATTGCCGTTGGTAACGCCCATGGGCATCATCTTCCACTGGAGGGGTGCAAGTGGTGTGCTCATTGCTGTGCAAGCACGGGACTCCTCGGCGAGAGGCATCTGATGATAACCATGTTACAGGTCAATCACCGTGAAGATCCTCCGCCGGTGTTGTTTTTGCAGCATGTCCTCAATGAGGGGCAGCGTATAACTGTCATGCTGCGTTTGGGCGTTTAGGCCGCGGTAGTCGACCACGAGCCGCCACTCTCGGGCCACCTTCTTGGGGACGACGAAGCACGGGGAGGCCCACTCAGAGTGGCACTGCTCAAGCCAGCCCCTCTCAATGAATTCACGGAGGATCTTCTCCATGGCCTCCTTTCTCTCACCCCTCAGGGCGAACTCCCGGTGTCGGTACACACGGGGGTCCGGCTTCAGTCGTATCTTGGCCTCGCCATACGGTCCATGCACCGGTGGGGGAAACACAGGTCTTCCGCTGAAGAAGGTATCCCCATACTTCTGCTTCAGCCTGGCCCTCAATGCCTGGATCTTGGGGCACTCATCGGACACCGCCTTGGCCTTGCTGGGCACCTGAACCACTGAGCTTACTTGCGGGCTGTCACTGCATGGTTTCGGCTCTGGTGGTCTTCCCAGGTGGCCCAAAGGGCCATCTCTTGTCTCTCCTCGGAACAAGTCACCATAGGTGGGTAGGTTCCCGCCAATTGGCTCGTACTGGCTGGACATGTGGTTTAGTACCCTCCTTACAAAGGTATTCCCATCATAGGAACCGGAGACGATGGATTCCACCTCCCACCAGGCTTTGTCCTGGCCTTTCCCCTCACGCTGGCTTCCCCAGTCGTGAAAGGGCTGATCCATATACCCCTGAACCAGGTCCATCTCCTCTTCAGTGAGGAGGTCCTCCGGTTCTCCGATGTCAACAGGGGAAACCACAAAGCATTGCCGCCATGGCTCCGCTATGATGCGATTGACACAGACGAAGTCCGTGGTGTCGGCCTGCTCAAGGCCCCGGTCCACATAGTGGAATTCCGTTGGCCATCTCTTGGGTGGCATGGGCTGTCCCTTAGCATCCTGGTAGACAGTCTCTCCAGCCGGTAGGATGACCTCGTTTAAGGTCATGTTGGTCAGTGAGACCACCCAATCTCGGGTGCTTTCCTCCTCGGTGCATCCCATAGGATCAACCAGCACTGCCTTGGAGCGGTCCTTGCGAATCTTCGCTACCGCCCTTGGAATGTCCCATCGGGGGCAATGGATCCACATCAAACTCTGATGCGGAGCCCAGTGCTTCTTCCACGCGGAGTCCTGGGCGCTCCAGTACTTCTCGCAAACCTGAAGATGGGCGGAAGTTCCTGAAGAGAACGCATCCAGGGTAAGATCCGAAGCTCCCAGCTCCGCAACCACTCGACTCGCCACTTCCGGCATTACGCCGTACTCCTGGTTTGCTGGCCCAGCTGGCTCAGTCCCCAGCGCGGCTACTTCGAGCTGATTGCATTCGGGTTGGATCCATTGGCACTCCACATGGTGCTCAGGTGACGAAAGCCACGAGAGCTGGTCGTCCTGGTACAGGGTCATTGAGGCCTGGGCCGGGAGAACGCCGGAGTCCGTCTCCATCATAAAGTCGTACCCAACGATCATGTTCCAGTCTATCTGGCCCTCGTAGAAGCGACCTTGCAGGAGAATTTCCTTGCCGAGGTCCGGGCGGCTCAGCTCACGGTGGTTCACGAACTGCAGCCCAGTGGCCGCTTCCCTCGTGCCTCCCACCATGTACTGGCCGTTCGCCACCTTCAGCCTGACAGGCTTCCGACTGTCGGTCAAGCACTCTGGCGGAAGTAAGCCAGCCTTGACCAAGCTGACCTGAGCTCCCGTGTCGACCAACACGTCGAAGACCTTCTCCACTTCCCCGCATAAGGCACGGACCTTAAGGTGCAACTGCCGCTCACGCCCCACACGGCGCACGGCGTGCAAGCTCAGGATCTCCGACTGGTGCAGGCCGTGGACAATGGGCTCAAGCTGCCCATCTGCAGCATTCAGCTGCGCTCTGGGTGATCCTCCGATACTCTCGAATTGATCTTGAAGCACATCAAATACATTCTTGGTCGCGAAGGATGGACGGGTGCAAGGGTTCCTGCCTTCACTTGCCCT
This sequence comes from Eutreptiella sp. 'Long Island Sound 2002', assembly GCA_964036045.1. Classification (NCBI taxonomy): domain Eukaryota; phylum Euglenozoa; class Euglenophyceae; order Eutreptiales; family Eutreptiaceae; genus Eutreptiella; species Eutreptiella sp. 'Long Island Sound 2002'. The sequence goes on along the minus strand of OZ038380.1, from coordinate 40,058,030 downwards.
CACGCTGCCACTGCGACTGTCTTTCGTCTTGGGTGCCGGACCGGGCCTTCTGCCCGCAGCAATCCCTTTGTGCTCATTGTCTCCCGACTGGGATGGTGTGGCGCTTCCCGCGACATCATCCTGCGACCGCCCTAGCTAGGGCCCTTGGCTCCAGGGGCTCCGCTAAGGGTCGTCGGTTGTGGTAGTAGGGGTACTCTCCTCCGCATCAACCTTGCAGACACCCTTCTTCTTTCCCCCTTTCTTACCCTTCTTGTCCTTGTCCTTGTTCTTGTCATCCGACTTGGGAACCCAGGACCTCTTGAACTCCTGGATCTCCTGGGCCAACTCGGTCCCCACCGACATCAGCTTGGAGAGCTCGTCCTTGGTGACCTCCACCATGGTCTCCTGGATACCCGCTGGTGCACGCTTCTTCGACCCGTGCACCTTCTTGTAGGCCTCTGTGTCGGGCTTGTGGATGAGGCATGTCCGGTGATCATGGTTGAACCCTTTGTTCCTCCCATAACACACGAAACAGCCCTGAGGGTGAGCTCGTATGAACTCCCCAAAGGACAGCAGAGGGTCGCCTTTGCGGACCGGCTCATTCTTCTCCTTCTTCTTCCAACCCTCCTGCAGGGGCTTCCAGCTTCCCCGGTTGCTCCCCGCGTTCAGGTTGTTGGCCACAAAGGCACAAACGGCCGTTTCGGCAGGCTAGTCGTCGTCGTCATCGTCGTCGAGAGCCTCATTGCCATCGGCTCCCGCTCGGTTCATGGCAGCTTCCCCGCCAGACCCCTCGCCAACGTAGTTGACGTCACGGTCGCCGGGCCTCAACCCCCGGGTGTCGTGGAGGTTCCTGTACTCCTTGAGTACCTCCTCTCCAAGCCACTCCAGGACGCAACTCATCCGCGCCGGGATGGCCTGCAGACGGATGGTCTGGCCACCCTTGTCACACTTATCAAGGCGCCACATCGCAGTCTTCTCGCGACCGCCCGTGACGATGATGAGGAAGGCCTTCCTCAGGGAGTGCCGTTTGCCATCCCGGGTCACGTTCTTCCTTGTCCAAGCCACCACGTTCGTATGATACTCCTTGGAGAGCATCATCTTGACCGTGTGGTTGGACTTGGCCCTCTTGGCTTCCTCGTTGGTGACTCTCTTGATCCATGCTTCGGGCAGCATGGAGAGCAGGCGGGCCTGGTCGTCACCCTCATTCCAGTCCTCCACATTGCGGCGGAAGAGGGTGTATTTCCCCCTGAAGTCCCGCCAATCTCGTAGGCGGACTCCCGACGATCATGCTGAAGCTTGATGGCCTTCCACCGCTTGGCAGCCACCTGCGGAGCGTCTACCCGCTCCTGCTCTTTGAGCTACTTGTTGGCTTCCTTGAGGGTCTTGATTTTCCCCTCCTTGGTGGCCACGGAGTAGAGCTCTTGGAGCACCTCCGGCAGGTGGTACCTGAACCGTTTGAAGACATATCTCTCCGCCTCTGCGGGATCCATGTTTTCAGTGACGGTCATCCCCCAATCGTCCATATTCTCCAAGAAGCGGTCGAGGTTGAGGGGGTTGCCATCGTACGTGGGGGGCTTGATGTCCTTCAGGTCTTCCCACACGGCGGCATCCGCGGCCTTAGAGACCATGAACGCCGGCCGCGAGGTCGACCGAGGTTCCCATCGGCGTCCCCCACAGACTCCCACGGCTGCCACTTCCAATCCCCTCCACGGCATCCATGTGGCTACGCCGTGGTTCCTCCATATACGCCGAACCAAGATGTTCGCGCCGTACTCCTTCCATGTACACCTCCTCATCACGGCGTCGGCGGCTGCGTTCAGCGGCCTCCCGTCGTACACCACACGGCGGGGTAATGCCGAACTCCTCCAGGTCTTCCTCGCCTTCGCCGACATCCCACTCCACATCCCCTCCAGGGACCTCATCTCTGTGTTCTCCGTATCGCCCACCAGCCATTGGGATTGGCTCTTGGCCTCGTGCGGGGCGTCAGGGGCGTACCGGTGTCCGCGGTGGAGCACGGCGGTTTTGGTACTCCGCACTGAGCCACTCGTCACGCCAATCCTCACTGCCACTGCTGGGCGGCACACGCTCGTTACGGCGGCCCGCGCCGTGATGAGAGGGGGCGCTGAGAGAGGGGGCACTGGCGCAGGGGCGACTTTTGGGGGCTCTGCCGGGGGCGTGCGCTCTGCCTGGACCTGGTCCAGGTCCCCAGCTGTCGTCCGACGAGCCAGACTCTAGGGGTGGGTGGTCGCTGCCGACGCTCCCACGGCCTTCCAGCTCGTCCTGCCTCTGCTGCTGGCCTTTGATGACCCTGTTCAGCAGTCTGGTCTCGCCCCCCGCGATGTCCAGCTCCCTCTGGGCAGCGGTGGCAACCTTGGCAATCTTGACCGTCTCTGTCTTGGCGATGTCCAGCTCCTTCTGTGCGCCCGCGGCGACCCTAGCGATGCGGATCATCTCGCCTTTGCCCGTTTCTACCTCACGCTCGAGGGTCTGGACCCTCCTGCGGAGGTGGACGATCCACCGCCAAGTGGCCTCCGGGTCACCCTTTTCTGGTGGGCCGTCAGGGTCCTCAGGGGGTCCTCCAGGAGGACCTCCGCCGGGCCTGCCCGGTCCAGGGGGTCCCCCGCCGCCCGGAGGTCCGCCTCCGGGGGGTCCACCTGGTGGGCGTCCTCCGGGGGGTCCTGATGGTCCTCCGCCAGGGGGTCCCAGTGGGTCCCTGCCGGGTCCCTCGGTCTTCCGAGGATGGGGGCTTCTCTGTGTAGCCGAAGTCCATGTCATCATCCTCGTCCATGTCGCCCCACCCAGCCGTCTCGGTCTCGCATTCAGTGGACTCTGAGCTCCGGTAGGGAGGTGGGGGATACTCACTCTCACCCTCCGGCTCCATGGGGACATCTCTGCCTCCTCCTCCAGCCATTCCTCGGCGATGTCGGCGGTCTCGTCCATCCCCGTCACTGGCGGTAAAGGGGGGGTCGGAGTCGTGGGGGTGTCCGCCAGCTGGCCTCCGTGTCCTCTCGGAGGTCTTCCCCTTACCCCTCCTTCGTCGGTAGGCGGTGGGGCCAATGTCCCCACTGCTGCCCGTGTCGACCTCCTCAAGATCCCGCCTCATCTTGGAGGGGGCGTCTCCTTCAAAGAGCTTTCGAAGGGTCTCCACTCGGGATCCTCCCGGGGGTGTCTCAGTCTGGAGCTTGGCCTCCGCCTCCTCCATTGCAGCGGCCGTGGCCGCGGCAGCCAGCTTTTCGGCCTCCTCCCGGGCACGAGCAGCCTCGGCTTCCCAAGCCCGCTGCAGCCCAGCTTTTCCCGCTTCCAATGCTGCCAGCTCCGCCTCTGTCTTGGCCCTCTCCTCAGCGACTTTCCGTCGCGCGGCCTCGATGGCATCCTTCCTGGCGGCGTCTGCTTGGGCCTTGGCCGTTGCTTGGGCTTGGGCTCTTCCCTCCGCCTCCTTCCTTGCACACTCTTGCGCAAGCGCCTCTTCCAGCGCTTTCACCTCGGCCTCCTTACGGACAATGGCCTTCTGGGCCAGGCGGGTTTCCTGGGCGGCTGCAGCCACCTCACCATTGACTCGCGCAGTCGCTGCCTGCTGGGCGGCTGCAGCCGTGAGTCCGGCTGCAATGGCTGCCACAGTCGAGGCATGTAAGGCCATGCCTCTGCCCCAATCTGCAGCCTCCTCCTGGGCGTTGCCGACGGCGCCCTGCACGGCAGCGTTCTGCTGCGTGGCCCGTTGCCGGTCAACCCGAAGGTTGCAGGGCACCCCACAGGCGCGCTCGCAGGCGCGGGCCAGGTCCTTTTGGTCGGGAGCGACGCTGCTGCTGGAGCTGGCCTGGTCGGCCGGCATCCTCCCACAGTGGGCCGACTCCACGTCGCTGCTGGGGCCTGACTTCCTCAGGTGCAGCTGACGGGGCTTGGCCTTGGCCTTCTTGGCGACCACAAAGAAGTCGCCAAGGGTGGTGTGGCTGGGGTGGTGACCGCCACTGGTCCATTGGGGGCTTGGGGCTGGGGTTCCGCCCTTGGTCACGTTCTCCGCGGCTTGGGGGGCCTCGACGGCCAGGGATTCCTGGTACTCCCGCCATTTCTTGTTCCGCTTTTTGTCTGCGGCGGATCTCTTCTCCTTCCCAGGGGACGCGCTGCTGTTGCTGCCCTGCAGCGTACGCTCGTTCCCCAGTTCCGGGAACTTATTCTCCATCATGTCCCATATAGAGACGTTGATCGTGGCGCCCGACCGGTACTCGTTGGGGTTCTCATCCTCATCAAATCCGTCGGGGCGCAGCCCTTCGCCGGGCCTGCCAGGGCGGGTCCAGACCCTCCAGCGCTTCTGGCGGAAGCGGTAGGCGTATCATTCCACCCGCAGCCAGTCTTCCACTGCCTGCAGGCGGTCGGCGCCCATATCCTCGCGGAGCTCGTAGCCCCCGGGCATGCAGCCTTTGCACTGGGGTCGCTGTGGCGGGAGTGCTGCCCCCATACCAACCCGCGCACTGGGTACACAGCATGGGGGTGGGGCAGCGGCCACGTCTTGCCCGCCTCCTGCAAGTTCACCATCGGCGCTCGTTCCCCTCGACCGACTAGTCCTGGGGGTGGCTGTTGAAGCGGTTGTTGCGGTCCACTCTATCTACAGGGCTGGGACCCAGACGCCTGATGGTGGTTGTGGACGTGGGTGATGCAGCTGGGAGTGCGGCCGGTACTGGTCGGCCGAAGGAATTCGCTGATGTCCGAGTTCCGGTCGCTACACCTGCTTCACGGACTCGGCGCAGTTGCTGACGCTCGGGGCGATACTCCCTGCGGCGCTGCGAAGCCCGTGATGCTCTGGGTTCAGGTGGCCCCGAGTGGCACGCGAGGGATGGGTAACCCCGCGGCGGTGAAACGCTTTTGACGCGTTCCCGTCGGGGGCCTGGCCACGGGACGCTGCGGCGGACACGCACAAGCAAGCAGGCAGGCAAAGCACTGCGCTCACGAGGGCATCCTCATGCTCGTGTCATGTGACAAAGCGTTCGAGGATCCCTGCCACTCTGAAACAAGGGAACAAATGTATGTACAGCAACACATCAGGATATGTACACATGGGGTTGAGACTGGACTGGGGTAAGTGCATCACAAGACAGAGGACACATAATCCCAACTTATATCCCAATCCCAGGTCTGACCCTCTCAGTGGCTGGCCGGGGCGGGGGCTCAAACAGAACCCATGCCCTGCCCAGTCCGGACCCCGAAGCCCTGCCCATAGGGGAGGGTGTCACGCCCAGCCACAGGCGAGTTGCTGGGAACCAGGGAGGTCCGAGGCAAATCTGCAGTGGCTCCCTATGCTCCCCTAACAGCAGGTCCCAACTCGCCTTTGCGCGAGGGGGAAGGCCCCGCCATTATCCCCTAGGAGTTGGTAGCTGATAATTGGCTGTTTCAGCCCAAACCGATATTAGCTCGAAACACTCCAAAGTCAACCCCTTGTCAGGACCATCCAGAAGTAGGGACGGGGCACTTGACCCTATGCTCTTCAAGTACGAACCTTCTGGAGCCTTCGACCAACCTGGTTCCCACTGAGGTCCCGGCATCAGGGCGCCACGGGTTCGCCAAGTGGGGTCAGGATGCCAAGATCACCGAAATTGGCGTCATTCCCACGGGTGACTCGTCCGGCCAGGGCAAGGCCAATGGCTCACAGGATAGGAGGCAGGACCTAGGACCTTCATCTGAGTGCCCCACGTGGAATCGGGTCAGGGCTTCTGATGGGCATAGAGATATGGGGCCGCCTATGGACCACACGGGGGGTTGAAATTGGGGTCCGGAAGGGGGGTCATTTTGGCTGCTCAAAATGAGCCAAAAATCGGGGGTATCCCCAATGGTATATCTCCACGCTGGCCTGGAGATCGGATCAGCCATTCCATATGCCATCCACTGGGAGCCGAACGTAGACTCACATGAACTTGAATCCCAAGGATCTCCATGGCCCCAGGCGTGGTGATAATCCAAACTGGGTCCGCAAATGCCAAAGTGGCAACATCAGCTGTCCCGGGCAACCGGCCAGTGTAGAAAACCTTGGCGATCTCGTCGCGCGAAGCCTTGATTCACGACCCTTGATATCCCCTCTGGTCCCCTGCCTTGGGATTCGGCTTGCTGTCACGCTGGCTGCTCACTGTTCACCGAGGGGATGACCAGACGGAGGGGGCAGAAAGCAGCATACGGTGCAAAGGGGGGGATCATGGAAGTTGCATCATTCAGGATGGGCCAGAGGAGCAAATACGAAACTCAATGGCGTTCAACCCTTTGTCATATGCTAGAATAATCGCCCTTTCACCCTCGCTAGATCCCGTGCCCGATGGAGATATGGTAGATCCAAAATGGCATACAATGGCAAAAACAGCCAAATTTGGCCAAAATTGCCCGCACTCATGATTCCATATCTCCATGGCCACGGCGAGGATCCTTCCAACCAAAGATGCCTTGGACACATCGGACTTAGGTCCCAATATATGCCACTTGCCAACCGTCATGGTTGCCTCTAGCTATTTTCCCCCTTGGAGGGAAAATGACACACAAATGGGGCAGAATGGCAACATACCCCTAATTGGGTGACTCACAACTCTCCCTTCGAGAGGAGAGGGCACATGGGGAAACACCCCATTCGATGCGGGTTTATGTGCCCTCTCCGAATTGCCCTTATCCTTGGTCAAGTGGCGCACGCAACCTCGAGGGGGAAATCAGGGGGAGAAGGGGTTTGTGGCCATTCTGGGCAAAACGGCCAAAATTCACCCAAAAGTGTTCACTCAGAAAATCGTATCCCCGTATCACAAGAGAATGGAGCCTCGGGGGTTTGCATGAATGCAAACCGAAGCTTTGCTTCCCTTTTGCAACAAAAGTTGAGGTTTAAAGCATAATGGAAACATTTTTAACACCTCAATCCTTGAAGCGCACTATTTATGGGAAACAGTGCATACATCGGCGATATTGGTACGTACATACCTTTGGGTCATTGAGGAACAAAAATATGAGCAAACATTTTTGGAGTAGGCCCATAGTAGGTGCATTCAAATATGCCCACTATGGTTAGATCGTCTCCGCCCACTCATGTCATTAGTGCTTGCATATGAGCGCGTGTGCGAAGAGGCAGTATGGCACGCGTGCTCACAAGGCAACTTTAGAGAAAATGGAAGACAAGGTTGTAAAAATCAACCAAGCAATCCACGATGTTGTTTGCGGTCTCTACTTTACATATTGTCTTGATCCAAGGCTCAACGTTCCATAGGCTTCGAGTACGAGCCTCTGAGGATTGGTCATTTTGCCTTCATTTTCGACCAAAACTTGCCCTTTTTCGAAAATAGAGTTTTGGTACGCATTTAATTGCATGGAGCCATCGTTGAGTTGGCTCGAAAATCAAAAGTGACCCGAGGCTTTTGGTCTTGTGAGCATCGTTTTCGGTTCTTAACGTTCATTCTCACAGTGGCAGAAAAAAAGTGTTTGCGCACGCAAACGACTTGGGTTTGCGAAACCCATAGGCTGCTGCAAACATCCCTATTGCCCTCTTCCCTATTCAAAGTGATATGCCCATGTGAAAGGGGCATGGGTGAAAGGAATAGGGGGGTAGTGTAGGGTTCCGTCCGAACTCATGGTCCTTGAGAACCATGAGTTTGAGCGATTGACGGGAAAGCTTGCGTGCTGATTTTCTCTCAGACGCAACGGCGAAAATTTCTGGTGAACACACCAGATGTAAGTACAAGTAAAACCCTCTAGATCCAGCCCTTGAGTTTCTTTAGAACCTGAAAGGTACTCCAGAAATGTCCACCACAAAACTCGCCACGGAGAAGCAACAAAGGCGGGCGAGCAGGCGACAACAGGCGGCGATTCCACGACAATCAGAAATCGCGGTAGAAATCGGGTATTTCACCGATTTCTGACCAAAAATCGACCAAGACAATAAAATTATGGTGATTCTACATCGATTTACTGGTTAGAAAATCGGATTCCAGATTTTGCGGATTAGAAAACAGGGATATCCTGCTGACAGCCGGTGTCAACGGCTTCCGCACGGGTGTGACGGCTCACAGGCCTCCGGGCCATGGGCCATAGGTTCTCCATACCGTTTTGATTGGAATGGAGGAATTCATTTAAAACAATTTGATTTTGAAGTGCAAGACAAGGACAAAAGGGTTTATTGTACACCCTAAGTAAGTTGGCAATACTAAGTACAAGCCCAATACAGTCCACTAAGCGCAGCAGCTGGGCCAGCGTACGCTGTTCAAGTAAAGTGAGTTCCTTGCTTGAATCTATCAAAAAGTTCAAGAAACTTTGAAGGCATACTTCCTCCTATGGTCAAAGAACCTTCAAATGAATTCGGAAACTGGGAGAGCGTAGCGTGAAGCGAGCTTTACGCAAATACGACGACGCCAGAGGCTTCAGAAGAGTTCGAAAAGGCGTCCCGAGGATTTCTTTCATTGAGTTTGGTGAAGATTCTGCAGGACTTTAGCTTAACAAGAAGTTTCAAAAATGTGGTTAACTTGGACAACTCAAGGCGACTTCCCAGAGCTTCAGCGACGACGACAACGCCTTCTACGACAAAGACGTGTTGCGAGAGCGCTGCCAGCGTGCTTCCAGAGGCTCTCTTGAGGCTCGTTGAGTCCCGGAGCCATTCATTGTGTTGCCTTTGTTTGCTATATGTTGCATACTTGTTGTGATCTTTTTCAAGGCTTTACTTCTCCTTGCTTACGGTCCTACTAGTTGACCCTATGTCAGGGGAAGGGGCAACAGCGGCGGTCCGTGACTCTGAATCCCTACCCCAGTCACTGTGCACCCTCCTTGGAGCCGAAAAGCCTTGATTTCTGCATGATTTCTTCCCTCTGTTTGATCTATCAAAAGGCCAAAAATGTCGAGAATGGCCTACACCATTTTACGCACCACTTCGCGCTTGTGCGTTGAATCGCGTCAGCTAAAGCGCTATCGTAAACTAGAGAGCGTTGGTTTTAAAGTACGCATTTCACTTTGTTTCAACTCCTCAAGGGCTTTTTCCCGTGATTTTTTCAAATGACCCATAAATCACTTTTTGCCCAACCCTCTAAAACACCCAAAAATGACATTTCGTGTTTTACGCATATCTTTGCGCCATTGCGCCGAAAAAGTCTGAACCAAGAATTTTTGGAAACCAAACAGCGATATGTTTCTTTACGACACTTCAATACCCTGTAACAAATTTCTTCTGCTCCTTCACATCCCCAACAAAGTCACCCATGAACCACTCTTGAAAAACCCCTCAAAAGTGCCTTTTCTGCTTTCTTCATATCTCCCAGAGAAAAGGGGTTTGAGGTTCGACATTATTTTTCCAAACAACACTGAAGTACGTGCTTTCGAATCCTGAGTCACTTTCATCTTCAGAAAATGGGAATGGCTATGGTAAAAATGCAACAAGTTACCACACAAACCACTTGGTGAAAAATCATGCAAAATGGTCATGGAAGTTTTTTTCATTCCTCTGAGACCCTGGTGAGTTCGAACCTGAACTAAGGTGTTTTATGACCACTGGAGTATGGAGTTTACAACGAATGTTTACCCTCAACTTCCCTGGTCAAGAATTGATTGTTCCCATGGTGGTCAACTTAGTGCATGAAAGCATGTTTCCAATTTTTGTGTTCATGATGCTACAGGAAAAAAGCTTTTTCCTAGAGCTGATGGTGAGTTGGACAGTCATCAATACTGTCTTCGAAAGGTATTGGTGTCCAGTTTGCAGATATCAAATCATTGGGTTTTATCGAAAATGGGATGACAGTTAAAAAGTTCGATCTCCCTATGCTTTTTTGATGGTTTTTCAGCATGTGTGTCATGTGAGATTCATGTGTCGCCCCCCAATTTCTATCTCTCTGAGCCTATGATGAGTTCGGGCAACATAAAAAACTTTCCGAAACCTGAGGACATGCCCTACACAGTGCAGATATTTTCTCCTTGACATCTGAGCAACATAGTACAGAAAAATGGTCCAGAGGCTGGGCATTTTCAACAGACAACAGTTTTTTCAGTCACTGTTTTTGCTAAACCATTCGCGAATCTTTGATCATTGTATGATATTGCAGTTTGAGATTGTTTGCATCAGTTTTGATTCATTCTGACTGGGCTTAGCCTAGGTAGAAATGTAGATACGTTAGAATTACTTAGACACACAATAAATAGTGAAACATTTAGAAAGATGTCCTCGATTAGTGCCCTATAGATTTTGATGAAATCCCGCAGGTTTTTGATGGTGAAATTCCAAAACCAAAGGAGCAAGTAGAGCAAGAACAGGATGCGGATCGAATCAATGAATAGTTTGAATTCCAGTGTACTACAGAAGGGCTGCAGATAGACAAAGCAGGTATAAACACAAAGGTTCAATCACAAAAGATTTTATTTGAAAACTGGACTGACTCTAGCCTCCAAGATAGCATCAAGCACTTCATGTGCACTCTATTGGGTGTAATGGTGCTGGTTAGGAACTTGGGGCAGGGGTGTCAGGCCAGACACAGAATATGACGTGGCCAAGCAACTGAATTCAGAAACAGTTAAAACGTAGAACCACAATAGTTGGTAGAAACAATTGAGTATAGGGGTCTTGGGGTGGGAGATCACTAGGCTTAACCTCCAAGGCCTAAAGCATGAAATGCCTTTTTTATTTCGGTATATCCCCCATGCAGGGGGATACCTCCACTCAGTTGAGTGGTAGGGGTGAACTTCATGGGGGACTAGGGTTACAACCCTAGTTACCTTGAGAAGATGTACTTTAGGGTGCAAAAGAGAAATAAAAATACTTAAGTTAGTCTTATCATCAACAAAAGAGTTTTAAGGGGGCTTGGCTTGGATCAGGCCCTCCAAGAAAGACAAGGCAGTAATGTTTTCTTACTCCTCCCTGGAGTACTAGTTACCTAAGCTAGTAGGACCAAGGAAAAAGGCTCAAAAATTCCCATAATTACCCCAGAATATGCATTAAACTTACCAAAAACATTCTCATCAGTTCAAATAAGCCTATCACACTGTAGGTACGCTTGAAAACCAGTGTAATGTACCGTGAATGATGTCCCTTTGATGGGGCATTCCTCAAAAGTCGCCAGCGTGCGAGGAAAACCTTTGGTAAAATCTTGGGGGTAGTGGGGTTTGAACCCAGGACTTCCTCACCAGAGCGCATATGCTTGCCGACTAGGGTACAGTCGAACGCTCTAAAGCGGACGGTTATCGCTGTATAAACAGCGTTTTAGTAAACGTCCTGACCAAGGGCCAGGGCCGAGCAATACTCCCAATGGAGGACACAAATCTCCAGGAGCTGAAAGAAATAGAAAATGTAACCAACAGGGAGTGATTCCTGCAGTTTAGCGAAAGGTGTAGTGATTTAAGAAGTCAAATTGCTGAAAACTGACGAAATTACGCGAGAAATCATCATTATTACACCGAATCTCAAAGTCGCAGACAAGCGCAACAGAAGCGGACTTCAAGAACAAGGTTGCGCAAGCGAAAAGAGATTTTGAAAAAGAAGGTATGAGCCGTAGTTTTTAAAGTTCTAAAGGAAATTTTTGCACAGTTGCATCAAAACGTTTAGAAACTTTAGGGAAAAGTATTCAAACTCAGCCCACATCACAGAGAAGGTGGACAACCCACCTCTCAGGTATGCCAGTGTCATTTCACACGCATGCATTGCGTTCGTGCTGGTTGCTTCGTCAAAAAGTTAGGGTTGTCAACGCTGTGTTTGTTGGAGGTTCGGGTTCTCCTCTTTTTTGCTCTGCACAGGTCAAAACAGGAATGAAAGGTATGCGATGGGAATGGAGCGCGCAGCGCGCATGTAGGGTTAGAATATGCGCTGTGCTCGCAATGCATGTGCCTAATTGAGGCATTCACACGCTGTGGCGCTTTCCATGTACCCCAATTCACCCTTGTTCTCTCTTCAAAGGTAAGAAAAGAAAGTGCTTGCTCATGTTTGTTTGCTCGCGTGTAGCCGTAACGCTAAAGTAGGGTTGCTTAAAACGCTTAGGCTTGTTTTGCGCTGTGCAGTAGGCCCGATTCTCTCCTCTTTCTGCAGGAAACAGGACAAGGGAAGCGTGCATGACACACAGTGCATTAATCAACTAGGGTAGTTCAAAATTCGCCGTAGGTGTGTTTAAGCGCGTAGGGTTGTTTTGCGCTCGTGTTTTCCTCGGCATTCACATGATTCGTGGTGAGTAATGTAGGTAAGCCCAGGAGGAGCTCAAGTCCTGGTTGAGTCACGCTGAGATTGGTTATGTTGAAAGATCAGTGCATACTTGTGCATGTATATGACGCATTAAAGGGTAGGCCACGCGGGGTGCGCACGGTATAACTCTTGTTTAGGTTACCCAGGGGCTCCACCCCACGTTCTGTAAGAGAATGGGCTGAGCTTCTTAACCCTGCTTGCTTGATAGGGGCGTTTGTAGACAGCGTATGATGGGGCAGACTGAGAAGCGTATAACACGTGGAGTCTGTCTTGGTTCCTCCGCTGCAAACGCTACTGCATCCGCCTTTGCTCTTCAGGTGGGAAGGTAAGGGTGATTGGTGCATTCCCACTTGGGCAGTGCTAATTTATGCTGCGCAGATCACAAACAACAAACTGCAACTCAACCAGGACTGGTGGGTGCAGAACGACTTCATCGCCATCCACGCTGTGCACGCACGCTGAGCAGTCCCTCCCTCCAAGCCCTGACAGGGAAACGCGTAGTGGCGTCCCTGCTAGGCCACAGCCGCTTAGTAGCGCTGTGTTCTCTTGCTTTCTCACAGGAGGGTCAGTAGGACCGGTGACTCCTTCAACAGCAACACCAAGTAGCGTGTGTAGGTGTTAGGGTCAGCAGGCCTGGCAGGAGTTGAGTGCAAGTGATGAGTGCTCACCCTGCCTTCAAAGGCCGGTGCTGGCGTAGTGAGTGTAGTGTAGTGGTGTCTCCTGTCCCGCATACTTTTCCACGTGGGCAGGGGAGTGCGTTAGCTTTCGGCCTTAGCAGAAATGGGCTTTTTGTATGCCATTAGCACACTTGGCCACCCCTCCCCTCTAGTAGGTAGGGCCTTTGCCGTCTTCCCCCAATGATAGGCGCCAGCACAGAAACTGGGCGCCATAGGAGTGGTACTAGTAACTGACTAGGACCTTCGGTCCGACATCAGCGAAGCCCATTGAGTTGGGAGCCACGACCGGGAGAGAAGTGAGACCCACACGGACATACGTAGCACACTTAGGGGTAAGGTAAACCCAGTAAGAAAGGGTAGAACCCCATGGGTCTGGACCAGTCAGAGGTCCTAACTGTGGGCTCGCTTGTCCCCAAGGAGGGAGGACACACCTTGCCTCATAACACCTTGCTTGTCATTCCTCCCTGGTGTAGTAAGCCACCGTTCTTCGTTGGCTCCCCAAGGTCATTACATTAGGGCAGTCCCAATGCAACATATGGCCAACAAGGCATACACTCGCTGGGTGGCTGCAAAGCTGATAAGCGGCCACCTGGTCCACGCTGGAAACCATAGGCATCGGTCTGCAGGGCACAGTAAGGGTCAGTGCAGTGCTCACTGCATCTGTGAGATTAGGACACAGTCAGTAGACTGACACAGGGGAATTAGTTTTGCTTTTTACCATGGGACATAGTCTCAGCACGGGTTAGTAGCTGCCCCTCATTGTTCTCAACGAGGTAGGAGCAGCAGATGCGGTTGATACTCCCATCTGGTTGTATGAAGGCGGACATAGGTTCCCAGGTCGCCTCAGATAACCCATAGCCATCTTACAAGGTTATGAATTTCCAGCGCTGTTTATACTCGTGGCGAGCAATACCTGCAACCACGTAGTAACCATCGACTGCCATCTCATCTGCAGTCATCTCTTCGAGTTCGTCTGCCTCTTCTGGACTGGCAGCGTTCTCCAGGTCTATACGCTCGACCTCACTGTCGCTGAGGTGCCACTCATCCCAAGACAAATCGTCAGGAGAGTGATAGTGCCTCAACTGTTTAGGTGCACACAGTAGTTCACCACCTAGACCTGGACTGCACCTGACATGGATCCTGGATCCATCTATCCTGATGATACGATGAGGTCCAAAATAAGGGTCCTGTACGCAGTTATGTGGCCAGGAGGGTAGGCGTGAATGGTGAACCAAAACAAGGTCACCTACCTTGAAGCTGGCAGGTCGCCATAGGCGGTTCTGTCGGCTCAGTTCACGGTCACAAATGTGTCTCAGGTTAGTCCGGGCCTGCTTAGCCAGAGACTGCTTGAGTTCCAGCCAATCTCCCACAGGGCTCGTGAAGTCCTCAGGAGAGGGGGCTTTGAAGAACCATGCAGGTCGTCCTCCAAAGAACAGTTCGTGGGGGGTGAAACCCGTAGAGGAGCTCTGCTGTGAGTTCATGGTCAGCACTGCCCAGGGCACTAGGCGTACCCCGTCCTTGGTACGCTCCTGTTTCATCAGGATTCTTAAGCTTTGCTCCACCACACGGTGGTGTCTCTCACAGAGAGGGTTAGATGTGTGGGTATACGGCACACCTGTGGTTACCTCCACGTTGAGGGCATTTAGCACTCATTTGTACCACCCAGTGTCACCGCGGATGCGTACATCCTCATCAGAGTGCACCTGCTTAGGTGCTCCATAGGGTTCGAACCATTTGTCGACCAACATTTTCACAGTCTGCTCACCTGTGATTTTCTTATTGCAATGGAACACAGGAGTGAAGCGAGATAGGCCACAGGTGACCACTAGGCAACTATCATAGCCGCCGAAGCGTGGTAGGCCGTGGATGAAATCCACGTAGAGAAGAGAGTTAGCACAATAGGGTATGGGTAAGCTGGAGATCAGGCCCCTATCCCTACTGTCGCTCTGCTTGCTGGCATGACAGCCACAAGCATCCACAATGCTCTGCATACGCGACCTCGGTTCAGTCAGGTTTAGACTAGAGTAGAAACACTCACGGAAGAAGTTCACTGAGCGATTAGCGCCAGTGTGACCAGAACTGAGATGGGACCACTGTAGGCACCCATCCAGTCGTGCCTCAGGCACCACAATTCGATCCTCGTAGAAGAGGTACTGATTGTTTTGATACCACTGGTGCCCGTCAATTACACGGGGTTCGGGACCAGTGCTGAGGGTTTGGAGTATTTCTTTATACTCTGACTGATAGTTGGTTAGACTCCAACCCTCCAGGATACCAGCAGTGCGCATGGACAGGTCAAGCTGGACATCCATACGCTGGAAAGCCTCTCTGGCGAGCGCGTCAGAGCTCTCACCTATAAGCGCATCGAAGTTGTTGCGCGATATATAGTCAGACAGTTCATTCTTTATTCCGGGGATATGATGAACTGTCAGCCTGAACTGGCTCAGGTAAGTCCACCACCGCTTTAGCTTTGCTTTCTCTGGTGGGGAGCCCTTCTGAAAAGACTTCACAGTTTCCTGGTCACACAGCCAGACAATAGAGTTAGATCCCAGGAGTCGGGATTGTGACGAAAGCACCAACATACCGGCCAGGAGTTCCTGGTCATAGGTGTCGTAATTGGAACGCGCTTGGTTCCATTTCCAATTCCAGTGTCCCAGTGGCACCAGCCGCCACTCACTGGTAGGATAGTCATGTTTCAAAGAACCATCACGGTTCAGTCCACTAGTAAGACAATGGCATTGGGTTGGTTCAGCGGGGTTAAGCTCCTGCCATTGGTAGATCGTACCACCCCCCCCTACATCACTGGCATCAGTGATCAGGAATATCTCGCCCTTAGGGCGGGGTACTCCCAGGCAGTTGGAGGAGGCAATTTTCTTCTTCAACTCCTGGAAACACTCTTTCTCTCTGGCGGTCCACCTCCAGGGAGTAGTTTTCCCGATTAGGTCAGTGAGGGGGGCAGAGGAGTAAGTAAAATTGTGGATGTGACGCCGAAAGAAATTACAGGCGCCCACAAAACTCCTCTCGCCGTGTAGACCCTTCTTAGGGTCATCGTAAATCTGCATGTCCTGTAGGGGCTGCATCTTAGACGCGGCTGGTTTCCACCAACCATACCCCACGTCGAAACCTAAATATTCCATCTCTTCTTTCATAAACTCACATTTTTGGAGTTTGATTCGGAGATGGTCTTCTTGACAAACAATGAAAAATGCACGGAGGAGAAAGACATGGTTCTCTTGGGTATCAGTACCCAAACTCACGTCGTCAATGTGGGCCTCGATTTCTGCGCCCCGAGAAATCAACTCCTGTACTAGAGGCCTGCGCCTCAGTATGTACAAAGTTTTGTTCATTAGCTCTTGGAAAAGCGCTTGGGCATTAGCCACCCCGAAAGGCATAACCTTCCACTTAAAGACACGGCCCTTAGGGGTTATAAAATCCAGCAGCTCCTTAGCTGCGGCGGTTAGGTCCACCTGCCAAAAACCAGAGCGTTTGTCATTTTTGGTCTTGTACCTGCATTTGGCAATACGCTCCCGGGTATTTTCCATGTTAGGAATACTCCCTGAGTGGTTCTGGGTTTTCTTGTTGACCTCACCATAGTCAACAACCAGTCGTAGGGCAGTCGACCCTGATTTGGCAACCAGGAAACAGGGACTGCAGTGATGGGGGTAGTCCCCCTCTTTATATTCTTCAACGAGGCCAGCATCAATACATTCCTAGATCTGGCGCTCGATTTCTTCAACCTGTTCCTGTGGAGTGGGATATGGACGACGCCTCACTCGCGTCTTTTCAAATTCACAATTCAGATTCAGGTTTCAGTTTCAGGTCCATCTGGACCAGGTTTTTACAAGAGAGGGGGGGCGGCAAGGCGCCGAATACCTCCTCATAGGTTATCAGCAGTTTCTTCAGTCGGGGGTCAAGGTTGAGACTCTCAAGTTTCTGCAGGAAATCCTCCTCAGCATGGAGGTTGCTCTTTCCATGTTCTTTCGTTCTCTGCCGATCAGCAGTTTCGGCAGGCACAGAACCATCGTCCCACTGAGGGGGACATTGCTGCCCATAGTGCAGAGAATACACTAGCGGTATCTCAGGATCAAGCAGTGTATAGGAATCATCGTCCTTCTCAGACCAGATGGAGGATTTTCAGGTCTGTCTGAGGTATTGCAGCCGCTCTTGGCGCTCAATACCTTCGGCCTTCAGGTACAACAGCTGCCGGAGTTCCTGAGTGTCATGCTCAGGCAATGGCATGTTATTAGAAGCAGAGCATCAGCAATCCGGGCCACGGGTTCACCTGTGTGCATAGGCTGCGGGTGTAGCACTGGCTTCCCAACAGGGGAAGCGGGCTCAGAGGTTGACTCCAGATCTACCTCCTCCAGCAACAGCTGGGCTAAGAAGGCACTGTGTTTTAGGTCAATACAGCTGGGATCAAAAGGGGGGAATGTGCTGTCGACCTCAGACAGTTGGTCGTCAGCATCCTTCTTTACAGCTGCAGGTTCGAGATAGCCATTGGGAGACTCACACCCTGTAAGTGTGGCAGATAGATGCTCAGGAGACTGATTTTTGAGATCAGAAAGGGTCAGGCCAGGATTTTCAGCCATGACCTCTTTCAGTAGCACCTGGTCTAGGTCATACAGGGGTACAGGATTGAGAGATCCATCAATGATGGACAGAAAACTGGCGCACTCAGTGGCCTGCATAGCTGTGTCTGAGTCGTCAGGCACATAGATGGGGCTGTCGTGGAGTTGCACTCTTCCCATGGTCATTCGATCTAGCATACAGCGCCAGTAAGCATGTTCACCAGGGCAGCCCCAGTCAGGGGTGCACATGACAGCCCTTCCTCCCTCATAAGCGGTTTTGGTTAGAACCTTCGCGAGCAGGGAGAAGGGAGGATCAGCATACGCTAGGCCCATTGCTTTTCAGAAGAAACAGAAAGGTAGGTAGGTAGGTGCACTCGGTCGTGGAGAGGCGCCCCATGGTTCCCCCTGGCGTCGCCCCTGTGACGAACAGGAAGAGGCTTCGCGCGTGAAGAGGGGAGGCGGCTTACTTCCCGCTAGACCTGACTGTTGGCCCCCAACAAAGCGGCCCCGGGCTACGCCGGGAGGGCTGATCGCCGCCAGCGTGACATGCTTGTCTCGCCGGGAGGGTGTGCCCCCGTGCTTGCGCACGTCCCCTCCTTTGGGCGGAACCCTAGGGGTTTACCGGACTTCCTGGCGTATCCCGTTCCCAAGGCGTGCATGCACGTTCCTGGTACTAGGGTTCCGAGGCGCTTGGGTGTCGCACGCTCCGCCTCGAGTCCCAAAGCAGCGCAGGCCTTAGGATGCAGCCTTACCCCCGGGCTCCGGATCTCGTTTGGCCGGGTCACCTGCATGGCACGGGCTGCCTCAGTGCCCGGGCTGTGGGCACTGGGTTTCCTACTGTTGTGTGGTGTTTGTGTTTGGGTCCGGTTGGCGGTTGGGTGCGGGTTTTGTTAACCCCGTCTGTCCTGGCTGGGGTTTAGGGTGGGTGTTTTTGGGCTCGTTTTGTGGTGTTGTCCCCCTAGTGTCGGCTATTTGTGGTGTTCGTGGTTGGGCTTCGGTTTCGGTCTGCTTTTGGGACGTGTGTGGTTTCGTCGGCGTCCCGCTTGCCCCCCGCCGTTTCCGGTTCCGGCGCGCGGTGTGGGCGTGTGTGCCGGGCCCGGGTCTCGCCTGTGCCCAGTCCGTCTTGGCTGGGTTGTCGGGGTGTGTTTTTTTTTTTTTTTTTTCTTTTTTTTTTTTTTTTCGGATTTTGTGGTCCCTGTCCCTCCATCCCTTTTCTTTCGGGCTGGGCTGGTGGCTCTCTTTTTTTTTTTTTTTTTTTGTCCCTTTTCCCCGTGGTCCGCTGTTACTGGCTTGGTGTTGCCGGTTTTGGGTGGGTGGTTCGCCTGTGCCTCTGCGGGGGTCCCCCTTTTTTTTTTTTTTTTTTCGTCTGGGGGGGGGGCCTGGCCGCCTGTGGTGGTGTTGGCGGGTGGTTGGGCGGCTGTGGGCTGTTTTCGTGCCTTTTCCCCTTCCCCCCTCCCCCTTTTTTTTTTTTTGGGGGGGGGGGCTTGCCTGTTCCTCCCTCTGCCTTCCCTGGGCTGGCGCACGCACTGGCCTGTATTCAGTGTTGTCTTCCGGGCTGCTGTTTTCAGTTGGGTTCTGTGTGGCCATGTTCCGGCCCCATGGGTGGGGTGGGCTCTGTACACTGTGGGCTCGGCGCCCCTTCTTGCTGGGTTAGGTCCTGGCTCTGCCGGCTGGGCGGCTGCGCCAGGCGGCTGCTTGTGGTTTTGGGTTAGGGGGCTGGGGTCGCTCGTGTCCTTACCCCTCCGCGGTGCCGGCTGTAATCTTCTGGGTGGTCCGTCACCGTTGTCGCCTGGCGCTCTGTGGTCCCGTGTGTGGCCTGTGGTGCCGGTGTGTGGCGTGGTGGCGCGGCGCCTTCCCGGGTGTGCGGTGGCTGGCTTCGGTTAGTCCCTCAGGTTAGGGTCAGTTGTGTCGTGTTGTGCCGCTCTGTGCCGCGTCGCGTCGCGTCATGCTGTGGTGCGTTGCTCTGTGGCGCGCTGTGGTGTGGTGTGCCGTGGTCTCGCGTGGTGCCGCGCAGGGTCAGTGGAGGTCAGCCTGGCCTGTGTGGGTCGGTTAGGTCTTCGGGAAATTCTGCTGAATGATCACGGTGTCCTTGGGGCGTGCACACTGACTCTCACCCATGGACTCAATCTTCACCGGGCCTCGCAGACAGGCAGGTGTACTCGGGGTGTAGGAAAAGCGTTCCTTCTCCAAGGCAGACAAACAGACATCAGGAGTCGGACGGTGGAGGTGGCTTCCGAACGCTGTTTGAGTGGCGAATGGCTTTCACTGCAGCTCGGCTGCGCTGGCAGGGTCCGGGTCGGTGCCGCCGGCAGGGATGAGCTCACACTGTAGGGTCAGGGGGATGTCCATATCTCCGGTGCTGGACTGCTGGGGTCCGGGGCATCGGTAGTATTCTTGGTACTTCCAGTCTGCACGGCGCTCGGAGATGGCGTTGAAGGGGGGCACCGTCCAGCAGCATCAAAGCCTTCGCGATCGATCACAGCGTTTCGTTTCCCCTTGCGATGCTCGATATTCATCATGGACGGGATCGGTGCGCCGCCGCAGTGCCATTCCTCCACTGGACGCAACAGGTTGGTGACGGACGCCCTCACGGACGTGAGACCAGCCGAGATCAAGCCCCCGTAGCAATACTCTGCGTCAAACCGCGACGGTAGCGCAGCCTGGCCCTTATAGCCCATGGTGTGGTCGCGTGACGGTCCGTGGGGTTGCCCTCCCTGGGGGCCTGTGCCTTGGTCTCGTGTCCTCTGGGGCTGTCGTGGTGCCCTTTTCCTCCGTGTCTTGGTCCCCGTTCCCGTTCCTTCCTGGTTCTTGGGTGGTGTCCTGACCCCATGTGGTGTCGCTTCCGGCGCCCTGTCCCTGCGTGTGCCTGCCCTCACTTGGGGCCCTTCCGTGCCCTCTTGCCTGTGTGGTCCTTGGTGTCCCTTGCCCTTCCCTTGCCCTTGTCCTGCCCCTTCCTGGTGTGGTGGTGGTGGGAGGGGCGGGGTGGGGAGGGGGCGCCGGTGGCCCAGGCTTGGGGGTGGGTGGCCTGGAGCCACCGGCGGAGGGCTTGGGGGGTGTAGGGGGGGCGGAGGCCCTGGACCGCATCGCGGAGGAGGGCCTCCCATGCCGCTTGCGGCATGATGGTCTCCGGGGCGGCCTCATTGGGGTTTGCGGGGGTGCGGGTGCGCACCTCCTCGAAGGTATGCACCGTGTGCACCCCTCTGTGTCTTCCCGCCCCCCCGGCCCATTTCACCCAGCGGCGGAGCTCCTGCAGAGCGGAGGGAGACCACCAGGCGAGGTGGGCGGGGGCCCGGGGGGGGGAGGGGTCCGTGCCTGGGGTCCTGGAGCGGCGGGGGGAAGATGTGGACCTGCGGTGGTGGCGGGGGTGGCGGTGGCTGGGGGAGCGGGAGCGGCGGCGGCGGGGGCTGGGGGTGGAGGACGGGTACGGGCGGAGGGGGGAGCGGGAGGGGGAGGTGGACATGGGGCGGCGGTGGCGCGCTCGGTGGCGTCCGGGGGAGCGGGAGTGGTGGTGGCGGGGGCTGGGGGTGGTGGATGGGTACGGGTGGCGGGGGGAACGGGGAGCCCGGCGGGGCGTGTGGGGGGAGGGGGAGGTGGACGTGGGGCGGCGGCGGCGTGCCTGGCTGCGTCGGGGGGAGCGGGAGTGGTGGTGGCGGGGGCTGGGTGGCCGGTGGGGGGAGGGGGAGGGGGACATGGGGCGGCGGTGGCGCTCGTGGTGGTGCCCGGGGGAGCGGGAGCGACGGGAGCGGGGTCCCTGGGGGTCGTGGTGGTACCTGGGGGAGCGGGAGCGGCGCGAGTGGGTGGTTGAGGCGCGGTGGGAGTGTGGGTGCCGTGGGCGAGTGTGCCGTGCGGGGGGGGAGCGGGAGCGCCGCCGCTTGCGGGACCGGCCCTCGTCGCTCGAGTCGGGCCAGTCCGGAAGCGTCGGCGGCCTCTGGGGGGGCTCGCGCGGCGCCGCTTGGGGGGGGAGGTCCCCCGTCGTCCTTGGGGCCCCTTCGGCCATCGGATGGTGGCCGGGGGGGTACGGGGCGTCACGCGGTGCTGGTTGGGGGGGGAGATCCCCCGTCGTCCATGGGGCCCCCTCGGCCATCGGATGGTGGCCGCGGGGGTACGGCTGGTACGGGGGTGGTGGCTGGTACGGGGGGGGTGGGTATGCGAGCGGGGCGTTCGGCGGCTGCCATCCCGTCCGCTGGTGCTGTTGGTGTACGGGGGGTTGTGGCCCGGTGGGGTAGGGCGGTGGGCAGTGGTAGTGGTGGGGGTGGTGTTGGTAGTGGTGGTGGTGGGGCCGCTGGTGGTGGTGGTGTGTGTAGTGGTGGGGTTGGTGTTGCGGGTATGGCCCATGGAGT
The DNA here is from genome assembly GCA_964036045.1 of Eutreptiella sp. 'Long Island Sound 2002'. Lineage (NCBI taxonomy): Eukaryota > Euglenozoa > Euglenophyceae > Eutreptiales > Eutreptiaceae > Eutreptiella > Eutreptiella sp. 'Long Island Sound 2002'. The sequence continues at coordinate 40,036,312 of OZ038380.1, read as the reverse complement.
CCTTGTGGGTTTTCCGGTCCCCCTTGTGGGGGTGGGGGGTTGGGCATCGTGGGCAGTCCCCGGGGCTGCACTATGTGGTGGGCATGGAGGAAGGGTTGGGGGGCGGGCTTGACGGTGACGATGGTTGAGGGGTCCCACGTCCCTGGGTCGGTTTGGCCGGCGGTGGTGGTGGTTTGTGGGGGATGGATGACGGGGCGTTTGATGACGGGGATTTTGACGAGGGTTTGGAGGGGGTCGTGCTGGGTGGCCGTCTCCGCGGTGGTGGTGGGTGCCGGCGGGAGGGGGGCGCGGGTCGTGGTGGGTGGGGGGTCCTGGCTTGGGCGAGGGCTTGGGCGGGGGTGGTATCGGGTGGTTTTGTGTCGTTGCGTATGCGGTGTTGTGTGTGGTCGCGTGGGCGCCGGCTTGGGTTTGGGGTTGGGTTTGGGGTTGGGGTCCGGTTTGGGTTTGGGGTCGGGTTTGGGGTTGGGGTCCGGTTCCAGGTTGAGGAGTACCTCTGTCCGGAGGTGTGAGGGCGTCGATGCCGGGTCGGGGGTCGTCCCGGTGGGTTGCCGGGGTGCCTGAGTCGCCTGTGTGGGGGTTGGGGGGTTGGTGCGTGCGGCCGCGGCTGTGGCTTTCGCCGTGGCCTTGAGGATGAGTTTGGCGGGGAGGGGGGGGTCGGAGGATGAGGTGGAGGAGGTGGACGAGGCTGAGGACGAGGAGGAGGTGGTGGACGCGGGTTGGGCTGTGATGCGGGCGGGCTTGCGGGCGGCGGCTTCTGCCGCGGCCACGGCGGGGAGGATGGAGGGCATGTCCCCGGGTTGTAGGTTGGGGGCGGGCGGCTGGGGGGGCCCGGTCGTGACCTGGCGGCCCGGCGGGCCGATCTGGTCGGCTGCGGCGGGGGAGGGAGGCGCGGGGCTGCGGCCTTCTCTTTCTGGGCTCGGCTGGGCCCGGGTCCTGCAATGTGCGAGGTCGTGTGGGTTTGTGTCAGCGGGGGGGAACAGTTCGCGTGGGCTGCATTCAGGGGCCGGGGGGGGTGGGCCTGGGTCCTCTGGGGTGTGTGTGGGGGGCGTGGGCGGGCCACTGGGTGGGGTGGGCGTGCCGCGGGGCGTGGGGCTCCCCTTGGCGGGTGTGTGTGGGTTGTCGAGTGTGGGGGGCGGTGAAGGGTGGCCGGTGGGTGGGTGTGTGGCGGGCGTGTGCTGGTGTTCGGGCGGGTGGGGGAGGCCCGTGTCGCGGGGCCCGGGGGTGCGCGCGATAGTGGGCGTGTGTGGGTCTCCGGTTGAGCAGCGAGAGGGGGGGGGCATGGGCGGGGATTGTGCGGGGGGTTGTGCTGCGCCGGTGTATGTGTCCGCTTGCTGCGCGCTTGCGTGGGCAGTTGTAGGCCGGGCGGTTTGGAGGAGAAGCTTGCCGTCTTCTGCTGCCGCGGCAAGGATTTCGCAGACGAGCGTTCGTATCTGGTGGACCTCTTGGTCAGTGGTGGGAAGGGGGCATGCTAGCTTTGGGCTAAGACCCGCGCGGTTGAGGACCCTGTGGATGGCGTGGTACCCGCAGGTGAGGGACTGCTGCGGCCTGGGGGGGGGGTTTGGTCGTGTGTCCGGGCCTGCTTCGACTTGTGTGTGGGCGGTGGGGATGGCCCAAACCCAGGGCACGGTCCCCGTGGGTGGCCAGTGGCGCTGGATCCAGTGGGTTAGGCAGAGCATGGACAGTCCCAGGTGGTAGCCCGCCTTCCCTGAGGTGATTTGGGCCAGGGCGCGGGCTGGGGGCGTGTCCCCTGGCTGGAGGAGACCCCTGAGGATCCTGTGCTGGGTGGTGGGGTCCCCCACTGCCCCTGGTGGGGCGGTCTCCGGGGCGAACATGGTGTCTGTCCCCTGGATGATCCATTGCGGGCCGTGGGACGTAGCCATAGCGGCTATCACGTAGTAGTGGCCGCGCTCAAGGACTGTAACCCAGACCTCCGGCGGGGGGTGGTCACTGTCTGTAGGTGGGGGGGGGAGGTCGTCGTCCGGGGTGCGGAGGCCGGCGGCGCGGAGGGCGGTGTCGCGGTTGGGCGCGGTGGCCTGTTCCCACTGCTCCGGGTGGTTCGGGTCCGCTGGGTGGTCCGTCTCCGCTTGGGCCCGCCGTAGGCGTACGGTCCCTCGACGCGTGACGTTGCTGCCGGTGTCGTGCGTCAGGGCCTGGCCCCACTCGATGGGGGGGATCCAGATGGGCTGGCCCCGGGTGTGTTTGCGGGCTCGCCAGAGCACGAGGTCTACTATGGTCTCGTGGAGGCCGCTGCCTGGGGTGGTCAGGTCCCGGAGGGCTTTGACGGTGAGCTTGGTCCAGTCCTCTTGTAGGCGGTACCAGCCCAGGGGGGTGGTCGGGGCCCTGTCTTGGAGGGTCGCTCGGAGGAGGTCGGGGTCGCGGATGGTGGCCGGTGTGAGGGGAGGGTGTCCTGGGTCCGGGGGGGGTGGGCTGGATGGGCTGCCGGGGTCTTGCGCGTCTACGTCGATGGATGGTTGGCCCTGGCTGGGTTCGGCCGGACTGGGCGGTGCCGGGTGGCTTCTTGGGTGCGAGACGGGTCTCGGGGCGCTGTGGTGGTGCCCTGGAGACCTGTGGATGGAGACGGGGGGCGCGTGCGGGGCGCGGAGCGGGTTAGTGGACGTCTGGGTCATGCACGGCATGGTAATGGATGAGACGCTGCATGTGTTCCCTGGCGGTGGGGTCGGTGAGTTGTTCCGCGTGTGTTAGCAGGAGGTGTTTGCGGTGTACCATTTGGGCTGCTGCTCTGCGGACCGCTTCTAGCTGGAGGTGTGCTGCTGCTTCCATGGGGCTTTCCGTGTGTTTGGTGAGGTGTCGGTGCAGGGCCTGTGTCACTGCCCCTCTCATGGTGGCTTCTTTGATCAGGGGGTCCCGGAAGAGGTGTTCGGTGGCCTGGTGTGCGTGGCTGTGGGCTGGCCATCTTTCGTGTTGCCGCAGGGTTTCCGCCGGGGACCAGCCCACTAGGGTGTCCCTGTCTGTATGGAGGGGGCATTTCTTGAAGTGTTCCCAGTCCTCCGGGGTGGTGTGGTCGCATGGGCAACGGGTGTGTTCGTCGGGGACGTGGATGTGCTTGCGGGCGAGCCATCTGGCGACCCTGGTGAGGAAAGGCAGCTGCTCCCTGAGGAGCTGGATGCGTCGTTTCTGGAGGTGGGCTGGGACGTTTGCTGGGCGGAGCGCTGAGTGGTAGAGGGGGACTTGCAGTCTGTCCTGGAGCTCCTGGATGTGCGCCCGGCTGTCTGCGTCGCCGAGCACGCGGGCGAGATGTTGGACGGGGTTGGGGTAGTGGTACGCTCTGTCGTGGGAGGAATAGGGGGCGTCCTCTGGTACCCAGTCCGGGGTCTGATGGGGCTCGGGTACAGGGGGCACGTGTTGGAGGTGTGTGTGGTTGCGGCCGAGGTCAGGGATCTGGAGGGCTGGTAGGTGTGTTGTGCGCTGGTGTACTGCCTGGTTGTCGACCTTACCATTTCCGTATTGGTGCCCGTGGGACTCTTGTTTCACGATGTGGAGTTGGACGTAGGGGGGAAGGCTGCGTAGGGCTTTCCAGAGTAGCAGTGCCTGGGTGCCGAGGCTCGTCGCGGTTGCTTTGTGAAGTGGTTGCCTTGCTATGCGGAGGAGCAGGTGCGTGTCGACAGTGGCGTCTACCACGAACCAGACCCGGACGATGTGCGGGGAGTGGGCGGGTAGGTGGGCCGCGACCTCGGTGATGGCGTCGGCCATGGCCCCTAGCTCCCCGTGGGAAGAGGCCCCATAGGTGGTGTGGCCCGTGTGGTGGTCCATGTGGTAGTGCTCCCCGGTGTGGGTTAGTTGCAGGGTGGCCCCCCCGGTGATGGGCGTGAGGGCAGATTCGCCTGAGGCGTCGGTGAAGAAGAGCCGGTCCGCCGGTGATGGCTGTGGGAGGCGGCATGGGTTCATGGGCAGGTAGGCGTATATGGCAAGGCCCGTGGCGAGGTGGGCTACTGGGGTTGTGGGCTGTAGGATGGGGGTGGCGTACACCCCTATTCCTTTGGAGATGATGTGCTTTGCTTGGGGGGACAGGGCTATGAGTCCCTGCTCCGGCTGTCCTTGTGTGAGGTAGGGGTAGATGTAGTGGAGGATGTAGGCTGTGTCGGGGTTTGGGTCGTGGCATGTGAGGGTTTGTGTTCGGTGCTCCGGTGTGTGGCAGGAGTGGTGGAGTGGATAGTAGGGGTGCTCGTGTTTGCCCGTTCTGCCTGGCTCGTACATGCTGTACCGGATGGCGACCCCTGCCGGGTCGGGGCGGGGGCATGTGGGTGTAGTGGTGAAGAGCCATTTGGGCGCGTGGTCGGGGTTCCATGCTACCGTGGGGTTAGTGTCGGTGCGGTGGAACCATGGGGCTATCCATGCGTAGGCCTGTGGTGGCAGGTGGGTCGTGGGGTGGGTGTGGTGGCGTGCTATGAGGTGTAGCACGGGCCATGGTGCGGTTGGTGCCTCGGGGTCACAGGCCCAACATGTGCGTGGCATGCTCTGGGAATCTTGGGGGACCTTTGGTAGGTCTCGGGCGGTCATGTGGTGTTTCGGTATGCGCCATTTTGCCCCGTGGTGGATGACGGTGGTCTGCGTGGGTTTGGCTTCATTCGGGGCCAGTAGTAGGGTTAGTGGTGGGACTGGGCCCGTTACTGGGGGGACGGGTTCGTGCTTCGATCCGGTGGGTGCGTAGGGCGGTGTCTCTGGGATGGGTCGCGGGTGTTGTCTTGTGAATTCTCGGTAGGCTTTGCGCATGTCTTTGCTGCCCGGTAGAGTGTGTCCCGCTGTTCGTGCCGTCTGTGTGAGGTAGTGGTGGAAGAGGCGGTATTGTGGCCATTCGGGAAGCTGTAGAAAGGGGGTGTGGTGTGCCCCGCTGTGGTGCAGGACCCGCATTTGGGCGAGGGTGACGTATACTACGGTGATGGAGGCCCCGACAAGGTCTATGGTGTGGATGGTGCCCTTGGGGTGGTGGTGGAGGTCCCCGCAGAGGACCGCTAGTGGCCCTTTCTCCGGGCACGTGTGGTTGGTGAGTATGGCGTGGTGTGGGGATTGGAGCAGAAGCTGCAGGTGGTTCCACAGGCGGGTGTTCATGTTGGTGGGCATGCCCGTCTGGTGGAGTACCCAGCGCGGGCATGTGTTGCGGGCCCGTTGTGCGGCTTGGAGGCGGATGGCGGTGACCTCGCGGACCTCCGGTGAGTGGTTGTGGGTCATGCGGTGAAGGAGGAGGGCGGTGTGTCTGGTATAGGCCGCTTTCACCTCGTCCCCTATGGCGTCTCCATAGTGGGGCCATGCCGCTCGGATGGCGCGGGTGGGTATGGAGGTGGGCCAGCCCCCGTGTGCTGCCCATGCCTTGGTCACGGCGCGTGTGGCCGGCTGGAGGGCGGTGGTGGGGTGTGTTAGGTGGAGTGCTTGGAAGCCTATGGAGGCGTTCAAGACCCCGGTGAGGTAGTACGCCAGGCTCTGGTGGGACAGGGAGAGGGCCTTGGTGGTCGGGGACGCATATCTGGGGAGATGGGCGAGGTGTGACTGCAACTTGGGAGGGAGGGTGGCGTCCTCAGGGTTGGCGGCCTGGACTACCCCCAGGTGGGTGGTGGTCGTCACGACTTGCATGGGGGGCCCTTGTGGCCCCAGGGTGGGAGGTGTGGCAGACCCCTTGATCATGGCCACTGACTTTGTGGGGTGGACGATGAGGTTGTTGTGGGAGAGGTAGGAGACGGTCACGTCCAGTAAGTCGTTGGCCTGTTGGGTGACCGTTGGTCCGGGGTCCGGGGCATGGGGGTCGTGTGGGGTGTGCGCGACGGTGAGGTTGGTGTCGTCCGCGAAGCCGACCAGGGGGGAGAGGAGGGGGTAGGGTGCGTAGGCCGGGTAATCCTGCTCGATTGCGAGGGCCAGGGGGAGCGTCACTAGAAGGTACAGGAAGGGGCCCTCTGCTCCCCCTTGGGGGACCCCGCTGCCTGGCTCCAGGAAGGGGGTGAGGCCTGCTCCTGTGCGGACCGTGTATTTGCGGGTGCGGATGTAGTCGGAGGTGAAGTTGTAGAAGGGGAGGCCTAGGCGTTTCCACACCGCTTCTAGAAGGAGCCAGGGGGTGTTCGGGAAGGCTCCCTTGACGTCTAGGAAGGCGATGATGAGGTCCACCGGGTCCATGTCCGCGATGGTGTCCTGGAGGAAGATGGCCTCGTGTGGGGAGCGGCCTGGGATGGCCCCCCAGAGGCTCGCTGGTATGTGGGGGTCCAGGTGGGGGCGGATGCGGCGCAGGAGGATGGTCCAGACGATTTTGACCTCCGTGACCGCACAGACTATGGGGCGCCAGTTGTCCGGGTTCGCCCAGTCCCCTTTTTTGTAGAGGGGGCGGACAACGTTTGCCCAGTCTGGTGGCAGGGGGGTCCGCCCCGTGACGATGTCCCAGAGGCGGTGGGCGAGGATGCGGAGGAGGTGGGCGGGGAGGTGGTAGTATGCCTCTGCAGGGAGGCCGTCGTAGCCTGGGGTTTTGTGTTGCCGGAGACTGTGGATGGCCTTCCGGACTTCGTGGATGGTGAAGGGGCGTTTTTCCAGGTGCCTCCTCTGGGCGTGGTTGAAGACCCGAGGGAGGCGGTCGATTTTGGCCTGGGTGTCCGGGTCCAGTGTGTCTTGGGTGGGGGTGTGTTGCCGGAGGAAGCTGTCTTGGGTGGCTTGGAGCACTGTGGCTGGGTCGTTGGTGAGGGAGCCGTCCTCCTGCCGGACCGTGGTGATGGTGCGGTGGCCGGTATCGGTCATGGCGTCGTTGAGGTGGCGGATGGCCTTGTAGGGGAGTTCGTGTTGCGCATACCGTTCGTGTTCCTGGGCGATGCGCTGTTGCCTGTGGATGTGCCACCGCTGCAGGTCCGCCCTGATTTGGGCTATGTGTGTCCTGCAGTGGTGTATCTGGTGGCGGGTTTGGGGGGTGTCGGTGTGGAGGAGGGTCGCCAGTTGTTGCTTCGCATGCCAGAGGTCATGGAGCATGTCCCCCAGGGCCGTGGGTGGTTGGTCGTCGTCTGTGTGGGGGTGTTGCTGGAAGCCGCAGGCGACGGCGGCCGTGCGCATGGCTGTGAGTAGGTCGGTGGGGTCTGGTTGGATGCGCCGGGCGCGGTCTATGGCCCTGTGATATTGGGACCAGGCATGCTTGTCATGCAGCGGGGGCATCTTCAGGGGGGGTGGTAGGCCTTGGTCCGCATCTTCTGGGGGGCTGGGGGGAAGGTTGGGGATGGTGAGGCGGATGTGCAGGGGGCTATGGCCTGTGGGTCCCAGCGGGAGGGGCCCATATCGGGCCTCCGCTCGGATGATGGTGGTGGGGTCGCCATAGCATACGTCGATGCGGGATGGGGCGGCATCCGTTTGGTGGGGGAAGTGGGATGGTTGGCCTTCGAGGCTGGCTGTCAGGTCCACGAGCCCCAGCATTTCGATGGTGTCGCGGACTGCTTGGTCCTGGGGTGTGGCCTGTCCTCCTCGGTCTGCTGGGGTGGGGGCGGCGTTCATGTCGCCGATGATGACTGTGGGGGCGAGCATGGCCATTTGGCGGTACGCCTCGGCCAGGGCCTGGAGGAAGGGTTCCGTGGCTTCGCCGAAGGGGACGTGGGTGTTGATGACGTTGAGTTGCCATCCGTCCCCGACGACCTCATAGACACCTAGCCTCCCTGGGACGCTGAGGTGGTGGACGAGGTGGACGTGGATGCCGGTTTGGGCGTATAGGGGGGTCCCCTTGTGCCAGTAGCATTTGTACGCTTTCTGGTCCGGGGTATACATGGGGGTGGTTTCCGGGGGGTCGTCGCGCTGTAGGCCTTGTTCCTGGAAGGTGAGGAGGTGGGGGACCCACCCCGGCCCCTGTGCCATCGGGAGCTCTTGGAGGGCGGTTGTGGCGTCCTTGGAGTATGTGACGGCCGGGTGGTTGAGGTCGAGGAGGTTGACGGTGGCCTCGGTGGGGGCGGGCCGGGGCTGTGGAGGCTTGTGCCCTCGGCCCTTGCCCCGTCAGGGAGGGGGACTGGGGGTTGGGGACTTTTTGCCGGTTTGTGGGCGTTTGGGTAGGTGCGGCGGGGGGAGGCCTTGGCTCCACTCCGGGGGGAGCTCCCCAGTGTATTTGGTGCCTGTGTGGGCCTTGTTCTCTTCGGTGCGGAGCCGGATGGGGTGGTCGCTGGTGAGTTCCAGGGTGTCGCCGAGTGGTTTGTCCGGGGCGCTGTTGCCCTGGTCTAGCTCCTTTTGGCGGTGCCAGATTACCCGGATCTGTGGCCCCCCGTTGTCCCCTTGTCCCTTGAGGCGGTACTGGATCGTGCCCTCACACCAGATCCAGTCGCCTGTGTGGTCGTTGCGGAAGGGCTGTTGGACCTTCGCACCTTTTTCGAACCCTGGGTACGCTGTGGGCGGGGCCTGTGCTGGTGGCGGGAGGGAGGATGATGAGGATGCCTGGTCCGGGTGGGGCGGTGGTAGTGGTGGGAGGGAGGATGACGAGGATGCTTGGTCTGGGTTCGTCGGGTGGGTCGGGTGGGATGCGGGGGGTCGGGAGGTTGCTGCTTTTCCGGCTTGGCTGGGGGCGGGTGCGCCCTTTTGTCGTCTCGTTCGCTTGGGTGGGACTGGAGGTGGCGGGGCTGGGGGGGCATGGGGTTGGAAGAAGGGGTGCGTTGCTTGCTGGTCTGGATCCCTCAGTGGGGGTTCTGCCGGTGTTTGCATTTTCGCTTTCGCGTGGCTGCGTACGATGTCGGCGAGCTTGCGTACGGTCTCCGGGGGATCTGTTGGCCATGGCAGTGCAGCGGGGCTGTCGTCGAAGGGGTGGTGTAGGTGGTAGTTCCTCATGGCCTTGGCCTGCCTGACCCAGGCCTCTGTGGGTTCCGGTGTGTCCGGGCCTTTGGGGGAGCCTTGAGCCCAGTAGAGTGCTGTGTGGAGGGCTTCCCAGGGGGCGCCTTCGCGGCCTGTGAGGGTGGTGGCTTGGAGGAGTCGCTGCTGGCCCCGTGGGGGGTCTTCCGGGTCCATTTCCGGGGTATAGGCCTGGGCCGCCATGAGGACTCCGTGTGCCCAGTGGAGGACCCACCATTGGGTGTCCGCTTTGAGGATGTGGATGGCGGGTTGTTGGGGGGGGGTGTCCAGGGTGTCCCACGATGCAATGGCTAGTGGTATCCTGGAGGGGTGGAGGTGTGGGGGGGCCTTGCGGCTTAGGAGTTGATCGATGTGGAAGGGGGTGACGGGATCGTTGGGGCCTTGGGGCGGTGGGGGCATTGCTGGGATGGTTGTGGGGTCCCAGTGGCGTTCGTGGGCGGCGAGGGTGTACAGGGCGGCGGTGATGATGTGGTGGGCTTGGCCCTCCAGGACGATGTGGCGCTCCGTGCCGAAGTCCTTTGGTAGGTGGGCTGCGGGGTGGAGGGTGATGTGGGCCAGGGCGCGTTGGTGGGCCTTTTTTCCCCCGTCTGGGGCCTGTGTCCGTTTGTCCCCCGGGATGTGTTGGTGTTGGTGTTTTGGTGGGGGTGGTCCCAGGGCGAGGGATTCCACACAGTGGAGGGGGATGGCGTGTTCCCTGGACCTGTTGGGCAGGATGTATATGCCCGGGTCTCCCGGTACGGTGCCCAGGTACATGTTGCCCGTGATGGTGGGGGCCGGCAGCGGTTGGCGGAGGGGCGAGGTGCATGGGGTGGAGCAGGGCGGGTCATGGTGCTCACACCGGGGGTGGTCGATGCCGTACGGGGTGACGTGTACGGCGAAGGGTCCAACGGCGCGCTGGAGTTTGTGGGGTTGGATGTTGTGGAGGCGCGCCACCGCCCGTGTGTGGGAGCGCCCTTCGCTGATCCATACGGCGTCTGCCCGCGATGCCGCTGGGTTCAGGCAGTCCGTGGTGATGCCTGTGATCGTGCGGTTGTGGGTGGTATCTGATACCCTGGCGGGGGGGGCGCCGATGCGGGGGATGGTGTGGTCGTCGTGGAAGGTGCGGGCCTTGCGCTTCGCTTCGTGTCGGTGCTGGGCCTCCTGGGCGTGGGTGTGCACACCCGTGTGTTTGGGCTTCTTGTTGGGGCGGTCCGCTGTGTGGAAGGGGGTGGGCCAGGAGGGGGCGTGGTGGAGGTTGGGGTGTGGGAGGTCCCCCCGTGTTGCCCATGTGTACAGGGTGGTCGCGGCGGCCCCTTCCGCCTGTATGGTGTATCGCTCGTCGTGTCGGCGACGGGTGACGAGGACGTTGGGGGCCGTCAGCTCATACACCTGTGTGGTGTGGGGGAGGTGGCGGGTGACGGTGATCTTGGCGGCGTCGTTCTTGCGGGTGGTGGTGTGGGGGATGATGTAGTGGGTCGCCCATTCATCCTGGGGGGTGTGCTCCGTCGGGTCTAGCTTGAGCGGGGGGTGGAGCGGCTTCGGTGTTGGGGGCTTGTCTTGGCCCTTCGCGTGGGGCGCCACTTTGGTTTCGACCAGGTATTGTCTGATTGTGGGCCCCAGGTTTCCGGGGCCCCTACCTGTGTGGCTGCCGCTGTTGCGGCTTGGAGGAGGGCGGTGGTGTTGGTGTCTAGAGGGGGGGCCCCCGGTTGGGGGGTGAGGGTGTCATGGTCTTGGTACGCCCACCAAATTGTGTAGCCTCGTTGGGTGTTGCGGTGCGGGGTTTGGGTCTGGGCTTGCTGGATGGATAGGGCGGTCTTGATGTCCTCCGCTGCATGTGGGTTTATGGGTGTGGCGTAGGCCCATACTCCCGGGGCGTGTATGCCGTGTGACGCTTGGCCTACTCCTCGTATCGGTTGTAGGGTGTGGTGGGTGCGTGTGAGCCCTAGGTGTTCTTGGAGGAGGTCCCCTCGGATGTCCTCCCATCGTTGCTGCCAGGTATGTGTGTGGTCATTGGGGGCGGGGTAGGTGACGACGATGGCCTGCCAAGGGGTGGGGCCTGGATGCACCGTCATAGGTGCCGACGATGCTTGCGGGGGTATGTGGACGGCGTGGGCGGCGGCTGCTGTTACGGGGTCTCCTTCCGTGGGTGTGATCGTGGCATCGCCTTGGACGGTGAGGAGGAGGTGGTGGCGGTCCGTCGGTAGTGCCCAGGTGGTGGTGGGCTCTGCGATTGAGTGGAGGCGGATGGCCTGGAGGCCCGGTGTGATTTCGTCCCATCGGAGTGTGCCGTTGTGGACCGCCCATTCCCGCGGCAGGTCTCGAAACCCGTTTCGGTCTGGGGTGGTGCGGTGTTGTGGGGGGAGCTCCATTGTGGTGATGGGGTGGATGAGGGGCTCTGTGCGGGGTTGGTCTTGTGTGGTTGATGGTGATGGTGCCTGGGGCATGTCTTCGTCCAGTTGGTGGGGGGCTTTGGCCTCCTGGAGCTCTGCACTGATGGCGGCGAAGACATCTGGGAGGGTGGGGGAGGCGGGGGGGTGGGGTGCCGGATCGTCCCAGGTGATGTGGTATTCCTCCGGGTTCTCGGGGCTTTGCTGTACGGTGATGGTGGCTGTGGCGTCGTCTTCAGGTGTCCATCGGTGCGGATTGTGGTCGAGGGGGTGGAGGGTGACGGTGTGGCGGTGTTTCCAGCTGTGGAACGCTAGGAGGGCGTGGAGGCCGTGTCTGGTGTCCCCGGGCGGGCGGGGGTAGGTTTCGGCTGCTGCCTCCAGGAAGGCGTCCGCGGTGCCTTTCCAGGTGTCGTCCCAGAGAAGGTCTTCCTCTGTGCCCCACTCGTTGTCGTACCTTTTCTCCTGCTTCCACCCCTGGAGGGTCGCGTGGTCCTCAGGGAGGTCTCGTTGGACGGACTGGTAGTACTGCTCGGCGTCCATGGGGGCTAGGGTGGTGGCCAGCGTGGCGTAGATGTCCTTTGGGGGGGGGGGCGGTGGGGGCGTGGCGGCGCGGCCGGGGTCGGGCTCCTCTCGCTGGTGTTCCGCGTTCCGGTCTGCGGTGGACGCAGGGGATATGGAGCGTGGTGGCATGGGGTGGTCGGGCTCTTGCGGTTCCGTGGGTTGCTGGTGGGCTTGTGGGCGCGGGGCCGTGGCTGCCAGTAGGTGTCGGATGGCCGGGAGGATGTCGAAGTCGTCTTCCCAGCAGTGGGCTGGAGCGCACGCCCTGTCAGGGGAAGCGGGGGGGGGCGTGTTGCGGAGCGGTGTACGATAGGGTGGGCGACGCGTGCGGGTGGTGGTGTGCTCGCTCTGCCGTTCTGTTTCCCGCGGGCCCTGACCTTGGGGGTGGTGGTGTTGGTGATGTTGGTGGTGAGGGTGGTGTGGGCGCCGGAGTGGATGATTGTGTCGGTGGCGGCGCTGTTGGCGAGGGTGGTATGGGCGTTAGAGTAGATGAAGCTGGTGCTGGGCTATGGTTGATGGTGGTTAGCTGGTGGGTCAGCTGTTGTCGCTGTCGTCGTCGCCGGTGGTGTTGGTGTCTCTGATGACGAGGTGATGGTCGGTGAGCATGGCGTGGGTGACGTATGGGCGTATGTGGTGTTGTCGGCGGTAACGTTCGTGGGCCGGATGTGGCGGTGGTGGCGAGGGTGCTGTAGTTGACGGGTGGTGTGGCCCACGTCGCCTCCGGTGGTGGAGGTGTGATGGGTGCCGTGGCGGTGTCGGCGATGGTGGGGTGCCGCGGGTGGTGTATTGGTTGTTGGTGGTGGAGATGTTCCTGGTTTGTGGGTAGTCCCTGTCCGGCGGTGGTGGTGTTGGTGGTGTCGGTGCTCGTTGAGGCCGTTGGCGACGGCGGGGGTTCCTGGTCTCGCGTGGGGTGGTGGTGGCGGTGGTGAGCGTAGGCGGTGCCATGGCGGTGGTGCCATTGACGGTTCGGCCGGGCGTGCTGGTGCCGGTTTCGGGTGTAAGTGTGGTTCGGGGTGCGGCATTGGTGGGTGGCTTTGACGGCGGTTGGCGTGACTGGTGGGTGGCAGCGGTAGGGGGGTGTCGGTTGTTGGTGAGGCTGTCGTTGTCGGTGTTCCGGTTGGTGCCGGTGACGGCGTCGCTGGCCGTGCAGATGGTGGGGGGGACTCGTACCCTGGGGTCGCCGTGGTGTTCGGTCGACGGTGGTGCTTCCGGTGGTGTTCGTGTGAGTTGGCCGGGAGTGGTGTCGGCGTTGCTCTGGCTGGTGCCGTGTGTGCGGGCTGTGTGATTTTTGCGTCCGGGGTCGGTGGCGTTGGTGACGGCGGTGTGTTGGGGGTCGGCGCCGGTGGTGACGGTCCGATGGTGAGGGTGCCGGGGACGTTGGGTGGGTCCGCGCTGTTGGGCCTTCTCCTCGCCATTCCTGTCGGAGGGTGCTGGCGGTGGTGTCGCTGGTGGTGAGGGTGTGGTGGTGTTGCTGTGGTGTTTTGTGCTGCTTGGGTGGGTGGTGGGGACCCCTGGTTGATGTTGACGTTGCTCCGGGTGATTTCGATGCGGTGGGTGCGATGGCGTGTGGCGTTGTTGTTTCTACCCTTGGTTGGGGGCCTGGTGGGCGGCGCCGGTGGCGTTTGTTCGCCAGCCCCGGTGGCGTCCTGGGTGGTGTCGTCGATGGGGGCGCCCTAGGTGTTACTCTGTGCCGGGGTGTTAGGGGCGGTGGTGTGTCTCGCGGTGGTCCGGTTGCCTGTGTGCTGGTGTTCGGTGGTTCCGGGCGTGCCATTCGTGGCTGGTGTTTGGCCGGTCTGTGGTCCTGGTGGTGTCGGCTGTCCGTGGGTCCGTAGTGACAGGTGTTGCTGCGGTTGCGGTTTAGGGTGACCTTGCTGCGGTTGGGTGTTGGTGTCGCCGTGTTGCCGCTGTCGGTGGTGCCGGTGTTGGCGTTGGTGGGGGTGCTGCCGGGGGAGCTGTGTGTGTTGGCGTTGTAGGGTGTTGTAAGTGCTGCCCTGGCGGTGTTCTGACGGCGGAGGGGGGACCTCGCCACTCCTGGCGGAGGTTCCCACGTCGTTGGCTGGTGGGTTGGCCTTGGCCCCCTCGGTGTCCTTGCTGCCGATGGTGTCTCACCGGGACGCGGGATGGGGGATGCTCCGGGTTGCTGTCGGTGAGGTCGCACTGCCGGTGGCGCCGTCGGTGGTGCCGGTGGTGAGGTCGTTGCGGGCGCTGCTATGGTTCACGGTGTCGCTGATGTTGTTGATGCTGCTGGTGGTTGGTGTGGGTCTGTGTGTGGGTTGTCAGTGGCTGTTGCTGGTGCTGGTGGTGGTTCTGGGTGTGGGCCGGTGGGTGGCGCGGTTGGAACGCCTTGGGTGTAACTTGGCCGCTGTTGGTCCGTTGTTGGTTCCGGGCGTCCCCGTTGGTGAGGGTGTTGTGGTGTTCGGTTTGGGTGCTGGCGGCGGTGCGGGTGTCGCAGTTCCTGGCCCTGGGTCTGGGCGTGGCCGTTCGGGTGTTGCTGGGTGCGGGCGTTCGCCTCTCCTGGCTGAGGGCTCGGTGGCGTTCGTTCGCTAGCCGTGCTGGCGTCCTTGGTGGGGTTGCCCTAGGTGGCGGGGCCGTGGTGGTGGTGTTGGGGGCGTTGTAGGTGACGGCACCTCGGCCCGTCGTTGGTGGGGTTGGTGGTGGTGTGGATAGTGCCGTGGGTGTTGGTGGCGTTGGTGTTGCCGAAGGCGAGGGTGCCTTATGTGTTACTTGGTGGTTGGCGTGTGTTGTGGTGGTCTGTTGGCGTGGTGTTGGTGCTGGGCGCGGCCTGTGTTTGGGTGGTCGGCGGTTCCGGGCGTGCCACTCGTGGCTGGCCGTCGCGGTGTTGGTGACGGTGTTGGCGAGGGCGCCGCCGGTGGAGCTGCGGCCGATGTGGGCGCTGCGGGTGTTGCCCTGGTGGATGGTGGTGTTCTGCCGGCGGGGGTGGGACCTTGCCACTCCTGGTGGAGGTACCCATGGGTGTCGCTGGCCTGTGTGTTGGCTCCCTTGGTGTTGTTGATGCCGATGGTGTCGTACCGGGCGGTGTTGCCGTGGCGATTGCCGTTGATGCTCTGGTTTGTCGGTGCTGAGGCCGTACTGCCGGTGTCGGTGTCGGTGATGCCGGTGGTGAGGTCGTTGTGGGTGTCGCTATGGTTCTCGGCGTCTCGGACGCTGCCGATGCTGGTGGTGGTTGGCGTGGGTCTGTGTGTGGGTGGTCCGTGGCTTGCGTTCAGGGCGGTGGTCGGTTTCTGTGGCTCTGTCTGGGGGGGTGTGCAGTAGGTGGTGTGGTCTGCTGGTGCTGCTGTTGGTGTAGGTGGCGTAGGTGTTGCTCCGGGTGGTGTCGTGGGTGAGGGTGGTGTTGGCGGCGCCGGTGGTGTGGGTGTCGCCGGGGATTGCATTGCATGGTGGTTCCGGGCGCGTGCCCTCGGTTCCCCTGGCCGGGGCTTGGTGGTTTGTTGGCTCACCGGCCGTGGCGGTTTCGGTGTCCTCCGGTGGCAGAGGTTGCTGGTGGTGACGCTGATGGTGGGGTGTTGCCGGCGATGGTGTGCTTGATGCCGTTGGCTTGGGTGATGTAGGTGCTGGAACCGGCGGTGGCGTGCGTAGGTGTCGTAGGCGTTGGTGCCGGTGGTGACAGTGTTGGTGAGGGTGTTGTGCTGGCTTGATTTTTGGCGGTGTTGGTGTTTCTGATGGCGTGGATGTCGGTGGCGGTGGTTCTGGGTGCGAGCCGGTGGGGGACCGGATCGGTTGGGTGCGGTCGTTGGGCAGTGTTGGGTGGCTTTTTGTGTTGTTTTGTTGTTGGTGGGTGTTGGGGTCGCTGGTGTTGCCGATGGTGCTTCCGCTGGTTTCGGGTGTGTCCGCTGGTGAGGGTGTCGTGGCGTCCGGTTTGGGCGTTGGTGGCGGTGCTGGTGTGGGTGTCGTAGTGCCCGGTCCTGGTGTTGGGCGTGGCCGTTCGGGTGTTTCTGGGTGTGGCCGTTCGCCACTCCTGGCTGCGGGCTTGGCCGGTCCTCCTTTGCGTCCTAGCGGCTTCTGGCGGCCCTGCAGTCCCCCTGGCGGGTTGCTGGGTTCCTGTTGTTTGGGTTTGTGTGTGTTGCGTGTGTGGTGCGGGAGGCGCCTGTGCTTTGGTGTGTGGTGTGCGCTTGTGGGGCTCGTGTCGGTGGCGGTTGTGGGGGTGTGTGTTGTGTGCACGCTCGGGCGTGTGTGCGGTGTGTTGGTGGTGCGTTGGGGCGCCTGCCCTCGCCTTTGCGGGCGTGGTTTGGCGGCCCTGTTTGGTGTGGGGGCTGTGTGTCGTGCCCCCCCCCCTGTCTCGGCTGTGTGGTTCCCCGCCCCCCTTGGCTGGGGTGTGTTGGTGGTGCGTCCCCTTGCTGTCCCCTTTGTGTGTGCCCTCCTCTTTTCCGTGTCGCTTGGGGCGGTGTCGTGCCCGGGCCTTCCCGGCTGTGGTGTGTGGGGGGGGCTCCTTGTCGCCGGCTCGGGTCCCTTCCCCTGGTGTTTCCCCGTGGGGGAGCCGGTGCTTGCACTCCCCGTCAGGGTGTAACTCTGTTGTACGGGCCGTCCATTTGTACCCGCTCAGTACAAATGGACCTGCTCCGTAGCCAGGTACTCCAGCCGTTCCCCACACCGGGGTCGGGTACACTGTGGGTCGCAGGGGAGTCCTTGCGGGATAGGCGTGTCTCTTGCCTGCCCCGATGGACGGTGTGCCCTACCCGCAGCCCCTCGCTGGGCCCGAACCGCAGTACGTGCCGTGGGGAGTACTCTTGGTCAGGCCCATTGGTCACCCCCCCAGGCCGGTGCCACCGCGGGCCGCTGACCAACGGTCCCGGGCGTATCCCACCTTATTGCGTGTGCTCAGGTGGGGCCGATACGGTCACCGGGGGGGCCCCCAAACCCCTGAGGTTGGGTCCCTCGCCGGCGCCCCCCGTGGGCCCTTTTCGTCCCGCCCCCCTTTTCGCTGTGCGGTTTGCGGTGGTTGGTGTCCCGTCTCTCCGGGGTGGGGTGGTGGTGGTTGGGGGGGGGGGGTGTTCGCTGTTCCTGGCTGTGTTGCTTGCGGGCGTGTCGCCCCCTCCTCTGGTCGCGGTTCGCCGCCGGTGTGTGTGTTTGTGGCGCGGTGCGTGCGCGCGTGGTGTCTGTGTTGGTGTGTGGTGCGTGGTTTGTGGTGTGTGGTGTGCGGTGGTGGTGTGTTGGTGGGGTTGTGGCGGGTGTGTGGTGTGGTTGGTCCCTCGCCACTCCTGGCGGAGGTTCCTGTGCGCTACTCCCCGCCACTCCTGGTTGGGTTTCGCTGCCGGTGGTGGTGGGCGGTCCTCGCCTCTCCTGGCTGAGGTCTCCGGGCGGCGGTGGTGTGTGGTGTGTTTGGTCCCTCGCCACTCCTGGCGGAGGTTCCTGTGTGCTACTCCCCGCCACTCCTGGCTGGGTTTCGCTGCCTGTGGTGGTGTGCGGTTCCCCGCCACTCCTGGCTGGGGCCCGCTGGCGGCGGTGGTGCGTGGCGCGTGGTGTGTGGTGTGTGGTGTGTGGTTTGCGGCGGTGGTGTGTGGTGGGTTTGTGGCTGGTGTGGTTGGTCCCTCGGCGCTCCTGGCGGAGGTTCCTGTGTTCTACTCCCCGCCACTCCTGGCTGGGTTTCGATGCCGGTGGCGGTGGGCGGTCCTCGCCACTCCTGGCTGAGGGCCCTGGGCGCGGTTCCCCGCCACTCCTGGCTGGGGTTCGCTGGCGGCGGCGGTGTGTGGTGGGGTTGTGGTTGGTGTGTGGTGTGGTTGGTCCCTCGCCTCCCCTGGCGGAGCTTCCTGTGTGCTACTCCCCGCCACTCCTGGCAGGGTTTCGCTGCCGGCGGTGGTGTGCGGTTTCCCGCCACTCCTGGCTGGGCCCTGCTGGCGGTGGTGGTGCGTGGTGTGTGGTGTGTGGTGTGCGGCGGTGGTGTGTTGGCGGGGTTGTGGGTGGTGTGTGGTGTGGTTGGTCCCTCGCCACTCCTGGCGGAGGTTCCTGTGTGCTACTCCCCGCCACTCCTGGCTGGGTTTCGCTGCCGGTGGTGGTGGGCGTTCCCCGCCACTCCTGGCTGGGGTCCGCTGGCGGCGGTGGTGTGTGGTGTGTGGCGGTGGTGTGTTGGTTGTTGGTCCCTCGCCACTCCTGGCGGAGGTCCCTGTGTGCTACTCCCCGCCACTCCTGGCTGGGTTTCGCTGCCGGCGGTGGTGGGTGGTGTGCGGTGTGTGGTGTGCGGCGTGTGGCGTGCGGCGGTGGCGTGTGTGGTGGGTTTGTGGCTGGTGTGGTTGGTCCCTCGCCACTCCTGGCGGAGGTTCCTGTGTGCTACTCCCCGCCACTCCTGGCTGGGTTTCGCTGCCGGTGGTGGTGGGCGGTCCCCGCCACTCCTGGCTGGGGTCCGCTGGCGGCGGTGGTGTGTGGTGTGTGGCGGTGGTGTGTTGGTTGTTGGTCCCTCGCCACTCCTGGCGGAGGTTCCTGTGTGCTACTCCCCGCCACTCCTGGCTGGGTTTCGCTGCCGGTGGTGGTGGGCGGTCCCCGCCACTCCTGGCTGGGGTCCGCTGGCGGCGGTGGTGTGTGGTGTGTGGCGGTGGTGTGTTGGTTGTTGGTCCCTCGCCACTCCTGGCGGAGGTTCCTGTGTGCTACTCCCCGCCACTCCTGGCTGGGTTTCGCTGCCGGCGGTGGTGGGTGGTGTGCGGTGTGTGGTGTGCGGCGTGTGGCGTGCGGCGGTGGCGTGTGTGGTGGGTTTGTGGCTGGTGTGGTTGGTCCCTCGCCACTCCTGGCGGAGGTTCCTGTGTGCTACTCCCCGCCACTCCTGGCTGGGTTTCGCTGCCGGTGGTGGTGGGCGGTCCCCGCCACTCCTGGCTGGGGTCCGCTGGCGGCGGTGGTGTGTGGTGTGTGGCGGTGGTGTGTTGGTTGTTGGTCCCTCGCCACTCCTGGCGGAGGTTCCTGTGCGCTACTCCCCGCCACTCCTGGCTGGGTTTCGCTGCCGGTGGTGGTGGGCGGTCCCCGCCACTCCTGGCTGGGGTCCGCTGGCGGCGGTGGTGTGTGGTGTGTGGCGGTGGTGTGTTGGTTGTTGGTCCCTCGCCACTCCTGGCGGAGGTTCCTGTGTGCTACTCCCCGCCACTCCTGGCTGGGTTTCGCTGCCGGCGGTGGTGGGTGGTGTGCGGTGTGTGGTGTGCGGCGTGTGGCGTGCGGCGGTGGCGTGTGTGGTGAGTTTGTGGCTGGTGTGGTTGGTCCCTCGCCACTCCTGGCGGAGGTTCCTGTGTGCTACTCCCCGCCACTCCTGGCTGGGTTTCGCTGCCGGTGGTGGTGGGCGGTCCCCGCCACTCCTGGCTGGGGTCCGCTGGCGGCGGTGGTGTGTGGTGTGTGGCGGTGGTGTGTTGGTTGTTGGTCCCTCGCCACTCCTGGCGGAGGTTCCTGTGTGCTACTCCCCGCCACTCCTGGCTGGGTTTCGCTGCCGGTGGTGGTGGGCGGTCCCCGCCACTCCTGGCTGGGGTCCGCTGGCGGCGGTGGTGTGTGGTGTGTGGCGGTGGTGTGTTGGTTGTTGGTCCCTCGCCACTCCTGGCGGAGGTTCCTGTGTGCTACTCCCCGCCACTCCTGGCTGGGTTTCGCTGCCGGCGGTGGTGCGTGGTGTGCGGTGTGTGGTGTGCGGCGTGTGGCGTGCGGCGGTGGCGTGTGTGGTGGGTTTGTGGCTGGTGTGGTTGGTCCCTCGCCACTCCTGGCGGAGGTTCCTGTGTGCTACTCCCCGCCACTCCTGGCTGGGTTTCGCTGCCGGTGGTGGTGTGGTGTGGTGTTGCGGTGGGTGTGTCTTCCGGGTGCCCTTCCCCTTGGCCCTGGTGTGTGTGTGTGCGCTGTGTTGCCCTTCGTGTTGGTGTGGGTGGCGTGGGGGGGGGGGGGGGTCGCGCTCGGTGTGGCTGTCGTGCGTGCGCGTGCGTGTGCTCGCGGTGTGTGGTTGGTGGGGTGGGGTGTGTCATACCTTGGCTGGTTCTCGTCGTCGGTCGTCGGCATGTTTCAAAAGGCAGAAGAAGAGGTCCTGTAGATGCGTAGCAGAGATGCGTGGCATGTGTGATGCGTAGCACGTACCTGTCCTTTCGTCCCATCATGTTTTCTTCCCCTGTTGAGAAAGAGCGTGCGCAGGTCCTTTTTGTTTTTTTTTTTTTTTTTTTTTGCGTGTTGTGGTTTGTGTCTCCTCCCTCGTGTTTTTTTTTTTTTTTCTCGCTGCGTCTTCGATAACATACCTCTCCGCATTGCGTTTCCCCTATAGAGAGGGCGTGGAAGGCGGTTTCGTGTTTTTTTTTTTTTTTCAACATACTTGTTGTACCTTGTGCCGCTTCTTGTTGCCGTCGCCTATAGAGAAAGCGTGTGTTTGTTTGTGGGTGGGGCGGGGATGGGGTTGCATACCATGACTTTCTTTTGTCTCGTCTCCGTCTTCGTGCATCTTGCGGCTTTGCGTGCGTTTGTGTTTTCGTCCCCTTGGCGCCTTCCCTCGCATTTTTAACATACTTGTTCGTCATACCTCCATACCATTGTTTCCCCGTGGTACGTGGTCATTCCCTATAGCGAGAGCGTGTGTGTGTGTGCGGGCGGGGCGGTGTGGGGTTCATACCTTGTTTTTCCTTGCTCTTGTCTCCGTCTTCTCGCTCCTTGCGGTCTTGTTTATGTGTGTGCGTGTGTGCGTGGTCCGTCCCTTTGGCGCCCTCCCTCGTATCGTTAACATACTTGCTCGCCGTACCGTTGTTTCCTCGTGGTTGGTGAACGTTCGCTTGTTCGCCTTTTCATTGTTTCCCCTTTGTCCGTGGCCGCCCCATACCTTTTGCGCTTTTGTGGAATTTTTTTTTTTTTTTTTTTCGCGGCGGTCGGGGCCTATGGAGGAAAAAATATGGGAGATATATGGTTGTGGTTTGTGTTTGCGGGCGCGCCTTTTGACGTGCGTGGCGGTTCGTCGTTCTTTTTTTTTTTTTTTGCGTGCGGTGTTGTCCCTTGGGCGCCCTCCTTCGCAACATACTTGGTTTTCTCATCGGCGTATATGTAGCGGTGGATACGATGTGTATGACGCATGGGGCCGTAACATACTTGGTTGCCATACCTCGTTTTCCCGTGGTCCGTGGTCGCGTCTTTGTTGTTTGTGGTTTGGTGTTTCTCTTTTTGTTGCGTTTCCTTCTCTCTTTTTTTTTTTTTTTTTGACGCGCACATGTCGCCTAGCTCCTATGGCACGCACTTTGCTAGGTGGCTCGGCGCTCGCTTTGTTCTTGTCTTCGTCGTCGTGGCTTGCTGGTTTTTGGTGTTCGCCACTTTTCTTCTTCTTTGTTTGTGGAGCGCGCACAAGTCCCTAGCGTCTAGGACACGCACTTTGCTAGGTGTTTTGGAGCATGCAACGCTCAGGTTCTTCGCCGTCGCGACTCTATTGTTCGTCTTTGTTTTATGAGTGTCCTAATTTTTGCGACCTCGCCAAACAGCGGCGTAAAATTTTTTGGGGGGTTTCTGAGGTCGGAAAAAACGATTTTTCGCTTTATTTTTGCTGGCGGTGCGTCGTTTTCTTAGTTTAGAAAGCATTGTTCAATTGTTTCGAGCAGTACAACTGCATGATGTGCTGTTGTTGGCTCGCAAACAATTCCACCTGGATCTCATCCAGGTTTACCTGAAGGGCCGCCAGTCCATTTTCCAGAACGTGACGGGCCCATTGGTAGTTTTCAGTACGATAGTTAGTCTTTGATGCGTAGCGAAGCCGAGACTCTTTTCGTTCTGACAGCTCCGAAGGTACGGAGAACAACCCACTGCCAAAGTCGCAGTACAAAGAACAGGGGCGCTGGAGAGACAGCATTTTTACCTGGGGGTTTTTCCGTAGGAAGTCTGTACCAATGACGATGTCAAAGGCGTCGGTGTCCAGCACTCTGCAGTGCTGGGTCACGGTTTCGCCGCCCAGGCATATAGTCACATCGACCCCCCCCAAGAATTGGATGGTACGCCCATCCCCTACTCTTATCGCCACGGACTTAGTTTTCTTGAAAGTCTTTAGCAGGCGCCGGGCCACTATGGAAAGTGTTGCTATGGTGTCAAGCACCGCTCGAAAAACTTGATCCCCGATTTTCACGAGGATCCAGAAAACCAAGTCCTCCTCTTCGGAGCCGCCCCCCTACTCCTCATCAGGGAGCTTGACATCCACCCCTGCAGCTATGAGGGACCTGGCCATCCAGGCCAATCGCCTCTTCTTGGAGTTTCTCCCCTCAGGGGTAGCGGTATCCCCCTGTGGGCGCTTCTCCGGATCACCTGCGGCAGGAGGGGGTGTAGCAGCAGGAGGGGGTGTAGCAACGGGCGCTGATGAGCGCCTCTGGGGGTTAGAGGGTCCACCTTTGCCACCCCCCTGGCCACCTCCTTTACCACCTTTATCCCCATTCTGAGGGTTTTTGGTGGGTGTCTGGGTCTTCTGGCGTTCAGCCTCGTGCTGCTTGAGTTTATCACTCTCGCGTTTCTTTATGTGACATTTGTCTTCGTAGTGACGACGTTTGCCACAATAGCCACAGGTGATGGTACACCTGAAATGATCCTCATCGGTCACAGGTTTCCCATCCTTGGTATGCTGCTGTCGTTTCATCTGCAGCATACAGCTACTGCGTTGATCGCAGTCAGGGGCATGACAAGGCCCCCCCTTGTCATTGACAGGTTTGCAGTAGAACAAAGGGGGTGTACCTGCATCAGGTTTAACCTCATTCATGGCACGTAGGTTACCCCTCCCTTTACCACCTCCCTGGTTGGTGTTAGTGGGATTTTCAGGCCCTTTCCCTTCGCCACGTTCGGGGGTAGGGGTACCACCCTGACCCAAGTGCTTCTTGAGGAATTTCTCCATGTGGGAGTCATTTTCCCTCTGTAGAGCCAGCTCAATCAGCAGGTCCACCAGTTCCTTGTACGAGTGGGTCTGGCTCTTCCTCTCAGAGGTAGCGCGGCAGTCATCCAAAGTACGTTTGGGCTATTACTCATGAGCGACGGGTGGGGCTAAGTGGCTCCGTAGGAGGCCACGTTCATCCGTGAAAACAGATACTCCAGGTCGCACACGTATTCAGAGATTTGCGCAGCGGAAGGAAACTCAGGGAGCATAGGTAGCTCCTCTATCTGTGTGCGCACACTGAGGTCAAGCTCATAGACTGGGGCCGTTTTCTCCAACCTCTGGAGTACCTCTACCCAGGTTGAACAGGTTTTCACAATCTGTTTCACCTATTTTTGCAAAAAAAAAAAATTTGCAGGAGCGATTCAGTAAGGTGCATTTGGGGGCCACATCCACATGGGATTGGCCAGTGAGCAAATGAAACTCAGCAAATTCTTCTGCCCATTCAAGCAAATGTTTCGGGTTGAACTCCGGCAGATCTTGCTGGATGTTTGCCTGGGCAATAGGTCTGCCAATCTTCCGACCCACCGGGGTTAGGCCAGAAAGAGAAGGAGAAACGCCGGCAAGAGGTGCCAAGGCTGACAGCCCTCTCTTCTCAGTCACCGTCACTGGCACGTCCTGTAGTTCAGCAATAGGGACTGTCCTGGCACAAGGATGAAAAGGGCTGTAACCTTGGGTAGCAACCTGGACACCCTTGATCTTTTGAGATCATCAGCCAACCTGCTCAATCCTGGTGAAGGTGAGAGTAGCGCTGGCTTGGGTAAGGGTTCAGTGATACCCAATTTTGCCTTGACAGCCTCTGACAGAGCTGTCACATCCGGGTCTTCCGATCCGGATAGAAGTTTGGCGAATAGTTGGGCCGTACGATCCAGAGCCCCATGGGTGGGCTCTGGGCGTGGTGAATCCATTATCAGCAGGTCTGGATGCCCTGCTCTCGGGTGTTCGTGTGCTCTCGGTCGTCTCGGTAGTGATAATGTGTCCGCTATGTCTGTAGATCGCCCAGAATAGAGGAAGGAGCCCATCTCAGTTTGGGGCGGCAACCCGAGGGCATCAAGAGGTAGTTCTCCATCTACTCCTACGGTGGACAGGTGGTACTCTTCGTGGAGCATGAACTCGTCCATCCTCCTTCGTAGGTCCTCTTGTTCTTCAGGACCAACTCCAAGTTCGGAAGAAGACGAAGCTGGACAAGCCGACCGGGCGATGGAAGCTTCGACACGCCTGCGGAGCCTTTGCAGGCTGTCTTCACCATGGGCCGCTAAGGTTTCCATGGTTAATGGGATTGTTCTGGGTGTATTTAGTTCCGCCCTCCTGTGCTCTGGATCTTCCTGAGACCCAGATGCTGCTCTGAGTGGCGGTTCACTCACTGGGTGAGATAGTTGGACTTGTACACTTCTGATCGGCCAGGTTCTGTAGGACATGTTCAGAGTGTTCTTCTTGTGCTTCTGCCCAGAGTCGGTTCGAAAGGTTCTCAGGGATTGCCTCTGCTACCAAAAAGATGTCCCTGATTAGTGCCCTATAGATTTTGATGAAATCCTGCAGGTTTTTGATGATGAAATTCCAAAACCAAAGGAGCAAGTAGAGCAAGAACAGGATGTGGATCGAATCAATGAATAGTTTGAACTCCTGTGTAACACAGAAGGGCTGCAGATAGACAAAGCAGGTATAAACACAAAGATTCAATCACAAAAGATTTTATATGAAAACTGGACTGACTCTAGTCTCCAAGATAGCATCAAGCACCTCGTGTGCACTCTATTAGGTGTAATGGTGCTGGTTAGAAATGTGGGGCATGAGTGTCAGGTCAGACACAGAATATGACTTGGCCAAGCAACTAAATTCGGAAACAGTTAAAACGTGAAACCACAATAAGTGGTAGAAACAATTGAGTATAGGGGTCATGGGGTGGGAGACCACTAGGCCTAACCTCCAAGGCCTAAAGCATGAAATGCCTATTTCATTTCGGTATATCCTCCATGAAGGAAGATACCTCCACTCAGTTGAGTGGTAGGGGTGAACTTCATGGGGGACTAGGGTTACAACCCTAGTTACCTTGAGAAAGTGTACTTTAGGCTTCAAAAGAGAAATAAAAATACTTAAGTTAGTCTTAGCAACAAAAAAAGGGTTTTAAGGGGGCTTGGCCTGGATCAAGCCCTCCAAGAAAGACAAGACAGCGACTTTTTCTTACTCATTTTGTTGTGTTTTTTTGGCAACAAAACAAATTTGGCCACAACCATTATCAGACCGTTTGCATCCGCCACATTCACCGTCCAAGTCTTTCCCTTCGACTCCCCAGGCTGAGTGGCTCAGTTCGGCTGGTCTGTTGTCATGGGGACAAAGAAGGCGTGGGGCTTGTTGCCACCAGGGAGTAGGGAGGCAATTGATGGCTGTGAGCGGAAAGCGGAAGAAGGACTCAATGCAGGAGCACCCAAGTGAAACATTAAAAGACCGCACTCGACCAAACCATTGGCATTGACCTCTCTCGGGGTCCTTGTGATCATTCTCCGATGAGAGAGGTTGGTGGTGGTAACTGGTCGCGGAAGAGGCTTGCAAAACTTAGTTACTCTTACTTACTTACTCTAGCTAGCTAGCTAGCTAACTAGCTAGTTTAGGACATGCATTCGCTTTTATGGGTTTAGTCCTAATGCTAACGGTTGCGTATGCAACTTAATGTCTCCGGTCCTCCCCCTGTAGGGCAGGGTGGTGAGGAGAAGTGCCGCAAGGCGCTGGTACTGTAATAGAGGTAACCCTTCCGGTAGGTGCAGGCCGGAATGTTGGCGTGCAATGCCATTTAACTGATTTTCATCTCCTTACTGAACTACCTGACACAGCTCAATGTAGTTCTGAGCACGGTCCGTGCCCTCTCATGGGTTGCCGAGACTCTGCAAAGACTCTGCATAGACTGCATGACTTCTGGTCACGGGGGGCCACTCATGCGTGTGCTGAGACCCTTTCCAGAAGCCTGAATTTGTCAACCTATTTCATTTGAGCACAATTGCATTTGAGCTAGGAGGTGATTTGTCCTCATTTTACTCTACCATGCATCTCATCCCTCACTGCATGGCCGTCAAGGCAAGCGTTTGACTGGTGACGTATTCTACTCTCCGTTCGGATTGCATTTCAGTCATTTCGTTTAGAAAGGTCACTCATTCATTGCATTCCACTTTGCAAATCTTACATTTCATACTTATCGCATTACTTCCTTATTGCAAGGGCTTGCCCATACCGCTCAACATGCAATATGGTCTGTAATTGATCTGCACTACGTTGTTCTATCACCACCTTTTGCTCAATAGACCCCCTGTTTAGGATCACAGCGACGAACAATGTATTCGTATCCACTCAACGTTTGTTGATTAACTGCAAGTTGTGAGGATTGAATCTCTTTTTCCAACCCTGGCAATCATTGACCTAGGTCATTTTGTCCAAAGAGCTAGTTTATCCTCAAACTTGCTACCGAATCACTACGGGTACATTCCGCTTCGTTAACTTTCGCTCGATCGCCTGGTACAGCCTCAATTACTCGGTTTGAGTGCTCAATTGAGCGTCCACAGCCTACAACATCACATACTCTATCCCCTCGACCAGACCATCAGCATGACACACTTACTTAGGCGGCTCAAGTTGCATGGTCAAAAACAAAGGAAAAGGTAGGAAAATGACAGGTTTCCAAAGGCATCAAATAATAGTTGTTTTGATGGATATTTCTAAACCGTCGCAAACAAGTACGGGCAAAAAAATATTTCTATAAGAATGATGTGTCCCATGGGAGAGACAGGGAAGAGTATTCTTTTGGGACCAATCTTTGCGCCAGGACTCCCGCAAAGACGTTCATTTGTGTCAGATTAATGTACTACAGCATGACGCATTAGGCAGGGTGTGGAAGAATGGAACCCTGTCGTATTTATACAAGTAACTTAGTACCAGTATCAGGATTGCGTGATGGAGATGGATCTAGTAATGAATAAAGTTCAACAATGGTGTACACAAGAATCTTGGAAAGTATAAATGTTCCGGAACAAACTGTAGTTTCAAGCGGGAGGCCTCGCGCATGGAAGGGCGCATGAGAAACATTAAAGTTTCCGTGATCATTGCGCAAGACCTCGCGCAATGGAGGTCACAAGCGCTCATAGAAACCAGAAATGGAACGGATCCACCAACTACAGAGCATGTGCATTCCCTTGATGCAGCGCTGCTGCATGGGCGCCCATACAAATCCCGCCGGCATCTCCAGTTTTCATACTGTGGTCACCGCTGGCTTCACTGCCCAACAGCGATGGTAGCGCGCCGCAACTGGGTACCGCAATCAGGATTAACTAGTCAAATGTGGGACCACCAGACAGTTACAGTTAACCGAAAATGGTGCATGCGACAAGCGAATCCTAGAATAATGGTTCGTGCGAAAACTATGTGACAGGTTGATGTTTCAAAGCAAGAAAGGTTTTCAAACATTGATTTGTACGCAGATACAGTTACGCAATTATTTTTCACAGCAACAATGCCCCTCTGCGAAAGGAGGTGGACCTTGAGAAGACAGTGGCCGCAGCATCTGGGATTTTATGCGATGTCTGCTTAGAGGAACCGCCGTATCACGCGGCGGAAGATTTGTGGGAAGGGCTAAAACAGGGGGACGAGGGCGCGCGATTGTTGTTTGTGTTTTTTCTGCGTCTGCGCAAAAATGAACGGACGCGTTGCAGCGTTGAATAGACGATTGCGGCAGAAGGCAAGAGATGGGTTGGTGTTTTGATAGAGGAGGCCTGGCGCCTTTTTTTGCTGATGCGCCACCGCGCAGTTCCATACCAGGGAAAACCAAAGTCAGTTGTTGCGATAGAGGGAAGTAGGGCGCAGCGTCGCATTTTAGCAAGGTAAGGTCTGGCGCAATATAGCGCACCTTCGGTGAGGGAAAGGGCCGCAGTCAGGATACAGACTACATGGAACAAAAAACACCAGCAGTGAGTTGTGTTGTGGATGGACAACTGGTACACCAAACAGTTTACCACAAATCCTGACAAGAACGACAAAAGCCTGAACGCAACAGCGTTGGCTGTTTTGCTACTGAGGGATGCAGCGCGCTACTGGCATGGTCATCCTAGCCTGGAAGAGCTTGAACGGCGTGTACCTGTTGTTGCACGCATGCTGGGGAACACCGAGGGAACGTTTGCAGGTATCCTGCGTGATCTAGGATTTGCAAGCACGCGGCCTGTTGTTCGAAACATTAGGGCGCCGCTTGACATTATTCGCCCTGTACCTGCCAAGAGACCACAGTGGCGACCCCTTTGTCTAAGCAAGGAAAAGGTGAGCGGCAACGTCTCGCTGCTTAACCTATTGCAATTCACTAGGGACTTGGCGCAGCACACTCGACCAGTGGTCCCTGTTTTATGTGATAAGAATATCCATTACCGCATTTGTAAGATGATGTATGGCGAAAAAAGAATGGGTTGGAATGTCCGGCTTTTCTTGCGGTCACACCCTATTCTGTATGGTTTCTGGCACGCATACAAATTTTGCGTTACACAAACGTTCCGCTCATTTTGGCCGATCGTGACTTTCTTCCGTAAAGGTTTGCTGCGCAGCGGTGACACAGTCCCCTGTTTCCCCAAGCTCATCACAATGGAGATAACTGTTGGCGCACTGCTGTTGGGTATGGGCCCGACCAGGAGAAGACAAAGGGACAGATCAGACAGAAAGATACGAAGTTACTGCAGAAGCGTATTGAGTCACTGGAAGCAGCACCGCTAACAGGCCCATTACACGTCGTTCTCTGGGAAGATAATAGTATGTTGCCAACCGACTATTTGCTCTTCTTGTTGCGCGAGCCGTCGCGCATGGGCGTGTCTCATATTTGCAGATGGCGATTATTGGTGTGTATCTGGACAGCACAGCGTGGAGGTGGTGGCAAAGATTCAGAAGAAGCGACGCACAGCGTGTCTGGACCTGCAGCAGTGGCATACTACATGCATCGCCGATATTCTGAATCCTACGACACCGTGGGCCTTCCGTGCAAAGCTGGGGGGACAAGCACAGGGAAGCGCACAAGATGTTGAGCGAATACCGCTGTATGAGGCAGCACATAACCTCATTCGATGTGTTGAAGATCAGCAGCGGCGAGGCCTGGCTGACATGTACAGCAATCTCAAGATCGCCATTGTGGATGCTGTGCAGATGAGTGCCCTGGTTCCAACCGCTGAACTGAAGCAGCCTGGTCAATTTGTATGTTCATTAATCGTTGTTTCGATGCTGTTCGTTGCGCGAGGCCTCGCGCATAGCGTTGTCACTTTCAGGACAAAACATATAAATTCTGGAGGGATTTCATGACGTTTGCCTACTATGCTGGTCTGGAAGCTGTGAAAGGTCTGCAGAAGTTCCACGACAAAGAGGAGAAAGTCACGAAGAACCCGCTGAAGAAACTGGACGGGATCCTCCTGCCGGCGCTATACAAAAAATTGGCAGAAGTGATGCAGGAAGCAAAAATCCTTGCAGAATTCGTTTGACGACATCATCCTTGACCAGCGGGTCTCAATGCATCTGGACCACCCGCACAACGGCCAGTACGTTCGACCTGAGAAAGGAGTGAACCATCGACGAGACGTGGGTTCCGGTTCTGCATTCGTGCGCTGCACCTTCTCCATTTCTGTTCTTTAGTGAAGGACATGCGCACCCGCAAAGAGGTTGCTGCACTTGGAAGGCCTGCCCTCAAGGTGACCCTTGGTACATGGGGCTATTGGCGTGAGTCTGAAGGCAAAAGTCGCGGTCCATGGCCGGCATGGAAATCCATGATTCGCGCACCACTGTGGCAGATGGCAGAGAAAGGCAAACCCGCCTCCCTGAAAATCCTCAACGTCCAAAAACTCCTGGGTCAAGAGCCTACCAGGAGCCGTGTGGTCCCCCATGCTGCTGGCGTTACTGGTGACTTCAAGACAGTGGAACAGCAGGATCCATTACTGACAAGTCAAACTATCAGAATTAAGGCGACCCAAATTGCAGCTTTGGCCAACGATCCCCCGAGGCGGTTTATTGAGATTGACAAGAACCTGATTGTCGTCAACGGCGACATATTTGAACATCTTGCCCCTGAGATGATGTGCCCAGCCTGGCTGTATGCAGTAATGGCGCGTGCCGATACCGTTATCTGTGGCTCTCAAACTGTTGTTGACAACATGTTCGACGTGCTGGAAACGGAAACAGAGAGGCGTCTCAACGATGATTTCAACGCGCCGCGCATGGCCAACATGTTGCGTGTCCCCATCTTCAGTAGGCCAGTCAAACCGAAGCGCGGAGGATCCTACAACGTTCGACGTTTGCTGGTCGCTGATTTCGTCACCGGATAGCTGGACGAGAAAGGTATAATTCCGTCATTACGTCCGCTCTTTGCGCGAGGCCTCGCGCAATAACTTCTCCCTCATTGCAGATTCGGAATTTTATGATGTTTGAACCTACTCAAGTAGGGGAGATGGATGCTGTTGAATTTGGCGGTCCCCTTCCGATAACGACGGTTATGTGGTATTTCGATACTCACCTCCATTACTTGAAGCAGGACAAGAGCTTCAAGCCTTCGTTTGAGTTCATTGATCATCAGCCAGACCTGGTGTGCAAGATTGCGTCCATCGAGCCGGATTCTCACATGTACCTTCTTGGTGTCACCACCGACAATCTCTCTGATTGGGTCAACAGAGTGCAGACGCAGTTGAACCACGTCTTGACACAAGGGTCGAAACTGGACATGTCTGGTGATTGGGACCAGCAGGCCAACTGGGCTAACCGTGGTATTCCCCTTTGGGTTCGCGATGAGAAGTTGGGTTCTGAGGCGTTGTCGCTGAAGGAGGAAGAGACTGTTGAGAAAGTTCAAGCTGCAGAAGCACAGGCCCCTGCAAAGCGGAAGTCTACTGGTGGGGAACCAGCCCCCAAGAAGAAGAAGACTGCTCCAAGCCTCAGGCAGCGAAGTCGGTTACCAGTGCAGAATCCGACGAGAGCGATGGGAATGAAGAGGAGGAAAGTGAGGAGGAAGAGGAGGAGGAGCCGCAGGTCTCCCAGGGCAAGGCAGCCAAGAAGACGGCTGCGAAGCCGAGGAAACCGGGGCCCGAGCTCCCTTCAAGCAGCCAGCCCGTCAGTCCCAACCAAGAAGCGAGCCTGTCAAGCCACCGCCTAAGGGTAAGACGTCCGTTGCTAAGGCACTGGGTTCGAAGATGCAAGTTGTTCCGAAGAAAAAGTAATTTCTTCGTTTGTTCTGATATATTACCCCTGAGGGCTCGTGCTATGCATTCCTCTTCGACGACCTTTTTGCTGTCACCTTGTGCGGCACATTTTTCTCTGTGATGCATTTTATTGCGCTGTGGTGTTGGTGTTTGCGCGAGGCCTCGCGCAAAGAAGGGGTGCCAAAAAAATGCTTTTGTGATGCTGCGTGCAACATGGTTTTCGAAAACTGGTTTTCAAAAAGATTGAAAGCTCATGGGTGTTTTTTTTGGAAAGCATACGTGGTAGAGGAAACAAAAAGTCATGGTTTTCCCAAAAAAGTACTTCATTTTCGAAGAAATAAATCATTTTCCCGGGCAGTCTGTTGTCTTGAAAGTAAATGGAAATGGACCAGTTAATTGGTTCTTACGGGACTTTTGGTTCTTGTGTCTTTGGCTCCCCCCAAAAGAACCTTTTTTCCGCAGTGCCGCGGAGAGGCAGTTTTGGGCGCATTTTGACCATGGAACTTGAGCCGCCTAAGACTTACTTGGATTTTTCACACATTCCCTCCCTCATCACACTACACATACAACACACCGACAAACAGATACCATGAGTAATTTGATTATTCCATTTGTTCTCTTTGGATATCACACTCTGAGGAATTGCTGTAGTACCACATCCATCAAATTTTTGCCTACGAGCCAATTCCTAAGTCATCTCTTTCGTGTAGATAGTCAGTGTCCGCTTACAGGAGACATTGGTCGCACCCCGCCTCGTCTTTGTTGTGTAACACAAGTGAACAGGTTTAAGCTTGGTCACTTAGCCTGTGACTTGGCTAATGCAATCCGCGATGTGTTAGTGAAAAGCCCTACGCCGGTAGCCACCGAGACCAGCGGTGCACTACGGTAGGCTCATTGAAAAGGATTATCGAAAGGTATTGAAAGCCTACAGTATTGGGCTTCTACCCTCGCGCAGGTAGATAAGTACTTTCGTTTCAGTGGGATAGACCCCTTCTCTTGTGGTAGAGATGGATGACGGAGTTAGGCTCCAAGATGATAGCCTGAACCCTGCAACTCAGTTGAGCGGAAGTCACTCGTCATGTAGGAAGACAGGCCCCCGCACAGATGGCTTTGTACAACCATCTGCTGTGCAAGGGGCTCGCCGTAATTGGTCTTCCGGTAAGGTACAGAACACACTTTAACTACGATAGCATTTTTCGAAGATTTACTACTTCTACTTGTCTGAGACAACTTGACAATGATACATTTCGCGTATCAGGCAGTGGCGACCCTCCAGTCGTGTAGGATATCCGTTGGGTCGCACTAGAGCTGAACGGCGTTCCATGAAAGATCCGACGTTTCAACTTTTCTTTCACTTGTTACTTACCTACTTCGTTTCCAACGGACCCCAGGGGACCAACCCACCGCTACCCGTAAGCCCAACCCCTACATGCACACATAAAACCCATTGATTTTGTCATCTTTAGCACCTTGTCACAACCCATACATCCTCTTTCTCTGAAATTACATGATGAACACACTTCTACATTTTCACTCCTTCGTGCAAGTTATTTGCTTTGGTGATCTAAGTCATTTAGGACATTTCTACACAACTCGGCATTTTTACTGGCTTCGTATCTCATTGAATTCCTGTTGGCTACCGTCTTATGGTACATAATGCGTATGTAACCCAATAGGATCGCAATACATATTGCTTTATGCTGCCGTGATGGAATATTGATTCTTTTTCCACATGCCTTCTAGGCATGATAGGTAACTGATGTTTTTTTTCAGGGCCTTTAAGGCAAGAGCGCAAGACTTGAGCAGAATGAAAGGGCTTTTTACTTTAGTAATTCTCAGATCAGCTACAGGGCTCCAGACTGACCTCAGGCAAGCCAGATTGTTCCAGTCTATTTTTTCTCTTTGCCCCTGCACTTGCTCACTTCTCTTCGCTCAATCCACTGGTTCATTTTTCAGTGTATCATTGTTTTTTGTTGTTTTTCCTTTTGCCTTGGTATAGGCTATATATTCCTTTGCATCATTCACCGAAATGGCCTCCACTAGTACTTTGACCTTTTCAGGCCCATGGTGCAACTCATGCAGTCTTTTCACCCTGACCAGGTTTGTAAATACCCGCGGCTGTCCTTCAGAGAACTTCGGCTCACCATGAACGCTCATTTTGCCCATGGTTTGGGCCGCTTTCATGCAATGCTTTGGGCGGGGGACCGCCATGCCTCAAAAAAAAAAATAGGTAACTGATGTTTCAGCTTTGTTTTTAGAGATAGCCAGAAAGTATGAGTAAAAGGTTGGTAATGACGGACTATATCTTTCAACTTTTTTTTGGTTGAAGTATTCGTATAAATCCCCATACCCCCAGACGGATCAATCCCTATGGCCGGGATAAGGTAGAGCAGATCCAGGTCAGATGAGTTGACGCCCTCATTGTGACTGCCACCCCCCACCCTTTGAGATGCGCTCTGAGACTACCCGCTAAACTAATCAACCGTTAGTCATTGCTGATGCTGCCTCGCTTTCTGTGTCCATGTAATGCAGGCCACGAAACCCATTGCATCAAATAGGTACCAATGCATCCATTGCATTAGGTAGCCACATGTAACGCGTCCATTGAGTAAGGTGGTATATCCTCTCTTTGGATGACGAAGACAAGCCTGTCAATAGACAGCTTGGGCAGAGCTTGAATTTCCAGTTTAACCCCACATGTTGCATTTCATTCTCAATTGTGATTGATTTTACGTATAGCTCATTGTAATTTATCCGTTTACATCCAGGTGTATTACCCCTACCCTCATTGTTTGCCTGAAGATTTGGGTTGTCATTGTTGATACTTTGTGTGCTAGCTTTTTGCTCAGTGTTTCTCATGATTCATTTTGAGCCCTACCATACCCAAGACTTAGGAACTTTACCCTCTTAGCTAGAGATACATATTTACCTCTAGGAAGGGGGTAGTAAGACACTGCATTGGACACTCAGAACATTCAATATGGGCGTGCCTTATGCCCATCCCCCTCCTTATGTTAGATTATCAGCTTGTCATGAACATTCGTAGCGAATATGCATGAAGCTTGGGAAGGGGGTGTAATAAGTCAGGGCTTTTGGGCCTCTCAGAAGCTTTCTGGAGGATTTGTACTAGACCTCTCGAAGCTTCGAGATCCTAGAACACTAGGATATTTGCTCATATTTGGCTTATAATCGAAGCCTATAGCTTGTTGCTAGACTCTACTGCTCTTAGATACACTACAGAGAGCAGAGATCTAGGATACATTAGTAGCCATACATGAATAATCACATTCCTTATGCTTATAATGTGATTTAATCATGTTTAATGCTATTTTAGAAGGTTCTAATGTATTAGAAGCTATTTTGAAGCTATTTAGGAGCTTCAGAAGGCCTGTTGCAATTGTCGTAATTTTACGTAATTTACGTAATGTTGACAAGGCCTGTGATAAGATAGACTACTCAGAAAGTTGCTAAAATATAGGTTTTATTGCCTTTTTAATGAGATTTTATTGTTATGTCAATTGTCTTGTTTTTTAGGCATGTGAACCCGTATTACTGGACCAGCCAGTTGGTCCTGCTCAATCTCCGTTCACGACTTCGTCTTCCTGCTGTTGCCTACTTTGTGCTTGCCAAGGGAATCAATTGGAATGGAGAAATACAATTGGATTTTGAAGTGCAAGACAAGGACAAAAGGGTTTATTGTGCACCCTAATTAAGTTGGCAATACTAAGTACAAGCACAATACAGCAGGACCGTCGGGGGCTGATTGAGCAGGAGGAGCCCCCATCCTCCAGACAGGAGGGTCCCGGGGGGAGTGGCAGCCAGAAGCGAAGGCGACATGAGGCTCGGGTCAACGTGGAGCAGAGATTGACAGTGATGAGGACGAGCCTGAGGAGATGCAGTGCAGCATAGATGAGGACGGAGCTGTGGTGAAGCAGGGAAGCAGTTCAGTGGAAGAGGCCCCAGAGATGCAGAGATGCAGCCATGAGGAGAAGGCAGTGGTGATGCAGAGAAGCGGTGAAGAGGACGAGGCTCAGGAGATGCAGTGAAAGATTGATTGGGTAAAGACCGTGGTGATGCAGAGGTGCAGATAATTGGACGAGGCCGTGGTGAGGCGGGGCAGCAGGCAAGAGGACAAGGCCGTGGTGAAGCAGTAAAGCAGCAAAGAGGAGGAGCCCGTGGTGATGCAGTGATGCTGAGACAGGGACGAGGCCCTGGTAATGCAGCAATGCGGTGACGAGGCCATGGAGCGCCCTTGACTTGATCATCGGGAAACAGCAAGAAGGGGCGACTAAAACAAATTGACAAGAGCATCCGGTGAAATGGGACCGGACGCCCCGGAACGGATCATCCGGGGCAGATGAAGCAGCAGGAGCGGCCGCCCCCCGGACTGGATCATCCATGGATAAGTGGCGGCGTGACGCCCCGGACAGGAACATCCGGGACAGAACAAGAAGAAGCGCCGACTACCCCAAGGACTGGATCATCCGGAGAAATGTGGCCTGACGCCCCGGGCAGGATCGTCCGGGGCGGATCAAGCAGGAGGAGCCTCCAACCCCCGAGCAGGAGATATAGGGGAAAGTGGCGGCCAGAAGCAAAGGAGACATGAGGCCGAGGCCTAAGTGGAGCAGTGATGGAGTCATGTCCAGAAGCAGCGCAAAGGACTACGCCATGGAGGTGCAGTGATACAGGGATGAGGACGAGGCCGGGGAGATGCAGAGCAGCATAGATGAGGACGGGGCCGTGGTGAAGCAGAGAAGCAGACCTGAGGATGAGGTGGCTGTGATGCAGAGATGCAGCCATGAGGACAAGGCAGTGGTGATGCAGAGAAGCGGTGACGAGGCCGAGGCCGAGGAGATGCAGTGATGCAGACAAGTGGAAGAACCAGTGTTGACCTGTATTGGTACGCCTCTGGATCTTGGTGACTGAAATCTGCTCCATGGGAAAGAGCTTGAGGTCTTTCCAACCCATTTTTATACTCTTCGTTGAGGCATATGGAGCACTCATTCTACAGGCTATGTAAGCACTCTTCGGGAGACATTGAAAGAGCAAGTAAGCACAAAAGAATCCGTAATACCACGCAAATACAAATTGTTCTAGGAGCCTTGCTCGCCCCATGACACATTCTGGTGTCCTGCAAGAGGAAGAGAGGGCAAACAAGGGTATAACTTAGGTTAATACACATGTAAACATACCTAAGTACCATACCATGTGCTAAGATTAGATGTTTAGGAAACGTCACAGTAAATTAGGGCACCACAGGCCCTGTGACCGGAGATTCAGGTCGTCAGCGACTGTCGTTGACGGGAACTGTGCTGTGGTCAACATGTCTAAGTCAGTTCTGGGTCAAACCAACGTCAAAAAAGTCAAACCATGTCATAAACATGTTGAAAACGTGGTTAAAAGTTGAAACATGGGTCTCCTCCCATGCGCCAGCGTAGAGGCCTTAGGGCATTCTGGCGCCATATGATATTTTTTCTGCAAACCTATGGACTTATACCGAATATCCCCCATAGGTGAGGGAACGTCCGTCGCAGCAGGGCGTCTGTGTAAAATTGGCAACATAGTGCATTTTAATGAACAATGCGATGAAATACACTACAAAACCAACATTCATTCATTAAAAGCTGATATAAAAACAGCCTTTCTGGAGCTTTTACACACATTCACGACATTTTCTGTCAAGAAAATAATGTCGTAAAAAAGACGGCGACTACTGGCTCCCGCTGCCGCGCCGTTGGTTGTAATTACTTTGAAGGTTCAATTAACCTTCAAACGTTTTAGAAACTTCACAAACCCTAAAAAAATGACTAAAATAGCTATTTCCAGGCCAGGCTGGAGCTATTTCCTGATACTACAGACTAGCTGACATCTGCACTGGAGTGTTAGCATACTTCTTGAGCTTTCCTGGCTTCCAAGGAGATACGTTTACCTATAAAACTGAACCTGCATATGAGCACATTGCCACATATGCCTCAGTGGTGATGCAGAGCAGCAGCCAAGAGGACAAGGGCGTGGTGAAGCAGTGAAGCAGCGAAGAGGAGGAGCCCAAGGTGATGCAGTGATGCAGGAACCCGGACGCGGTCGTGGTGATGTAGCCATGCGCTGACGAGGCCATGGAGCGCCCAGGACTGGATCATCTGGGGCAACACAAGAAGGAACAGCAGAAACACTACGCCAGCATCATCCGGTGGAAGGAGACCTGACGCCCCGGACCGGATCATCCGGGGCGGATCAAGCAGCAGGAGCCGCCGCCCCCCAGATGGGATCATCCAGGGACAAGTGGCGGCCTGACGCCCCAGACTGGATCATCTGGGGCAGAACAAGAAGGAGCGGCCATAACTCCGAGGACTGGATCATCCGGGGAGGTGTGGCCTGACGCCCTGGGCAGGATCGTCCGGGGCTGATCAAGCAGCAGGAGCCCCCAACCCCCAGACTGGAGCGTCCGGGCGACAGTGGCGGTCAGAGGCGAAGGAGACATTAGGCCGAGGCCAAGGTGGTGCAGTGATGGAATCATGTCCGGATGCAGCGCAAAGGACCACGCCATGGACATGCAGTGATACAGTGATGAGGTCGAGGCGAAGGAGATGCAGTGCAGCATTGACGAGGACGGGGCCGTGGTGAAGCAGAGAAGCAGCCCAGAGGTTGAGGCCACTGAGATGTGGATATGCAGCCATGAGGAAAAGGCCGTGGTGATGCAGAGAGGCAGTGATCAGGACTAAGCTGAGAAGCTACAGTAAGAGAATTGAGAGGACAAGGCCGAGGTGATGCAGTGGTGCAGATAAGTGGACGAGGCCGTGGTGAAGTGGCGCAGCAGCCAAGAGGACGAGCATGTGGAGAAGCCGTGAAGTAGCTAAGAGGAGGAGCCCATGGTGATGCAACAATGCTGACACCCGGACAAGGCCGTGGTGATGTCACCTGGCGCGCGCTTGCGATTTTTTCGCGCGTGGCACAGGTGATAAGACGCCAGTTGCTCACAATAATTTCTAATGGCAAGCGAAATTACCCAATCCTTTCAAAGTATGCAGAAAACGAATTTGCGGATGACCCGAGGGGTCCAGCCCGTCCTCAGGAGCTCTCTGCTGCTTGACGCGGCGTATCCGTCTTTCTGCTGCAGCTGAGGATACCGCCGATTACCGAAAGCCAGCCCAACTATGTTACACAAACACCGCTTCAACTGGGTGCACTTCCGTTGATTTTGAGAAAGATCAAGCGCCGACATGGAGATTGATCAAGATCCGCATTGCCTGCGTGCCAGCGCCAAAAGACTCAAAAAGAGCTTCTGTTCTCCGTTTTAATGTTTTCAGAAGCCTGTCTGTCTCACCAGCCGACGGATTTGGATACAACGAGTTCCCTGATAAGTTGACTCGCAATGCCTGCCCGCCAACGACGTGCGACTCAAGATGAGCTTCCGTTCACCGTCTTTCCAATGTTCGAAGCCTGTTGCCTCAACCGCCGCCAAGTTTTGATAAAACAAGTTCCCTGGTAAACAAATGACTCGCAAGGACTGCCCGCCAGCGGCGTGTGACTCAAGATGAGCTTCCGTTCACCGTCTTCCGATGTTCGAAGCCTGTCTGCCTCAACTGCTGCCGAATCTTGATAAAAAAAGTTCCCTGATAAACAGATAAGCCGGAAGGACTGCCCGCCAGCGCCATATGACTCAAGATGAGCTTTCGTTCATCGTCTTCCGATGTTCGATGCCTGTCTGCCTCAACTGGCGCCGGATTACGATAAAACAAGCTCCCTGACAAACAAATGACTCGCAGGGCCTGCATGCCAGCGCAGTGTGACTGGATATGAGCTTCCGTCCAACGCCTTTCCAATATTCGAAGCCTGTCTGCCACGACTGCCGCCAGTTAGTGACGAGACGAGCTCCCTGATGAACGATTGACTCCTTCCCCGAAGCGCGTGCTACAGCACACCACAGCGGCCAGTAGCAACAGCCTCCACTAAAATGAAAACAACAACGCAGCCCGTTCCTATGCGGCGCTCTGTCCCAGGTGCTTATTGATGATCAACAACTCCATCCGCCAGCGCCAAAGATGACAGCCACCGAGTTTGACAGCGCTGCAGTACACCATTGCAGCCAGGCATGAAGGTGGACTGCTTCAAAGCCTACATCGACCATACTTCCGAGCACTCCACTTACGCTGCACCATGTCCAGTCCTTCTCTCTGAAGAACTGATGACCAAGCAACTCAAGGCGTGTTTAAACTACCGCCGACTGTCCACAGCATCTACTTCTGATCTAAATCTGAATCTGAATTTTGACTTAACACCAGAGCCCTGCCCTTTGGCTGGCAGCCCTTTAAATCCGGCCTGGAGCCCACAAGAATATTCAGGTTTGCCCTCTTTTGATTGCTATGACACCATGAATACGTTTTCAGCCTCTATATAACTTATGACAACTCAGACACATGAATTTCTCTCCTGACACGAACTCAGGTCCCCTGACGCCACACCTTGCAGGTGTTTTTGAATAACAATGCATTCTAATTTTCTACTATCTTTTCGCTGCTGTGGAGTATGGCCGACCAAAGGGCAGGAAACCCGGCTAACCACCGGGGCAGTACACCCCACAGTAGACCCAGAAACACAAAAGCAAACAACAAGTTTTCCACCGCCCCTCCAGCAGTTGACTGCATGGAAACAAACATGGAAAAACACACGGAAAGAAAGACACAGCCTGCACTCCCCAGTGCACCTGCATTATTCTGTGCGAGCTGAACGCAGACCCGTGCCCTACAACAAGCCGCAGTGCAACCAATTCATCACCAAAACCTACCAATCAATAAACACCAAGAAACCATCAGAGCCATCTTTTTCGCTTTCCTAGGCGAACCGCCTCCGTGATATATTCTGTACTTCAAGTAGTGTACATATTCTCACGGGGTCTTCCTTTGGGGGGCGTCAGCCCCAGAACAAGTTGATGCGGTTAAGAACATTCAAAAAAAGGCCGTGGTGATGCAGCAATGCAATGGCGAGGCCAGAGAGTGCCCTGGACTGGATCATCCGGGGAACAACAAAAAGGAGCGGCCTAAACACAACGACAACATCATCGGGTGAAATGAGACCTGACGCCCTGGACTGCATAATCGGGAGCAGATCAAGCAGCAGGAGCTACCGCCCCCCGGACAGGATCATCCAGGGACAAGTGGCGCCCAACCGCCCCGGACTGGATCATCCGGGGCTGCACGCCAGTTGGAAAGAGAGGCGGGCCCAACGGGCCGCGGAGAGGCGGGCACGGTTATCCAGGTAGAGCACGGCAGACGTAAGGGCAGGTAGCTACGTTTCTCCGCACCCCCACCATGCATGAGTACTTCCGCAGGTGAGAAACATGGGGTGAAGTGGTGCACACTGGGCCGCCCACCCTGCTAAACCAAGGGCGCCGTTACATGCGCAGCAAGATGCCCCCCCTTCCTCAGGAAAGGCAGGGGTTGGACGACTTCTTCATGGTCTGCACCTACACGAGCGGGGCACGTATACAGAGCACTCCATCCCTCCAAGCCTTAGCAGGGGTACGTGTATTGGCGTCCCTGCTAGCCTGCTAGGCCACAGCCGCAAAATAACGCTGTGTCCTCGTGCCCAAACACAGGTAGATCACTATGGCTGCCAAACCTGCAAAACCCAGGGCACAGATGAGGAGGACAAAAGAATAAAGGATCCTCAGCCAAGAATGGCGAGGGACAATCAGCAGAAGGGCCTTCCGCCAGGGAAGGCGGGGCCTGAACGACAACGTCAAGGACGGTTAGGCCACGTGTGGTGCACGCATACAGAGCACACCACCCCTGCAACCCCTAGCAGGGTAGGTGTAGTGGCGTCCCTGCAGGGCCACTGCCGCTTAGAGGCGCTGTGTTCTCGTGCCACTACACAGGTAGGCCAATAGGACTTCACATGGGAAATGTGGCCTGACGCCACGGACGGGATCATCCCAGACGGGTCAGGAGAACGCAACAAGTGCGCAGAACAAAGGGGACGGGATAGAAGCGACCCGTGGAAGGAGCACAAAAGGGTCCCCGGATGGATGAGGATCCAGTGGGCCTGCGCCACTGGGTTGCTCGCGGCCCGGTGGGGTAGAAGCAGAGGATGAGGGATGGGATGGGGTGACGGGGCCAAGGAAGGGGTCTGGCAAGGGCCGAACAACAGCCCCTACGGATTGGGAAACATGTCGGCAGAAAAGAGGGGACGGAATAGGAGCGACCCATGCAAGGAGCATGAAACGGTCCCCGGATGGATGACGATCCAGTGGGCCCGCGCCACTTGGTTGCTGGCGGCCCGCTGGGGTATAAACACGGGATGAGGGATGGTACGCGGGGACTGCACCAGTGAAGGGGTGTGGCAAAGGGGAACGGGACATCGCGGGGTTGCAAACTTAGCAGAGCTGGGACAATTGGGCAACAGAAAGCGCCGAGCAACAGCCCCGTGGGATGGAGCAACTAGTCGTAACGGGGTGGTGAACCATGGGTCACCCATGGGGAGCCTGACGGCGGAAACTCAGCAAAATGCCCTGGACGGTCGTGAGGTGTTGGCAGGGGTGAGGGTTGACCCTGAGGCCCCCGGATCAATGGCCTGAGTACACATAGATTGACGCGTGAAACGTGGAAATTGCTGCCCCCTGGCCTCCAGCCGCGGACGGACGAAACCAAGTGCATCCCGGAGCCAAGTGGGTACTCTAGCTTGTGAGGGATGGGGAGTGGTGGAATGAGGTACAGAGCAATGCTGGGCTCTCAGCGACGTCTATCAACATGAAACCCGCCTGCAGGCACCCTCAAGGCTGTGCTGGGTGGGGGAAGACTGGAGGATCCTTCAGCAGGGGACCGGATGGACCTGAAGCTTTGAGGGCAGCGACTGAACCTACCGCCGGCCATGCCCCGAGGGAACCTGGTTGAAGATCTAGGCCGTGAGGTTGAGGTGAAACGCCAGGGGAACTGATGGTGGAGAGCTCCCCTTCCCGCCAGAGGCGGCCATCATATAAAACAAACCAGGGGATGTCAGATGAGGCTGTGGACGCGGCCGCCCTTACTTACTTACTTACTATCTGCGATCTTTTCTCCCTTATTTTCCACTGTTGGCGAACTTCACCAAAGTGCGCAGCCCATCAGACTAGATACAGAGTCCTGGTATTTTTGAGATAGACTGGCATATTTTGGTATCATATTGGTGGACTGTTGTCCTTCGGATACTCCCAAACTGATTCGTTTGAAACCCCCCCAACCTGGCTAGGACGCACTTGAATGTCAGTGACCTCTCCTTTCTGGTTTTTCTTGCTTGGCTGCCCTGATGCGTGCAGTATATCCCAGGAATGACATTGAGTTGTATCCTCCCCCGCTATATGTGGTGATGATGCCGAAGAGCTCCCCTTCCCGCCAGAGGCGGCTATCATATAGAACAAACCAGGGGATGTCAGATGAGGCTGCGGACGCGGCCGCCCTTACTTACTTACTTACTATTTGCAATCTTTTCTCCCTTATTTTTCACTGTTGGCGAACTTCACCAAAGTGCGCAGCCCATTAGACTAGATACAGAGTCCTGGTATTTTTGAGATAGACTGGCATATTTTGGTATCATATTGGTGGACTGTTGTCCTTCGGATACTCCCAAACTGATTCGTTTGAAACCCCCCCAAACTGGCTAGGACGCACTTGAATGTCAGTGACCTCTGATTTCTGGTTTTTCTTGCTTGTGTGCCCTGATGCGTGCAGTATATCCCTTGAATGACATTAAGTTGTATCCTGCCCCGCTATGTGTGTCAGGGTCGGGGTGTTGTGTTCCCATAACTACCCTTGCTTCTGTAT
Source organism: Eutreptiella sp. 'Long Island Sound 2002' (assembly GCA_964036045.1). NCBI lineage: Eukaryota > Euglenozoa > Euglenophyceae > Eutreptiales > Eutreptiaceae > Eutreptiella > Eutreptiella sp. 'Long Island Sound 2002'. The sequence continues at coordinate 39,993,774 of OZ038380.1, read as the reverse complement.
GGGACCCTGTCCAATTGCTCTGACTCCCTGTGTGCCAAATCGTATTGTGTACATACTCTTTTTGTAGTCGCATGATGTATATCTTTTCGTCCTTTTAGGTACGAAAGGGCTACCACTCTGAGAGTCAGCAAGGTATCAAACTTCTTGTCTAGTGCTGTGCCTTTGCTTATGAGTCGCTCGGCTAAGGAAAACAGGCCCGTACCGGCCGCGCTTACACACAAGTGGGTGAAAGAGCATCCGGAATATTATCACAAACGTCTCCTAAGGGCTAGCTACGCCAGAGTACCTAGCTGAGAAGTGTTATGGCTTCGAATAGCCGCAGCGCAGTCGCAATCGCACTGCAGCCTGTGAATACATCTGAAGCATCGAGATGCCATCTGCGTGAACGAAGTGCTGTATGATACTTCGATATCTCTGGACAGGGTTTTTGTCTTCGAATTTGTGAAGTGTCTATGTATTGATGCTCCGCCTAAAGATCCTGCGCAGAAGAGGTTTGTTGTAATGTTGAGACTTTCGAGAAACAAGAGAAATAAGAGAGTTCCCAAGTCAAACCACAACAAGTGGCAGCCAGCTAGGTGGCGGGGAGATCAATATTCGAGCATCAATATTCGAGATCAATCTTCGACGCCGTCAATTTGATTTGGATTTCAATTTGCAATGGAGTGACCTTTCGACGACGCAGCTATGCTGCACTTTATCAGAGACTGCCTGTTTTGATCCGACTCACCGTTGCATCACGAGTTTTCGAGTTCGTTAGAAAAGTCCATCGCAGAGCGCATCGCAAGTCGAGAAAGCAAGTGGTTCCGATGCATTTCTCGTGATCTTCACAGGTTGTCGCAGAAGATTGCAGATACTCAAGCCCAGGTCATCGAATTGGTACAACGCATCGATGCGTTGCAGATATCAGCAGCAAATGCTACTACGGCAACTGATCGCCGCGTCGACATTTTGCAGTCCTCGACAGAGAATGCTACACAAGCTGCAGTAAGCGAATTTTGACGCCTGAAACATGAACTTTCGCAATGTTATGTCCTTCTCAACGAGTTTGCACAAGTTTCGAGTCAACAACCTTCGAATCACTTCCAGTTTCCACAACAACAAACACAGCAACAGCCACAACCACAACCACAGCCATCCCCTTCGAGCTATTCGTTGTATTCACCGTCGAACAGTTCACCTTATCCACCGCAACAACCAGCTGTACAGTCACCTGTCTTCGACCCATTGATGAATACAGCGAACCGAATGAAACAAGTCGACCCAGTGCATGCCGCGATGCACCAAGCCAATCCAGTGAATGTCGAGATTCCACGTGCTCAAACATTCAAGATCCTGGGACGTCGTGTTGAACGCTTAAACAAGCTGATTCGAAAGTTCTCTGGGAGACCGGGATCTGGAGAGTTTTGCACATGGAAGGAGGACCTTATGCCAGCCTTCGGTTTGTCGGATATCACTTCACCCATCGATCAGGTGACCACCATACCGTTTCTCTCTGAAGGTGATGCTGTTGAGTATTTTCACAGTTTAACGACGATTGTACAGGATGACTGGTTTGAGCTCACGCGCGTGTTGGGTCAACGTTTTGATTGCATATCCCATGAGCCGGTGTACCCGTCGAGAATGTTGACGTTGAGAGAAAGTGAGTTCCCTGGACATTCGGGCTACCTCAAGGGGTTTACAACTTGCGTCATCAAGTCAAAGGTCAACACCACTGACCCCCAGATGGGTTACCTCGTCAACTCTCATTTGTTGAGGGAGTCGAATGACGCTGTTTGTTGGCAATATATCGTTGAAGTTCGTTTGAAATGGCGTTCTCGCAGACCATTCGGCTTCAGTACTCTGGTGGAGACCATTGTAGAAGCCTACATGGCGGCTGGCTACCAGCTCGAGGAGGTACAGAACGCACCGAGAACGGCAACTGATACGATAGGTTCTGCGGTCTCAGGACCCCTGCCTATGATGGTTCCGCCAACTTCGACTTCTACAATGTTTCCTTCAAATCCTATGCCAGCACCGCACATGAACCCCATGCCAACCCCAGCCGCTGCTCCCATGGCTTTGACTGTGCCAGAGCCAATGAATCTCGATACAATTGCCAAGCTCCGGGAAGAAGTACATGCCTACATTGGTGAACGATTGAACGAGCGGTTCGGACGCCACGATGGTGGAGAAACTAGGCGCTGCTACAACTGTGGAGAACAAGGCCACTTGGCCCGCAACTGTCCAAAGAACCGACCGCCATCTCGAGGAAGAGAACGTCTGGAACCAAGATCAGGCACGCCACGAAGAGATCTTAGTCGAGACAGTAAGGGACGGTTTCGATGCCGCTCCAAGAGCAAAGAACGGCCCACAACGGCCTCCAAAGCATCATCGAAGACCTGGTGGTGGACGTCCTCGAAAAGAGCTGAACACCACCATCAGTACCAGTAAACTCGAAAAGGATTCGACACTTGGGGGTGTGGACGTCGAAGGAACCGAACCTGAGCATGCGTCTCTGTTCACGGTTCGAGGGCGCATTTGCGCACGTCGTGATGACTTCTTTGACTCCAGCGTGGACTTGTTAGTCGACTGTGGAGCGACCAGTGACTTCATGTCAATGCAGACTGCAAAGAGGGCGCGACTTCCCATCTACAAACTGACAAACCCTGGACACGTCTTAACAGCCGGAGGTGTCCAAGTCCGGGTGCGATACTACACGAGAGCCTATGTTCGAGTTGGAGAACTCGTCTTTCGACATCACTTCCAGCTCTTGGAGATTGTGCCGGATGTGGTACTTGGGCTACAATGCCTTAGAAGCTATAATCAAACTGTCAACTGGAAGGAACGGCATGCGAACATCCAACATGGTTCGAGAACATAGCGAGTCAAGGCATTCCACCCAGCTGCAGTTCGAAGCCGCTTCGAAGTTGGACCTTCTTTCGACACTTTCATCCAGTACCTCGAAAGCGAGTCTGGTTGGAAGCCCTACACCACATGCCAAGGCACGCCCTGACCTACACTTGTGGACACACGTCCAGAATGGTGCTGGCATGTTCGATGAGTCTGAAACGGAAGATGGTATTACCGATGAAGAGTGCAGCGACATGGAGATGGAATGCATCCCGTTGCCGAAACTCAAAAGAGAGATCCGTCGAGCCGATCTCACCAGTGATCAAATGTTTCTGTGCTGCATGCCTCGACCTGCAGTGCCGGTCGATCAAATGTACAAGATGCAAGCAAGCAGTGACGATGACGGGCTAGACCCTGTTCCACGCAAGTTGCCTATTTGAATACACAAGTGGGCAGACCTCTACGACCGGGAGAAAGCGGAGTTTTGAGACCTACCTCCGCATCGACCTGGTACAGATCCTCGAATACGCCTCCATTCAGAAGACGGTCCACCGTGGGTGCACCCTTACAAAATGGACCCGACCCAATTAGATGAACTTCGACGACAGCTGGACAAGTTACATCGATCTGCCCGAATAAGACAGTCCTGGAGTCCATACGGAGCGTGTTGCCTGCTGGTGAAGAAAGCGAATGGTAAATGGCGTATGTGCGTCGACTACCGAGCATTGAATACGCGAACTGTTCGAGATCGATATCCTTTTCCTTCGATCCGATCCATCTTGAGTACACTGGGGGGTTCCACCGTATATTCGAAGATAGACCTTGTCAGCGGGTCCCACCAGATCCGAATCCACAACGAAGATGTCGAGAAAACCAATTTGGCGCCTTCCAATGGGTTGTTATGCCCTTTGGCCTCTGTAACGCGCCATCGACGTTCAAACGCGTCGTGAATGATGTCCTTCGATACCACTTGGATATTTTCGTATGGGTGTACATCGACGACATTCTTGCCTTCTCGAAGGATGCGGATGAACACCAACAACATCTCGATTTGGTACCTGAACTACTCTGTCGACACCAGCTATTTCCCTGGATCGATAAATCCAAATTCTTCCGGAGTCGAGTAACCTTCTGCGGATACATCATTGATGGAGACGGAGTACGCATGGACCCTGGAAAGATCAAGGTCATTCGAGGTTGGCCTCCGCCGACCACGGTTCATGAAGTTCGAAAATTATTTTGGGTTGTGTGGATTTTACCAGCAGTTTGTCGACGGGTTCCAAGCTGTTGCAGCCCCTCTGACCGCGATATTTAAGGCAGATTTCGAGTGGCAGTGGACAGCTGTGCATCAAGCCTCCCTCGACAAGGTGAAGCAAGCAATGATCAATGCGACACATCTCAGTGCCATCAACCCCCGAAAGCTGTATCATTATCTTAAGACGTGCCCTCGACCGCTGACACAGCGACAAGCACGTTGGTCCCAGTTCCTCGGGGAGTACAACCTTACATTGTGGTATGTACCGGGTCTCCAGAATCCAGCAGCGGATGCCTCTTCCCGCTTGACTTCGCGACAGTTGATGGACATCGAGAATGCCACACGTACACGAGCCTTTGTGGTACCTTTGGTCGAAAACTGGGTTTCACCGGAAGTAGAACCTGTCGATGAGTTCCTACATGTGCTCGAGGACTTGTTCTTACACGATGAAGTGTGGCCCCAGCCATACAACGACCTGTACGTATTGCTTCGAAGCGGACGCTCTGTGGGGATGGAACCCAATGTTGGCGACGATGCAGAACCAGCCCTCAAATTCGACACTGAACCAGCCGTTGAGCCTGATGACCTGAAGCCACTGCCGTCAAACTAGACTCTGGCTCAGGATTCACACCAGCCTGAGGTACATCTGGATGATGCTGGCAAAGACCCTGACACGTCTGCCGACACCGACGACCTTCCCGACATAGACATGGACCGTCCTCCTCGAGTCACTTTTGGCAGAGAACTTCGATATGCCCCGACCCTGACGGAACTCATTCGCTGTCGACCCCATCGAGACAGCACACGACAACCAGTTCCCTTGCCTCAAGGTTGGACCGAACACACCGTACCCGTCGAGTCTTAAAGGTACACAGCGTCGAGTACACCGACACTATCAGTGTAAGGAGTTGGCTTCGACGGCTGTGTGGGCAGCGGCCTATCGAGAAGACCAACGTATGAGACACATCTACGAAGTCGCGGTTCGAAGCCCTGTGGCACGACACCAACTCTGTGATGCCAAATTGTCCTTCGATAATGGCAAGTTCTTCCATTTGTCGATCATGGGCAAGCGTGTCCTTGTCCCTCGAACGCACTTTACCTCGATTCTGGCTATGTATCACGAGTCCGAGTTCTACGGCCATTCGGGAGTATTTCCAACCATGGCGCTGATCAAGTGCGACTACGTTTGTTCACATCTTGGACATTACGTCGCGCGTTACATCTTAAGTTGCGATGTGTGTCAAGCGGCTAACTCTGGGTGTGTGGACACAGCCAGACAACCCAGACCCTTGGCTGTGCCCAACACCAAATGGCATATTTTGTTCTTCGTTTGGGTTTCAGGATTGCCGTCGATCACTAGAGGCCATGACGCCATCATGACTGTGGTCGACGGATCCTCTAAGCGTGGAATGTTCATCTCTTGTCGCAACGATATGACGGCCAACGACCTTGTGTATGTGTTCCTGCGTGACGTAATTCGACTCAAAGGATGCCCTCGACAAATTGTTTCCGATCGAAACAAGCTGTTCGAGTCCCAAGCGTTGAAAGAGGTGGCACAACCTTTCAAGATCAAGATGCACCAAAAAGTAGCCAACCGTCCGCCCGGCAACAGCCTAGCGGAGCGCAGCAACCAGTCAATCCTCCAACGCTTGCACACACGGCATCTTTGGTAACAACGAGTGGGGCGTCGACCTTCTGTTCGCCGAGATTCAGTTTAACAACCTGACGTCCAATAGTCTTTGACTATCTCCGTTCGAAATTGATGAGGGACGAACACCCCATTTCCCATTGGATTTTTCCCGAATGACTTCTCATCCACATGAACCTTCGACGGTGAATGATTACATGCAGCGAGCGGAACGTACCCTCGATTCTGTGCGTGCAATGCTTGCCGAGGAACGTCGACGCCAGATGCATGTGGTCCTGCAAATGGACCGACACGTTTGAGTGCCTGAAGTGGGGGAATGATGGTGGGTGTTCGTGCCGAAATATCGACATAAAGGAAAACTCGATGTTGTTTGGTGCGGGCCTTACAAAGTTCTCGAGGTACTCAACAAGGGCGAGAATGTTAAACTGGACATTCCTGCCCCCTTCGATGGGTTGGGAGTTTTGAATCAAGAGAGCACAAAGCCCTACATCCATCGAGAGGGACGGCCAGTGTGAGAATTCCCGATGCCACCTGTCAAAACTGGGGACTCCCCTCGACTTGTCAAGATTCTGGCTAGATGTCGAGTGGGATCTAAAAAGCGCCGCACGTTCATGTTTCGTCTTGAATGGGATGACGACACATGGTCTTGGGAGTCGAGTAAAGCTCTAGAGGAGGAACCCGTGTTGCTTGAGTTCCTTCGACTCCACCCTGAGTAACCTCACTTCTCTGCGGCGTGGTTTTTTGAAAAACCCATGCGGGGTTCCAGGTCAACCACTGGAGCCTCCGCCTAAGGTTCTACTCCCCGGACATCCCGAACTACCTCTCGACCTCCGCCCTCTCGAGCATCACCGTCGAATGTCATCGATGTTGACGAGATCAACGACGCTGCGGACAGAGATGGCGTTGGTGCCGAAGCCCCAGCGACATCGACTTCAGCTCGCCGCTGTCGATCACCAGCATCAGCGCGAGCTCGACCAAGTCGATCACTGGCCCCATCCTCGGCGCCGAACTACAGCCAATCGGCATACGCCGGAAGTTCGAAAGGAAAAAAAGGCCCCTCATCAAAAGGAGGCAAGGGAGGTGTGCAGGAGTAGCACCGAGTGGGGGAATCTTCATGTCAGGAGCCACCACAGGCTTGGAAATGCTCGAGCAAGCCCTGGCCAATCTGCCTGTCCTCGAATCGACCAGGGAAGGGGGGGCCCCACCCCGCATTGACCCAAAATTGTGAAAGCTGTACGCGCCCCGCCCCAGGACGACGCCGAATACTATCGAGGACAGTGCTCGGGCCTCGAAAGGCCTGATACACACTCCAATTCTTCGGAGGAACGGGTGCATTCACACTCAGAGTGGTTCGATCCTGATGAGGATCTTGCTTGCTACACGGGGTATGACCACTGATTCCCTTCCTCTGCTCAGCGTCCGGATGCAATCAATCATGGGTCGACAGTTCGTGGACATCGAGGCCGAACACCTCCAGGAACGAACCGTCGTGGGGAGGAGAGCCGAACACCTCCAACAACGAGAACACCGCGCCGAGCGACAAATCATGGGTCGACCAATCATGGCTGTCCAACGCTCCGAGAGCGCAAGCTACCACTCGAACGAACGAGTCCGATTTTTACTTTGAAAAAGACGACGACGAAGACGACTACGGAGATCTACCCGATTCCTACACCCTTGACAACAAGGACTATTCGTATGCCACACAGAGTCTGGCGACGCCACCGCCCAGCTACAATACTGTTCGACAACCAGAATCGCTGTGGCAGCCATGTCATATGCAACAATACAAGCATGAAGTCGAGAATGTCGAGGAACTTCGACACCTGGGCACCTTCGGAATGAAGCTACCCTATCAAGTTGGGACGCACGAGGACAATTCATTTGCGACAGAGTATACCAAACTCGACCCGCAGGTGCTTACAATCGCGTCGAGCGCCATGGCCTGTCAACGACGAAGTCACGTATTCCTACGTGAATGCCATGCAGCAGTTGTGAAGAGTATGAGCGCCGATATCACCGAATTGCGCAGAGTCATCGACATAGACAGCTGAAGCGAACAGCGCCGTTTCCCTCGAAGATGATGCAAAGCGCGCCTGACACATCCTTCGAAGAACATGGGAATGCTGGTAGCGCTCCGAGCTACCAGTGGTACACGAAGATTGGAGTGGCTTGTCGGACCCTCTGAACGACCCTCGTCGACTGACGGCAATGCAACGAAGAGCTCGACTGCGGATTCAGGAACAATCTCGTCGAGAACGACCTGCCCAATCAAATTGCACGCCTGAACCGCATGCATCGAGCGATTTCAGGAATCGATGACCGGATGCTCGTCGCCGATGGAATCGACCTAATCTTGAAGGTATCGACGTTACTGGACAGCGGACAAGATGCGTCGAGCAGCATCCTCTGCCGTTCCAGTCCTTGGGCTCAATTGAGACCTCCAGAAGGTTTGCCAGACGAAGGACTGGTTGTTAGAAGATCGAGCCCCCTTTCTCGCGTACAAGGTCAACTTGCTTCTTCGACGACACCAATGGCGAGACCTACGAGGTACCACTCGACTTGAGTGCAAACAATATGGGTGCGCTCCAGATCCAACACAGGACCTTATGGTGCAACTCCAGGAGTACTATCGACTAGGAGAATGCACCGGACCTTATGCGTACAACCCCGTGTCACCAGCTGCCCCCTTCGACCTAGTCCTGCTGGCGACGATTTACCAGTCTGGCCCTGGACAAATCAGGTACTAGGACTTCGATAAGGAAATTTGAGGAGTTGCCCGCCTTCACTCGACCAGTGAGGAGTACATCAACCTCTTTCCCTTCGAGGATGCCGCTGATTTGCTTCGACGTCTGGGTACCTAGAAATACATCACGTCAACCTTTGAAAGCGGATACGAGGATGGACGACATCGGCATCGAGCGGTCAAGTTCTGAAGGGATGTTTTCGCCGATGAAAGGGAGGAGCTCGAGTCCAGCGATTTGCCCGCGAGCGACCCGTTCCACCCGGACCCTGTTGACCACCGGTTCTTGTCGGCGGATTCCAACGTCTATCGGCACCACTTCGACATCCCGTTCTTCAAATACCTCACGCCGATTCATGACGATTTCAAAGCAGCCCATCGACGCAAGGTCAGCTGCCGAAACCAGGTCCTCGAGGCGATCATTGTCGACAGGGCTTCGAGCCTTGTGACTGCAGAAGCTGTTCGACTCTCTCTGCAGAGCGCTCTCGCCGATGGCCAGTATGTGCATCAACACCTCGGTCGACTCCAAGCAAACTCTCGAACCAGCAGCCTTGAGATCATTGACCGATATGCCCTCGCCCCTGGAGTCGACGACGTCAGTGTCATCATCGTTGTTCGAAGAGTTTCGATTGCCTACACACCATGGTGGCGAGTTGATACGCGAACTGGTCAGTTCTACCACAGCATGGCCGCTGGTACTGGTTCGAAGCAAACCTATCGATGGTTCACCGGTCAACTTGACGCGTTCTCCTTTGAGGTCACCAATCGAATGGATTTGTGGAACGAAGACATTTGGAAACCGTGGAACTTTTGGGATTTTTATTCGACCAAGGCACAAACATTGGGACCGGGACAATTTCGAGCGCTTGTCCGTGAGCATGTCTTGGTAGTCCAGTACAAGTGCCCCGTCAACGGCTGGCCCAGTGATCCCAACCTTTGATTGCTCAACCGTCGATCTGGTATCCTGATTCAGTGACTACAGGGGTCATGACGCCTTCAAGTTCATGGCTGGCGTCGAGACGCTGATGGAAGTGCACGAAGTATGACGACTCCAGGTGGATCGCTGGTCCCCATTCGAGTGGGGCACGGATTGCTGAAACGACAGTCAGACCGCCAGGTAATGGCTGATTCGATAGTCTGGATGCCAAGAGTTGGCTGATTCGACAGTCCGGACGCCATTAATGGTGTCGACTGTCTTGATATGCCCTGTCGATTTGACAGATGTATAGTCCTGTTGGTTGTTTGTCTGATAGGCACTCAGCTTCGATGGCGGTGCCAAATGTTATGGTATTTCGACGGGCCCACAGCCTTGCCATGGGTAGCGCCCGTGCAGTGTGCCTAGCGAAGTTGTCCTCTGCAGCTTCCGCCAAGACACAGCGGTGGCAGAGTCAAACACGGCGTATGAATGAGGCGCTGACGAGAGGTATACCATATACTGTACCTCAGAGTGTGGGTTTCGACCACTATTATGCTTCAGTAGCCAGCACATGTCGTTGTCCAAAAAATGTTTTTTTTCTGGGCCTGCCTTTCCGGGTTCGACAGTCTGACGCCGACCAAGACCAGTGAGACCTCTTCGAGGTCTCAGGGGGGGGTGTAGTGTTATGGCTTCAAACAGCAGCAGCGCAGCGAGCGCGCGAGTCGCAATTGCAGTCGCAATCGCACTGCAGCCTGTGAATACATCTGACGCATCGAGCTGCCAGTTGCGTGAACGAAGTGCTGTATGATACTTTGATATCTCTGGACAGGGTTTTTGTCTTCCATTTTGTGAAGTGTCTATGTATTGGTGCTCCGCTCAAAGATCCTTCGCAGCAGAGGTTTGTCGTATTTTGGAATTTTCCAGAAACAAGAGAAACAAGAGAGTTCCCAAGTCAAACCACAACAGAAGTGGTGCTCTCAAGGACCCCCACAACGATCAGAACTTCAGGGTGGACACCTCCAGCTCGACGTGCAGGACTTGGACCCACAAACTTGGGAGCTCGTCCCCTCTGTGGCAGCCCCCGCCCGCCACATCGCCAGCTCTGGGTCCCATGGGTCTAACTCAACAAACAGCTTGCACACCAATGGCCGGCAGCCCCCGGCGTCCCCCGTACTCGCAGACCCAGCCCCCTATGTCTTCCGTTAGTGGGCTGAGGACCCCCAGGGTGGCCGCTGGCACTTTGCTAAGGAGATTGAGCTCAACAACAACCTAGGCCAGCGGGCCTTCCGCATGACGTCAGCCATCTACTAGACCGTCAACATGCAGCAGCAATGGCAGGAGCTCGACGCCTTGGCTGACCATTACCGAGGCTTCGCGGCAGAGTGCGCCAGCGTGCAGCAGGAAATTCTAACGTTCGTGAGAGAACTGACTGGAGTTGTCCGCTGGCTTGCCCGGCACACCAACGCCGGGCTGACTCAGGCTTCGACCGAGGGGCACACCTTGCATCAGCGGGTTCGCCACCTTGCTGACCAGCTTGGGCGGCTCAGTAGGTCCCGAGATGAGCTCCTGGCCGAAGAGCTGAGCCAACTCAGTGTGCTCACCGCCAGCCAGGTCAAACAAGGGAATACTGCGGCGCCCGTCGCCGCCGCTGCAGCCGCCCCCGACCTGGCAACCATCAAGGGGGCCATAGAGGTGGAGATCAAACGCGCCGTGGAGTTACAACTGAGCCCTCTCATCCCGCGGATCAACGAAATGGAGCAGCGAGAAACTGAGCACCGTCGCAGCCTCCCCAGCTATGTTGACGAGCTCAAGGTCCCAATCTCGTGAGCTGCCGCCAGGACCGGTTCCACCGCCGGTGCTGCGACGACCCTGGCAGATCCATCCATCCGGCCCCCAAAGATCCAGCTGAGGACCATGGAGGCAGAGCTGCACCGAGCCCAGCTCACCCTGGACACCGAGTAGCGCGCGGGGGCACAGTTCAGGCAAGAAGTAACCAAAAGCCTAAGCCTCATGATGAGCCGCCTGTGACGCCAGCTCAGTGCCCCTTGGGACCCGTGTCCCCCCCCCCCCCCGCACACTCTGATTGCCTTGCAGATCAGGTCAGGGCCCGGGGGGAAAGGCTGAGCGCCCTGGAGAATCAGGCGGCACGTCATCATGAGCCTGTAATGGTCTTCAAGAGCCAGCTTGAGCAGCTGCAGGGTGGGAAGGCTGCCGATGAAGGGCCCCGAGAGGGTGACTTTGCCACTCATTGGGCCCATCATCATGTACATACTCCAGACTTCAGTGGCCATTCTGAAATGTTTTGTCCAAATGCTGATGTACATACTCAGGTGCATGCGACGCCCCATCCCGATGTGCATGTGATTCCACAGCCGTATGTACATACACATGTGCCTCTTGCAGCCAGCCATGCAGCGGAGACATCAGGATTACCGGGTTATCACCCCCCCCAAGGGCCTACAGAAATGGGACCACTAGCCCCCCCATGGTTCTCCAAGTGCAGAATTAAGTTTCTCTGGACCTCCACCTGGATATGCTCATCAGCACACTCATCAGCATCAGCCATACTCCTCAACCCCCCCCCCCAAGCACATCATTATTGTGCCGGGAAGCGTCACCTTCACGGACTTTACTCTCGGCACTTTGATGGGCAGGGAAAATCGAACCCGGGGTAGTCCTGAGATGGCCGGAGGATGACTAACTTCCGAAGGTCGGACAAGTAGGGATTCCTGCCTTGGGGTATGGCCTTTGCTGAAGTCCCCGATGACCTGGCCCCGAGCACCCTGGATAACCCCAATTCCTACAAACAATTCTGGGCAGCCACGTGGCCAGGGGCCTATGGTCATCAGACCACCCCCCACCTGCACCCCACATCCCTTGGGGACCTGCTGTGGGCAAACCTCAGTCCCAAGTGGGATGGAAGAGGTGAAGGTGGACTATGCGATGGTTATGCTGGGTCCTTTGACAGGTTACATCCTGGCCATCCTATGTAGACAAAAGGGACTGGGGAGCCATAAAGCCATCGCCTTCTTTTTGCACTATTGTGCCTTTTTCACTCGGATGCCCAGGGATATACATTCTGGTAATCAGTCAATAATCTCCTCAGAGTTCCTGGACGCCCTGTGTGGTCTGGCTGGCACTACCCAGGATGAGTCTATAGTGTAGAGACCTCAGAGTAATGGGCACGCGGAGCGGACGGTTCAGTCTATTATCACTGCTTTGCGGCTATACTTAGTGACCCGCAAGCTTGACTGGGTAAATACCCTGCCATTTGCCCTGTGGGTTTCAATGACCTTCCTGGCCTCATCGCACCCTACTCACCGCACCGGCTGGTTTTCGGCCGGCACCCTATCAGGTTTGGCGATGTACCCCCCCCGACCGTGGATAGTGGTGTTGAGGATGCAATTGACTACTTCCTTAGGGCTCAGGACGAATGTCAGCTCATCCAAACAAAGTTCGTTAACGTCCATGCCCAGGAGTACCAGGCCTTCCAAAAAGCCATCTGTCTCTGCAGTTTGAGGAGAGAGACGGCGTATAGGTGTGAAACAGGACTGACCATCCTGGGCTACATCTCAAGCTGGACACGATGCGGCAGGGCCCTGCAGAGATCCTCCGCAAGGTTTCCACGAATACATACTTGCTAAACCTGAACGCTGAGGAGGTTATTCTGTTGGTGGGAGGGCTAAAGCCCTATACACCCGGACGGTATGGTGTCAACCCCCCCCCCTTCATCAATCATTTCAGCGTCAGGTTATCCAAGATGACACCTTTGTTGTCGAGGATATCGGGGACCATGAGTATGGCGGTAAGATTCCAGGGAAAGCAAGGAGGTCCAAACAGCCCTTCGAGGGCGGCAAACGCTGGTGAAGAGTCAAATACCATGGTTTTGACGGACCCAAATGGCATGATGTCACTGCTTTCCTGCATGACATCAATAGAGACTGGCTGGCCTACAATCAGCAGCACCACATCATGGTGTTGACTGATTCTCTCAGGGAAATCAAGCTGTGGTTGGATCGAATGATCGGCTGTCCTGATGCCCAGCCTGAGGGTGTTTGTATGCTGTCCTGGCGTGCGTCTAGTTTAGAGCTGAATCAGGCAGATCTTCCATCCCCTGACAGCCGCCTGGAATTCCCTGCAGCCCGTGAGCCAGTCTCTGGCCTACGTTGGGCAGTGGTTCAGGTGGCATCTTTTCTGTTTCCCTCTCTGTTTTCTTCCCTCTGAGGTATCTCTCCAATTGCAGGTCTGAAGTACGTCTCTTTCCTCCTCCTCCTGGGATATCGCTGGACTTGACGCCCTGAGGTATCTCAGAGTCTTGAAATGCATCGCACGTCGGCAATGCGCGGCAGCAGTTGGGGTCATGCACCTGGATTGGCCTGAAGTGGCTCCAACCTAGAGTGCCAGCCAATGTAGTTAACCCCAAGCGCTCCCCAAGTCATGGGAATGGCTGTGAAGAGCCGAGTCTAAACGGGCATACAGCCCGGAATAAGCAGGGTGTGCGACTTGATTTTTCGGCCTTCGTGTGATTGAAGGCCAGGCGGTTGCACGGTATAATGTGCAATAAGACTGGTGCGCAAGCACTGTCAAAGGGGCCTTGCCTATGGGAACCGCGAACGCCAGCAGGGTACGTTGGAGTGCTTCGGCGTTGAGGTAGCCTGGGTATGGGAATACCACCTTCCTGCTCGTACCCCTCCCACGGTCAGCGCACATACGTCCGCACCGGGGACTTGCCTATGGGAACCGCGAACGCCAGCAGGGTACGTTGGGGTGCTTCGGCGTCGAGGTAGCCTGGGTATGGGAATACCACCTTCCTGCTCGTACCCCTCCCACGGTCAGCGCACATACGTCCGCACCGGGGTACATTAAACAGCGCAGGACCATGACAGGACGAGGCCCAGATCTGTTTCTACGTGTGGTGCTGAAGTTCAGGCAGTTTATGGTATCATATTTCATACTATTCCATCTCTCTCTTTCTTGCCCCCATTGCTGAGAATGGTTACTTTTTCTATTTCCACACCCGCTGATGGCAAGCGGGCCCCTTCCCCTTTGTACATATGTGGAAGTGGGAAGCCGTACTGCAGGTAGTCACCTCAGTTCTTGTGTACATAGTTTGTCCACCCGCGAATTGGCCGTAGCTTTTTCTTTGAGAGTGGTCGCCAACTTGGTCCGGGACGTTGAGCTCGGGAGGGGAGTGGAACGCTGATGCGCCACCTGTTTCTCATTGCAAACAGGCGCCATTGCAGAACCTGTGCTGCTCTGCGGAGGGGAGGGTAAGGGCCATTTGGCCGTTTAGGACAATCTTACACCCACTTGTCCCATCTCTTTGTATTCTTTGTGTCTCCGACCACCTGGTGGTTTCTTCCGCCTCAGTGGGTACAGTGAGCTGCAGAGGGGAGTGCTTGGTGTCAGGCAACCCCCCAGAACCCCTGCCTATGTCCTCCACTACTACTCCTTTACCCCGCCCTCCTTGGGTCTCAATCTGTACTTGCGCTTGTTTGTCTTAGGTTTCAGTATTTGGATTATTTTGAAGTGTTAGTCTGGGTGATGAGCGAAGCCACACTGCGGCGCACGTTCAGGTTTGCAGTGCTGCTTGCGTGCTTCTCGTCCCTGTATCGTTCGTTCGCTTCTTGTTTTGTTTTTCCATGTTCGATTTTTCTGCTTTGCGCTGTTCTCAGCGATCAGGGCAATTAGTGCCGGTATTTTTTTTTTTCGTCTAGTTTCGCTTCTGCTTTCCGCTTTTCTTGGTCATCCCCTCGCTGTCCCCATCTTTTGTACAGCCTGAACCATTTATTTACCTGGAAGTTTGAGAGGTTTGTTAATCTAGTTTTATATATTCTGAAGATTTGGAGGAGTTATTGGCTTTTGTTGTTTGGTGTCAGACAACCCCCCAGAACCCCTGCCTATGTCCTGCACTACTACTCCTTCACCTAGGATTTTTCGAGGTACCGGAATTCCGTAACTGAACCGTCAAAAAACTGCCGCGATCGCGATTTACGGCCCGCCGCAACCCAATTTTGCCGAGGTTTTGGTGATTTGTGCCAAATCTGTGCGCATCTGCCCCGATTAAGATAGCGCAATCGGTAACATACGATGTTATCTAGTTGCTGTATTGAAATCACGTCAATTGGTTTACCGGATGTCCAGATAAACGCAAAATACGACAATTTTTGCCCATTTTTGCCACTTTTGGGCCATAAACGTTCATTTCGATGATGTCCTTGTGGTCTCACGAGATTTCGAATTGATCAAGTTTGTCCCTAGTGCCCAAAACAGCTATATTTGCACTTTTGGACACATAAATGTTTGATTAAAGTGATACGGCCGTGCTTTCGTGTGATTTCAAATTGATCACCCTTGTCAGCTGTGCCAGGTGAGGCTTGGAAAGCAACAGTTTGTGACCGTGCATGCCCTTTACTCAAGGTTATGGCCCAGAGGGTGCCAAAAAACGCCCAAAACAGCTATATTTGCACTTTTGAACACAATAATGTTGATTAGAGTGATACGGGTGCGCTTTCGTGTGATTTCAAATTGATGAAATGTGTCCCTAGTGCTAGGTGAGGCTTGAGAAGCAATGTTTTGTGCCCGTGCATGCCCTTTACCCAAGATAATAATCCAGAGGGTGCAAAAAAACGCCCAAAACAGCTATATTTGCACTTTTGTACACATAAATATTGATGAAAGTAATACGGTCGTGCTTTCGTGTGATTTCAAATTGATCACCCTTGTCCCCTGTGCTACTGAAGCGGTACCCAGAACCCCATGGCTAGGGTAGGGCATACAACCCGTCTCCGGTCCACCAACCCCATGTACGGAAGGGAAGACGCCCGTTGACGCCCGGTGCGAGCCCGGCGGGAGCGTGTTCCGTGCCGTAAAGCCCCGCATCGGCAACCGATGCACGGCCAGCGGAGATTTATATATCAGAATATCAGGAATCAACAGGGTTTTTTTTTCATATTGTTTCCGTCAATTTTTACGCTTCCGTTCTGATATTCACTGTTTTGACAGCTGGCAGTTAGTTCGCGACTTTAGCGTAACCGCCAGTTTAACTGTTATATACAGATATTTTAGCGCAAATCGTGACGAAGGCTCTAAAGTCCTCAGGAATTGCATTGATGCATCCGCAATTTTCACATTCTACACTCGCAACTTTAATCCGAATTTTTCAGGATGTCGAAATCGGATTTTCGACTTCGACATCCCCGCACTTGATTTGACCTCTTTCGAGTGGACCTACGTGCTTCCCTATGCACGAATCAACTTTCCTTTTGTCTTGCCCTCCATTTGTCTTAGAGATATGGGCAAAACAAAGTTGATTCGTGAGGCCACTCGTGAGGGTCATATCTCGTGCCGCTTGCGAGCTATGAGCGATTGACACAAAGTTATGCCCTTGGAGGGGCATGACATATCGTGGGGGGAGCTACCTTTTTGGGCAATATGTGGTGTGTGCCATGTGTTGTATTGCGTGCCCATTTGGCGGGTTTGGCTAAGAGCGATACACCCACCAATGGACCTCATATTGCACGAAGCCCTTTCCTTCTACTCCCCACGATCGATTGCAAGACTAACCTTCGTGGAGGAAAGCTTGTGTGGCGATCACAAAGCGATGCGTTGGGAGCAAGGTGTGTGTTTTGCAATTTTCCATATTTTCATGTGCCCACTTGGGGAGTAGCGCTCCTAACCTTTCAAAGCGCCCCAAGTGGAGCACATATGTGGAATCGTAGGTCATTGGTGTCAAGTCATTGTGTTTAGAAGGATTGGTCGATTACTCAATCCAAGCCGAAGATATTATAATATATTTGTGCGCCTTTCAAGGCACTTTTGGGTGTTTTTTTCGCCAATATTGCTGTTTTTTGCCCGTCATGATGTCAAGTGGCGACCGTGTATCTCAACGTTGCGCTCAATTGACATCATGACCCAAGTATGTTATGCGGGTACATACTTCGGTGCCCAGCATATCTAGGACCCGGCGAATAACTGCTCTTGGGCTTGGCATACCGTGGCCGCCATGTTGGCCATGTTGGGACTTGTCGACCCTGCCATTCCCAAAACCAGAGGAGTTGGGCGGCGCCCAAAAGATATGTTGGACACATAGGACTTGATACCAGTCCTATGGCACACTCCGGTCCGAGTCGAGCATGTGCTTCATTTGCCCCAACCATGAGTGTGCGCATTTTCGGCCATTTTGAGCAATTTTCCGCATTTTCTGCCCGCCGTGCACAATGTTCAGCCCCCCGTGCACGCCGGACGCATGGAACAAATGACCATATATGACATGGGTTTTATGTATATTGGTCCCCATGGTTCACACACCACGTGGGCGAAGCGGAGCATCCTTCGTTAAGGTGCTAGCCCAAAGTGAGTGTGGACAATTTTGCCATTTTGGCATTTGTGGACCCAATTGGGATTGTCACCACGCCGAGGGGCATAGAGATCTCCCTGAACCCAGTGCATTGGAGTCCCCTGTTGGACTCCCGCTGGATCGCGTATGGAATGGCAGATCTGATCTCCAAGCCGGCGTGGAGATATGATATTGGGAGCACCCCCGAATTTTGGGTCATTTCGAGCAGCCAAAATGACCCCCTTTTGGGACCCCAATTTCACCCCCCCGTGTGGTCAATTGGCGTCCCCATCCCTCTCTGCCCATGTGGAGCCGGGACCCAATTTCAAGTTGTACACTCAGATGGAAGTCCTAGGTCCTGCCTCCTACCCTGTGAGCCATTGGCCTTGCCCTGGCTGGGCGAGCCACGCGTGAGAACGATGCCAATTTTGGTGATTTTGGCATCATGACCCCACTTGACGCACCCGTGGTGCCCTGATGCCTGTACTTCAGAGGGAACCAGGTTGAGTGAGGGCTCCAGGGAGTTCATACTCGGAGGGCATAGGGTCAGTTGCCTCGTCCCTACCTCTGGCGTGTCCAGACGAGGGGTCAATTTTGCAGATTTTTGAGCTAACTTCAGTTTGGGCTGAAACAGCCCATTTTCAGCTACCAACTCCTAGGGGATAATGGCGGGGCCATATGCCTCGCTCAGAGGCGAGTTGGGACCTGCCGTTGAGGTAGCATAGGGAACTACTGTTGGTTGGCCTTGGAGCCTCTTGGCTCCCAGGAACTCGCCCCTGGCTGGGCGAGACACCTCCCCTTTTGGCAGAGTTTCAGGGTCCGGACTGAGCAGGGCATGGGTTGTGTTTTAGCCACCGCCCCCACCAGCCCTGAGAGGGTCAGACCTAGGATTGGGATACGAGTTGGGACTGAGTGTCTATTGTTCTGTGCTGCCCTTACCCGAGTCCAGTCTTAATCCCATGTGTACATATCCTGATGTGTTGCTGTACATACTTTTGTTCCCTTGTTTCAGAGTGGCAAGGATCCTGAAACGCTTTGTCACATGACATGAGCGCATTGATGCCCCTGTGAGCGTAGTGCTTTGCCTGCCTGCTCACTTGCGCGTGTCCGCCGCAGCGTCTCGTGGCCAGGCCCCCCACGGAAACGCGTCAAAAGCCATCCCTCGCGTGCCACTCGGGGCAAGGCAGCAGCAGCAGCGCGTCTCCGGGGAAGGAGAAGCGGTCTGCCGGGGACAGGAAGCGGGACCGGAAGTGGTGGGAGTACCAGGAATCCCTGGCCTCCGAAGCAGCCCAAGGCGCCAGGGGCGGAACACCAGCCCACAGCCCCCAACGGGCCAATTGTGGTCACCACCCCGGCCACACCACCCTTGGCGACTTCATCCAAGTCGCCAAGCAGACCAAGGCCAAGCCCCGTCCGCTGCTCCTGAGGAAGTCAGGCCCCAGCAGCGACGTGGAGTCGGCCCACCGCGGGAGGATGCCGGCCGACCAGGCCAGCTCCAGCAGCAGCGTCGCTCCCGACCAAAAGGACCGGGCGCGCGCCTGTGAGCGCGCCTGTGGGGTGCCCTGCAACCTTCGGGTTGCCCGGCAACGGGCCAAGCAGCACAGCGCTGCCATGGAGGGCGCCGTCGGCATCGCCCAGGAGGAGGCTGCGGAGTGGGCGCATGGCATGGCCATCCACGCCTCCACCGTGGCGGCCATTGCGGCCGGACTCACGGCCGTAGCCGCCCATGGGGCAGCGACTGCCCAGGTCAACGGTGAGTTGGCGGCAGCTGACGAGGAAGCCCGCCTGACGCAGGAGGCCATTGCCTGCAAGGAGGCTGAGGTGAGGGCGCTGGAAGAGGCGCTTGCCCAAGAGAGGGCAAAGAAGGAGGCGGAGGAAAGGGCCCACGCCGAAGCGACGGCTAAGGCCCAGGCGGACGCCGCCAAGAAGGACACCATCGAGGCCGCGCGATGGAAGGTCGCTGAGGAGGAGGCCAAGACGGAGGCGGAGTTGGCGGCGTTAGAAGCGGAGAAGGCTCGGCTGCAGCAGGCCCGGGGAGCCGAAGCGGCTCGTGCCCGGGAGGAAGCCGAAGGGCGAGCTGCTGCAGCCACTGCCGCCGCAATGGAGGAGGCAGAGGCCAAACTCCGCCGCGAGACTCCCCCGGGAGGATCACGAGTGGAGACCCTTGAAAAGCTCTTCGAAGGGGACGCCTCCTCCAGGATGACACTGGACGAGGTCGACACGGGCAGCAGTGGGAGCAGTGGCCCCACTGCCCATCGACGGAGGAAGGGCAAGGGGAAGACCCCCGAGAGGCCGCGGAGGCCAGCGGGTGGACAACTCCACGACAGTGACCCCTTCCTCATCGCCAGCGACGGGGATGAACGAGGCCGCCGACATCACCGAGTGGTGGCTTGGACGGGCGGAGGAGGCGGAGACGTCCCCATGGAGCCGGAAGGTGAGGATGAGGATCCCCCTCCTCCCTACCGGAGCTCGGAGTCTTCAGAGACCAAGACGCCCAGGTGGGGCGACATGGACGAACGATAACGACATGGACTTCGACATCACGAAGAAGCGCCCATCCTCGGACCCACCGAGGCGACCCGGCGGAGACCCACCGGGACCCCCTGGCGGAGGACCATCAGGACCCCCTGGTGGACGCCCACCAAGTGGACCCCCTGGAGGCGGACCACCGCGCGGGGGAGGACCCCTTGGACCGGGCGGACCGGGCGGCGGCCCTCCTGGAGGACCCCCTGGAGACCCCGACGACCCACCAGGGAACGGCGACCCAGATACCACCTGGCGGTGGATTGTCTACCTCCGCAGGAGGGTCCAGTTCCTCGAACGCGAGGTAGACACTGGCAAGGGCGAGATGACTCGCATCGCCAGGGTCGCCGCGCGCGCGCAGAGAGAGCTGGACATCGCCAAGATCGAAATGGTCAAGAGCGCCGGGGTCGCCACTGCCACCCAGAAGCTGCTGGACATCGCCAGGGGGGAGACCAGGTCGCTGAACAAGGTCATCAGCGGCCTGCAGCAGATGCTGGACGCGCTGGAAGCCCGTGGGAGCGTCAACAGCGACCCAGACCAGGTCCAGGCAGACCCCACGCACCCGGCAGAGCCCCCAGGAGTCGCCCCAGCGCAAGTGCCCCCTCTCTCTCCGCCCCCTCTCACCACAGCGCGGGCCGCCGCAACGAGCGCGTGCCGCCCGGCAGTGGCAGTGAGGATTGGCGTGATGAGTGGCTCAGCGCGGAGTACCACAACCGCCGTGCTCCACCGCGGACACCGGTACGCCCCCAACGCCCCGCACCAACCCTGGAGCCAATCCCAGTGGCTGGTGGACGTTATGGGGGACTCAGGGATCAGGTCCCCAGAGGAGACGTGGAGTGGGATGTCGGTGGAGGTGAGGACCTGGACCTGGACCTGGAGGAGTTCGACATCAGCCTGCCGCGTGGTGTACGACGGGAGGCCGCTGAACGCGGCCGCAGGCGCCGTGATGAGGAGGCATACATGGAAGGAGTACGGCGTGAACATCGTACATGGAGGAACCGCGGCGTAGCCAAGGGGATTCCATGGAGGAGATGGACGTGGCGGCCGTGGGAGTCCGTGGGCGAGGCCGATGGGAACCTCTGTCGACCTCGCGGCCGGCGTTCATGGTCTCTAAGGCCGCGGATGCCGCCGTGTGGGAAGACTTGAAGGACATCAAGCCCCCCATGTACGATGGCAACCCCCTCAACCTCGACCGCTTCTCCGAGAAGCTGGACGATTCGGGGGTGACTGTCACTGAAGACATGCCTCCCGCGGATGCGGAGAAATATGTCTTCAGACGGTTCAGGTACCGCCTGCCGGAAGTGCTCCAAGAGCTGTACTTCGTGGCGACCGAGGAGGGGAAAATCAAGACCCCCAAGGAAGCCAAGAAGTGGCTCAACGAGCAGGAGCGGGTGGACGCTCCGCAGGTGGCTGCCAAGCGGTGGAAGTCCATCAAGCCTCAGCATGATGGACGGGAGATCCGCCTACGGGACTGGCGGGACTTCCGAGGGCAATACACCCTCTTCCGCCGCAACGTGGAGGACTGGAACGAGGGTGACGAGCAGGCTCGCCTGGTCTCCATGCTGCCGGAAGCATGGATCAAGAGGGTCACCAAGGAGGAGGCCAAGAGGGCCAGGTCCAACCACACGGTCAAGATGATGCTCCCCAAAGTGTATCATACGAACGTGGTGGCTTGGATGAGGAAGAACGTGGCCAGGGGTGTCAAACGGCACTCCCTGCGGAACGCTCTCCTCATCACCGTCTCGGGCGATCGCGAGAAGACCGCGATGTGGCGCCTTGACGAGTGTGACGTGAGCGGCCAGACCATCCGTCTGCAGGCTATCCTGGCGCGGATGAGCTGCGACGAGATCCTGGATTGGGTTGGAGAGGAGGTGCTCAAAGAGTACCGGAACCTCCACCACACCCGCGGGTTGAGGCCTGGCGACCGCGACGTCAACTACGTTGGCCGAGGACCTGGCGGGGAAGCTGCGATGGACCCAGCGGGAGCCGGCGGCGATGAGACTCTCGTCGACAATGACGACGACGATGAGCCCGCCGAAGTGGCCGTTTGTGCCTTCGTGGCCAACAACCTGAGCGCGGGGAGCAAACAGGGAAGCTGGAAGCCCCTGCAGCCGGGTTGGAAGAAGAAGGAGAAGAGGGACCCTCGCCGCATTGGCGACCCTCCGCTGTCCTTTGGGGAGTTCTTACGAACTCACCCTCAGGGCTGTTTCGTGTGTTATGGGAGGAAGAAAGTCTTCAACCATGACCACCGAACATGCCCCATCCACCAGGCTGACACGAAGGCCTACAAGAAGGCGCACGGGTCGAAGAAGCGTGCACCTGCGGGTATCCGGGAGGCCAAAGTGGAGGTGGACAAGGACGAGCTCTCCAAGCTGATGTCGCAGGGGACCGAGTTAGCCAAGGAGATCCTGGAGATCAAGAGGAACTGGGTCCCCAGGTCGGACAACAAGAACAAGGAGAACAACCAGAATGACCAGAACAAGGACAAGTACAGGAAAACTGGAAGGGGAAGGAAGAAGGGCGTCAACGAGGTTGATGCAGAGGAGAACACCCCTACTACCACAACCGACGCCCCCGAGCGGAACCCCTGCAGCCAAGGGCCCCAGCTAGGGCGGTCGCAGGATGGTGACGTGGGAAGCGCCGAACCATCCCAGTCGGGAGTCAATAAGCACAAAGGGACTGCCGCGGGCGGAAGGCCCGGTCCGGCACCCAGTTGCGGAGGCGGGGTGAGGGCAAGTGAAGGCACGGACCCTTGCACCCGTCTGTCCTTTGCGACAAAGAATGTGTTTGATGTACTACAAGATCTATCTGAGAGTATCGGAGGAAAACCTGGCCGCAGCTGGATGCTGCAGATGGGCAGCCCGAGCCCATTGTCCACAACCTGCACCAGTCGCTTGTCGAGCTTCTGGAACGGCTGGAGATCCTGAGTCTGCACGCCGTGCGCCGAGTTTGGCGTGAGCGGCAGTTGCACCTTAAGGTCCGTGCCTTATGCGGGGAAGTGGAAAAGGTTTTTGACGTGTTGGTCGACACGGGAGCTCAAGTCAGCTTGGTCAAGGCTGGCCTACTTCCACCAGAGTGTCTGACCGACAGTCAGAAACCTGTCAGGCTGAAGGTGGCGAACGGCCAGTACATGGTGGGAGGCACGAAGGAAGCGGCCATCGGGCTGCAGTTCGTGAACCATCGTGAGCTGAGCCGCCCAGACCTCGGCAAGGAAATCCTCCTGCAAGCTTGCTTCTACGCGGCCGAGATGGAGGGGGACATGATCGTTGGGTACGACTTCATGATGGAGACGGACTCCGGCCTCCTCCCGGCCCAGGCCTCCATGACCCTGTACCATGACGACCAGCTCTCGTGGCTTTCGTCACCTGTGCACCATGTGGAATGCCAATGGGTCCACCCCGAACGCGATCAGCTCGAAGTAGCCGCACTGGGCACTGAGCCAACTGGGCCAGCAAACCAGGAGTACGGCGTAAGGCCGGAAGTGGGGAGCCGAGTGGTTGCGGACCTGGGAGCTTCGGATCTGGCCCTGGATGCGTTCTCTTCAGGAACCTCCGCCCGTCTTCAGGTTTGTGAGAAGTAATGGAAAGCACAGGACTCCGCGTGGAAGAAGCACTGGGGTCCGCATAAGGGATTGATGTGGATCCATTGCCTCCGTTGGAACATTCCAAGAGCCACAGCGAAGATTCGCAACGACCGCTCCAAGGCAGTGCTGGTTGTTCCTATGGGATGCACCGAGGAGGAAAGTACCCGACATTGGGTAGTCTCATTGACCAACATGACCTTAAACAAAGTCGTCCTACCGGCTGGAGAGAGTGTCTATCAGGACGCTAAGGGACAGCCCATGCCACCCCAGAGATGGCCAACGGAATTCCACTATGTGGATGGGGGCCTTGGTCAGGCCGATACCACGGATTTCGTGTGTGTCAACCGCATCATAGCAGAGCCATGGCGGCAATGCTTTGCGGTTCCCCCCGTTGACATCAGAGAATCGGAAGACCCCCTCACTGAAGAGGAGTTGGATCTGGTTCAAGGGGTATATGTATCAGCCCTTTCATGACTGGGGAAACCAGCGTGAGGGCAAAGGCCAGGACAAAGCCTGGTGGGAAGTGGACTCAATCGTCTCTGGTTCCTATGATGGGAACACCTTCGTGCAGAGGGTGCTGGACCGCTTGTCCAGCCAGGACGAGCCAATCGGGGGTAACCCACCCACCTACGGCGATCTATTCCGAGGCAAGACCAGAGATGGCCCTTTGGGCCACCTGGCAAGACCGCCTGAGCCGAAACCGAGCGGGGTCGCTACCCGTCAAGTAAGCTCCGTGGTTCAAGTGCCCAGAGAAGCCAAAGCGGAGTCCGACGATTGCCCCAAGATCAAGGCATTGAGTGGCAGGCTGAAGCAGAAGTATGGTGGTACCTTCTTCAGCGGTAAGCCTGTGTTTCCCCCACCGGTGCGTGGACCGTATGGCGAGGCCAAGATACGACTGAAGCAGGACCCCCGTGTGTATCGACACCGGGAGTTTGCCCTGAGGGGCGAGAGGAAGGGGGCAATGGAGAAGATCCTCCGTGACTTCATCGAGAGAGGCCGGCTCGAGCCGTGCCACTCCGAATGGGCCTCTCCGTGCTTCGTCCTCCCCAAGAAGGAGGCCGGTGAATGGCGGCTCGTGGTCCACTACCGCGGCCTGAACGCCCAAACGCAGCATGACAGCTATACGCTGCCCCTCATTGAGGACATGCTGCAAAAACAACACCGGCGGAGGATCTTCACGGTGATTGACCTGAGACATGGTTATCATCAGATGCCTCTCGCCGAGGAGTCCCGTGCCTGCACAGCCATGAGCACCCCACTTGGACCTCTCCAGTGGAAGGTGATGCCCATGGGCGTTACCAACGGCAATGCGGCTTTTCAGCGGATGCTGGAGAACCTGCTTGAGCCGGTGCGTGACTGTGCGAACCCCTTCGGGCACGACGTGATCATCGCGTCCGGGGACCCCAGTATGAGCTACGAGGAGCTCCTGGAGGCACACGAGAGGGACGTCACCCGAGTGCTGGACCTTCTGGTTCGGCACAAACTCACGGGCAGCAGTGACAAGGCCACCATTGCGGTAAGCAAGGTGGTCTTCGCTGGCCACGTGGTCGGGAACGGGCAGCGAAAGCCCATACCTGGCAAGGTGGCTGCGATTGAGCACTGGGAAAAGCCGAAAACGGTCTCTGAGCTACGGGCGTATCTGGGGTTCTGCAACTACTACTCGGGGTATATCAAGATGTATGCCGAGTATGCAGCCCCCATGACGACCATGCTCAAGGGCAACCGAGAGGAGACCAAGAAGGGGTCCAAGAAGGCTCTGGTCTGGGATGCTGAGTCCGACCGTGCCTTTGAGGGGATGAAGCAGGTGCTGCTATCTGCAGTGGGTCTGCACCTCGTGGATCCCGACCGAGGGTTCGTCCTGCGCAGCGACGCTTCCCACTACGCCGTAGGCGCTGTGTTGGAGCAAGTGCTTGACGACGGGAGGCACGTGCCCGTGGCCTTCTGGAGCCGAGTCCTGGCGGAAGGCCAGAGACGGACGTGGACGCCCCGAGAGAAGGAGGCGTATGCCATCGTCATGGCTCTCAGGAAATGGGCTGGGTACATAGCCCTCCATCCCGTCACCGTCTGCACCGACCATCAGAGTCTGCAGTCGTGGCACAAGGAGCACGTGGACACCCCCTCAGGTCCCGCCTCCCGACGGGCAAGATGGCATGAGACCTTGGCCAAGTTCGACCTCACGGTTGTGTATATTCCTGGAAAGGATAACACCATGGCGGACTGTCTCAGCAGGTGGGCCTATCCCGCCAGCAAGGGCATGACGGATATCTCTGCCCATGGCGATGAGGCTGAGACCGCTGAAGCCAAGAGGATCATCGAGATGGAGCGCCCGATGGAGGAGGAGGGTGTAAAATAATTCGTCGTCATGGCTGCGGATGCCCCCCTCGGAACGAGGATGGGCAGAGCGGTCAGAGTACTCGCCCCTGATGGAGCTGAGTCCGACAAGCACCTCTTCCCTGAGTATTGCCTCCAGGACGACTGGACCGACGACTACGCCAAGTCTCAGGCCTTTGCGGCCGAGTATAGGGCTGTGACCGACCCTGATGACGGGCAGAAGTGGCCAAAGGGGCTGATTGAGGAGGGTGGCAAGCTCTACCGGAATGGTAAGCTGCTAGTACCGGGGTCCTGGGTGCTCGAGCTGTGTGAAGCTTGGCACCACCACATGCTGCACCCAGGGGTCAAGAAGCAAGCCCTTGACATGCAGTGCCGGTTCGAGATCGACCACATCGTTCTCTACACCGCCATCAAGAAGGTCAGGAAGGGTTGCTCGGTCTGCCAGGCCTGCAATCCCGATAAACGGAACGTCAAGGGGGAAGCCCAATGGACCCCGGTTCCTGACAAGCCCATGGAGAGCGTGGCCATGGACGTCTTCTCCATGCCCGAAGTGCAAATTGGCAAGGAGACCTTTGACTGTGTGGTTCTTGGTGTGGATCGCCACAGTGGCTACCTAGTAGCCGTTCAGGCACGCAAAAAGGGGTTGCTTGCCAAGGAAAATTGGCTGACCGTCTTTGACATCCCCCGCACCATTTGCAGTGACCGAGGGCCCCAGTTTACTGGTGGCTGGTTCAAGCCTATGTGTTCCCTCATGGGAATACGACATGCCAAGAGTGTCGCCTATCTCAGCCGGTCTAACGGCCGTGCTGAAGTGGCTGGACGGCAGCTGTTTGAGAGGCTGCACAAGATTCACATCACCAATCCACGTCGGAACTGGTTTGAGGAGATGAAGCCTGCTCTGAAGGCCCATCATGACACCCCCACACCGGGTGGTTTGTCCCCTCACTAGATTCTCTTCGGCAGGGACCCCCTGGGTCGGGGACTTCCCTTGTCTGGTGATGGCATGGCCATGGATGCCCAGGAATTCTTTGCGCGGCAGTAGCAAACGGCGCGGGTAATACGCCAGCAGCTCGAGAAGGAGCATGCTGAGCGTCAGAAGTCCGCCCCGAGCTCGACAGCGCAGAAGTTCAGGGTGGGAGACCCGGTGTGGGTGATCAGACCCCGCCCTATGGGCACCCACCGCACCAAAACCTGGTTCACGCCCGGAGAGGTGGTCCGCAGGATTGGTGAGGACACCTACCCCATCAAGGTGGGTCACGGACAGTTCCGGGAGCGCCACGAGAGTCAGCTCCGTGTGCAGGAACCCGACCTCCGTGGCCAACATGTGTCACTGAGCTATGCCGTGCATGAGGCTGATTCGGACGACGACTATGCTGAGCAGGACAACTATACAGTCGAGAAGGTCCTGGCTCAGCGTCCGAACGCCTCGGCACCCGGAGGCCTGGAGTTCAAGGTTCGTTGGCGAGGCTATGGGCCGTCCCACGACACCTGGGAACCCGTCTCCTCGTTCGTGCCGCGGGTCAATACTCCCTTCATGGAGTACATCCGCAAGCACAAGACCAGGATCCATGTCTCGGACTTGGCAGCACTCACCCGGGCGATTGCAGCCATAGGTGCCTGATCAGCGACCTGAGCTCTCCCCTGATGCATTTTGAGTGCCTGTGAGGTCGAGGGATCGTCCCCTACTTGCTTGCTCTCTTCCATTTTCGGTGACCCGCTATCAGAGTGGCCATATACCCCCCGCTGCTGAATCCAGAGGAGCATGGCCCCTCTCTTCTTCCATTCGTCACTCCCCCCCCTGCTGAATCCTTGGGAAACCAGGTAGGGCGACTGACCTTCACATTTTCTGAGCTCTTGGGGCCTTGAAGCCCATACGACGTTGCGCAACGGATGCCGCTGTCATCGGCATTGCGATTTTTTGGTGTGTGGTCTGGTCTCATGGCACTTGCGGGATCCAGACCAGTCGACGTGTGTCTGCAGACTATATATGGCCTGAACTCAGGCGTTTTCCTGTCCACCCTCCTGCATATGCCTTATCCTGACCGTGGCGTGGTTTGGCGCTCTGTCCAGAGTGTGTTTACACGCCTATTTACCTGTATATTCCTTATTTTTCTACCCCCCAGGATATGTGCATTTGTATGTTGCGATTGTCAGCCCATCACCGACAGATAGACTGCTTTTTCCCCCCCGAGGGGATGCGAATCGCCTCTGAAGGCGCCCTGAGTCGCCGTTTACATGCTTTTACTTAAGGTCCAGCCTGGACCAGTACCTAAGTACGGATTCTTCTGTTTGAGTGCCCGTGATACCGTGTGCCCTATTCGCTGTGATGTGGAGATCCTGATGGCGCCAGGCGGGAAGCCCAGTTGCCTGACTACACTGCCAGCGGTCCGCCACTGTCAGTCCCAGTGTGAGCCTGCCGACTCGCAGACGCACTGGCAGTCGGATGGGGAAGGTTTGCCTGGGAAACTGGTGGTTTGAGGAGTCGACGCCTCCGCCCACACTGCATGGGGACTCCCTCATGTATGGCCTTCGTGGTAGTAGGGCGAGGGAAAAGACGGCCTTGACGCCCGATCCCTTAAGGAGGAGCCCGTTCGGCTGTACCACTCTGGACTCGCGTCGTGGATATGGACATGGTGCGCCCGCGGAAGGACCTGTGGGCACTCTCCCCCAGCCGGCGGGCCTTGGGAAGCTTGGGGTAGCCTGATGGATCTTTGTGGTCGCTTTCGACCTGTGGGACCACCTCGGTCGTCGTGTGACGCCTATGTTGGCTGTGTATGCCACTGCCACTGTGGTAGTGACCGTAGCAGCCGGCACCCGGTGCGCCTGGTATGGGTTAACGGGTCCTTTGGATGCCGAACAATCGCCGCCAGGACCCGGGACTTGATACTTGATACTATACTTTCAGTTACTAACAGCTACAGCACCATACCTGTCTTACTGTGGGATTTGGGCAGCCTAACCTGCGAATCAGCCTGAAGTGAGGATGTGACACCCCCCCCCTTCAGGAAATGGTCCTGGGAACCCGCTGCCATGCGTGGGTGTTATCGAGCCCCCCCCAGGGTTTGCTCTAAGGAGGGGGGTGAAGCGGTACCCAGAACCCCATGGCTAGGGTAGGGCATACAACCGGTCTCCGGTCCACCAACCCCATGTACGGAAGGGAAGACGCCCAGTGACGCCCGGGGTTGTGGTGGGTGGGGGGTCCTGGCTTGGGTGAGGGCCCGGGTTGGGGTGGTTTCGGTTCAGTTTGTGTCGTTGTGTTTGTGGTGTTGTGTGTGCTCGCGTGGGCGCCAGCTTGGGTTTTGGGTCGGGTTCCGGGTGGGGGTCCGGTTCCAGGTTGAGGAGGACCTCTGTCTGGAGGTGTGAGGGCGCCGATGTCTGGTCAGGGGTCTTCCCGGTGCGTTGCCGGGGTGCCCGAGTCGCCTGTGTGGGGTTCCGGGGTCGGTGCGTGCGGCCGCGGCTTTGGCTTTTGCCGTGGCCTTGAGGATGAGGGCGGCGGGGAGGGGGGGGTCGGAGGATGAGGTGGAGGAGGTGGACGAGGCTGAGGATGAGAAAGAGGTGGTGGACGCGGGTTGGGCTGTGATGCGGGCGGGCTTGCGGGCAGCGGCTTCTGCTGCGGCCACGGCGGGGAGGATGGAGGGCATGTCCTCGGGCTGTAGGTTGGCGGCGGGCGGCTGGGGGGCCCCGGTCGTGACCTGGCGGCCCGGCGGGCCGATCTGGTCGGCAGCGGCGGGGGAGGGAGGCGCGGGGCTGTGGACTTCTCCTTCTGGGCTTGGCTGGGCCTGGGTCCTGCAATGTGCGAGGTTGTGTGGGTTGGCGTCCGCGGGGGGGAACTGTTCGCGTGGGCTGCATTCAGCGGCCGGGAGGGGTGGGCCTGGGTCTGGTGGGGTGTGTGCGGGGGGCGTGCGCGGGCCACTGGGTGGGGTGGGCGTGCCGCGGGGCGCGGGGCTCCTCTCGGCGGGTGTGTGTGGGTTGTCGAGTGTGGGGGGTGGTGAGGGGTGTCCGGCGGGTGGGTTTGTGGCGGGCGTGTGCTGGTGTTCGGGCGGGTGGGGGAAGCCCGTGTCGCGGGGCCTGGGGGTGCGCGCGATGGTGGGCGTGTGTGGGTCTCCGGGTGAGCAGCGAGAGGGGAGGGGCATGGGCGGGAATTGTGCGGTGGGGTGTGCTGTGTCGGTGTATGTGTCCGCTCGCCGCAGCGCGCTTGCGTGGCCAGTTGTAGGCCGGGCGGTTTGGAGGAGAAGCTTGCCATCTTCTGCTGCCGCGGCAAGGATTTCGCAGACGAGCTTGCGTATCTGGTGGACCTCTTGGTCAGTGGTGGGAAGGGGGTATGCTACCTTTGGGCTAAGACCCACGCGGTTGAGGACCCTGTGGATGGCGTGGTACCCGCAGGTGAGGGATTGCTGCGGTCTAGGGGGGGGGGTTGGTCGTGTGTCCGGGCCCGCCTCGACTTGTGTGTGGGCGGTGGGGATGGCCCAAACCCAGGGCGGGGTCCCCGTGGGTGGCCAGCGGCGCTGGATCCAGTGGGTCAGGCAGAGCATGGCCAATCCCAGGTGGTAGCCCGCCTTCCCTGAGGTGATTTGGGCCAGGGCGCGGGCTGGGGGCTTGTCTGCTGGCTCGAGGACGCCCCTGAGGACCCTGTGCTGGGTGGTTGGGTCCCCTACTGCCCCTGGTGGGGCAGTCCCTGGGGCGGACATGGTGTCTGTCCCTTTGATGAGCCATTGTGGGCCGGGGGACGTAGCCGTAGCGGCTATCACGTAGTAGTGAAGCGGTACCCAGAACCCCATGGCTAGGTTACGGCATACAACCGGTCTCCGGTCCACTAACCCCATGTACGGAAGGGAAAACGCCCGTTGACGCTCCGTTCCGTGCCGTAAAGCCCCGCATCGGCAACCGATGCACCGCCAGCGGAGATTTGTATATCAGAACATCAGGAATCAACAGGGTTTTATTTTCATATTGTTTCCGTCAATTTTTATGCTTCCGTTCTGATATTCACTATTTTGACTGCTGGCGGTTGGATCGCGACTTTACCGTAACCGCCAGTTTAACTGTTTATAATGGAAATTTTAACGCAATCCGTCACGAAGGCTCCAAAGCCTTCAGGAACTGCATGGACGCTTCCGCAGTTTTCACATCTTACACTCGCAACCTTAATCCGAATTTTTCAGGATGTCGAAATCGGATTTTCGACTTCGACATCCCCGCACTTGATTTGACCTCTTTTGAGTGGACCTACGTGCTTCCCTATGCACGAATCAACTCTCCTTTTATCCTGCCCTCCATTTGTCTTAAAGATATGGGCAAAACAAAGTTGATTCGTGAGGCCACTTGTGAAGGTCATATCTCGTGTTGCTTGCGAGGAATGACAATAAGGAAACGTGGGATGTATTCACAATACTCCCGACTTAATTTAGGAAGCATTATATGCCTTGCGTCTCCACACGTGCGCGCTAGTGTAATGGATCATGGTCAAGAGGGTAGAGTTTGCGTTACAACTCATTGGCCATGATATTGCGTGCGTTAAGATAACTTCCGAGTGTAGCGCGCAAGTGTTGGTGTTGCATAGGAACTCTCTTTGAGTTCCTATGAGCGATTGACACAAAGTTATGCCCTTGGAGGGGCATGACATATCGTGGTGGGAGCTACCCTTTTGGGCAATATGTGGTATGTGCCATGTGTTGGGTTGCGTGCCCATTTGGCGGGTCCATTACTCCAAGCCAAGCCCGCCAATGGACCTCATATTGTGCAAGCCCCTTCTCCATACTCCCTACAGTCAATTGCAAGACTAACCTTCGTGAAGGGAAGCTTGTGTGGTGATCCCGAAGCGATCCGTTGAGAGCAAGGTGTGTGTTTTGCAATTTTCCATATTTTCATGTGCCCACTTGGGAAGTAGCGCTCGTAACCTTTCAAGGCGCCCCAAGTGGAGCACATAAGTGGGATCGGAGGTCATTTGTGTCAAGTCATTGTGTGTAGAAGGATTGGTTGGTTGCACGATCCAATCCGAAGATATTATAATATAGTTGTGCACCTTTCAATGCACTTTTGTGTGTCTTTGTACCAATTTTGCCGTTTTTGGCCCGTCATGATGTCAAGTGGCGACCATGTATCTCAATGTTGCGCTCAATTGACATCATGACCCAAGTATGTTATGAGGCCACATACTTCGGTGCCCAACATATCTTGGACCCGGCAAATAACTCCTCTTAGGCTTGGCATACCGTGGCCGCCATGTTGGCGATTTGGGACTATCCCAAATCATGGGCTCACTTGGCGACCCTGCCATTCCCAATACCGGAGGAGTTGGGCGACGCCCAAAAGATATGTTGGACACATATGACTTGATACCAATCCTATGGCACACTCTGGTCCGAGTAGGGCATGTGCCTCATTTGCCCTAACCATGAGTGTGCGCATTTTTGGCCATTTTGAGCAATTTTCCACTTTTGCTGCCCGCCGTGCACTATGTTGAGCCCACCCGTGCACGCCGGACGCATGGACCAATGGACCATCCATGACATGGGTGTTATGCATAATGGTCCCCATGGTTCACACACAACGTGGGCGAAGCGGAGCAACCTTCGTTAAAGCGCTAGCCCAAAGTGGGTGTGGGCAATTTTACCATTTTGGCATTTGTGGGCCCAATTGGGATCGTCACCACGCCGAGTGGCATGAAGATCTTTGGGAGCCAAGGGCTCGGGAGTCAATGTTGGACTCCCGGTTGATCGCGTATGGAATGGCAGATCTGATCTCCAAGCCGGCGTGGAGATATACTATTGGGAGCACCCCAGATTTTGGCTCATTTCAGGCAGCCAAAATGACCCCCTTTTGGGACCCCAATTTCCCCCTTCCGTGTGGTCAACTGGCGGCCCCATTTCTCTAAGCCCACAGGAAGCCTGGACCTAGACTCAGATATAAGTCCTAGTTCCCGCCTCCTACCCTGTGAACCATTGGCCTTACCTTGGCTGGGCGAGCCGCGCGTGGGAATGACGCCAATTTTGGTAATTTTGGCATCATGACCCCACTTGACTCATCCATGTTGCCCTGATGCCGGGACCTCAGAGAGAACCAGGTTGGGTAAGGGCTCCAGGGAGCTCGTACCCGAAGGGCATAGGGTCAGTTGCCTCGTCCCTACCTCTGGCGGGTCCGGACGAGAGGTCAATTTTGGGGATTTTTGAGTTAATTTCAGTTTGGGCTGAAACAGCCCATTTTCAGCTACCAACTCCTGGGTGATAATGGCGGGGCCATATCTCTGGCTCGGAGAGGAGTTGGGACCTGCCGTTAGGGGAGCATGGGGAGCCCCGTCGGTTGGTCTTGGAGCTATTTGGTTCCCAGGAACTCGCATGTGGCTGGGCGAAACACCTCCCCCATTGGCAGGGTTTCAGGGTCCGGACTGAGCAGGGCATGGGTCGTGTTTGAGCCCCCGCCCCCATCAGCCACTGAGAGGGTCGGACCTGGGATTGGGATATGAGTTGGGACTGAGTGTCTTTTGCCCTGTAATGCCCTTACCCCAGTCCAGTCTTAACCCCATGTGCAATTATCTTGATGTGTTGCTGTACATACTTTCGTTCCTTCATTTCAGAGTTGCAAGGATTCTGAAACGCTTTGTCACATGACATGAGCGCATTGATGCCCCTGTGAGCGTAGTGCTTTGCCTGCCTGCTCACTTGCGCGTGTCCCGCAGCGTCCCGTGGCCGGCCCCCCACGGGAACGCGTCAAAAGCGTTTCACCGCCGCGGGCCTACCGAACCCTCGCGTGCCACTCGGGGCCACCAACCCCGAGCAGCGCGGCGCAGCTCGCAGCTCGCAGCGCAGCGCAGCGGCTCGCAGCGCAGCGCAGCGGCTCGCAGCGCCACCCAGCGACAGCGCCGAGTTCGTCACGGAGCCAGCAGCGCCGTCCAGAGCATCGCCCTGACCGCGCCGCGACCGTGAAGGAAGTGGACAGACCAGACCCATCGGCCGACCAGCAAGGCCGCGTCAACCACTTCCACAACCACCGGCTGACGAGCACCAGCCGCACGCCCAGTCCAGTGCTGCAGCACCCGCCTCAACAACCACCACCAGTTCGTTGAGTTGAACGAGTGCATACCAAGGACCTCAAGACCAACTACGCCCCCGCTGCCATGGTAAACTGACAGGAAGCGGGCAGGCTGTGGCCGCGGCCCCACCCCCATGCGGCACGCCTGCTGCGTGGGTTGGTTTGGGACCAGCACTACCGCCACAGCCACCCCCAGTGTGAAGGCGGCATGCCCGGGAGCTTCGAGCTATGCGAGACATGGGGGAGGACCGCCTGTGGGCAGTGGAGGAGTGGCTGCGGGCGGAAGGCTACGAGTGGCGCTTCGGCCGCAAGTGCTGGAGGACGTGGACCCGGCCGGACAGGCCCGGCGAAGGGCTGCGCCCCGACGAGATCGAGGAGGACGAGACCCCCAACGAGTACCCGTCGGGGGCCTCGATCAATGTCTCCCTGTGGGACATGATCGAGAAGAACTTCCCGGAACCGGGGAGCGAGCGCAGGCTGCAGGGCAGCAGCAGCGCGTCTCTGGCGAAGGAGAAGCGGTCCGCCGGGGACAGGAAGCGGGACGGGAGGTGGCGGGAGTACCAGGAGTCCCTGGCCGCCGAAGCCGCCCAAGGCGCCAAGGGCGGAACCCCAGCCCCCAGTCCCCAACGGGCCAATGGTGGTCATCACCCCGGCCACGCCACCCTTGGTGACTTCATGGAAGTCGCCAAGCAGACCCAGGCCAAGCCCCGTCGGCTGCTCCTGAGGCCCCAGCAGGCCCCAGCAGGCCCCAGCAGCGACGTGGAGTCGGCCCACCGCCGGAGGATGCCAGCCGTCCAGGCCAGCTCCAGCAGCAGCGCCGCTCCCGCCCAAAGGGACGCGGCGCGCGCCTCTGAGCGCGTCCGTGGGGCGCCCTGCAACCTTCGGGTTGCCCGGCAACGGGCCACGCAGCAGAACGCTTCTGTGGAGGGCGCCGTCGGCATCGCCCATGAGGAGGCCACCGAGTGGGGCAGAGGCATGGACTACCACGCCTCGAAAGTGGCAGCCATCGCGGCCGGTCTCACGGCTGCGGCCGCCCATGAGGCAGTGGCTGCCCGGATCAGGGCAACCGACGAGGAAGCCCGCCGGACGCAGGAGGCCATTGCCCGCAAGGAGGCCGAGGTGAAGGCGCTGGAAGAGGCGCTTGCCCAGGAGAGGGCAAAGAAGGAGGCGGAGGAAAGGGCCCACGCCGAAGGGACGGCTAAGGCCCAGGAAGACGCCGCCAAGAAGGAAGCCATGGGGGCCGCGCGACGGAAGGTCGCTGAGGAGAAGGCCAAGACGGAGGCGGAGCTGGCAGCGTTGGAAGCGCAGAAGGCGCGGCTGCAGCAGGCCCGGGAAGCCGAGGCGGCTCGTGCTCGGGAGGAAGCCGAAGCGCGAGCTGCCGCAGCCAACGCCGCCGCAATGGAGGAGGCAGAGGCCAAACTCCGCCGCGACACTCCCCCGGGAGGATCACGAGTGGAGACCCTTCGAAAGCTTTTCGAGGGGGACGCCTCCTCAAGGATGACGCTGGATGAGGCGGACACGGGCAGCAGTGGGAGCAGTGGCACCACCGCCCGTCGACGGAGGAAGGGCAAGGGGAAGACCCCCGAGAGGCCGCGGAGGCCAGCGGGTGGACACCCCCACGACAGTGACCCCTACTTCACCGCCAGTGACAGGGGATGAACGAGGCCGCCGACATCGCCAAGTGGTGGCTTGGACGGGCGGAGGAGGCGGAGACGTCCCCATGGAACCGGAAGGTGAGGATGAGGATCTCCCTCCTCCCTACCGGAGCTCGGAGCTTTCCGAGACCGAGACGCCCAGGTGGGGCGACATGGACGAGGATGACGACATGGACTTCGGCATCACGAGGAAGCGCCCATCCTCGGACCCACCGAGGCGACCCGGCGGAGACCCACCGGGACCCCCTGGCGGAGGACCATCAGGACCCCCTGGAGGACGCCCACCAAGTGGACCCCCTGGAGGCGGACCACCGGGCGGGGGAGGACCCCCTGGACCGGGCGGACCCGGCAGAGGCCCTCCTGGAGGACCCCCTGGGGACCCCGACGACCCACCAGGGAACGGCGACCCGGATACCACCTGGCGGTGGATTGTCTACCTCCGCAGGAGAGTCCGGTTGCTCGAGCTGGAGGTAGACACGAGCAAGGGCGAGATGGCTCGCATCTCCAGGGTCGCCGCGCGCGCGCGGAAGGAGCTGGACATCGCCAGGGCCGAGACCAAGTCGCTGACCAACGTCGTCAGCGGCCTGCAGGAGAGGCTGGATGCGCTGGAAGCCCGTGGGAGCGTCTGCAGCGACCACCCACCCCTGGAGTCTGGCTCGTCGGACGACGGCTGGGGACCCGGACCAGGTCCAGGCAGACCCCACGCCCCCGGCTTAGCCCCCAGGAGTCGCCCCAGCGCCAGTGCCCCCTCTCTCACCGCCCCCTCTCACCACAGCGCGGGCCGCCGCAACGAGCGCGTGCCGTCCGGCAGTGGCAGTGAGGAATGGCGTGATGAGTGGCTCAGCGCGGAGTACCGCAACCGCCGTGCTCCACTGCAGACGCCTGTACGCCCCCGACGCCTGGCACCAGCCCCGGTGCCAATCCCAATGGCTGGAGGACGTTATGGTGAACTCAGGGACGAGGTCCCCAGAGGAGACGTGGAGTGGGATGTCGGCGAAGGTGAGGACCTGGACCTGGACCTGGAGGAGTTCGACATCAGCCCGCCGCGTGGTGTACGACGGGAGGCCGCTGAACGCAGCCGCCGGGGCCGTGATGAGGATGCGTACATGGATGCAGTACGGCGTGAACATTTTGGTTCAGCGTACGTGGAGGAACCGCGGCGTAGCCACAGGGGTTCCATGGAGGAGATGGACGTGGCGGCCGTGGGAGTCCGTGGGCGAGGCCGATGGGAACCTCGGTCGACCTCGCGGCCGGCGTTCATGGTCTCTAAGGCCGCGGATGCCGCCGTGTGGGAAGACTTAAAGGACATCAAGCCCCCCATGTACGACAGCAACCCCCTCAACCTCGACCGCTTCTTGGAGAAGCTGGACGATTGGGGGCTGACCGTCACTGAAGACCTGCCTCCCGCTGATGCGGAGAAGTATGTCTTCAAACGGTTCAGGTACCGCCTGCCGGAGGTGCTCGGAGAGCTATACTTCATGGCGACCAAGGATGGGAAAATCAAGACCCTCAAGGAAGCCAAGAAGTGGCTCAACGAGCAGGAGCGGGTGGACGCTCCGCAGGTGGCGGCCAAGCGCTGGAAGTCCATCAAGCTCGAGCATGATGGACGGGAGATCCGCCTACGAGAGTGGCGAGACTTCCGAGGGAAATACACCCTCTTCCGCCGCAACGTGGAGGATTGGAACGAGAGTGACGAGCAGGCTCGCCTGCTCTCCATGCTGCCGGAAGCATGGATCAGTAGGGTCACCAAGGAGGAATCCAAGAGGGCCAAGTCCAACCACACGGTCAAGATGATGCTCCCCAAGGAGTATCATACGAACGTGGTGGCTTGGGCGAAGAAGAACGTGGCCCGGGATGTCAAACGGCACTCCCTGCGGAACGCTCTTCTCATCACCGTCTCGGGCGATCGCGAGAAGACCGCGATGTGGCGCCTTGACGATTGTGAGTTGAGCGGCCAGACCATCCGTCTGCAGCCCATCCCGGCGCGGATGAGCTGCGACGAGATCCTGGAGTGGGTTGGCGAGGAAGTACTCAAGGAGTACCGAAACCTCCACCACACCCGCGGGTTGAGGCCCGGCGACCGCGACGTCAACTACGTTGGCGAGGGACCTGGCGGGGAAGATGCCATGGACCCAGCGGGAGCTGGCGGCGATGAGACTCTCGTCGACAATGACGACGACGATGAGCCCGCCGAGGTTGCCGTTTGTGCCTTCGTGGCCAGAAACCTGAGCGCGGGGAGCAAACCGGGAAACTGGAAGCCCCTGCAACAGGGTTGGAGGAAGCAGGAGAAGAGGGACCCTCACCGCATTGGCGACCCTCCGCTGTCCTTTGGGGAGTTCATACGAGCTCACCCTCAGGGCTGTTTCGTGTGTTATGGGAGGAAGAAAGGCTTCAACCATGACCACCGAACATGCCCCGTCCACAAGGCCGACACGGAGGCTTACAAGAAGGTGCACGGGTCGAAGAAGCGTGCGCCCGCGGGTATCCGGGAAGCCAAAATGGAGGTCGACAAGGACGAGCTGGCCAAGCTGATGTCGTCAGTGGGGACCGAGTTGGCCAAGGAGATCCAGGAGATCAAGCGGACAACAAGAACAAGGAGAACAACCGGAACAACCAGAACAAGGACAAGGACAAGAAGCCTACTCGTAGTGAGAGGAGGAGGAAGGGCGTCAACGACGTTGAGGCCGAGGAGAACACCCCCTCTTCCACAACCGACGCCCCCTAGCGGAGCCCCTGCAGCCAAGGGCCCCAGCTAGGGCGGTCGCAGGATGGTGACGTGGGAAGCGCCGAACCATCCCAGTCGGGAGTCGATAAGCACAAGGGGACTGCCCCGGGCGGAAGGCCCGGTCCGGCGCCCAGTCGCGGAGGCGGGGTGAGGGCAAGTGAAGGCACGAACCCTTGCACCCGTCCGTCCTTCGCGACCAAGAATGTGTTTGATGTACTACAGGATCTATCCGAGAGTATCGGAGGATCACCCGGACCGCAGCTGGATGCTGCAGAAGGGCAGCCTGAGCCCATTGTCCACGACCTGCACCAGTCGCTTGTGGAGCTTCTGGAACGGCCGGAGATCCTGAGTTCGCACGCCGTGCGCCGTGTCGGTCGCGAGCGGCAGTTGCATCTTAAGGTCCGTGCCCTATGCGGGGAAGTGGAAAAGGTTTTCGACGTGTTGGTCGACACGGGAGCTCAAGTCAGCTTGGTCAAGGCTGGCCTACTTCCACCAGAGTGTCTGACCGACAGTCGGAAGCCTGTCAGGCTGAAGGTGGCGAACGGCCAGTACATGGTGGGAGGCACGAAGGAAGCGGCCATCGGGCTGCAGTTCGTGAACCATCGTGACCTGAGTCGCCCAGACCTCGGCAAGGAAATCCTCCTGCACGGTCGCTTCTACGAGGCCGAGATGGACTGGGACATGATCGTCGGGTACGACTTCATGATGGAGACGGACTCCGGCGTTCTCCCGGCCCAGGCCTCCGTGACCCTGTACCAGGACGACCAGCTCTCGTGGCTTTCGTCACCTGAGCACCTTGTGGAATGCCAATGGATCCACCCCGAGCGCAATCAGCTCGAAGTGGCCGCGCTGGACACTGAGCCCACTGGGCCAGCAAACCAGGAGTACGGCGTAAGGCCGGAAGTGGCGAACCGAGTGGTCCCGGACCTGGGAGCGTCGGATCTGGCCCTGGATGCGTTCTCTTCAGGAACCTCTGCCCATCTTCGGGTATGTGAGAAGTACTGGAGCGCCCAGGACTCCGCGTGGAAGAAGCACTGGGGTCCGCATCAGGGATTGATGTGGATCCATTGCCCCCGTGCGGACATTCCAAGAGCGATAGCGAAGATTCGCAAGGACCGCTCCAAGGCAGTGCTGCTTGTTCCTATGGGATGCACCGAGGAGGAAAGTACCCGACATTGGGTAGCCTCATTGACCAACATGACCTTAAACAAGGTCGTCCTACCGGCTGGGGAGAGTGTCTATCAGGACGCTAAGGGACAGCCCATGCCACCCCAGAGATGGCCAACGGAATTCCACTATGTGGATGGGGGCCTTGATCCGGCCGACACCACGGACTTCGTGTGTGTCAACCGCATCATAGCGGAGCCTTGGAGGCAATGCTTTGCGGTTCCCCCTGTTGACATCGAAGAGTCGGAATCGGAAGAGCCCCTCACTGAAGAGGAGTGGGATCTGGTTCAGGGGTATATGGATCAGCCCTTTCACGACTGGGGAAACCAGCGTGAGGGCAAAGGCCAGGACAAAGCCTGGTGGGAAGTGGACTCGATCGTCTCTGGTTCCTATGATGGAGATACCTTCGTAAGGAGGGTACTGGACCACCTGTCCAGCCAGGACGAGCCAATCGGGGGTAACCCACCCACCTACGGCGATCTATTCCGAGGCAAGACCAGAGATGGCCCTTTGCGCCACCTGGGAAGACCACCTGAGCCGAAAGCGAGCGGAGTAGCTACCCTTCAAGTAAGCTCCGTGGTTCAAGTGCCCGGAAAAGCCAAGGCGGAGTCTGATGACTGCCCCAAGCCCCAGGCATTGAGGGCCAGGCTGAAGCAGAAGTATGGTGATACCTTCTTCAGCGGTAAGCCTGTGTTTCCCCCACCGGTGCGTGGACCGTATGGCGAGGCCAAGATACGACTGAAGCAGGACTCCCGTGTGTATCGACACCGGGAGTTTGCCCTGAGGGGCGAGAGGAAAGAGGCCATGGAGAAGATCCTCCGTGACTTCATCCAGAGAGGCTGGCTTGAGCCGTGCCACTCCGAGTGGGCCTCTCCCTGCTTCGTCGTCCCCAAGAAGGTTGCCGGTGAGTGGCGGCTCGTGGTCGACTACCGCGGCCTGAACGCCCAAACGCAGCACGACAGCTATACGCTGCCCCTCATTGAGGACATGCTGCAAAAGCAACACCAGCGGAGGATCTTCACGGTGATTGACCTGAAACATGGTTATCATCAGATGCCTCTCGCCGAGGAGTCCCGTGCCTGCACAGCCATGAGCACCCCACTTGGACCTCTCCAGTGGAAGGTGATGCCCATGGGTGTTACCAACGGCAATGCGGCTTTTCAGCGGATGCTGGAGAACCTGCTTGAGCCGGTGCGCGACTGTGCGGACCCCTTCGTGGACGACGTGATCATCGCGTCCGGGGACCCCAGTATGAGCTACGAGGAGCTCCTGGAGGCACACGAGAGGGACGTCACTCGAGTGCTGGACCTTCTGGTTCGGCACAAACTCACGGGCAGCAGTGACAAGGCCACCATTGCGGTAAGCGAGGTGGTCTTCGCTTGCCACGTAGTCGGGAACGGGCAGCGAAAGCCCATACCTGGCAAGGTGGCTGCGATTGAGCACTGGGAAAAGCCCAAAACGGTCTCTGAGCTACGGGCGTATCTGGGGTTCTGCAACTACTACTCGGGGTATATCAAAATGTATGCCGAGTATGCAGCCCCCATGACGACCATGCTCAAGGGCAACCGAGAGGAGACCAAGAAGGGGTCCAAGAAGTCTCTGGTCTGGACAGCTGAGTCCGACCGTGCCTTTGAGGGGATGAAGCAGGCGCTGCTATCCGCAGTGGGTCTGCACCTCGTGGATCCCGACCGAGGGTTCGTCCTGCGCACCGACGCTTCCGACTACGCCATTGGCGCTGTGTTGGAGTAAGTGCTTGACGACGGGAGGCACGTGCCCGTGGCCTTCTGGAGCCGAGTCCTGGCGGAAGGCCAGAGACGGACGTGGACGCCCCGTGAAAGAGAGGCGTATGCCATCGTCATGGCTCTCAGGAAATGGGCTGGGTACATAGCCCTCCATCCCGTCACTGTCTGCACCGACCATCAGAGTCTGCAGTCGTGGCACAAGGAGCACGTGGACACCCCCTCAGGTCCCGCCTCCCGACGGGCAAGATGGCACGAGACCTTGGCCAAGTTCGACCTCACGGTTGTGTATATTCCTGGAAAGGATAACACCGTGGCGGACTGTCTCAGTAGGTGGGCCTATCCCGCCAGCAAGGGCATGCAGGACATCTCTGCCCATGGCGATGAGGCTGAGACCGCTGAAGCCAAGAGGATCATTGAAATGGAGCGCCTGATGGAGGAGGAGGGTGCAAAATGCTTCGTCGTCATGGCCGCGGATGCCCCCCTCGCAACGAGGGTGAGCAGAGCGGTCAGAGTACTCGCCCCTGAGGGAGCTGAGTCCGACAAGCACCTCTTCCTGGAGTCTTGCCTCCAGGACGACTGGACCGACGATTACACCAAGTCTGAGGCCTTTGCGGCCGAGTATAGGGCTGTGACCGACCCTGACGACGGGCAGAAGTGGCCAAAGGGGCTGACCGAGGGGAATGGCAAGCTCTACCGGAATGGTAAGCTGCTAGTACCGGAGTCCCGGGTGCTCGAGCTTTGCGAAGCTTGGCACCACCACATGCTGCACCCAGTGGTCAAGAAGCAAGCTCTTGACATGCAGCGTCGGTTCGAGATCGACCATATCGTTCTCTACACCGCCATCAAGAAGGTCAGGAAGGGTTGCTCGGTCTGTCAGGCCTGCAATCCCGATAACCGGAACGTCAAGGGGGAAGCCCAATGGACCCCGGTTCCTGACCAGCCCATGGAGAGCGTGGCCATGGACGTCTTCTCCATGCCCGAAGTGCACATTGGCAAAGAGACCTTTGACTGTGTGGTTCTCTGTGTGGACCGCCACAGCGGCTACGTTGTAGCCGTTCCGGCACGCAAAAAGGGGTTGCTTGCCAAGGAAGTGGCAGTCATGATGATTCGTCATTGGCTGACCGTCTTTGACATCCCCCGCACCATTTGCAGTGACCGAGGGCCCCAGTTTACTAGTGGCTGGTTCAAGGCTATGTGTTCCCTCATGGGGATACGTCATGCCAAGAGCGTCGCCTATCTCAGCCGGTCTAAGGGCCGTGCTGAAGTGGCTGGACGGCAGCTGTTCGAGAAGCTGCGCAAGATCCACATCACCAATCCACGTCGGAACTGGTTTGAGGAGATGTGGCCTGCTCTGAAGGCCCATCATGGCACCCCCACTCCGGGCGGTTTGTCCCCTCACCAGATTCTATTCGGCAGGGACCCCCTGGGTAGGGGACTTCCCTTGTCTGGTGATGGCATGGCTATGGATGCCAAGGAGTTCTTCGCGCGGCAAGAGGAAACGGCGCGGGACATCTGCCAGCACCTTGAGAAGGAGCATGCTGAGCGTCAGAAGTCCGCCCCGAGCTCGACAGCGCAGAAGTTCAGGGTGGGAGACCCGGTACGGGTGATCAGACCCCGCCCTATGGGCACCCACCGCACCAAGACCTGGTTCACACCCGGCGAGGTGGTCCGCAGGATTGGTGAGGACACCTACCGCATCAAGGTGGGTCACGGACAGTTCCGGGAGCGCCACGAGAGTCAGCTCCGTGTGCGGGAACCCGACCTCCGTGGCCAACATGTGTCCCTGAGCTACGCCGCACATGAGGCTGACTCGGACGACGATTATGCGGAGCAGGACGACTATACAGTCGAGAAGATTCTGGCTCAGCGTCTGAAAGCCTCGGCACCCGGAGGTCTGGAGTTCAAGGTTCGTTGGCGAGGCTATGGGCCGTCCCACGACACCTGGGAACCCTTCTCCTCATTCGTGCCGCGGGTCAATACTCCCTTCATGGAGTACATCCGCAAGCACAAGACCAAGATCCACGTTTCGGACTTGGCAGCACTCACCCGGGCGATTGCAGCCAGGGGTGCCTGATCAGCGCCCTGAGCTCTCCCCTGATGCGTTTTGAGCGCTTGGGAGGCCGACGAATCGTCCCTTACTTGCTTGCTCTCTTCCATCTTTCGGTGACAGGGTGGTCGTATACCCCCCCCTGCTGAATCCAGAAGGGGATGGCCCCTCTCTTCTTCTATTCGTCACTCACCCCCCCTGCTGAATCCTTGGGAAACCGGGTAGGGCGACTGACCTTCATTTTTCTGAGCTCTTGGGGCCTTGAAGCCCATACGACGTTGCGCAACGGATGCCGCTGTCATCGGCATTGCGAATTTTTGGTGTGTGGTCTGGTTCCATGGCACTTGCGGAGTCCAGACCGGTCGACGTGTGTCAGCTGACTATATATGGCCTGAACTCAGGCGTTTTCCCATCCACCCTCCTGCATTGCCTTATCCTGACCGTGGCGCGGTTTGCCGCTCTGTCCAGAGCGTGTTTACACGCCCCTTTACCCAGATTATTGCTTGTTTTTCTGCCCTCCAGGATATGTGCATCTGTATGTTGAGTGTCATCGGCCCATCGCTGAGGGATGGACTGTTTTTCACCACGAATCGGGATACAGAGGCGCCCTGAGTCGCCGTTTTCATGTTTTTACATATGGTCCAGCCTGGACCAGTACCTCAGTACATATTCTACTGTTTGAGTGCCCGTGATACCGTGTTGCCCTATTCGCTGTGATGTGGAGATCCTGATGGCGCCAGGCGGGAAGCCCAGTTGCCTGACTACACTCCCAGCGGTCCGCCACTGTCAGTCCCAGTGTGAGCCTACCGATTCGCAGACGCACTTGCATTCGGATGGCGGCCTCCGGTGCTCCTGACCTCGGTCAGTCTGCCTGGGAAACTGGTGGTTTGAGGAGTCGACGCCTCCGCCCACACTGCATGAGGACTCCCTCATGTATGGCCTTCGTGGTAATAGGGCGAGGGAAAAGACGGCCTTGATGCCCGATCCCTTAAGGAGGGGCTCCCTTAAGATCTGGGGTTCTTAAGGAGTTC
Organism: Eutreptiella sp. 'Long Island Sound 2002'; assembly: GCA_964036045.1. NCBI lineage: Eukaryota > Euglenozoa > Euglenophyceae > Eutreptiales > Eutreptiaceae > Eutreptiella > Eutreptiella sp. 'Long Island Sound 2002'. The sequence continues at coordinate 39,949,213 of OZ038380.1, read as the reverse complement.
GACTATGGCACTCTGGACTCGCGTCGTATGGATATGGACATGGTGCGCCCGAGGAAGGACCCGTGGGGACTCTCCCCAGTCGGCGGGCCTTGGGAAGCTTGGGGTAGCCTGATGGATCTTTGTGGTCGCTCTCGACCTGTGGGACCACCTCGGTCGTCGTGTGTCGCCTATGTTGGCCGTGTATGCCACTGCCACTGTGGCGGTGACCGTAGCAGCCGGCACCCGGTGCGCCTGGTATGGGTTAACGGGTCCTTTGGATGCCGAACAATCGCCGCCAGGACCCGGGACTTGATACTTGATACTGTACCTCTTATTACTAACATCTACAGCATCATACCTGTTTTACTATGCGTTGGAATGGGCAGCCTAACCCAGAATCAGCCTGAAGTGAGGATGTGACGCCCCCCCCCCTTCAGGGGATGGTCCTGGGTACCCGCTGCCATGCTTGGGTGTTATCGAGCCCCCCCCAGGGTTTGCTCTAAGGAGGGGGGTGAAGCGGTACCCAGAACCCCATGGCTAGGTTACGGCATACAACCGGTCTCCGGTCCACTAACCCCATGTACGGAAGGGAAGACGCCTGTTGACGCTCCGTTCCGTGCCGTAAAGCCCCGCATCCGCAACCGATGCACCGCCAGCGGAGTTTTGTATATCAGAACATCAGGAATCAACAGGGTTTTATTTTCATATTGTTTCCGTCAATTTTTATGCTTCCGTTCTGATATTCACTATTTTGACTGCTGGCGGTTGGATCGCGACTTTACCGTAACCGCCAGTTTAACTGTTTATAATGGAAATTTTAACGCAATCCGTCACGAAGGCTCCAAAGCCTTCAGGAACTGCATGGACGCTTCCGCAATTTTCACATCTTACACTCGCAACCTTAATCCGAATTTTCCAGGATGTCGAAATCGGATTTTCGACTTCGACATCCCCGCACTTGATTTGACCTCTTTCGAGTGGACCTACGTGCTTCCCTATGCACGAATCAACTCTCCTTTTATCCTGCCCTCCATTTGTCTTAAAGATATGGGCAAAACAAAGTTGATTCGTGAGGCCACTTGTGAAGGTCATATCTCGTGTTGCTTGCGAGGAATGACAATAACGAAACGTGGGATGTATTCACAATACTCCCGACTTAATTTAGGAAGCATTATATGCCTTGCGTCTCCACACGTGCGCGCTAGTGTAATGGATCATGGTCAAGGGGGTAGAGTTTGCGTTACAACTCATTGGCCATGATATTGCGTGCGTTAAGATAACTTTCGAGTGTAGCGCGCAAGTGTTGGTGTTGCATAGGAACTCTCCTTGAGTTCCTATGAGCGATTGACACAAAGTTATGCCCTTGGAGGGGCATGACATATCGTGGTGGGAGCTACCTTTTTGGGCAATATGTGGTATGTGCCATGTGTTGGGTTGCGTGCCCATTTGGCGGGTCCATTACTCCAAGCCAAGCCCGCCAATGGACCTCATATTGTGCAAGCCCCTTCTCCATACTCCCCACAGTCAACTGCAAGCCTAACCTTCGTGAAGGGAAGCTTGTGTGGTGATCCCGAAGCGATGCGTTGAGAGCAAGGTGTGTGTTTTGCAATTTTCCATATTTTCATGTGCCCACTTGGGAAGTAGCGCTCGTAACCTTTCAAGGCGCCCCAAGTGGAGCACATAAGTGGGATCAAAGGTCATTGGTGTCAAGTCATTGTGTGTAGAAGGATTGGTTGGTTGCACGATCCAATCCGAAGATATTATAATATAATTGTGCACCTTTCAATGCACTTTTGTGTGTCTTTGTACCAATTTTGCCGTTTTTGGCCCGTCATGATGTCAAGTGGCGACTGTTCATCTCAACGTTGCGCTCAGTTGACATCATGACCCAAGTATGTAATGAGGGTACATACTTCGGTGCCCAACATATCTTGGACCCAGCGGATAACTCCTCTGAGGCTTGGCATACCGTGGCCGCCATGTTGGCGATTTGGGACGATCCCAAATCATGGGCTCACTTGGCGACCCTGCCATTCCCAATACTGGAGGAGTTGGACGACGCCCAAAAGATATGTTGGACACATATGACTTGAGACCAATTCTATGGCACACTCCGGTCTGAGTCAGGCATGTGCCTCATTTGCCCTAACCATGAGTGTGCGCATTTTTGGCCATTTTGAGCAATTTTCCACTTTTGCTGCCCGCCGTGCACTATGTTGAGCCCACCCGTGCACGCCGGACGCATGGACCAATGGACCATATATGACATGGGTGTTATGCATAATGGTCCCCATGGTTCACACACCACGTGGGCGAAGCGGAGCAACCTTCGTTAGAGCGCTAGCCCAAAGTGAGTGTGGGCAATTTTACCATTTTGCCATTTGTGGGCCCAATTGAGATCGTCACCACGCCGAGTGGCATGAAGATCTTTGGGAGCCAAGGGCATGGGAGTCAATGTTGGACTCCCGGTGGATCGCGTAAGGAATGGCAGTTTCGATCTCCAAGCCGGCGTGGAGATATACTATTGGGAGCACCCCAGATTTTGGCTCATTTCAGGCAGCCAAAATGACCCCCTTTTGGGACCCCAATTTCCCCCTTCCGTGTGGTCAACTGGCGGCCCCATTTCTCTAAGCCCACAAGGAGCCCAGACCTAATTCCAAGTTGTACACTCAGATACAAGTCCTGGGTCCAGCCCTCTACCCCTTGAGCTATTGGCCTTTCCTTGGCCGGGCGAGCTGCGCGTGGGAATGACGCCAATTTTGGTGATTTTGGCATCATGACCCCACTTGACTCATCTGTGTTGCCCTGATGCCGGGACCTCAGAGAGAACCAGGTTGGGTGAGGGCTCCAGGTAGTTCGTACTCAAAGGGCATAGGGTCAGTTGCCTCGTCCCTACCTCTGGCGGGTCCAGACGAGACGTCAATTTTGGGGATTTTTGAGTTAATTTCAGTTTGGGCTGAAACAGCCCATTTTCAGCTACCAACTCCTGGGTGATAATGGCGGGGCCATATCTCTGGCTCAGAGAGGAGTTGGGACCTGCCGTTAGGGAAGTAGGGGAGCCACTGTCGGTTGGCCTTGGAGCGCCTTGGTTCCCAGGAACTCGCATGTGGCTGGGCAAAACACCTCCCCCATTGGCACGGTTTCAGGGTCCGGACTGAGCAGGGCATGGGTCGTGTTTGAGCCCCCGCCCCCATCAGCCACTGAAAGGGTCGGACCTGGGATTGGGATATGAGTTGGGACTGAGTGTCTATTGCCCTGTAATGCCCTTACCCCAGTCGAGTCTTAACCCCATGTGCACATATCCTGATGTGTTGCTGTACATACTTTCGTTCCTTCATTTCAGAGTGGCAAAGATTCTGAAACGCTTTGTCACATGACATGAGCGCATTGATGCCCCTGTGAGCGTAGTCCTTTGCCTGCCTGCTCACTTGCGCGTGTCCCGCAGCGTCCCGTGGCCGGCTCCCCACGGGAACGCGTCAGTACTGCCCGCGCTCGAGGACTGTAACCCAGACCTCCAGCGGGGGGTGGTCACTGTCTGTAGGTGGGGGGGGGAGGTCGTCGTCTGGGGTGCGGAGGCCGGCGGCGCGGAGGGCGGTGTCGCGGGTTGGTGCGGTGGCCTGTTCCCACTGCTCCGGGCAGTTCGGGTCCGCTGGGTGGTCCTTCTGCGCTGGGGCCCGTCGTAGGCGTACGGTCCCTCGACGCGTGACGTTGATGCCGGTGTCGTGCGTCAGGGCCTGGCCCCACTAGATCGGGGGGATTCAGACGTGTTGGCCCTGGGTGTGTTTGCGGGCTCGCCAGAGTACGAGGTCTACGATGGCTTCGTGGAGGCCGCTGCCTGGGGTGGCCAGGTCCCGGAGGGTATTGACGGTGAGCTTGATCCAGTCGTCTTGTGGGCGGTACCAGCCCAGGGGGGTGGTCGGGGCCCTGCCTTGGAGGGTTGCTCGGAGGAGGTCAGGGTCGCGGATGGTGGCCGGTGTGAGGGGGGGGGTGCCCTTACCCCAGTCCAGTCTTAACCCCATGTGCACATATCCTGATGTGTTGCTGTACATACTTTCGTTCCTTCATTTCAGAGTGGCAAGGATTCTGAAACGCTTTGTCACATGACATGAGCGCATTGATGCCCCTGTGAGCGTAGTCCTTTGCCTGCCTGCTCACTTGCGCGTGTCCCGCAGCGTCCCGTGGCCGGCCCCCCACGGGAACGCGTCAGTACTGCCCGCGCTCGAGGACTGTAACCCAGACCTCCAGCGGGGGGTGGTCACTGTCTGTAGGTGGGGGGGAGAGGTCGTTGTCTGGGGTGCGGAGGCCGGCGGCGCGGAGGGCGGTGTCGCGGGTTGGTGCGGTGGCCTGTTCCCACTGCTCCGGGCGGTTCGGGTCCGCGGGGTGGTCCTTCTGCGCTGGGGCCCGTCGTAGGCGTACGGTCTCTCGACGCGTGACGTTGATGCCGGTGTCGTGCGTCAGGGCCTGGCCCCACTCGATCGGGGGGATTCAGACGTGTTGGCCCTGGGTGTGTTTGCGGGCTCGCCAGAGTACGAGGTCTACAATGGCTTCGTGGAGGCCGCTGCCTGGGGTGGCCAGGTCCCGGAGGGTATTGACGGTGAGCTTGGTCCAGTCGTCTTGTAGGCGGTACCAGCCCAGGGGGGTGGTCGGGGCCCTGCCTTGGAGGGTTGCCCGGAGGAGGTCAGGGTCGCGGATGGTGGCCGGTGTGAGGGGGGGGTGCCCCGGGTCCGAGGGGGGTGGGCTGGATGGGCTGCTGGGGTCTTGCGCGTCTACGTCGACGTATGCTGGGCCCTGGTTGGGCCCGGCCGGGCTGGGCGGTGCCGGGTGGCTTCTACGGTGAGAGATGGGCCACGGGGTGCTGTGTTGGTGTCTTGGAGGCCTGCGGATGGAGATGGGGGGCGCGTGCGGGGCGCGGAGTGGGTTAGTGGACGTCTGGGTCATGCACGGCATGGTAATGTATGAGACGCTGCATGTGTTCCCTGGCCGTCGGGTCGGTGAGTTGCTCCGTGTGTGTTAACAGGAGGTGTTTGCGGTGTACCATTTGGGCCGCTGCTCTGCGGACTGCCTCTAGCTGGAGGTGCGCTGCTGCCTCCATGGGGCTTTCCGTGTATTTGGTGAGGTGTCGGTGCAGGGCCTGTGTCACCGCCCCTCTTCTGGTGGCTTCTTTGACCAGGGGATCCCGAGAGAGGTGTTCGGTGGCCTGGTGTGCATGGCTGTGGGCTGGCCATCCTTCGTGTTGTCGTAGGGTTTCCGCCGGGGACCAGCCCACTAGCGTGTCCCTGCCTGTATGGAGGGGGCATTTCTTGAAGTGTTCCCAGTCCTCCGGGGTGGTGTGGTTGCACGGGCAACTGGTGTGTTCTTCGGGGACGTGGATGTGTTTGCGGGCAAGCCATCTGGCGACCCTGGTGAGGAATGGTAGTTGCTCCCTGAGTAGCTGGATGCGTCGTCTTTGGAGGTGGGCTGGGACGTTTGCTGGGCGCAGCGCTGAGTGGTAGAGGGGGATTTGCAGCCTGTCCTTGAGCTCCTGGATGTGCGCCCGGCTGTCTGCGTCGCCGAGCACGCGGGCGAGATGTTGGATGGGGTTGGGGTAGTCATATGCTCTGTCGTGGGAGGAATAGGGGGTGTCCTCTGGTACCCAGTCCGGGGTCTGATGGGGCTCGGGTACAGGGGATATGTGTTGGAGGTGTGTGTGGTTTCGGCCGAGGTCAGGGATCTGGAGGGCTGGTAGGTGCGATGTGCGCTGGTGTACTGCCTGGTTGTCGACCTTACCATTTCCGTATTGATGTCGGTGGGACTCTTGTTTCACGATGTGGAGTTGGACGTAGGGGGGAAGGCTGCGAAGGGCTTTCGAGAGCAGCAGTGCCTGGGTGCCGAGGTGTGAAGTGGTTGCCTTGCTATGCGGTGGAGCAGGTGTGTGTCGACAGTGGCGTCTACCACGAACCAGACCCGGACGATGTGCGGGGAGTGGGCGGGTAGGTGGGCCGCGATCTCGGTGATGGCGTCAGCCATGGCCCCTAGCTCCCCGTGGGAGGAGGCCCCATAGGTGGTGTGGCCGGTGTGGTGGTCCATGTGGTAGTGTCCCCCGGTGTGGGTTAGCTGCAGGGTGGCCCTCCCGGTGATGGGCGTGAGGGCGGATTCGCCTGAGGCGTCCGTGAAGAAGAGCCGGTCCGCCGGTGATGGTTGTGGGAGGCGGCATGGGTTCATGGGCAGGTAGGCGTATATGGCGAGGCCCGTGGCGAGGTGGGCTACTGGGGTTGTGGGCTGCAAGATGGGGGTGGCGTACACCCCTATTCCTTTGGAGATGATGTGTTTCGCTTGTTGGGACAGGGCTATGAGTCCCTGCTCCGGCTGTCCTTGTGTGAGGTAGGAGTAGATGTAGTGGAAGATGTAGGCTGTGTCTGGGTTTAGGTCGTGGCATGTGAGGGTTTGTGTTCGGTGCTCCGGTGTATGGCAGGAGTCGTGGAGCGGATAGTAGGGGTGCTCGTGCTTGCCCGTTCTGCCTGGCTCGTACATGCTGTAACGGATGGCGACCCCTGCCGGGGCGGGGCGGGGCCATGCGGGTGTAGTGGTGAAGGTCGGGGTTCCATGCTAGCGTGGGTTTAGTGTCGGTGTGGTGGAACCATGGGGCTACCCATGCGTAGGCCTGTGGTGGTAGGTGGGTTGTGGGGTGGGTGTGGTGGCGTGCTATGAGGTGTAGTACGGGCCATGGTGTGGTTGGTGCCTCGGGGTCACAGGCCCAACATGTGCGTGGCATGCTCTGGAAGTCATGGGGGACCCGTGGTAGGTCTCTGGCGGTCATGTGGTGTTTCCGTATGCACCATTTTGCCCCGTGGTGGATGACGGTGGTCTGCGTGGGTTTGGCTTCATTCGGGGCCAGTAGTAGGGTTAGTGGTGGGACTGGGCCCGTCACCAGGGGGACAGATTCGTGTTTCGAGCCTATGGGTGCGTAGGGATGTGTCGCGGGGATGAGTCGGGGGTGTTGCTTTGTGAATTCCCGGGAGGCTGTTTGCATGTCTGTGCTTCCCGGCAGAGTGTGTCCCGCTGCTCATGCCGTCTGCGTGAGGTACTGGTGGAAGAGGCGGTATTGAGGCCATTCGGGAAGCTGTAGAAAGGGGGTGTGGTGTGCCCCGCTGTGGTGCAGGACCCGCATTTGGGGATTTGGGGGAGGGTGACGTATACTACGGTGATGGAGGCCCCGACAAGGTCTATGGTGTGGATGGTGCTCTTGGGGTGATGGTGGAGGTCCCCGCAGAGGACCGCTAGAGGCCCTTCCTCTGGGCACATGTGGTTGGTGAGTATGGCGTGGTGTGGGGATGGGTGGAGAAGCTGCAGGTGGTTTCACAGGCGCGTGTTCATGTTGGTGGGCATGCCCGTCTGTCGGAGTACCCAGCGCGGGCATGTGTTGCGGGCCCGTTGTGCGGCTTGGAGGCGGATTGTGGTAACCTCGCGGACCTCCGGTGAGTGGTTGTGGGTCATGCGGTGAAGGAGGAGGGCGGTGTGTCTGGTGTAGGCCGCTTTCACCTCGTCCCCTATGGCGTCCCCATAGTGGGGCCATGCCGCTCGGATGGCGCGGGTGGGTACGGAGGTTGGCCAGCCCCCGTGTGCTGCCCATGCCTTGGTCACCGCGCGTGTGGCCGGCTGGAGGGCGGTGGTGGGGTGTGTCAGGCTGAGTGCTTGTAAGCCTATGGAGGCGTTCAAGACCCCGGTCAGGTAGTACGCCAGGCTCTGGTGGGACAGGAAGAGGGCCTTGGTGGTCAGAAAGGCATATCCGGAGAGATGGGCGAGGTGTGATTGCAACTTGGGAGGGAGGGTGGCGTCCTCAGGGTTGGCGGCCTGGATTACCCCCAGGTGGGTGGTGGTTGTCACGTCTTGCATGGGGGGCCCTTGTGGCCCTAGGGTGGGGGGTGTGGCAGACCCCCTGATCATGGCCACTGACTTTGTGGGGTGGACGATGAGGTTGTTGTGGGAGAGGTAGGAGACGGTCACGTCCAGTAAGTCATTGGCCTGTTGGGTGACCGTTGGCCCGGGGTCCGGGGCATGGGGTTCGTGTGGGTTGTGCGGGACCGTGAGGTTGGTGTTGTCCGCGAAGCCCACCAGGGGGGAGAGGAGGGGGTAGGGTGCGTAGGCCGGGTAATCCTGCTTGATTGCGAGGGCCAGGGGGAGTGTCACTAGAAGGTACAGGAAGGGGCCCTGTGCTCCCCCATGGGGGAGCCCGCTGCCTGGTTCCAGGAAGGGGGTGAGGCCTGCTCCAGTGCGGACCGTGTATTTGCGGGTGCAGATGTAGCCGGAGGCGAAGTTGTAGAAGGGGAGGCCCAGGCGACTCCACACGCTTCTAGGAGGAGCCAGGGGGTGTTCGGGAAGGCCCCTTTGACGTCGAGGGAGGCGATGATGAGGTCCGCCGGGTCCATGTCTGCGATCGTGTCCTGGAGGAAGATGGCCTTGTGTGGGGCCCGGCCCCGGATGGCCCCCCAGAGGCTGGCTGGTATGTGGGGGTCCAGGGGGGGGCGGATGCGGCGTAGGAGGATGGTCCGGACAATTTTGACCTCCGTGACCGCACAGACTATGGGGCGCCAGTTGTCCGGGTTTGCCCAGTCCCCTTTTTTGTAGGGGGGGCGGACAACACTTGCCCAGTCTGGTGGCAGGGGGTCCTGCCCCGTGACGATGTCCCAGAGGCGATGGGCGAGGATGCGGAGGAGGTGGGCGGGGAGGTGGTAGTATGCCTCCGCAGGGAGGCCGTCGTAGCCTGGGGTTTTGCGTTGCCGGAGGCTGTGGATGGCCTTCCGGACTTCGTGGATGGTGAAGGGGCGTTTTTCCAGTTGCCTCCTCTGGGCGTGGTTGAAGACCCGAGGGAGGCGGTCGATTTTGGCCTGGGTGTCTGGGTCCAGTGTGTCTTGGGTGGGGTCGTGTTGCCGGAGGAAGCTGTCTTGGGTGGCTTGGAGCACTGTGGCTGGGTCGTTGGTGAGGGAGCCGTCCTCTTGCCGTACCCTGGTGATGGTGCGGTGGCCGGTGTCTGTCATGGCGTCGTTGAGGTGGCGGATGGCCTTGTAGGGGAGTTCATGTTGCGCATACTGTTCGTGTTCCTTGGTGATGCGCTGTTGCCTGTGGATGTGCCACCGCTGCAGGTCTGCCCTGATGTGGGCTATCTGTGTCCTGCAGTGGTGTATCTGGCGGCGGGTTGGGGGGGTGTCGGTGTGGAGGAGGGTCGCCAGTTGTTGCTTCGCATACCAGAGGTGGTGGAGCATGTCCCCTAGGGACGTGGGTGGTTGGTTGTCGTCTGTGTGGGGGTGTTGCTGGAAGCCGCAGGCGACAGCGGCCGTGCGCATGGCTGTGAGTAGGTCGGTGGGGTCTGGTTGGATGCCCCGGGCGCGGTGTATGGCCCTGTGATATTGGTACCAGGCATGCTTGTCATGCAGTGGGGGCATCTTCAGGGGGGTGGTAGGCCTTGGTCCGCATCCTCTGGGGGGCTGGGGGGAAGGTTGGGGATGGTGAGACGGATGTGCAGGGGGCTATGGCCTGGTGGTCACAGCGGGAGGGGTCCATATCGGGCCTCCGCCCGGATGATGGTGGTGGGGTCGCCGTAGCATACGTCGATGCGGGATGGGGCGGCATCTGTTTTGTGGGGGAAGTGGGATGGTTGGCCTTCGAGGTTGGCCGTCAGGGCCACGAGCCCCAGCATTCCGATGGTGTCGCGGACTGCCTGGTCCTGGGGTGTGGCCTGTCCCCCTCGGTCCGCCGGGGTGGGGGCGGCGTTCATGTCGCCGATGATGACTGTGTGTCGAGCATGGCCATTTGGCGGTATGCCTCGGCCAGGGCTTGGAGGAAGGGTTCCGTGGCGTCGCCGAAGGGGACGTGGGCGTTGATGACGTTGAGTTGCCATCCGTCCCCGACGACCTCATAGACACCTAGCCTCCCTGGGACGCTGAGGTGGTGGACCAGGTGGACGTGGGTGCCGGTTTGGGCGTGTAGGGGGGTCCCCTTGTGCCAGTAGCATTTGTACGCTTTCTGGTCCTGGGTATATATGGGGGTGGTCTCTGGGGGGTCGTCGCGTTGTAGCCCTTGTTCCAGGAAGGTGAGGAGGTGGGGAACCCACCCCGGCCCCTGTGCCATAGGGAGCTCCTGGAGGGCGGTTGTGGCGTCCTTAGAGTATGTGACGGCCGGGTGGTTGAGGTCAAGGAGGTTGACGGTGGCCTCGGGGGGGGCGGGCCGGGGCTGTGGAGGCTTGTGCCCTCGGCCCTTGCCCTTTCAGGGAGGGGGACTGGGGCTCGGGGACATTTTGCCGGTTGGTGGGCGCTTGGGTAGGCGCGGCAGGGGGAAGCCTTGGCTCCACTCCATGGGGAGCTCCCCAGTGTGATTCGTGCCTCTGTGGGCCTTATTCTCTTCGGTGCGGAGTCGGATGGAGTGGGCGCTGGTGAGCTCCAGGGTGTAGCCTTCTGGCTTGTCCGGGGCGCTGCTGCCTTGGTCTAGCTCCTTTTGGCGGTGCCAGATCACCCAGATCTGTGGCCCCCCGTTGTCCCCCGCGTCGCGGAGGCGGTACTGGATTGTGCCCTCACACCAGATCCAGTCGCCTGTGTGGTCGTAGCGGAAGGGCTGCTGGACCTTCGCGCCCTTTTCGAATCCTGGGTACGCCTCGGGCGGGGGCGGTGCTGGTGGCGGGAGGGAGGATGATGAGGATGCCTGGTCCGGGTGGGGCGGTGGTAGTGATCGGAGGGTGGATCACGAGGATGCTTGGCCTGGTTTCGCCGGGTGGGTCGGGTGGGATGCGGGGGGTCGGGAGGTCGCTGCTTTTCCAGCTTGGTTGGAGGCGGGTGCGCCCCTTTTTCGTCTCGCTTGCTTGGGTGGGACTGGAGGTAGCGGGGCTGGGGAGGCGTGGGGTTTGAAGAAGGGGTGTGTTGCTTGCTTGCCCGGATCCCTCAGTGGGGGTTCTGCCGGTGTTTGCATTTTCGCTTTCGCGTGGCTGCGCATGATGTCGGCGAGCTTGCGCGCGGTCTCCTGGGGATCTGATGGCCATGGCAGTGCGGCCGGGCAGGGATGGTGAAGGTGGTAGTTCCTCATGGCCTTGGTCTGCATGACCCAGGCCTCCGTGGGTTCAGGTGTGTCTGGGCCGTTGGGGGAGCCTTGAGCCCAGTAGAGTGCTGTGTCGAGGGCTTTCCAGGGGGGGCCTTTGCAGCCTGTGAGGGTGGTGGCCTGGAGGAGTCGGTGCCGGCCCCGTGGGGGGTCCTTCGGGTCTATTTCGGGGGTATAGGGCTGGGCCGCCATGAGGACTCCGTGTGCCCAGTGGAGGACCCACCATTGGGCGTCCGCTTTGAGGATGTGGATGGCGGGTTGTTGAGGGGGCGTGTCCAGGGTGTCCCACGATGCGATGGCTAGTTCTATCCTGGAGGGGTGAAGGTGTGGGGTGGCCCTGCGGCTTAGGAGTTGATCAATGTGGAAGGGGGTGACGGGATCCTTGGGTCCCTGCGGTGGTGGGGGCATCGCTGGGATTGTTGTGGGGTCCCAGTGGCGTTGGTGGGCGGCGAGGGTGTACAGGGCGGCGGTGATGATGTGGTGGGCTTGCCCCTCCAGGACGATGTGGCGCTCCGTGCCGAAGTCCTTTGGTAGGTGGGCTGCGGGGTGGACGGTGATGTGGGCTAGGGCGCGTTGGTGGGCCTTTTTTCCCCCGTCTGGCGCCTGTGTCGGTTTCTCCCCCGGGATGTGCTGATGTTGGTGTTTTGGTGGGGGTGGTCCCAGGGCGAGGGACTCTACACCATGGAGGGGGATGGCGTGTTCCTTGGACCTGTTGGGCAGGATGTATATGCCCGGGTCTCCCGGTACGGTGCCCAGGTACATGTTGCCCGTGATGGTGGGGGCCGGCAGCGGTTGGCGCAGGGGCGAGGTGCATGGGGTGGAGCAGGGCGGGTCATGGTGCTCACACCGGGGGTGGTCAATGCCGTACGGGGTGACGTGTACGGCGAAGGGTCCGAAGTCGCGATGGAGTTTGTGGGGTTGGATGTTGTGGAGGCGCGCCACCGCCCGTGTGTCTGAGCGCCCTTCGCTGATCCACACGGCGTCTGCCCGCAACGCCGCTGGGTTCAGGCAGTCCGTGGTGATTCCTGTGATCGTGCCGTCGTGGGTGGTATCTGACACTCTGGCGGGGGGGGCGCTGATGCGGGGGATGGTGTGGTCGTCGTGGAGGTTGCGGGCCTTGCGCCTCGCATCGTGTCGGCGCTGGGCCTCCTGGGCGGGGATGTGCATACCTGTGTGTTTGGGCTTCTTGTTGGGGCGGTCTGCTGTGTGGAAGGGGGTGGGCCAGGAGGGGGCGTGGTGGAGGGTGGGGTGTGGGAGGTCCCCTGGTGTTGCCCATGTGTACAAGGTGGTGGCTGCGGCCCCCTCCGCCTGTATGGTGTATCGCTCGTCGTGTCGGCGATGGGTAACGAGGATGTTGGGGGCCGTCAACTCATACACCTGTGTGGTGTGGGGGAGGTGGCGGGTGACGGTGATCTTGGCGGCGTCGTTCTTGCGGGTGGTGGTATGGGGGATGATGTAGTGGGTTGCCCATTCCTTCTGGGGGGTGTGTTCCGTCGGGTCTAGCTTGAGTGGGGGGTGGAGCGGCTTCGGTGCTGGGGGCTTGTCTTGGGCCTTCGCGTGGGGCGCCACTTTGGTTTCGACCAGGTATTGTGGGCCCCAGGTTTCCGGGGCCCCTACCTGTGTGGCTGCCGCTGCTGTGGTTTGGAGGAGGGCGGTTGTGTTGGTGTCTAGAGGGGGGGGGGGCGGTTGGGGGGTGAGGGTGTCGTGGTCTTGGTATGCCCACCAAATGGTGTAGCCTCGTTGGGTGTTGCGGTGCGGGGTTTGGGTCTGGGCTTGCTGGATGGATAGGGCGGTCTTGATGTCCTCCGCCGCTTGTGGGTTTATGGGTGTGGCGTACGCCCATACTCCCGGGGTGTGTATGCCGTGTGGTGCTTGGCCTACTCCTCGTATCGGGTGTAGGGTGTGGTGGATGCGCGTGAGCCCTAGCTGTTCTTGGAAGAGGTCCCCCCAGATGTCCTCCCATCGTTGCCCCCAGGTGTGTGTGTGGTCGTTGGGGGCGGGGTAGGTGATGACGATGGCTTGCCATGGGGTGGGGCCTGGATGTACCGTCATAGGCGCCGACGATGCTTGCGGGGGTATGTGGACGGCGTGGGCCGGGGCTGCTGTTACGGGGTCTCCCTCCGTGGGTGTCTTTGTGGCATCGCCTTGGATGGTGAGGAAGAGGTGGTGGCGGCCCGTCGGTAGTGCCCAGGGGGTGGTGGGCTCGGTGATCCAGTGGAGGCAGATGGCCTGGAGCCCGGTGTGATTTCGTCCCATCGGAGTGTGCCGTTGTGGACCGCCCATTCCCGTGGCAGGTCTTGAAACCCGTTTCAGTCCGGGGTGGTGCGGTGTTGTGGGGGGAGTTCCATTGTGGTGATGGGGTGGGTGAGGGGCTCTGTGCGGGGTTTTTCTTGTGTGGTTGGTGGTGATGGTGCCTGGGGTATCTCTTCGTCCAGTTGTTGCCGGGCTTTCGCCTCCTGGAGTTCTGCGCTGATGGTGGCGAAGACATCTGGGACGGTGGGGAAGGCGGGGGGGTGGGGTGCCGGATCGTTCCAGGTGATGTGGTATTCCTCCGGGTTCTCGGGGCTTTGCTGTATGGTGATGGCGGCGTTGGCGTCGTCTTCAGGTGTCCATCGGTGTGGATTGTGGTGGAGGGGGTGGAGGGTGATGGTGTGGCGGTGTTTCCAGCTGTGGAACGCTGGGAGGGCGTGGAGGCCGTGTCCAGTGTCCCCGGGCGGGCGAGGGTACGATTCGGCTGCTGCTTCCAGGAAGGCGTCCGTGGTGCCTCTCCAGGTGTCTTCCCAGAGAAGGTCTTTCTCTGTGACCCACTCGTTGTGGTTCCTTTTCTCCTGCTTCCACCCCTGGGGGGTCGTGTGGTCCTCAGGGAGGTCTCATTCGATGGACTGCTAGTACTGCTCGGCGTCCATGGGGGCTAGGGTGCTGGCCAGTGTGGCGTAGATGTCCTTTGGGGGGGGGGGGCGGTGTGGTCGGGGTCAGGCTCCTCTCGCTGGTGTTCCGCGTTTCTGTCTGCGGTGGACGCGGGGGATATGGAGCGTGGTGGCATGGGGTGGTCGGGCTCCTGCGGTTCCGTGAATTGCTGGTGGGCTTGTGGGCGCGGGGCCGTGGCTGCCAGTAGGTGTCGGATGGCCGGGACGACGTCGTAGTCGTCGTCCCAGCAGTGGGCTGCAGCGCAAGTCCTGTCGGGGGAAGCGGGGGGGCGTTTTGCGGAGCGGTGTACGATAGGGTGGGTGACGCGTGCGGGTGGTGGCATGCTTGCTCTGCCGTTCCGTTCCCCGCGAGCCCTGAACTTTGGGGGGTGGTGGTGATGTTGGTGGTGAGGGTGGTGTGGGTGCCGGAGTGGATGACCGTGCCGCTGGCGGTGTTGTTGGCGAGGGTGATATGGGCGTTAGCGTAGATGAGGTTGCTGTTCGGGTATGGTTGATGGTGGTTAGTTGGTGGGTCAGCTGTTGTCGCTGTCGTCGTCGCCGGTGGTGGTGGTGCCTCTGATGTCGTGGACACTGATGGCGAGGGTGATGGTTGGTGAGCATGGCGAGGGTGACGTATTGGGCGTATGTGGTGTTGCCGGTGGTGTCGATGGTGAGGCTGTTGTTTCTGGCCGTCGGGGCGTATTGTTTGTGGGCCGGACGTTGCGGTGGTGGCGAGGGTGTTGTAGATGACGAGTGGTGTGGCCCACGTCGCCTCCGGTGGTGGAGGTGTGATAGGTGCCGTGGTGGCTTTGGCGACGGTGGGGTGCCGCGGGTGGTGTACTGGTTGTTGGTGGTGGAGCTGTTCTTGGTTTGTGGGTAGTACCCGTCCGGCGGTGGTGGTGTTGGTGGTGTTGGTGTTCGTTGAGGCCGTTGGCGACGCCAGGGGTTCCTGGCCTCGCGCGGGGTGGTGTGGCTCTGGTGAGTATAGGCGGTGCCATGGGCGGGGGTGCCATTGACGGCCCGGCCGGGTGTGCTGGCAGTGATGCTGACGGTGTGGGTGCGGTGGCGGCAGTGTTCTGGTCGTTAGTTCATCGAGGTTTGTGTCTTTCGGGGTGTCGGTGACACTGATGGTGGGTCTGCGTAGGCGCTGCTGGTGGGTGTGGGTCCGGGTGTGGGAGGTTTTTGGGTTGTTTTGGGCGCTACTGGCTGGCTTTCTTACTGGTGTTGATCAACGTCTTCTGGGGAAGGGTGGTGTCGCTGGTGGGGTGTCCGCTGGTGCTGCTGCAGGTTTTGGGTGTAGGTGTGGTTTAGGGTGCGGCGTTGGTGGTTGGCGCCGACGGTGGGTGGCGTGACTGGTGGGTGGCAGCGGTAGTGGGGGTGTTGGTTGTTGGTGAGGCTGCCGTTGTTGGTGCTTCGGTTGGTTCTGGTGATGGTGTCGCTGGTTGTGCAGATGGTGGGGGGTGGGAAGGGGGACCCGTACCCTGGTGGTTTGTGAGGGTGTCGTGGCTTTCGGTCGACGGTGCTGCTTTGGGTGGTGTTCCTGAGAGTTGGCCGGGAGTGTTGTCGGCAATGGTCTGGTTTTTAGTGCCTGCGTTTCGTGGTTGTAGGTGGTTCACCGGGCTTTGTCGCTGGTGAGGGTGGTGCAAGTGGTGTCGGTGACTGTTCGGGTGGTGCCGTTTGTGCGGGCTGTGTGGTTGTTGCGTCAGGGGTCGGTGGCGTTGGTGACGGTGGTGTGTTGGGGGTTGTGCCGGTGGTGGCGGTCGGATGATGAGGGTGCCAGGGGCCGTTGGCTGGCTCCGCGTTGTTGGGTTTTCTCCTCGCCATTCCTGGCGGAGGGTGCTGCTGGTGTCGCTGGTGGTGAGGGTGGTGGATGTGGTGGTGTTGCTGTGGTGTTCTGTGCTGCTTGGGTGGTGGGGACCCCTGGTTGATGTTGATGATGCTCCGGGTGATGTCGATGCTGTGGGTGTGTTGGTGTGTGGTGTTGCTGTTTCTACCTTTGGCTGGGGGCCTCGTGGGTGGCGCTGGTAGCGTTTGTTCGCCAGCCGTGCTGGCGTCCTTGGTGTTGCCGTCGATGGGGGCGCCCTAGGTGTTACTCTGTGCCGGGGTCGTGGTGCTGGTGGTAGGGCTGTTGTAAGTGACGGTACCTCGGCTCGTTGTTGGTGGGGTTGGTGGTGGTGTGGATATTGCCGGTGTGCGTGTCCCCACCTCCCCTGGTTGTGGTTCGCCGTCGGTGTGTGTGTTTGTGGCGCGGTGCGTGCGCGCGTGGTGTCTGTGTTGGTGTGTGTGTCGCTCGTTCGTGGCGGCGTGGGTGTGGGTGTGCCTTCTGTGTGTGTTGGTGTGTGTGTGTGTGCGTGTGTGGGTGTGTCATTGGGGCCGGTTGGGGCTTGCTGCTGGTGTCGGTGTGGGTGTGGTCGGTGTGTGCCCTGGTTGGTCCCTCGTTGGCTGGGGTCCGCTGGCGGCGGTGGTGTGTGGTTTGTGGTGTGTGGTTTGTGGTGTGTGGTGTGCGGCGGTGGTGTGTTGGTGGGGTTGTGGCTGGTGTGTGGTGTGGTTGGTCTCCTGTTACTCCTGGCGGAGGTTCCTTTGTGCTACTCCCCGCCACTCCTGGCTGGGTTTCGCTGCTGGTGGTGGTGGGCGTCCCTCGCCACTCCTGGCTGAGGGTTCCGGGTGCGGTTCCTCGCCACTCCTGGCTCGGTTTGGCTGTCGGCGGTGGTGGGTGTTCCTCTCCTCTCCTGGCTGTGGGCCCCGGGTGCGGTTCCCCGCCACTCCTGGCTGGGGTCCGCTGGCGGCGGTGGTTTGTTGTGTGTGGTGTGTGGTGTGTGGTGTGTGTTGTGCGGCGGTGCTGTGTTGGTGGGGCAGCGAAACTCAGCCAGGAGTGGCGGGGAGTAGCACACAGGAACCTCCGCCAGGAGTGGCGAGGGACCAACCACACCACACACCAGCAACAATGGAGTGTGCCAGCTGGGGAGTTTATGTAGGGGACTGCAGCCAAGGGTTGGTAAACACAACAAAGAAGCCCAAAGGGGTTCGTGACGCGGTGGTGGAAGACCTAGAAAGGCAAGCCAAGGCGCAGCGGGACTGGAATGCGGCGCTGTTGGAAGACGTAAATACCCTCATGCACGGTGTGAAAAAAGAACGGCAAGAGGAAAATGGCTAAGCACACCGAGGAAATGGGTCTGTGAATGACAGAGAAACAGGAAGAGCTACTATGAGATTGAGGCCCGAGCAGGACTTGAATTGACGCTAGCCGTTGCTGACGCACAGCTCAGCGTACACACGCGATCCTTGGGCAAAGTATTAGGGGAAGACTCTGCGGTGGTGTTGGCCCTCAGATTTCAAGTCGCTTGGTTGGTTCAGCAATACCTTCGACTTGAGGCGCATCTTCAGACCCAGAGTGAAACAAGTCAAAGGGTGCCATCAGAAGCCACTCAACAAGCAGTGACCCTCAAGAATCTCAAGCATCCAGTTGACTCGAATGTTTTGGATGACAAGTTGAGGGAAGACTGCCTGGAGGAAATGATTCGCCGCCAGATCCATGCAAGTTGAACAGGAAAGCCGCAAGAAAATCTTGTTTTGGATCCCGAAACTATAATGATTCAGATCTAAGGGACTACAGGACCCCCATGTTCAGCATGACGTGAAAAGCTATCTCTATTGCAAGCAGCGCTCATATCGCGTGGAGCCGGTACAACGTGACCAAACCTCCCCCCCAGTTACTATGGCAATATGGGCCCCCAGGTACAGCCGCAACTTTGGTCATGCTTCTCTGCCAGTGGTTAAGGCCAAAGGCATTTGCGGTCTGGCTTCATCGAGTATCTAATGTAAGGTTTTCCTGCAACCTATAGTTTCGTCTTTTTCAGTGTAAAATCCTGATATCTGTGTACTCAGTGAAATCGACGATCCCAGCACCGCTTCGGACAGTGTTGATATGAGTGGATCAGGAATTTGTATAGTATTACACTAATGGTGTTTTTGCACCAGTTGTTATACTTCAAAACTGAGTTTGGGGCCGGCGACGGCGCGCCCTGAGATTTGGCGTGCCGATTCAGAAAATGTTGGGTCTTATCAATTTTCAAGAGTTTTTAATCACTTTATAGTTTAGTTTAACTGTACATCGGTTTTAAGCTATGCGGCATGCATGGGCACCTCAGGCGCCGTTGCCGGCGCTACTAGTTTTGGCCGAAGCTGGCCATGTTCACAATTTTCTATATAATATCGCAGCTCGCTCAGGTGCTGAGTCTAAGTACACCGATTCACAGTTCAGTAGTGCGGCTTTGCATGCACATACTGATTGCATTTATGAAACGCGTCCCTGTACGGGCATCACGCGTTGCGGGGGGACCGGTGTTCATGTTGCATTTGTGCATTGTTTTGCTTATGTAACAATGACATATGCCCCCCTTTGTTCATATATTCGCAGGAAATGAGAGAGGGATCGGTTCAAAACCCCTCCGGTCTTCGGGTTCATGGCTTGGACCTTTATGTCATCGGTGTCCACAAGGTCCTTGAATTGACAATGTGAAGGGATTAGCAAGCCTCAGACAACATGTTTGAGTTGAAGGAGTTCGGAAAAATATTGGAGGACTTGTTTGAAAAGATTGAAGCATTTGAGGACCTATGAGCCATGGCACCGCCCTGCAGCGCTGTTGACGACTCAGGAGAAGACGGAATTGGACAAAGAGATCCAAGGCCTTTGGTATGCGCCACGAATTGACACTTTGGGGCCAACAAGACTTACTCCTGGGGTTACTCTACAACGGTGGATGGTCCCACAATATTTAGATGGTTTGACCTGAGGGAGACTCCTACCGGATGGTGCATCTCATATGCCCACAACTGGCGTTGACTGGGGACACGCTGAAGACATTGCGTTAAGTTCAGGAAGAAGGTTTGAACCACGTCAACTCATTTGTGGTTTTTTTATTTGATATTTTTCATAGATACTTAGGAGTGAATTTTTCTATTATCATTTCAAGCGATTCGTGCTTCTCTTACTCTAGTTTTTCAGAGGCTGCCCTTGTTTTGCTTCGTGTTGTCATTGGTCTTCCGGGTCGAGACATCACAGAAGTGCATTGTGTGGTTGCTTGTTTGGTTACTATTCTTTGTACCATTTTGTTTTGCAAACAAACACATTCTTCTCCGGGTTCCTTTCGGAGAATCAGGCCCAGACCCCGGGCTCCATACCACCTCCTCACCTGTGGGTCACCTGCGAGCGCCTGCTGACGCTAATAGGTTCCGTCTCTTTGGAACTCACGGATGAGGCCCTTTACTCGCAACCTCCCGTGATTCATGAACCTCCTACCAGCCCTGTGCAGTCATAGTGCTCTCGGCTAAGCATATTCGAAGTAAACCATAACAGGTCCAGGATTTGGGTAGACTTCCCGGTTTCGTATTCTGTGTGCATTTACTAACACCGCCGCGCAATCGGGAAAGGTTTTTGTGGCACGAATATTGGCACACAGCTCCACTGCTTGTGAGGCCTTGCCTTTGGTGTGGTGGTGCCCTGCACTACTCATACTTGTGTTTATCAGCAGATACCACATGGCCCGTTATCATGTTTGCAACCCCTTGGCGAGTGATCGCCTTGTTGACCATGTCTTTCATGAGTACTTGCCTGTTGTAACAGCAGTAGCCAAAAGTGTATTTCAATGCCTAAAGGTAAGCTTTAGTTGTTTTAGAGATGCCTAGAGGCATCACACATTTTTATCTTAGTGTTGGCCTAACCAAAGAGGGGTGATAAAGCATTTTGACGTATAAAGCCAGGCACTAGACTTAGGATGATGTCTGAACCCATGACCCCCCAACTGTTTGCCATAAACACCATTTCCTGGACTGACTGAGGCGCTGACATTAATCTAGAGCCTGTACATTTTTCTATACTTGCTCATGAATGCTCAGCTATCCTCGTGGTCTGCACCCTAGGAGACTCAGGCACCTCTTCTTCAGAGGTCTTTGGTTAAGTAGCCAGTCAGCCTAGCTAAGTAGGAAGATCCCATGTGACATGGCAGTGACCTCAGCGCCCCGTGCAATGCCACCTGAGCACCTATGGGACCCAAAACAAAGGGTGCACATCTCTGGATGGCACTACAAAAAGAAAGATGAAATAGGTTGCGACTTCATTGGCTCCACGATGGGTTGCTACATTTATGTTTCCTATATTTATATATCCCCAAATTGATTATGTTTCACATAACTAGAAATACGCTAAACAAAAGAAATGTCACATAAAACAAAGATTGAAAAATGGGCTCATAAAACTATGTAGTCTTGGGGAGGGGTGCACACGAGCTGAAATTTATCTGAAACAATGCATTCATTGTTTGTTTGTTGAGAAGCATTTCAATACAAAATATTCCTATCCTCTCCCCAACTAAAGAAACAACCAAGGCAAACAGGAGCAAAGGCAAAACAAGGGAAACACAAAGGAAGTGCACTCTCACTCCATCGTGATACGGTTCATGGTCCCCGCCTGCCACGCCAGCCAGGACAGGCGGCGTTGTACTCCCCTTACTGGGTGGGCATACCATTTCTAAAAGAAAAGGGAAAGAAACGATTGTAATAATGTGACAACTCCGGGAAATGCAATGCAACCAAAGCAACGCAAGCGGATCCTATTTGCCATGCTCATATATGTACCTAACATGCAAACAGTATGTTGTTACGTGCGTCCGCTGAAACTAGTCAAGGAAGAATATCCCACGCATGCATGAATGCAATGAATGCATGCAGGGGTTAGCAAAATTGCGGCAATTCACAAATATGACAAAACAGCGAGAAACTAAAGTAGCATCTCTTCACCTCAAATAACCAAACATTACCTCCATACGTCAATGCAGACTCTGGATGCAGCCCGAATGCGGCGCGACCATCAATGAAGCACAGATCTGTCTGTACAAATCAGTACCGTTTCACAGTTCCTCTGTATCTGTATCTGTATCTGCATCTGTATGTACAGTGCAAGGCTGTTGCCGTGACCGTAGCGCCCTAAGGAAAAAGGAGGTAAAGGAGGTTTTTGTTACTCCGTCGCAGACCTCAAACTGGAAGTGGGGGTGTCTACCGGGGCGCTGGTCCACAGACTTCAACAGACTATCCTGACAAGACATAACAGACTGTACAGACAGCTGACTGAGGACTGACAGGTGAACACCTGACTGAACTGGACAACTTGAATCCGACTAACTAACTGACATCTTTGGAGAAACTGAGATAAGGCAAGAGGTCTCTCTAAAAAGACTTCTCACTCACAGAATGGCTGCAGCCTCCAAAACCCCAGAGTATGGCTGCACGTGGAAAGTGCTCAGCTCATGGAAAGAGCTGGGTATCCTAACAATCACGTTGCTGGCTTCCTGCTTGCCCATGTCTGGTCTGGCTCATCCAACTCAAACTGCAGGCATTCACTTGGCTTGGCAAGGCAAACCAAACATCAAAACCACGTTTGCCAAGCATGCAGTCACCCGCCCGTTCACAGAAAGGCACCACATACCCTCAACGTGCGGAACAAAAGGGAATCGGGCAGTTGCTGTATGTCGGCCAAACATGGCAGGCCTGAAGATCAGCTCAGAGGACAAGGTCTCAGTATCGGAGAATCTTAGGAAGGGTGGAATTTGCAAAATTCACGGAACTTCACCCCAGAAACCACAAAACCTGACACAGGGCAGTCCTCAAACATTCCCATCACAATATGGACACACTACCAGCTGTCTACCCCCTAAACACAACAGGGTGGTAAGCTGTCAAATCTAATGACTCCTGCACAATGAGGGCTATGCACCACATGCATATAAGAAATGTCTGCCAATTATACACCCCAGGGGGGGGTACGCACCTGTTGAAACACGCCGAAAGCAGGGCTAACACAGGCAAAAGCGTCTAGAACACACAGCTGTCCTACCCTCCAGCGATCTACGTCAGGTCCCAGTTGCGCCGTCTCCAGTGAAGAGGGAAACGGCAGCCTTCAATGTGATACTTGTCACGTGACTAGGAGTCAGGAACAGGACACTGAGGAAGGTGATCGCACTGACAAACCCTGCCGCCGCTGCCAAACTGGTCGCACTGAAAATGATGGTCCCTTATTCTACACCCTCAAGATGTTTGCCAGCACTATCAGTCCACGTAGGCCTTCCCGAGGCACCAGCAGCAACCCTGCTCCTAGTGTACCTCACAACTGACTATTGGCTCGGGATACTCTCTGTGTGCTGTCCCTGCACTGCTTTTAGCAACGCGGCATCAGCAGCCACCAGCAAGGCAGCTGCTCCTTTATTAAGGGCTGCTCAGGCGCTCTGGCTTTCCCCCGGTTCGGACAGGGGAACGGTTCCTTGCGCAGCATCATCGGCTTCCTTGAGGGACATCGTGCAGAGGGGCCAGTACCCTACCTGGTGACACCAAGGTGGTTGGCACAGCGCAATATGGCACAGCCACTGGGAAATCCAGACCTTGAGCAGGGTTGACAGTGTCGAGAAGGATGAAGTAAGAAAAGGTGTATTTCCCTGCCAAAAGGTTAGCTTTAGTTGTCATGGAGAGGCCTAAAGGCATAGCACATTTTCATCTTAGTATTGGCCTATCCAAAAGGGGTGACAAAACATTTTGACCTATAAAACCAAGCATTGAACGTTGGATGTTGTGTGGACCCCTGACCCCCCAAATGATTGGAC
Organism: Eutreptiella sp. 'Long Island Sound 2002'; assembly: GCA_964036045.1. Taxonomy (NCBI): domain Eukaryota; phylum Euglenozoa; class Euglenophyceae; order Eutreptiales; family Eutreptiaceae; genus Eutreptiella; species Eutreptiella sp. 'Long Island Sound 2002'. The sequence goes on along the minus strand of OZ038380.1, from coordinate 39,926,619 downwards.
TTATTCACCATTTCCTGGACTGACTGAGGCGCTGACATTAATCCAGAGCCTATACATTTTTCTATTTTATCTCATGAATGCTTAGCTATCCTAGTGGTCTGCACCCTACGGGGCTGGGGCACCTCTTTTTGAGAGGTCCTGGGTTCAATTCCTAGGCAGCCCAGCTAAAAAGAAAGATCCCATGTGACATTGGAGCTGACCTCAGCGCCACAAGCCATGCCACCTCAGCACCTATGGGACGCAAAACAAGGAGTGCACATCTCTAGATGGCATTAGAAAAGAGAGGATGCCCATGTGGGCAGTTTTCCCATGATTGTAGGATATTTCCTGACTAATTTTTCTTAAACTTGTAGTTATTTTGATTTTCCTTTGTTGTTACACTATCTCCTTTGACTGCAGCCCTTCATGTTGTGGATTTGATCCTGTGCTCCCCTGCTTGCAGTGTGGGTACTTATATCTCTGGTTGATTTCATCAAAACATATTTATCTGGAAACTCTGAGCTACATCAAGAAGCAGCAGGAGCAAGCAGAGGCATCAACAAAACAATATCATCAAAGCATTCAACAGTGATAGCCTGTTCTAACGTTCTGGTAGCAGAGACTTTCAGTCTTTGCGTACCTGCAACCCCGTGCAGTACAACCAGTACGTCGAGACTGACTCCACTGAAGGGCAAAGAAATATTACATGGACACCAAGGACAGTGCCAAGACGACAGCGCCCTCAGTGGCACCAGCCAAGCAAGCGCCAGCGCCCAAACCTGCTGATGAACCTGAACCTGAGGAACCTGTACCTTCATTGCCCTTAAGTGGGCTGGGGGATGATTCTTTGGAGGGCTTGAGAGCTGCCTTCAGTGGACTCTCCGTTGGAGGACCTGAAGGCAAAAAGGAGGAGAAGGAGAAGCAAGCAGTGGACATGGGAGCTGAAGAGATAGATCCTGGAGATGGACACAAACCATCCTACGAGGTGCCCTTCGATGACAAACCTGTTGAGAGCGCGCCAAGCGCCTCAGATTACCCTGCAGTACACACCCCACTAACCACTACACTCCGAGCCACACATCAAGCTACATCCTCACCCACAACCACCCCACCTATGGCTGAGGGTCTAGGCTTTACTGGTATGCCTTACCCCACCTACGGTGTGACTCCAGCCGCGACTGTGCCACCTATGGCAACTGCAGTCAGCGAACCAGTGGCATCCAGCTCCACCTACACCGGTGTTCCTGAGCCTATGCCGCGCCGCTATGAGGATGGCTATTGACGCGTTCCCGTGGGGGGCCTGGCCACGGGACGCTGCGGCGGACACGCACAAGCAAGCAGGCAGGCAAAGCACTGCGCTCACAGGGGCATCCTCATGCTCGTGTCATGTGACAAAGCGGTTCAGGATCCTTGCCACTGTGAAACAAGGGAACAAAAGTATGTACAGCAACAGATCAGGATATGTACACATGGGGTGAAGACTGGACAGGAGTAAGGGCATCACAAGACAATAGACACTCAGTCCCAACTCATGTCCCAATCCCAGGTCCGACCCTCTCAGTGGCTGGCAGGAGCGGGGGCTCAAACACAACCCATGCCCTGCTCAGTCCGGACCCTGAAACCCTGCCAATAGGGGAGGGTGTCCCACCCAGCCACAGGCGAGTTCCTGGGAACCAAGGGGCTCCAAGGCCAACCGACAGTAATTCCCTATCCTCCCTCACGGCAGGTCCCAACTCCCCTCTGAGCCAGAGATAAGGCCCCGCCATTATCCCCTAGGAGTTGGTAGCTGAAAATGGGCTGTTTCAGCCCAGACTGATTGACCCCTCGTCCAGACCAGCCAGAGGTAGGGACGAGACAACTGTCCCTATGCCCCTCATTTACCAACTCCCCAGACCCTCCACCCAACTTGGTTCCCTCTGAGTCCCCGGCATCAGGGCACCACGGGTTCGTCAAGTGGGGTCATGATGCCAAAATCACGAAAAAATTGGCGTCATCCCCACAGGTGCTCTGCCCGGCCAGGGCAAGGCCAATGACTCACAGGATAGGAGGCCGGACCTAGGACCTATATCTGAGTGCAAGACTTGAATTTGGGTCCAGGCTTTCCATGGGCATAGAGATATGGGGTCGCCAATGGACCTCACGGGGGGCTGAAATTGGGGTCCCAAACAGGTGGTCACTTTAGCTGCTCAAAATGAGCCAAAATCGGGGGTATCCCGGACGGCATATCTCCACGCCGGCTTGGGGTTCGGATCTGCCATTCCATATGCAATTTATTGGGAGTCGAACGAAGACTTACACGTACCTCGCTCTCAAGCATCTCTTTGGGCCTCGGCGTGGTGAGGATCCAAACTGGGTCCACAATTGCCAAAATGGCAAAATGGTCCACACTCACTTTGGGCTAGCACCTTGACGAAGGTTGCTCCGGTTTGCCCACGTGGTGTGCGAACCATCCATAACACCCACATCATATATGGTCCATTGGTCCATGCCTCTGGCGTGCACGAGGGGGCTGAACATTGTGCACGGCGGGCAGAAAATGTGGAAAATTGCTCAAAATGGCTGAAAATGTGCACACTCATGGGTGGACCAAATGAGGCCCATGCCGGACTTGGACCGGAGTGTGTCATATGATTGATATCAAGTCATATGCGTCCAACATATCTTTTGGGCGTCGCCCAAACCCCTGAGGTTTTGGGAATGGCAGGGTCGCCAAGTGAGCCCATGATTTGGGATCGTCCCAAATTGCCAACATGGCGGCCACCGTATGCCAAGCCCAAGGGGAGTTGTTCGCCGGGTCAAAGATATGTTGGGCACCGAAGTATGTACCCTCAATACATACTTGGGTCATGATGTCAATTGAGCGCAATCTTGAGATACACGGTCGCCACTTGACATCATGACGGGCAAAAAACAGCAAATTGGCGAAAAAACACGCAAAAGTGCCCTGAAAACTGCACAAATATATTATAATATCTTCGGCTTGGATTGAGTAATCGACCAATCCTTCTAAGCACAATGACTCGACACCAATGACCTCCGATTCCACATAGATGCTCCACTTGGGGCGCTTTGGAAGGCCGCGCGCGCTGCCTCCCAAGTGGGCACATGCAAACATGGAATATTGCAAAAAACACACCTTGCTCGCAACGCATCGCTTCGGGGGCGCTCCACAAGCGTCCCTTCACAAAGGTTAGGCTTGCGAGTGTTGGTCAGTTGTACAATGAAGGGCTTCGTGCGATATGGGGTCCATTCGTAGGTTAGTCTTCGAATGGTGCACCCGCCAAATGGGCACGTGATATGACACCAAATATGGCATACAACCCTACCCTCGCCTTCTACACCCAACCTAGTGGCCTAGAATCAAGGTGTGCCTATATTCTACAGTAACCTTGGTCCCTTAACACGCATGCAAGTGCTTTGGTCGAAAATCCACCTCCCTTCGGAAAGCCGAATTTTAGCATGCACGCGAAATATATTGCCAATATATATATGGAGATCACATATGTACTATCCGGGGAAGACAAGTGATATGCCCCGGATGTAGAGGCAAGCAAAGAGGGAGAAAACGCCAACTCAACATACTTCTACACGTACTTGGACACGCAGTACGTGAGATTGCCCATTTTATGGAAAACACTCAAAAAAAAATAACCCTTTAGGCCTATGGAGTTGGGATCCTTTGGCCTCATCCTATGACTATGCGGGGCAAAACCTCATACACAGTGCCTATGAGGCAAGTTAATTCGTCCTTGGGTGCTTGAACGCTCGTAACCCTTGTTATTTCACTTTAGGTTCAAAGCGCCTTCGGCTGCCCAGTTTTTCTGGGAAAAATCTGGGACGCGATGCGTTTTATCAAGGAAAAAATTGCGGATCACTCGAAGAGTGTTTCAGTCTTAACTTCCAAAAAGATCGTTTTACAGAATCATCTATCGCAGTGCACGGAACGGGCGACGTCAGGCGGCGATTTCACGACAATTAGAAATCGCGGTAGAAATCGGGTATTTCACCGATTTCTAACCGCAAATCGACCAAGACAGTAAAATTATGGTAATTCCACATCGATTTGATGGTTAGAAATCGGAGTCCAGATTTCGCGGGTTGGACAACAGGGATATCCCGCTGACAGCTGGTGTCAACGGCTTCCGCACGGGTGTGAAGGCTCACAGGCCTCCTGGCCATGGGCCATAACGGGTGTGACGGCTCATAGGCGTCCGGGCCATGGGTCATAACGGGTGTGACGGCTCACAGGCCTCCGGGTCATGGGCCATAGGTTCTGGGTACCGCTTCACCCCCCTCATTAGAGCAAACCCTGGGGGGGGCTCGATAAAACCCAAGCATGGCAGCGGGTACCCAGGACCATCCCCTGAAGGTGTCACATCCTCACTTCAGGCCGATTTGCGGGTTAGGCTGCCCAGTACAATCCCACAGTAAGACAGGTACGGTGCTGTAGCTGTTAGTAACTGCAAGTATAGTATCAAGTATCAAGTCCCGGGTCCTGGCGGCGATGGTGCGGCCTCCAAATGACCCGTTGGCCGATACTAGGCGCACCGGGTGCCGGCTGCGACAGGCACTACCACAGTGGCAGTGGCATACACGGGCAACATAGGCGTCACACGACGACCGAGGCGGTCCAACAGGTCGAAGGCAACCACAAAGATCCATCAGGCTACCCCAGGCTTCCCAAGGCCGCAATCTAGGGGGGAGTCCCGGCAGGTCCTTCCCTGGGCGCACCATGTCCGTATCCACGACGCGAGTCCAGAGTGGTAAAGCCGAACGAGCTCCTCCATAACAGATCAAGCATCAAGGCCGTCTTTTCCCTCGCCCCATTACCACAAAGGCCATGCATGGGGGAGTCCCCATGCAGTCTGGGCGGAGGCGTCGACTCCTCAAACCACCAGTTTCCCAGGCAGACTGACCAAGGTCAGGACACCGGAGGTCGCCACCCGACTGCAAGTGCGTCTGCAAGTCGGTAGGCTCACACTGGGACTGACAGTGGCGGACCGCTGGGAGTGTAGTCAGGCAACTGGGCTTCCCGCCTGGCGCCATCAGGTGCTCTGCACATCACAGCCACTAGGGCACACGGTATCACGGGCACTCAAACAGAAGAATCTGTACTTAGGTACTGGTCCAGGCTGGACCTTATGTAGGAACATGTACACAGCGACTCAGGGCGCCTTCGTCTTCCCATTCGTGTCCCTCCGGGGGGAAAAACAGTCCATATCTTGGTGATGGACTGACAACACTTAACATATAGATGCACATATCCTGAGGAACAGAGAAAGAAGCAATAAGCGGGGTAATAGGCGTTTAAACACACTCTGGACAGAGCGCCAAAACACGCCCCGGTTAGGATAAGGCATATGCAGGAGGGTGGACAGGAAAACGCCTGAGTTCAGGCCATATATAGTCTGCAGACACACGTAGACTGGTCTGGATCCCGCAAGTGCCATGGGACCAGACCACACACCAAAAAATTTGCAATGCCGCTGACAGCGGCATCCGTTGCGCAACGTCGTATGGGCTTCAAGGCCCCAAGAGCTCAGGAAATGTCAACGTCAGTTCCTTGCCTGGTGTCAGCAAGGATTCAGCAGGCGGGGAGTGACAAATAGGAGTGGAAGAGAGGGGCCATCCTCCCCTCGATTCAGCAGGGGGGTGTATGGCCACTCTGATGGCAGGTCAACGGAAGATGGAGGAGAGGAAGCAAGTGAGGGACGATCCGTCCACCTAACAAGCGCTCAAAATGCATCAGGGGAGAGCTCAGGGCGGTGATCAGGCGCCCCTGGCTGCAATCGCCAGGGTGAGTGCTGCCAAGTCCGAGACATGGATCTTGGTCTTGTGCCTGCGGATGTAGTCCATGAAGGGGGTGTTGATCCGCAGCACGAACGAGGAGACGGGTTTCCAGGTGTCATGGGACGGCCCAGAGCCTCGCCAACGAACCCTGAACTCCAGGCCTCCGGGTGCCTAGGCCTTGGGACGCTGGGCCAGGATCTTCTCGACGGTATAGTCGTCCTGCTCAGCATAGTCGTCGTCCGAATCGGCCACATGTGCGGCATAGTCCAGGGACACATGTTGGCCACGGAGGTCGGTTCCCGCACACGGAGTCGACTCTCGTGGCGCTCCCGGAACTGTCTGTGACCAACCTTGATGCGGTAGGTGTCCTCACCAATCCTGCAGACCACCTCTCTGGGTGTGAACCAGGTTTTGGTGCGGTGGGTGCCCATAGGGCGGGGTCCGATCACCCACACTGGGTCTCCCACCCTCAACCTTTGCGCTGTCGAGCTCGGGGCAGACTTCTGACGCTCAGCATGCTCCTTCTCGAGCTGCTGGCGGATGTCCCGCGATGTTGCCTCTTGCCGCCCAAAGAATTCTTTGGCGTCCATGGCCATACCATCACCAGACAAGGGAAGTCTCCGACCAAGGGGGTCCCTGCAGAACAGAATCTCGTGAGGGGACAAACCACCTGGAGTGGGGGTGTCATGAAGGGCCTTCAGAGTGGGCCACATCTCCTCAAACCAGTTCCGACGTGTATTGGTAATGTGAATCTTGCGCAGCTTCTCGAACAGCTGCCTTCCAGCCACCTCAGCCCAGCCATTGGACTGGCTGAGATAGGCGACGCTCTTGGCATGTCGTATTCCCATGAGGGAACACATGGCCTTGAACCAGCCACCAGTAAACTGGGGCCCTCGGTCACTGCAAATGGTGCGGGGGATGTCAAATACGGTCAGCCAATGACGAATCATCATGACTGCCACTTCCTTGGCAAGCAACCCCCTTTTGCGTGCCGGAACGGCTACTACGTAGCCGCTGTGGCGGTCCACACAAAGGACCACACAGTCAAAGGTCTCCTTGCCTATGCGAACTTCGGGCATGGAGAAGACGTCCATGGCCACGCTCTCCATGGGCTGGTCAGGCACCGGAGTCCATTGGGCTTCACCCTTGACGTTCCGGTTGTCAGGATTGCAGGCCTGACAGACAGAGCAACCCTTTCTGACCTTCTTCATAGCGCTGTAGAGACTGATCTGCTGAATTTGGAACCAGCGCTGCATGTCCAGGGCTTGCTTTTTGACCCCTGGGTGCATCATGTGGTGGTGCCAAGCCTCACACAGCTCGAGCACTCGGGCCTCTGGGACCAGCAGCTTACCATTCCTGTAGAGCTTGCCATCCTCCTCAGTCAGCACCTTTCGCCACTTCTGCCCGTCATCAGGGTCGGTCACAGCCCTATACTTGGCCTCAAAGGCCTCAGACTTAGCGTAGTCGTCGGTCCAGTCGTCCTGGAGGCAAGATTCAGGGAAGAGGTGCTTGTCGGACTCAGCTCCCTCAGGGGCGAGTACTCTGACCGCTCTGCCCATCCTCGTTCCGAGAAGGAGATTCGCAGCCATGACCACGAAGCATTAAACACTCTCCTCCTCCATCAGGCGCTCCATTTCTATGATCCTCTTGGCCTCAGCGGTCTCAGTCTCATCGCCATGGGCGGAGACATCCGTCATGCCCTTGCTGGCGGGATAGGCCCACCTACTGAGACAGTCCGCCACAGTGTTGTCCTTGCCAGGAACATACACAACCGTGAGGTCGAACTTGGCCAAGGTCTCATGCCATCTTGCCCCTCGGGAGGCGGGACCAGAGGGGGTGTCCACGTGCTCTTTGTGCCAGGACTGCCGACTCTGATGGTCGATGCAGACGGTGACAGGATGGAGGGCTATGTACCCAGGCCATTTCCTGAGAGCCATGACGATGGCATACGCCTCCTTTTCTCGGGGCGTCCACGTCCGTCTCTGGCCTTCCGCCAGGACTCGGCTCCAGAAGGCCACTGGCACGTGCCTCCCATTGTCAAGCACTTGTTCCAACACAGCGCCAACAGCGTAGTCGGAAGCGTCAGTGCGCAGGACGAACCCTCGGTCAGGATCCACGAGGTGCAGACCCACTGCGGATAGCAGCGCCTGCTTCATCCCCTCAAAGGCACGGTCGGACTCAGCATTCCAGACCAGAGCCTTCTTTGACCCCTTCTTGGTCTCCTCTCGGTTGCCCTTGAGCATGGTCGTCATGGGGGCTGCATACTCGGCATACATCTTGATATACCCCGAGTAGTAGTTGCAGAACCCCAAGTAAGCCCGTAGCTCAGAGACCGTTTTGGGATTTTCCCAGTGCTCGATTGCAGCCACCTTTCCAGCTATGGGCTTCCGCTGCCCGTTCCCAACTACGTGGCCAGCGAAGACCACCTCGCTTACCGCAATGGTGGCCTTGTCACTGCTGCCCGTGAGTTTGTGCCGAACCAGAAGGTCCAGCACTCGGGTGACGTCCCTCTCAACCCCAAGGAGCTCCTCATAGCTCATACTGGGGTCCCCGGACGCGATGATCACGTCGTCCCCGAGAGGGTCCGCACAGTCACGCACCGGCTCAAGCAGGTTCTCCAGCATCCGCTGATAAGCCGCATTGCCGTTGGTAACGCCCATGGGCATCACCTTCCACTGAAGAGGTCCAAGTGGGGTGCTCATGGCTGTGCAGGCACGGGACTCCTCGGCGAGAGGCATCTGATGATAACCATGTTTCAGGTCAATCACCGTGAAGATCCTCCGCCGGTGTTGTTTTTGCAGCATGTCCTCAATGAGGGGCAGCGTATAGCTGTCATGCTGCGTTTGGACGTTTAGGCCGCGGTAGTTGACCACGAGCCGCCACTCACCGGCCACCTTATTGGGGACGACGAAGCACGAAGAGGCCCACTCGGAGTGGCACAGCTCGAGCCAGCCTCTCTCGATGAAATCACGGAGGATCTTCTCCATGGCCTCTTTCCTCTTGCCCCTCAGGGCGAACACCCGGTGTCGATACACACGGGGGTCCGGCTTCAGTTGTATCTTGGCCTCGCCATACGGTCCACGCACCGGTGGGGGAAACACAGGTTTTCCGCTGAAGAAGGTATCACCATACTTCTTCTTCAGCCTGGCCCTCAATGCCTGGATCTTGGGGCACTCATCAGACTGTGCCTTGGCTTTTCCGGGCATCTGGACCACTGAGCTTACTTGAGGGGTAGCGACCCCACTCGGTTTCGGCTCAGGTGGTCTTCTCAGGTGGCCCAAAGGGCCATCTCTGGTCTTGCCTCGGAACAGGTCGCCGTAGGTTGGTGGGTTGCTGCCTATTGCCTCGTCCTGGCTGGACATGTGGTCCAGCACCCTCTTTACGAAGGTATTCCCATCAGAGGAACCGGAGACGATGGAGTCCACTTCCCACCAGGCTTTGTCCTGGCCCTTGCCCTCCAGCTGGTTTCCCCAGTCGTGAAAGGGCTGATCCATATACCCCTGAACCAGATCCAACTCCTCTTCAGTTTGGAGGTCCTCCGATTCTCCGATGTCAACAGGGGAGACCGCAAAGCATTGCTGCCATGGCTCCACTTTGATGCGGTTGACACACACGAAGTCCATGGTGTCGGCCTGTTCAAGGCCCCCATCCACATAGTGGAATTCTGTTGGCCATCTCTGGGGTGGCATGGGCTGTCCCTTAGCGTCCTGATAGACACTCTCTCCAGCCGGTAGGACGACCTTGTTTAAGGTCATGTTGGTCAATGAGACCACCCAATCTCGGGTGCTTTCCTCCTCGGTGCATCCCATAGGAACAACGAGCACTGCCTTGGAGCGGTCCATGCGAATCTTCGCTACCGCCCTTGGAATGTCGCATCGGGGGCAATGGATCCACATCAAACCCTGATGTGGGCCCCAGTGCTTCTTCCACGCGGAGTCCTGGGCGCTCTAGTACTTCTCACAAACCCAAAGATGGGCGGAGGTTCCTGAGGAGAACGCATCCAGGGCCAGATCCGAAGCTCCCAGGTCCGCAACCACTTGGCTCGCCACTTTCGGCATTACGCCGTACTCCTGGTTTGCTGGCCCAGTTGGCTCAGTGCCCAGCACGGCTACTTCGAGCTGATTGCGTTCCGGGTGGATCCGTTGGCACTCCACATGGTGCTCAGGTGACGAAAGCCACGAGAGCTGGTCATCCTGGTACACGGTCATGAAGGCCTCAGCTGGGAGAACGCCGGAGTCCGTCTCCATCATGAAGTCGTACCCAACGATCATGTCCCAGTCCATCTCGGCCTCGTAGAAGCGACCTTGCAGGAGGATTTCCTTGCCGAGGTCCGGGCCACTGAGCTCACGGTGGTTCACGAACTGCAGCCCAATGGCCCCTTCCTTCGTGCCTCCCACCATGTACTGGCCGCTCGCCACCTTCCGCCTGACAGGCTTCCGACTGTCGGTCAAGCACTCTGGCGGAAGTAGGCCAGCCTTGACCAAGCTGACCTGAGCTCCCGTGTCGAGCAACACGTAGAAGACGTTCTCCACTTCCCCGCATAAGGCACGGACCCTCAGGTGCAACAGCCGCTCACGCCCGACACGGCGCACGGCGTGCAAGCTCAGGATCTCCGGCCGTTCCAGAAGCTCAATAAGCGACTGATGCAGGTCGTGGACGATGGGCTCAGGCTGCCCATCTGCAGCATCCAGCTGCGGTCCGGGTGATCCTCCGATACTCTCGGATAGATCTTGAAGCACATCAAATACATTCTTGGTCGCGAAGGATGGACGGGTGCAAGGGTTCGTGCCTTCACTTGCCCTCACCCTGCCACCGCGACTGTCTTTCGTTTCGGGTGCCGGACCGGGCCTTTCGCCCGCGGCAATCCCTTTGTGCTCACTGTCTCCCGACTTGGATGGTGTGGCGCTTCCCACGACACCATCCTGCGACCGCCCTAGCTGGGGCCCTTGGCTGCAGGGGCTCCGCTAAGGGGCGTCGGTTGTGGTAGTAGGGGTACTCTTCTCCGCATCAACCTCGCTGACACCCCTCTTTCTTCCTCCTTTCTTACCCTTCTTGTCCTTGTCCTTGTTAGTGTCATCTGACTTGGGAACCCAGGACCTCTTGATCTCCTGCATCTCCTTGGCCAACTTGGTCTGCACCGACATCAGCTTGGAGAGCTCGTCCTTGGTGACCTCCAGCTTTGTGTTCCGGATAACCGCGGGTGCACGCTTCTTCGACCCGTGCACCTTCTTGTGGGCCTCCGTGTCGGCCTTGTGGATGGGGCATGTCCGGTGGTCATGGTTGAACCCTTTGTTCCTCCCATAACACACAAAACAGCCCTGAGGGTGAGCTCGTATGAACTCCGCAAAGGTCAGCGGAGGGTCGCCAATACGGTGGGGGTCCTTCTTCTTCTTCTTCTTCCAACCCTTCTGCAGGGGCTTCCAGCTTCCCTGGTTGCTCCCTGTGTTCAGGTTGTTGGCTCCGAAGGCACAAACGGCCAGTTTGGCGGGCTCATTGTCGTCGTCATCGTCGTGAAGAGCCTCATCGCCATCGGCTCCTGTTGGGTTCACGGCAGCTTCCCCACCAGACCCCTCGCCAACGTAGTTGACGTCACGGTCGCCGGGCCTCAAACCCCCGGGGTAGTGAAGGTTCCGGTACCCCTTGAGTACCTCCTCTCCAACCCACTCCAGGACATCGTCGCAACTCATCCGCGCCGGGATGGCCTGCAAACGGATGGTCTTGCCGCCCACGTCACACTCATCAAGGCGCCACATCGCAGTCTTCTCGCGATCGCCCGTGACGTTGATGAGGAGGGCGTTCCGCAGGGAGTGCCTTTTGACATCCCGGGGCACGTTCTTCCTTGTCCAAGCCACCACGTTCGTATGATACTCCTTGGGGAGCATCATCTTGACCGTGTGGTTGGACTTGGCCCCCTTGGCTTCCTCCTTGGTGACTCTCTTGATCCATGCTTCCGGTAGCATGGAGAGCAGGCGGGCCTGCTCGTCACCCTCATTCCAGTCCTCCACGTTGCGGCGGAAGTGGGTGTATTGCCCCCGGAAGTCCCGCCAATCTGGTAGGCGGATCTCCCCACAATCATGCTGAAGCTTGATGGCCTTCCACCGCTTGGCAGCCACCTGCGGAGCGTCCACCCGCTGCTGCTCGTTGAGCCACTTCTTGGCTTCCTTGAGGGTCTTGATTTTCCCCTCCTTGGTCGCCATGAAGTATAGCTCTTGGAGCACCTCCGGCAGGCTGTACCTGAACCGTTTGAAGACATATCTCTCCGCATCTGCGGGATCCATGTCTTCAGTGACGGTCATCCCCCAATCGTCCAGCTTCTCCAAGAAGCGGTCGAGGTTGAGGGGGTTGCCATCGTACGGGGGGGGCTTGATGTCCTTGGGGTCTTCCCACACGGCGGCATCCGCGGCCTTAGAGACCATGAACGCCGGCTGCGAGGTTGACCGAGGTTCCCATCGGCGTCCCCCACGGACTCCCATGGCCGCCACTTTCATCTCCTCCACGGTATCTGTGTGGCTACGCCGTGGTTCTTCCATGTACGCTGAACCTAGATGTTCACGCCGTACTCCTTCCATGTATGCCTCCTCATCACGGCGCCTGCAGCTGTGTTCAGCGGCCCCCCGTCGTACACAACGCGGCGGGGTGATGCCGAACTCCTCCAGGTCTTCCTCGCCTCTGCCGACATCCCACTCCACGTCCCCTCCAGGGACCTCATCTCTGAGTCCACCATAACGCCGACCAGCCATTGGGATTGGTTCCTGGGCTTGTGCGGGGCGTCAGGGGCGTACCGGTGTCCGCGGTGGAGCACGGCGGTTGTGGTACTCCGCACTGAGCCACTCATCACCCCACTCCTCACTGCCACTGCCGGGCGGCACGCGCCTGTTACGGCGGCCCGCGCTGTGATGGGAGGGGGCGCTGAGAGAGGGGGCACTGGCGCTGGGGCGACTCCTGGGGGCTCCGCCAGGGGCGTGGGCTCTGCCTGGACCTGATCCAGGTTTCGGGCCGTCGTCCGACGAGCCAGACTCCAGGGGTGGGTGGTCGCTGCTGACGCTCCCACGGCCTTCCAGCTCGTCCAACCTCTGCTGCAGGCCGTTGATGACCTTGTTCAGCAGCCTGGTCTCGCCCCTGGCGATGTCCAGCTCCCTCTGGGCGGCAGTGGCGACCTTGGCGATCTTGACCATCTCCGTCTTGGCGATGTCCAGCTCCTTCTGTGCGCCCGTGGCGACCCTGGCGATGCGGATCATCTCGCCCTTGCCCGTGTCCACCTCGCGCTCGAGGGACTGGACCCTCCTGCGGAGGTGGACAATCCAGCGCCAAGTGGCATCCGGGTCACCGTTCCCTGGTGGTTCGTCGGGGTCCCCAGGGGGTCCTCCAGGAGGGCCTCCGCCAGGCCTGCCCGGTCCAGGGGGTCCTCACCCGTCCAGAGGTCTGCCTCCAGGGGGTCCACTTGGTGGGCGTCCTCCAGGGGGTCCTGATGGTCCTCCGCCAGGGGATCCCGGTGGGCCTCCGCCGGGTCCCCTCGGTGGGTCCGAGGATGGGGGCTTCTCCGTGTAGTCGAAGTCCATGTCATCATCCTCGTCCATGTCGCCAAACCTGGTCGTCTCGGTCTCGCACGCGAAGACTCCGAGCTCCGGTAGGGAGGAGGGAGATCCTCACCCTCAACCTCCGACTCCATGGGGACGTCTCCGCCTCCTCCGCCAGCCACTCCTCGGCGATGTCAGCAACCTCGTCTGTTCCCGTCGCTGGCGGTGAAGAAGGGGTCGGAGTCGTGGGGGTGTCTGCCCGCTGGCCTCCGTGACCTCGCGGGGGTCTTCTCCTTACCCTTCCTCCGTCGGTAGGCGGTGGGGCCACTGTCCCCACTGCTGACCGTGTCGACCTCCTCCAGATCCAGCGTCATCTTGGAGGAGGCGTCCCCCTCGAAGAGCTTTCGAAGGGTCTCCACTCGGGATCCTCCGGGGGGACTCTCGCGCTGGAGGTTGGCCTCCGCCTCCTCCATTGCGGCGGCCGTGGCTGCAGCAGCTCGCCTTTCGGCCTCCTCCCGGTCATGGGCAGCCTCGGCTTCCCGAGCCCGCTGCAGCCGAGCCTTCTCCGCTTCAAACGCTGCCAGCTCCGCCTCCGTCCTAGTCCTCTCCTCAGCGACCTTCCGTTGCGCGGCCTCGATGGTGTCCTTCCTGGCGGCCTCCGCCTGGGCCTTGGTCGTTGCTTCGGCGTGGGCCCTTTCCTCTGCCTCCTTCTTTGCCCTCTCTTGGGCAAGCGCCTCTTGCAGCGCCTTCACCTCGGCCTCCTTGCAGGCAATGGCCTCCTGGGCCAGGCGGGCTTCCTGGGCAGCTGCCGCCACCTCACCCCTGACCCAGGCAGTTGCTGATTCCTGGGCGGCTGCGGCAGTGAGTCCGGCCGCAATGGCCGCCACGGTCGAGGCGTGGAAGGCCATGCCTCTGCCCCAATCTGCAGCCTCCTCCTGGGCGACGCCGACGGCGCCCTCCACGGCAGCTTTCTGCTGTGTGGCCCGTTGCCGGGCAACCCGAAGGTTGCAGGGCACCCCACAGGCGCGCTCGCAGGCGCGGGCCACATCCCTTTGGTCGGGGGCGACGCCGCTGCTGGAGCTGGCCTGGTCGGTCGGCATCCTCCCCCGGTGGGCCGACTCCATGTCGCTGCTGGGTCCTGACTTCCTCAGGTGCAGCTGACGGGGCTTGGCCTTGGCCTTCTTGGCGACTTCGAGGAAGTCGCCAAGGCTGGTGTGGCTGGGGTGGTGACTGCCACTGGCCCGTTGGGGGCTGGGGGCTGGGGTTCCGCCCTTGGCAGCTTGGGCGGCTTCGGCGGCCAGGGATCCCTGGTACTCCCGCCATTTCTTGTCCCGCTTCTTGTCTCAGGCGGACCGCTTCTCCTTCCCAGGAGACGCGCTGCTGCTGCTGCCCTGCAGCGTGCGCTCGTTCCCCGGCTCCGGGAACTTCCTTTCAATCATGTCCAACATGGAGACGTTGAGCGTGGCGCCTGACGGGTACTCGTTGGGGTTCTTGTCCTCCTCAATCTCGTCAGGGGGCAGAGCCCTTCGTCGGGTCTGTCCAGGCGGGTCCAGACCTTCCAGCGCCTCTGGCGGAAGCGGTAGGCATACCCTGCCACCCGCAGCCAGTCTTCCACTGCCTGCAGTCGGTCGGCGCCAATATCCTCGCGGAGCGCGAAGCTCCCGGGCATGCCGCCTTCGCACTGGGGATTGCTGTGGCGGTAGTGCTGCCCCCACACCAACCCACGCAGTAGGCGCACGGCATGGGGGTGGGGCAGCGGCAGCGTCTTGCCCGCCTCCTGCCAATTCACCATCGTTCCCCTCGATGAACTAGTCCTGAGGGTGGCCGTTGAGGCAGGTGATGTAGCTGGGAGTGTGGCCGGTGGTGGTCGGCCGAAGGAAATCGCTGATGTCGGAGTTCCGGTCGCTGCTCCTCCTTCACGGACTCAGCGCCGTTGCCGGGCGGCGCTGCGCAGACCGTGGTGCGCGGGGTTCAGGGGGCCCCGAGTGGCACGCGAGGGATTGGTAATCCCGCGGCGGTGAAACGCTCTTGACGCGTTCCTGTGAGGGGCTAGGCCACGGGACGCTGCGGCGGACACGCACAAGCAAGCAGGCAGGCAAAGCACTGCGCTCACAAGGGCATCCTCATGCTCGTGTCATGTGACAAAGCGTTTCAGGACCCTTGCAACTCTGCAACAAGGGAACAAAAGTATGTACAGCAACAGATCAGGATATGTACACATGAGGTTAAGACTGGACTGGCATAAGGGCATCACAAGACAATAGACACCCAGTCCCAACTCATGTCCCAATTCCAGGTCCGACCCTCTCAGTGGCTGGCAGGGGCGGGGGCTCAAACACAACCCATGCCCTGCTCAGTCCGGACCCTGAAACCCTGCCAATAGGGGAGGGTGTCCCGCCCAGCCACAGGCGAGTTCTTGTGAACCAAGGGGCTCCAAGGCCAACTGACAGTAGCTCCCTATCCTCCCTCACGGCAGGTCCCAACTCCCCTCTGAGCCGGAGATAAAGCCCCGCCATTATCCCCTAGGAGTCCGTAGCTGAAAATGGGCTGTTTCAGCCCAGACTGATATTAGCTCGAAAAATTCCAAAGTTGACCCCTCGTCCAGACCAGCCAGAGGTTGGAACCAAGCACTTGCCCCTATGCCCCTCAAGTACCAATTTCCTAGACCCTTCACCCAACTTGGTTCCCTCTGAGTCCCCGGCATCAGGGCACCACGGGATCGTCAAGTGGGGTCATGATGCCAAAATCACCAAAATCGGCGTGATTCCCACGGGCGCCTCGCCCGGCCAGGGCAAGGCCAATGACCCAAAGGATAGGGGGCTGGACCTAGGACGTATATCTGAGTGAACCACTTGAATTTGGGTGCAGGCGTTCCATGGGCATAGAGATATGGGGTCGCCAATGGACCACACGGGGGGCTGAAGATGGGGTCCCAAACAGAGGGTCACTTGGGATGCTCAAAATGAGACAAAATTGGGGGTATCCCCAACGGCATATCTCCACGCCGGCTTGGGGATCTGATCCGCCATTCCATATGCCTTCCATTGGGAGTCCAACAGAGATCTACACGTAACTGGCTCTCAAGGATCTTTTTGGGCCTCGGCCTGGTGAGGATCCAAACTGGGTCCACAATTGCCAAAATGGCAAAATCTTCCACACTCACTTTGGGCAAGCACCTTGACGAAGGTTGCTCCGCTTCGCCCACGTGGTGTGCGAACCATGGAGACCAATATCCATAACACCCACGTCATATATGGTCCATTGGTCCATGCGTCCGGCGTGCACGAGGGGGCTGAACATGGTGCACGGCGGGCAGAAAATGTGGAAAATTGCTCAAAATGGCCGGGAATGCGCACACTCACGGGTGGGGGAAATTGGGCATATGCCCGACCTGGACCGGAGTGTGCCATAGGATTGGTATCAAGTCATACGCGTCCAACATATCTTTTGGGCGTCGCCCAAACCCCTCCGGTTTTGGGAATGGCAGGGTCGCCAAGTGAGCCCATGATTTGTGATCGTCCCAAATCGCCAACATGGCGGCCACGGTGTGCCAAGCCCAAGAGGAGTTGTTCGCCGGGTCCAAGATATGTTGGGCACCGAAGTGTGTACCTTCAAGACATACTTGGGTCATGATGTCAATTGAGCGCACCGTTGAGATACACGGTCGCCACTTGACATCCTGACGGGCAAAGAACAGCAAAATTGGCGAAAAAACAAGCAAAAGTGCCCTGAAAACTGCACAAATATGTTATAATATCTTCGGCTTGGATTGAGTAATCGACCAATCCTTCTAAACACAATGACCCGACACTAATGACCTTTGATTCCACATATGTGCTCTACTTGGGGCGCTCTGGAAGGCCGCGCGCGCTGCCTCCCAAGTGGGCACATGCAAACATGGAATATTGCAAAAAACACACCTTGCTCGCAACGCATCGCTTCGGGGGCGCTCCACAAGCGTCCCTTCACGAAGGTTAGGCTTGCGAGTGTTGGTTGGGAGTACAATGAAGGGCTTCGTGCGATATGGGGTCCATTGGCAGGTTAGTCTTGGAATGGTGCACCCGCCAAATGGGCACCTGATATGACACCAAATATGGCATACAACCCTACCCTCGCCTTCTACACCCAACCTAGTGGCCTAGAATCAAAGTGTGCCTATATTCTAGAGTACCTTTGGTCCCTTAACACGCATGCAAGTGCTTTGGTCGAAAATCGACCTCCCTTCGGAAAGCCGAAATTTAGCATGCACGCAAAATACATTGCCAATATATATATGGAGATCATATATGTACTATCCGGGGAAGACAAGTGATATGCCCCGGATGTAGAGGCAAGCAAAGAGGGAGAAAACGCCAGCTCAACATACTTCTACACGTACTTGGATGCCAAGTACGTGAGATTGCCCATTTCTTGGGAAACACTCAAAATAAATAACCCTTTGGGCCTATGGAGTTGGGATCCTTTGGCCTCATCCTATGACTATGCGGGGCAAAACCCCATACACAGTGCCTATGAGGCACGTTAATTCGTCCTTGGGCGCTTGGACGCTCGTAACCCTTGTTATTTCACTTGGGGGTTCAAAGCGTCCTCGGCCGCCCAGATTTTCTGGGGAAAATCTAGGACGCAATGCGTTTTATCGAGGAAAAAATTGCAGATCACTCGAAGAGTGTTTCAGTCTTAACTTCCAAAAAGATGGTTATACAGAATCATCTATCGTAGTGCACGGAGCGGGCGACGTCAGGCGGCGATTTCACGACAATTAGAAATCGCGGTAGAAATCGGTTCTTTCACCGATTTCTAACCGCAAATCGACCAAGACAGTAGAATAATGGTAATTCCACATCGATTTAATGGTTAGAAATCGGATTCGGGATTTCGCGAGTTAGAGAACAGGGATATCCCGCTGACAGCTGGTGTCAACGGCTTCCGCACGGGTGTGACGGCTCACAGGCCTCCAGGCCATGGGCCATAACGGGTGTGACGGCTCACAGGCCTCCGGGCCATGAGCCATAGCGGCTGTGACGGCTCACAGGCCTCCGGGCCATGGGCCATAGGTTCTGGGTACCGCTTCACTATCTGAGACCCGCGGCGGCCGTTTACATGACTGGGATACCTGGCTATGCGGCACCCGAGCCTGGCTATACTCTGCCAGCACCTGGTTTCACCTGTCTGAGTGGCCTACTTGGCGCTGAGTCTTGTGGTGGAAGGAGAAGAGGATCAGGAAGATCCGCAAACAAATCCCTGACGCGGTCAGAGATACGAGAGGCTCTTCGAGGAGCCACTTCTGAAATAGTTGGTGATTCAACTCAAGAAATTCTGGCCAAATTGGAGCCCCTGATTCCTCCCCAAGCGTCACCTACCACCGTGGCAGTTTCACCTCATCGTCTACTAGCGAGTCATTTGGTGCGGGACTGACGAGCACCCTGGGAAGCTTGAGGAGCCGACCTATGCCGACCCCTGCTGTGATACCGAGGAGCCCTTTCGTACCAAGAACGGCCCAGCCCCCCTACAGCCACGTGGAGAACTCCACGCGAGCCGAGCTCGACTGGTTAGGGTTGACGGCCCTAAGGGCTATGGTCGATGTTGAGCCCTACGGCTCTAGTGACCTAGTTCGAGATCCTTCTGATGATGAGCCGTCATCTATGACGTCTGCTTCACCCTCTGAGGGGCGATGACCCTGAGGACCCCTAGAACCGGAGCGGCAATAAGAAGAAGAAAAAGAGGAACACCAACCGCCATGAGGGACGCATGTCTCAGGATGCTAAGGCTATAGCTACCGCCAAGATCGTGGTGCACTTGCCGGAGTTCACGGGGAAGGACCTCAGCGAGTTCGCTGAGAACTTTGGCCGGTTCCTGGAGATCACCAGCCAAACCCGTGCTAGTGGGCGAGTGAAGTGCGATCTGCTTCTGCAGTGCTGCAAGACCAAGTACCTGGAGAAGCAGGTCAAGCAGATCGTGACGAAGTCCGCCACCTTTGCCGACGTGTTGATTGCCTTGGAGAGGCAGTACCCTACCTACGAGACCGACCTCTCCATCAGGGCCGGGATCCAGAACCTGGCTGTGCTGCCCACCAACCCCAAGCCTGCCAGGATTTCTTAGCTGCTTGCCAACTTGGACCAGTGGGTAGGGCGACCGACGCCCGGTTCCTCTGGCAGTGACGAGCTGCTATTCTGGTTGGTGGCCAAGCTCCCACGAGAACCGTTGGAGCAACAGCAGAGCGCAAGGCAAGAGCCCTCACCTACGAGGCCCTGTCCGTGCTACTTTGGGAGCTGGCGCTGGAAAGAGAAAGCGACCAGCACCTGAACGCCTACCGTCTTGGAGGAGGCGGCTCTGGGAACCACGGCCGAGGGTACAAAGGAACCCGACCTGGACAGGGGACTACCCCCAAAAATACTCGCTTCATGAGCAATGTCCAGGACCCCTTGTGGTGTGATGCCAGAGATGAGCAGGGTCGCCTGTTTCATGCCCCTGACTGCGACCAGCAGGACTGTTTCGTGGTCCAGGGGAAGAAGCAGGAGACCAACACCGGCGGCAAAGCCAAGCTGCCGGACCACTACAGATGCACAATCACCTGTGCGTTCTGTGGTAAGAGGAAGCACTACAAGAACGAGTGCTACCACAAGCAATGCCTCTCGGCGAAGCTCAAGACCACAAACGGCAGTGGAGGGGCAGTGGCAAGGGCAACGCCGACAAGGACAGTGGCAAGGGCAAGTCCAAGGGCAGTGGCAAAGGCCAAGGTGGCAAAAGCAAAGGTGGACGAGGAGGCTCTGAACGCAAGCCCGACAAGGACAACAACGCGGACCAGTCTGGAGGGAACCCCAATACTGCCGCAGAGAGGAACCCTGAACCCTCTGGTGGGCAATCAAACACGCGACCTATGACCCGTTTCCAGACGCAAGCCCAATAAGAACAAGGGACTAAGCGTGCCAATTAAGATGGGGACCAGTCAAACGCCCAGCCCCCTTCCTTCTTCATGCGCATGGCGGGGAAACTTCAGAAGAAGCAGTTTGAAGTGACCTGGACGCATGAAGACACCTTCGAATCTCCTCACGACACGCACCATGAAAATGGGAAAATTGATAGTGACGCTTGTGGGTCGCACCGTAAGCCTTCCCACATGTACTATATGTGCGGTAGACTTAGTCTAGCGCTGTTGGAGCACACCATTAGGACATGGGCAAAGCCTTTGCCACGTGCGACTCCATGTATTTTCCTACAACCGGAGATATATAAAAAGGGCGTGAGCATAGCGAAGCACATACTCTGCATATAACACATACCCTCAAACGTGGCTCCCACCATGGCATGTCATGAACCCCCATGGCCATAACTTCACGTTAAAAATACGTAGGAACCCAAGAAAGTTTCTATGCAACACCAACACTCGTGCGGTACACTCAAAACCCATATTAAAATATTTGGTGTCATGGTCCAAGAGTTGTGAAGCACTTTCTACCCTCTTGACCATGATCCTTTGATACGACAGGCAGGTGTGCATACCAAGGGCGTTTGACACTCCCTAAATTAAGTTGAGACCAAGGCAATTCCAACCCGAGTCTCAACATTGGAATTCCTCGCAGTGAGCCGGCGATATGATTTTTCAAAGTGGTCTCACGAGTCAATTTGGTTTCGCCTATATCTCCAAGAAAAATGAAGGAGACAACAAAAGGAAGGTTGATTCGTGATCGGGGAAAAATGTAGGACCACTCGAAATTCATCATATCCAGTGCGGCGACTTCGAAATTGAAAATCCGATTCTGAATGTCTGAGAAAAGTCGGATTAGTTTTGCGAGTATATAGAATGAGAATTGCGGAAGCAACGAACCCTGTTCTGATGAAATCTGACCCGTCATCGAGGTTTCCACTAAAATATCTGGAAAAAACAGCTAACCAATCATTTACCGCAAAATCGCGAGCCAACTGACAGTCGCCGATACATTGACAATCAGAACGGATAGCTGAGAAATTACGGAAACATTATGATAAAAAAACCCTGTTGATTCCTGATATTTTGATATATTAATCTCAGCCGGCGGCGCCTCGATATTGAATATGGCCGCTAATAGCTGGAATGGCCAAGATTATCATACTATCACATCAGGTTAGCTCAGGCGGATGGGGGAGTATGATATCAGCCAATGGCGGCTTGCCGGCCCATACATACACACTCCAAGTGTCCCAAAGATGGCCACGGGGGTCCGAACCGGCTTCACTCCCCTTCTCAGAGCGTTGTATCCGCTCGAAAGTCATTGAAGAGAGGACAGGAGGACCCCAATGCGCTCCAACCCCCCCTCCCCATGTCCCAAGGATACATGGAGGCCCCACATACGGCGTAGGCGTCCCCCATGCCCCAAGGGAGGGGTGAGGACACTCATCATCGGTGCCCTTCGCCATATCCAGTCTCCTCTTGATCTACAACATGGACCAAGGGGATCAAAGATAGAGAAGACGTCGTCGACTAGTCTAAATACGTATACCACAGTGAAATATATATGTGGAGACCGAGTGAAGAGGATATATGGCCAATCAAGGCCCAAAACCCCCCAGATGAACGCCCTCACCTGTCTCCCAAACACAAAAACAAACATAAATGCCAAGGGGGATCCATTACGGTGCTCCAGCAGCCACCAAATCGACCAACACGTCCTTGACATCCAAAGAAATGTTCTTTTTCTTCAGATACTCCATCCAGACGGTAGTATACCTCGGCACGAAACTGCTCGGAGGCTCCCACGAATTTCTGGATGCGGCAAATCCCTTCCAACGGACCTTATATAGCCTCCCCCTGGGCTTCTCCGGATCCGTCTTGTCCATCAGGATCTTTTCGGCGGTGAAGTCGTCGTCCTCACCCTCGTCATCCGAGTCCACATCGCCGGCTGTGAACTCGAAGTTGACGGGACGTCCGCTGGGGTCTGGTGCTCGGGGACGAAGCTGGGTGTGGTCGCGGTCAAGGATCTTGTTATCCCCCACACGAACCGCATACACATCCTGCCCGACCTCCCGAACGATTACCCCCGGCACATACCAAGACGCCTGCCGATGCCTGGACAGGACATCATTGTGGTGCCGCTCCACCCATACGGTGTCTCTGAGAGCATATTTCTGGACTTTTCCCTGCTTGAAGTACTTGGGCCTCTTCTCATGCCCGTCCTGAAGTGCTTTGCACACCTTGGCTGCCGTGTCGTCCGCCTCAGCCATCATAGCACTCGCGACCCGGGCCACTGTGCCATGGTTCAACCTCGGGAGAGTGCGTGACACTCGATCCCGTAGGAACAGGATGCGATGGGGCGACAGTCCAGTGGGCGCCGGAAGGTCGTGGTACGCCTGGAGAACTCTCCACAGCGAATTTTACCAATTCCGGTCCAGTTTGTCAATGTTGAACTGGCGGAACTTCTCGAACATCTGCCGGCCGGCCACCTCAGCCAAGCCATTTGACCTGCTGTGGTACGCCACGGTCTTGGCATGGCGAATCCTCATGTGCTTGCACATCGTCTCGAACCACTTCCCCACAAATTGACTGCCTCGATTGCTGCAGATGACAGCTGGGACATCACAAATCGTCAGCCAATGCCTGATCATGGCGTTGGCAACGGTCTTGGCCTGCAGCCCCACTCCATACTTGTCCTCCTTGTCCTTCTTCTTGGACTTGTTGCCGGGGACCGCCACAATATACCCGCTGTGCCTATCCACCGCCAGGATGACACAGTCGTAGGTCTCTCCTTCCACGGTGACCTCGGGCATGGCGAATACATCCATGGCCACGGACCGCATAGGGGCCTCCGGTATAGCCGTATACACCGGGTTGCCCGCTGTGGAATGGTTTGGGCTCTTCGTGGCCCGACACACGGCGCAGTTGCTGCAGTACTTGTCCAGGATGGCGTAGTACCCCGGTGGGAACTTCTCAGCCAGGATGCATGAGCTGGGCGTTATGCCAGTGGTCAACGAGCTCCTCCATTCGGTTCTCAGGGACCAATAGCTTGTCCTTGAGGAAGAATTTATCTGCATCCTCGGTCAAGCCCTCAGGCCATTCGTCGTCCGACGGGGCGCTCACGGCATTCCAGTACCTGCTCCAGTGTTCGGATGCCGCATAGTCATCCGACCAGTCCTCTGTCAGCACCGACCTGACTAGCTCTACGGGGGCCACCATCCATTGCTCGAGGGTTTCCCTCGAATAGCTTGGACTCGGGCGCCCCGGAACTTGGCCAGGTCTGTACGGTTTGCCATCACCACAAAGCTCTTGACCCCCTCTTGCTCCATGGCCTTCTCGATCTCGATGATGCGCCTGGCCTCCTCGGTCTCCTCGGCGTCCCCATGGCTGGATATGTCCATCCATGCCTTGCCCGCGGGGTAGGCCCATCGACTGAGGCAATCTGCCACAGTGTTGTCCTTCCCCGGGACATATACGACGCTGAGGTCGAACTTGGCGAACGTCTCATACCAACAGGCCCTACCTGCCGCCGGTCCCGAGGGGGTGTCGACGTGCTCCTTGTGCCAGCTCTGTAAGGACTGATGGTCCGTGCAAACCACCACCAGTTGTAATCCGATGTGGCCAGACCACTTCATGAGCGCACAAACAATGGTGTACGTCTGCTTCTCCCTCGCGGTCCAGGTTCGACGTTGGCCCTCGGCCAGGATCCGGCTCCAAAACGCCACGGGTACGTGCGACCCGTCATCCCGGACCTGCTTGAGGACTGCCCCTACAGCATAGTCCGAGGCGTCCGTCCGTAGCACGAGTCCCTTGTTCGGGTCCACCAGGAATAGCCCCAGCTGCCCCAGGAGTTGCTCCCTCAGGCAGCTGAACGCATCTTCGGCCTCAGGGGTCCAGGCAAGCTTCTTCTTGCTCCCCTTCCGGCCATCGAACTTGCTCACCTGGAGCATCTTGTGCAGCGGGCCTGATAGTTCCGCAAACATCCGGACGTAGCCCGAAATGTAATTGCAGAACCCCATGAGGGATCGGAGTTCGCTGATGGTCTGGGGCTTCTCCCAGTGGTGCAGGGACGCCAGCTTCCGGGGCATGGGACGGCGTTGCCAGTGACCAACCACGTGACCCGCAAACTCTACTTCCCTCACGAAGAGTGAGGCTTTGGTGGGCTTGCATACCATGTTGTGCTTGTCCAGCTCGCTGAGCACGCGGCGCAGATCCTTTTCATGCGCTTCGATGAGCTCGTCCTCAGTCATGTGTTCCGTGCCGGACCCGATGATGATGTCATCCACAAATAGGTCGGCACAGTCCCGGACATGACCGAGTAGGTCCTCCATCATGCGCTGGAAAGCGTGTCATTCTTGGCGCCCATAGGCATCACTTTCCACTGCATGGGCCCCAGCGGCGTCGACATCACTGTGCAGGGCCTGGAGTCCGGGTGTAGCGGCATCTGGTGATAGCCGTGTTTCAGGTCTAACACCGTGAAGATCCGCTTTTTTTGTTGTTTTTGGAGGATGATGTTGATCAGAGGAAGCGAGTACGAGTCGTGCTCGGTTTACTCCTTCAAACCTCTGTAATCAACCACCAACATCCACTCGCCCTTTCCTTTTCCTGTGCACGATAAAGGCTGGGCTGACCCACTCACTGTCGGAGGGTCCAATCCAGCCCCGCTCAATGAACTCGGCCAACTACTTCTTCATGGCCTCGGCCCGATCGCCCTGAAGTTGGTACTCCCGATGACGATAGATCTTGGGGTTCGGCTTCAGCTTGATCCTCGCTGTGCCAAACCTCCCACGATCTGGAGGTTTCCTGTTGGCGACGCCACTGAATAGCCGCGGATAGGCATTTATCAGCCTCTCCTTCAGCTCGGCAACCTTCGGGTTCTCCCGGGCCTCTTCAGCCGCTTGCTTCGGTATCAATACCATTGACCGCACTGCGGTATAGGCCTCTTCCGGGTCAGAGTCCGACTTCTTCTCGTCCGATATGCCGTCTTCATCGTCGGGGGGCATGCTTCCCACCAATAATCTTCGGAAATTTGCGGCATCAGCCGAGTTCTTGTTGCTACCAGCGCTCATTCTTGGAAGATCCCATGTCGGCGGGTCCGACCCAACCGGACCATCGTATTGGTCCGCGACGTGATCCATGACCCTCGCCACGAAGTCATCCTTCTCGTACTTGCCGGTGACCAACATCTTGTCATCCCACCAATGCGGAGATGTGACCATGGCTCGCCCCTTCCTGGCTGCCACACGGTCATGCATCCCAATCCGCATGTAGCTGATGACGTGGTCGATCTCGGCGTGGGACAGGACGTCAATGCCATCCATTGGCTGATCCGTCCCCTCCTTGGGCTCAAACATGACCCGCATGGGCACCGCCTCAACCCTACGGATGAATGCTTCATCACCTGTGGGCTGGGCTTGCGCCCCATCCACCAGGAAAGCCTTGGTACCCCACGCTTGACCCAGGGGGGGAATTGATAAGCCCTTGGCGTCGATGAACAACTCCTCCTCTGGCCCGAATGACATCTCATTCAGAATGGTGGAATCCAGCGTCGACTTGAGACCTTCCAGCGGACATGGGGTGGATCCTATGCCGGTTATGACCAGGATCCCCTTCGCCCTATCCGCGACGATCTTCGCAACCGTACGTCTGGTATTTTCCAGGGAGGCATGCCAATACATGGGCCCCAACTCCTTCAAATTCCAATGCCTGTGCCAGGCTGCGTCTTCTCGATGCCAATGCCTCCTACACTTCCCCAAGCGTGGGGCATCCCGGGAAGCGAAGACGTCTGTCTCCGGCGCTTCTGCTCCCAGCGTCTGAAACATCCTGGCATACACCTGCGGCGCCATTCCATACTCCGTGAGCTGAACTCTGCAGTCTCCTCTAGACTTGGCACCCACAGCATGCAGCGCTTGGACGATCCGATCCTCTTCCTCAGCATTCCATTGGGATGATCCGCATGCATAGTCCGTGGACAGCCATGTAAGGCATTCATTATCCTTCCGGACCAGCGTTGCACGATGGGGAAGGGCTCCAATGGCGTTTCCCACCATGAAGTCATACCCCATGATCATATCCCAATCTGTAATGTCGGCCACATAGAAGTTCCCGGATAGAGTGCTTCTGTTCGCCAAATCAGGGCGGTTCAAGCGCTCATGCTCCCAGAATTCCATACTGATAGTGGCCTCATGGGTGCCACCACCCATAATCTCTCCATTGGCCACCTTCAGGCCTACCGGTCTACGGCTGGGCTGCAGGGATTCCTTCTTGAACAACCCTCTCCGAACCAGGCTCACATGGGCACCCGTATCCACCAAAACATCCACCACCAACTCCTCTTGTCCGCACTGTACACGCACCTTCAAGTGCAACTGCCGCTCGTCACCCTGCGGTGTATGGACGACTCTCACGGCATGCAACTCTAGCACATCCGGGTGCATCAGGACTTCTAGAATATGGTCACGGATGGTGTAGATCTTGGGCTGGTCCTGCCCGTCCACGGGGCTCTTCGTGGTCGCTCCTTCTTTCTTGCCACTTCCCTTGCCCACATACACTTTCCTTGGCAGGGCGCTCCAGGGGTTTGGAGTGGCGACACTCAGTGGTTTTGGCTCTTCTGGAGCCTTCTTCGGCACCCGATGTGCCTTCACTTTCTCTAGGATTCCACTGATTTTCGGAGGAGAGGCCTCCGGGGTCCCACTCCCGCTGGGGCTCCTCTAGACGTGGCCTGCCGCAGCTCCCTCGTGCTGCAATTTGCCCAGACTTTGTCCACCGCGTTGCTGGGCTTTGACTTCCTCCAACGTCCTCAGCATGTCCTCAGCAAACTCCTCGATCGACCTCACGCGTCGGTCTGGGCCGGGTCCTCCACCATAGCCTTTTCCTCCGCCTTTCGCTTGGCCCTTTCCTTGGCCTTTTCCACCGTCTCCACCCTTTGCCTTCCAATCGGCAATTCGCTGCTCCTTGGGCTTCTTGTCGGGATGGGCGGCGAAGTAGGTCTTCTTGTCATCCTCATACACCTTGCAATGCCGGTGGTCATGTGCATGGTTGTTCCCCTTGCCGTAGCAGACCCAGCAATCGTCGTGCTGTGATCTGTACTCGTGGAACGAAAGGGGCGGGTTCCCGATCCTCCGCGGTTCCTTGCGGTTCTTGTTGATCCTTGGGTCCAGGCGGTTCCACCTGTACCTGTCCTGCCCATGCTCCTTCATATTGTGGGCTTCTTCATGATCCTCTCGGGTGGTCGCGGTCCAGAGATTTTGGCCGCTTCCACTCCCTTCCTCGGCGGTGCCGACCGTGTCCTCCTTGACCTCTCGGTGTTGGCGATCTTCCCGATGACCTCGATGTCCATGGCCCTGTCGATCCTGCACGTGGGCCTCGTTCTTGGCGTTGAGCTTCAGCTCCACCGTGATGTACTTCACGATCCCGTCCAGGATCATGCGAGCGAGGATGACCTGCATCCTCCGCGGCTCTCCGCGCCTCCACTCCGCGTTGTTGAGGCGCGTCAGCCTTTGCCCCATGGTGTCGCCGAATACCTCCACGTAGACGGCGTTCTTCAATCCCAACATTCGGCTGGGCTCGCCGAGGTTTCGCCGGAAAAACTCCATTATTCCGCCGTGGGTGTCCTCCGATGCCATGATCCGTACAGCCACGCGCTCCTTTGCTCTCTTCTTCTCCTCGTCCTCCACTCGCTTCTTCGAGTGGCCGGGGAGGACGTCATTGAGCAGGTGTCGGATCTCGCTGGACCCATTCCGGTCCTCCACCAGCTTGAGGCTTATTCAGTACTTGCGGATGTGACGATTCCATTCCCGGACCCTCAACTCCCCGCGCTTCAGCGGCAGCGGAATGGACCACAAATCCTCCAACTTCTGGTTAGGGGCGTCCACTCGCTCCTTGTCCTCCACCAACTGGAGGCAGGCCTGCTCCGTCTGGATCAATCCCTCGCGGATCTGATCCCTGAGCTCCTCCTTCAGGTCCTGCGCCAGCCTTTGTGTGAATGTCCGACATACCCACTTGTCCCTTGGCGCTCCCTTCATCTCGCCGACGATCTCCTCTGCGAAGTCCTCCCAATCCAGGATGAAGTCATCCAGGTTGGAGGGGTTGCCATCGTAGTAGGGGATTTTGATTCCCCTGAGATCGTCAATCCTGATGGCGTCTCCGACGTCCGCAGCCACCAATCCACCGAGACGGATACCACCTGTGGCCGGGGGATGTGAGTACACTCCCCGTACATCCCTCTCCTCAATGGAGAGCGGTCCAGTTGGGCCTGAACCAATGGGGTTTGGGATGCGGGAAGGACTTGCTCCACCGGCTGTCCATATCTCTGTAGTGGGGTCCCTCACCCACAGGTTTCTGCCTGGATGGCCTCGACCATGTCCGTCGGCCCTTCCCATGGTTCGCCCCTGCATGGTCTGGATCTCCTCTTCCGCATAAACTGCATGGGCAGTCGTAGTGGTCTTTGGATCCTGGGCGGCATGGGACATCTGTACCGTCAGGCTCCTCAGGTCCCTGGTTGCGTGCCCTTCCCGCATGGACCCAGCCGGTGCCGTATGCTCCCCGAGCATTTTGGATTCGCTGAACATGGGAACAAACGGCAGCGCACCCGGGTCAACACGCGGAGGCGGGTAGTGTGCCTCTGAAGGGCCGCCCATGGGTTTCTCCATGGCGCTCCTGAGGGTCTTAACGCGCTCCACCAGCTCTGCCGTTGCCGGTCTTGCCGGGAGCTCCGGACCCGAGGCGAGGGGTTGTAACTCCTCTAGCCTTTTCAGGCGTCCCAACATCTCCTCCACCAGGTGGAGGAGGCTGTCCACCACTCGCTGCTGCTTCTGCAGGGCCATCTCCAGTCTCTCCCGGTACCGGTCCTGCTCCGCTCGCAGCTCAGCCATGTCTCTCTCCGCTTCCGAATGGTCATCCAGGATCCCCGCGATGTCCTCCCCTAGGCCGTCCTTCTGGTTGTCCAGGCGGTCGAGGTGCTGCACGATGGCGTCCATCCCCATCTTTGGGTACTTGCCGATGAGACAGGATACGTGCTCGCAGTGGCACCTGACGTGCTTTCCATCTGATCTGGCTAATCCCACGGTTCCCGGCGCCTCGCACTCCTCCGCCATGGGTGTGTCGCCCATGTTATCCCGCTTTGGCTCCGTGTGCCGGGCCACAGGCACTGTTCTAGCTCTGGCAGGCCTCTCCAACGACTCGGCGTCATGCTCCAGGCTCGGTTCGGGGGCCTTGTGCGCCCTTGTGGGCGGTCTGGCCACCTCCTCCGACTCCGAAGGGAAAGCAGTCCGATAGCCAACGGAATGCCTCTCGGAATCTGCAGCTGACCACAGCCTGACCGGGCTGGGATCCGTCTCTATCGGCCTGGCTTCCGCCGCGGGTTTTGGGGACCCGCGCTTCCGGTAACGCCGGGCCCTGCCGTTGCTGCCAGTCTCCTCCCATCCCTCCGCAGCGGAGCGGAGACTGCAAGCATTGTGGCATTGCCTTTCACACATCGAGGCCAGGTCCTCCATGTCTAGCCCATGTCCTACAAGGGCTCTCCGTCCTGAGCATCCTCGCTCTTCTCGGGCTTCTAAATCCGGTGTCGACTCCACGGACTCAACGATCTGCACCCGGGGCGTCCTTGGGCAGGGCTCATGAGGGCCCAAGTCCCCGGTGCGGCGGTAGGGGGCAGGTAATCCTCTGCTACCATAAAGAAGGTCCCTACCAGGACCGGCCCCTGCTGTACCCCTTCCACCATTTCCTCTCACTCCTATGGTCTTGCTTCTCACCAGGTTCTGCATGATCCTGGCTTGTCCTGCACAATTTCCCACACAAAATAGTAAAATATGTCTCCTTCACACAAATCCTGATCCCTTGCAATAACCAACTCTCAAGTACAATAGCTCCAATCCAAATGATCCACACTTGGGGCTTCCAAGGGTGTTTGAGGTCCCGCGTTGACACTCAACAACTCCTTTCAACACGCCCGCCGTCTCACGGTGCACACGGAGACACGGGCGTTGGGCATGTACATAGAATTGCACCAAAATCAATAAAGAAGCCCTGAAATTGGCATATGAACACAAATCAAGCAGAATTGGGGAACGATGGAAACATACACAATCACAGCCATAGACCCCTCATTACCTGGACTCAGGACCTTCCCTTGACTCCCCAACATGATGTCCTGAACCAATTCAAATAAGATGGCTAAATGCCATGTGTCAAAAGTCACTACACAAACCCCAAAAAATGTGTTCACTCCCAAGCCTCTAAATCCTAGCCCAAAAAAGGAGGTGGCGTGTCATGGCCTAGAGTAGCACTCAGGACCATGCCCTACCCTGACATAGCTTTGGTTGGACTTGGGGTCGATTGGGCTTGGAGGATTGCCCCATGAAGATGACCTCACAACATAGCAAAATTAGGCAAGTCACACCATAGTGCCCAAAATTCAATTATATACTCAAAAATGCATGCGGCAAGTATGGAAATGCTCCATGCATGTGTCCAACCGGAGAGTAACGTACAAGGGTGATATAGACCAAAGGTCCATGCCCAAGAATATTCCAACATTGGCTCCCAGACCCCTCCAGATATACACATGCTATGCTTCACAGTTCAACTCACGAATTTGAGGCCTACTTTTGTGAGGCCTCGTGTGCCACGCCAAAGTGACCACCTGATCCGGCATATGGTGAGATGCAACACCGAAGCGGATGCCAACATTTGAGCAACATACCATAGTTCACGGATCTCTAGGCACTTTACTGTTAGCCGACCAGTTGAGCACATGTAATACAAAAATGAGCATAAAATGAGGTCAAAAACATGCAAATCTTGCCAAATTCAAAGTAATCACAATAGTATATGACTTCGCTCACCCACGGTATCGGGATATGGTTCTACACACTATTGCTTGGAACCATTTGTGAACAGTCCCCCCACTTGGATCCCCAAATGAACGCATGAAGACACCTTCGAACCTCCTCACGACACGCACCATGAAAATGGGAAAGTTGATAGTGGCGCTTGTGGCTCGCTCCGTAAGCCTTCCCACATGCACTATATGTGCGGTAGACTTAGTCTAGCGCTATGGAGCACATCATTAGGACATGGGCAAGGCCTTTGCCACGTGCGACTCCATGTATCTGCCTACAACCGGAGATCTAGAAAATTGGCGTGAGCATAGCGAAGCGCATACCATGCATATAACAGATACCCTCAAAAGTGGCTCCCACCATGGCATGGCATGACCCCCCATGGCCATAACTTCACGTGAAAAATACGTAGGAACCCAAGAAAGTTTCTATGCAACACCAACACTCGTGCGGTACACTCAAAACCCATATTAAAATATTCGGTATCATGGTCCAAGAGTTGTAAAGCACTTTCTACCCTCCTGACCATGATCCTTTGATACCACGGGCAGGTGTGCATACCAAGGGCGTTTGACGCTCCCTAAATGGGTCTTGAGACCAAGGCTGTTCTAACCCAAGTCTCAACATTGGAATTCCTCGCAGTGAGCCGGAGATATGATTTTTCAAAGTGGTCTCACGAATCAATTTTGTTTCGCCTATATCTCCAAGAAACATGAAGGAGACAACAAAAGAAAGGTTGATTCGTGATCGGGGAAAAATGTAGGACCACTCGGAGTTCATCATATCCAGTGCGGCGACCTCGAAATCGAAAATCCGATTCTGAATGTCTGAAAACATCAGATTAATTTTGCGAGTATATAACATGAAAATTGCGGAAGCAACGAACCCTTTTCTGATCAAATCTGACCCTTCATCGGGTTTCCGCTAAAATAAACAATCGGTTACCGCAGAATCGCGAGCCAACTGACCGTCGCCGATACATTGACAATCAGAACGGATAGCTGAAAAATTATGGAAACATTATGATACAAAAACCCTGTTGATTCCTGATATTTTGATATATAAATCTCAGCCGGCGGCGCCTCGATATTGAATATGGCCGCTCATAGCTGGAATGGCCAAGCCTATCACACTATCACATCAGGTTAGGTCAGGCGGATGGGAGAGTATGATATCAGCCAATGGCGGCCTGCCGACCCATAGATACACACCCCAAGTGACCCAAAGATGGCCACGGGGGTCCGAACCGGCTTCAGGGCATAGGATGGAGCCAGTGTCCGTGAGAGGAGCTTAAACCGACTTTGGACTTAATCACACTCAACGAGATGCAATTTGGACCGGAGGAGCAGTTG
The DNA here is from genome assembly GCA_964036045.1 of Eutreptiella sp. 'Long Island Sound 2002'. Lineage (NCBI taxonomy): Eukaryota > Euglenozoa > Euglenophyceae > Eutreptiales > Eutreptiaceae > Eutreptiella > Eutreptiella sp. 'Long Island Sound 2002'. Next base: position 39,894,212 of record OZ038380.1, on the reverse strand, counting down.
TTCATCGACGCCAAGGGTATACCCATGCTCGCCCCGGGACAAGCATGGAGTACCAAGGCTTTCTTGGTTGATGGTTCACAGTGCCAACCCACTGGTGATGAAGCGTTCATCAGGAGGGTAGAGGCTGTGCCGATGAGGGTCATGTTTGAACAAAAGAGTGACCCTACGGAGAGTGTTGACCTACTCTCTCACTCGGAGATCCTCCGGGTTGTCGCCTACATGCGGATGGGTATGCATGACCGAGTGGCTGCTTGAAACACCAACCACCAGCCCTCACGGGGGGGAGACCCACACAGGGGCCCAAGGAGTGCACTACACAAGCCACCACCGCATCCTAACAGCTAGGCGACGACCGCGACCACCCTCCACTGCAGGGGCTACGACACAGACACAAGGGCACGGACACCGGGGGAGGAAAGGGGACAGGGCCACGACACCAAGGGCGGGGGGCGACACGGAGGCAGGGAGACAGGACGGGACGGGAACAACCGAAGCCGAGGAGGCCATGCCACCCCACCTCGCGGAACCCAGCGCACGCCTAGGGACAGCGACCCCCAGAGGGCAAGGGACCAAGGCGCAGGCCCCAAGGGAGGGCAACCCCACGGGCACCTGCCCGACGCACCGGACGAGATGGCACGCCCAGACCCCCCCCAGCACCAACCCAGTAAACCGCACCACACGAAGCGACGCCCACCAGCCACCAATCAGCAACTTAACCCGGGTCCGCAGGGCGCCCCCGGGACTCACACAGCAAAGCCGCCAGTCTGACCAGCGCCGCCGCCACAGTACGCCCGACCAGGGGGTGCAACTGACTTACCGCACAGCACAGCACAGCATAACAGGGCGCAGCACGACACAACGCAACACAGCACAATGCACGGCAGCTCAGCACAACAGAGCACAGCACAACGCGGCATGGCACCCCGCGACACGGCGGATCACGGCACGGCACGGCACGACACGTTACAGCACGGCAAGGCACGGCACGGCACGACACGGCACTGCACGGCAGGGCAGAGCAGGGCACAGCGCAGCACAGCGCGGAGCAGCGCAGCGCAGCACAGCAAAGCACAGCAAGGCACACTAAAGCACACCAAAGCACACCACAGCACCAAGGCAAGCAACGCTAACGGTCGGCCTAACCGGAATAAGCTGCCTCTCGCCCAGGAAAGGTAAGAAACAAGCCCACAGCCATGGGACACCACCACACCAGCCAACCACGCATGGACTATCGGCCAAACCCACTAAACCACACATGCCACGGAACGGCGTCCACCACACGCCCGTCGGTACAAAACCCCATCGGGGTCACCAAAAAACCTGGACACAGCCCCCACCCCCCGCCCGCGGCGGTCCGCCTGCACAAACCACCACCGCATAGATAAACCCGCCAACACCGAACCAACAGCACAGGGGCGGGGGGACACCAGGCAACCCCACCCCAAAGAAGCGCCTCAGCCATCCCCCGCCCCCCCCGACCCCTGACTCCACAAAACCGGCTGGCGCAACGGCCCAGCCGGCAGAGCCCGAGCCTAACCCGACAGGACGGGCCGTCAGCCCATGCGTTTACATAAGCCACAAGGCGCACGGAGCCAGGGCACCGCCCAAGGTCACCCACAACACAGCGACACGCCGCAACACAAACAACGAGCCGCTTGGCCACGCCGTTTGCCAACCAGTGCATGCGCCAGCCCAGGGAGGGCAGAGGGAGGAACAGGCAACCGCCCTCCCAAAAAAGAAAAGACAGGGAAGGGCGGAAATTCCAGCCACCTACGAGCAGGAAACAGCCGTACAGCCCTATCCACCCCACTAGAGCACACCCGCCAGCCAGGGGGAGCTGAGGAAGACAGGAGAGACAGCCACACAACCGCCAAGCCACGGAACTACTCCACCGAGGCGGGCAACCCCCCATCCCAGCAAGACGACACCACGGGCGACGCCCACGGGACCCACGGATAGGACACCGAGACACCACCCCGCCCAGCCCGACAACACCCAGCCAGCAAAAGCAGACCACCACGGCTAGGCAGCCACCGACAGGCCAGAGAAAAATACACCGGGGACACGCCGGCAAAGACCCCCGCCGGCGAAGAGGCAGGCCACCAGTCACGGGGACGCGGACACAACAAGGGCCGGCGGCAAGGCAAAAAAAGGAGGGAGGGGGGCAGGGAGCAAGGGAAACACAGCCGGAACAGGCAACACCAACCACCAGAGGACCGCAACACGAAAAAAACCGAGAGCCACACCCACAGACCCCCCCCCCCCCGCAATCAACGAAGGGTCGCCACCGGGAAGGCCGGACCCAACACCCACAAGTACCGAAAAAAAAAGGGGTTGGGGGAAACACCACCCACAGCGACCCCCACACAACCCCCCACCGCGGACGGCGGGTTTCCCGGGAGGTACAGGGACAGACAACCACCAAGGTTGAAAAAGGACCTCCTCCCAGGAGAGGGCAAGCCAACGGGACCGGTGAGGGACCGCAAGCCCCACACAAGACAGCAGCACAACCCAGCCGTGGAAACATCAACCGACAAGCGGGTGTCAGGGGAATCCCAACCCTGACGACACGCCGCAAGGCCAGAGCAGGAAAGGCGGGGTACGAAGGAAGCCCCTACCCACAGGCACCACCCGCAAACCAAACCAAGATGGGGGAGGTTACGTCCCAACCCATACCTGGGCACAAACCGCAACCCCCAGCTGGGAAAGGCGGGAAGAGAGCGACACCCCGACCCTCAAACCCACCACCCAACCCGCAGCCCACGCCCAAACACACGCACACCAAACCCCAACCTGATCAGGCGCGAAACAAGCGCAGTCCACACCCACTCGCGCAAACCGCAAGCCCCGGCCAGGACCGGAAGAGGGCAGGGGGAAAGCAAAACCCGAGCACGTGCCGAACCCCACTCCCACACCAGGAGAAGCCAGGGGAGGAGGAGCCCCGAACCCAGGCAGGCAGGCCACACAACAGTAGGAAACCCAGTGTCCATCGCTCAGACACTGAGCCAGCCCTTGCCATGCAGGTGACCCGGCCAAACCAGGTCCGGAGCCCGGGGCCAAGGCTGCATCCTAAGGCGAGCGCTGCTGTTGGACTCGAGGCGGAGCGTGCGACAGCCAAGCACCTTGGAACCCAAGTAAGGGGTCTGATGAACCCCTAAGGTTCCGCCCAAAGGAGGGGACGTGCACAAGCACCGGGGCACACCCTTTCAGCGCGACAAGTACGTCACGCCGGCGCAAATTAGCCCTGCAGTTCCTGCCCGGGGCCGCTTTGTTTGGGGGCCACCCGCCAGGTCTAGCGGGATGTAAGCCGCCTCCCCTCTTCAAGCGCGGAGCCTCTTCCTGTTCGTCACAGCGGCAACGCCAGCGGAAACCATGGGGCGCCTCTCCACGACCGAGTGCACCTAGGTACCTACCTACCTCCATGAGTTCTTGCACCACAGGTCTCCGCTGTAGGATAGACCGGATCTTGTTCATCAGGTGAAAAAGAGGAAGAAGAAAAAGGGCGGGAGCGTTGGCCACACCAAAGGGCATGACATTCCACTTGAACACCATCGCCTGAGGGGTGATGAACGCTAGGACCTCTGGGGCATTGGGCGTCAGGTCCACTTACCAGAAACCACTCCGCTTCTCCATCTTCGTCTTGTGGCGGCAGGAGGCTATCTTCTCCAGGGTTGACTCCATGTTAGGAATAAACCCCGAGTGGTTCAGCGTTTTCAGGTTCAGCTCTCCATAGTCCACCACCCGCCGTTTTGCTGTACACCGATGTATAGCGCCCGAGAAACAGGGGCTGCAGTGTTGGGGATAGTCCCCATCCTTGTACTCCAGAACCAGGCCAGTGTCGATATACTCTTGTAGCTGTAGCTCAATCCCATCCGCCTGCTCTTTAGGAGCCCGTTAAGGCCTGTGACGTATCTTGTGACCCACGAACTCGCGCTTCAGCTTGAGGTCCAACTGCACCAGCTTGTCACAGGTGGCTGGACGGGGTAGTTTACCGAACACCTCCAGGTAGTTGCTGATCAGCTTCTGTACTCTAGGGTCCGAGAGCTTGATCTTGTCCCCCACGTCCTCGTCCCAGTGCAGTTTGCTTGCCCCTTGGTGAATAGAAGCAGGGAGGATATCGTCAACCGGCTCAGCTTCCTCGGTTTGGTTGGCTTGGTTGTTGGGTAGCGTACTGGGCGTTCTCCACTTCCTCCACGCACGTCTGAATGAAGAAGGCGTCATGCTCGGTTTTGTCATCAGAGTGTATTGAGTTGGGTAGCTGGGATAGCCCAGATTCTGAGAGTACATCAGGATTAGGTACACAGCAGGAGGAGTTGGGGCAGCAGCGTCAGAAACGACGTAGTCGTCTTCCCGAGGAGTAGTTTCCACAGCGTCTTGAGGACAAAGTCCTTCTTTCGGGACATCCAGGGTGTAGCCGCTGCTCTCACGTTGAATTTCTTGGACCATAGCAGGATCCAGATCCTCCCAGGGTACTGGGGCGAGGTCCCCGCCCACAACGCTTAGCATGCTTCCCCATCCTGGTTTCCCAATAGGCGTCTCACGGCCCAGAGGCACGTAGATGGCGTCGTGGGGCAGCTGAATGGAGGAGAGCGTCAGCTTCTTCAATCAAGTACGCCCCTACTCATCCGCCCCGTGGGCTCCCCAATCGCGGGAACACAGGTTCATACGGGAACGTTCCAAGTCCACCTTGGTCAAGACCTTCCCAAGTTCACTGAACATGGGGTTCCCGTAGGCCATCCCGAAAGAGGGCTGTTAAATTTTGTAGCAGCAATTTTTCCCCTTGCTCCGGTAGAGGTCCAGGACATGCTGCTTGTTGCTGGCGAACAGCTCTACGTTCAGGTCTTCCCGGGAGTATCCCAACCCCTTCAGACTTTTGCTTAGGACACGTCCAAGGAGCTGATAGTCGTCCGTCTTGGAGGCTACCATCATGGCAGAGGGCTCCTTCTTGCATACCCTTAGGTAGCTTGACGTGTGCTCACACTGCTCAGGTGGTACGGATTCCCAGCTGACACCATGGTCCACATGGAGGACTTAACGTGCTTGTAGCATGAGGGATAGTATCCCGGCGTGCTGGACGAAGACCTTGGTCCCAAGTCCGACGTTGAAGGCCTCAGTATCCATCACGCAGAGCCGATGGGCAATGCTCCTGGTGCCCATAGGCACGTCCAATTCACAATCCCCACGGCTCTGCACCATGTGGCCGTCCCCCATCCGTATGGCAGCGGTAGGCATGACGTTCTTCAGGTCCTCTCGAGGTAAAATGTTCTTGGCCACAATAGATATAGTGGCCCCTGTCTCCAGTACCCCCAGGTATTCTCGTCCCCCAGGACGGATACAGACTTGTGCGCGCTCCAACAACAAAGAAGATGATTAGAGGCGAGATTAGGGAAAAAACAATGGCCTTCGGCCAGGGAGTGGTTTTCATGGGGGGCTAACGGTCCTGTCCTGCGATGCAATGCGGGGCAACCATGACAACCGCTCTTACAGGCCATCATCCCTTTTTGTAGCACAAAACAATCGCCAAGACGGGAAAGCGGAACGTTGCGTGCTCCAAATCACTTAGCAAAGTGCATGCCATGGGAGTAGGGGACTTGTGGGCGCCCCAACACCAACAAGCAAAGCAAAACAAAAAGACAACATAGGGTAGACGCCACGAGAACACGCCGGCCGCCGAACCAAGTATGTTACACGATACGCCACGCAGCCACACGACTAAGGGGAGCCGAGGTCAACGCACGAGGGAAAGGGCACAACCCCCACGCCACCACTAACAAAAGAGCACACCCGCTACTATCCTCGCATGCATAGGACGAGCCAGCCATGGGACAAGCAAGGTGTGTGAGAGTGACGAGGGGAAAAGACCACCCAAGCGCAAACCGCCACACAGAAAAAAATAGAAAGGCACACCACACCATGAAACACATCCAGAAGTGCCCGCGGACGCCAAGCCATGAGGTATGTCCATGCACGCACACGCTGTTGGAGCCGCCGCATGCACGACAAGGTATAAACAAGGAGACATACCCACCACCGAACAAACCACCGCCACGAGCACCGCGCCGCCACCCAACCAATCACGTACGCATTCTATGCTCTCTACACTCTAGGCCGTTCGCACGGAGGAAAGAAGCATGGTATGAGGGACACCCGTATGTAACCAAAAGGAGGGAACTACACGCCACCGGAGGGCGCACCACCGCCACAAAACACACGTACCACAAGCACCCAGAGGCGCAAAAAGAGCAAGAGGCCGCCACCGCCGAACAAAATGTGGACACCGCCAAAAAACACACGAAGAACAAGAGGCCACCAACACCGCGGAAGGGAATAAGGATGGTATGAGGGCATATCTGGTGGGCAGCCCACGCGGAACGAAGTGATGGTATCCAGGGAACCCCCGCAAAACCAGGGGAAGGGAGCCATACGCCGCCAAAGACCACACCACCGCTACTAAACACACAAACCGCAGACCCGAGCGCACAAAAAGAGCAAGAGTGGTATGCCCACGCGCGCAAGCAAAAAAAACCAAGGTATGGCAAAGGAGCACGAGCCCGAACCTGCCGCAGCAATCGCCACGGGGGGAAGAAGGACCAAGGGCGAACTACGAGCACGAAGTACACAACGCCGACCAAGGAATTGCCATGCAAACCACCCCCCACCCTCTCTCCATAGGCCATCAACGCGGGAGGAAGCCGCCAACGCCAGAGAAAATGTGGACGCCGCCAAAGAACACGTGAAGGACAAGAAGCCGCCAAAACCGAGGAACGGAACATGAGTGGTATGAGGGAATACCTAACGGGAAGACGCGATGGCCATCAACCCGGGAGGAAGCATAACACAACAAGCAGGCCTGCCTGCACACCGTGGTTGTTTCGCTAAAATGTTAGGGTTGTCTTCCTCGTGTCTCCGGGGGGTTGGGCGACTCCTGCATTCCCCCTGCAGAGGTAAAAACAAGGTTGCAAGGTATGCTCGACGAATAGTGCACGTAGTGCGCACGTAGGGTGAGAGAAGACGAAGTGCTCGCGATGCATGTGCCTGAATTCCGACATACACACGTTGCCACGCTGCCTTGTGCATGCACCCACCTTCCCTTCCCTTCACAGGTCCAAAGGAGAAGTGCGTGCTCGTGTTTGGGTCGTTTGTGCGTTAAAGTAGGGTTGTCTCAGACGCTTAGGCTTGTTTTGCGTTGTGCTGTCGTCTCTCATTTGCCATCCCCTGTTATCCTTTTCGCCGATGACAAAAAAGGCACAACAGGAAGAATTTTGCTTAGGGTTGTTTATAACTCGCAATAGGGTTGTTTAAACGCTTAGGTTTGTTTTGCGTTCGCTTCACTTCGGCATTCACACGATGCATGGTGAGTAAGGTAGGTAAGCCCAGGAGGAGCTCACCTTTAGGTTGAGTCAGTGTGGTTACAGTGGTATTGATCTCGCCTCCCCTCCCTGCATGCGTGCACACGATGCATTAAAGGGATATGACAGTAGGCCACGCGCTGTGCACGCGGTATGAACCCTTGCCAGATTACCCAGGGCTTTGCCCTACGTTCCATAAGGGAACGGGCGAAGTCCTTAAGCCCCCTTGCTTGCAACTGGGTTCAGGAACAGTGTATTATAGGGCACACTAAGAAGCGTATAATACGTGGACTGTCTCTTGGTTCCTCCGTCTTGAACCCAGTCCATTGGCCTCTGTTGTACGAGTGGGAGGGTCAGGGTGAACTGGTGCAGTCCCTTGAGCCATGCTAAAATATACGGCGCTGATCACACAATCAATTGACTGCGCCTCAGCTAGGAGTGGCAAGGGCAGTTCAACTCCATCGACATCCGCGCTGTGCACGCCACCTGCGCGCCCTTCCCCTCCAAGCCCTAGCAGGAAAACGTGTTATGACATCCCTGTTAGGCCACAGTTGCTTGTCTTCTTCACAGGCGGGTCATTAGGACCCACGACTTTATTTTCAACACCACCCCCACACCCACACACCCACGCCCACGGCATGTGGGTGACGGACTCCAACAGCACGCCCAGAGGGCGGGCAGTCGGGGGAGGGGGAGCGCCTGACCACAGACGCCCCTCACAACGGCGGAAGGCACCCCCCCCCGGGGACGCTTTTCCGCCACCCCCACAGCGAGCATCGCCGGCCCGCAAGGAGGCACGCGGTAAGGCCGGTGCTGGGTCCCCACGCCCGCACCGACAGCACCCGGGACACACGGGTCGCGGAGCCCCGGCTGCCCGGTCCAGAGGACGGGCGGCCGGGGGAGTGACAGCGCCTGACACCAGACGCCCCTCACAACGGTGGCAGGCCAGCCCCCCCCAGGGAGGGCCCCCCACCACCCCCGCGGCACGCAGCCCCCACAGGGCATGCAGGCCGAAGGGACAGTGTTGGGCTCCCACACCCACACACCCGCGCCAACAGCACGTGGGTGGCGGACCCCATAAGCCCGCCCAGTGGGCGGGCAGTCGGGGGAGGGACAGCGCCTGAACTCAGACGCCCCTCACAATGGTGGAAGGCATCCCCCCCCGGGGACGCCCTTCCGCCACCCCCACAGCGAGCAACGCCGGCCCGCAAGGGCGCACGCTGTGGGGCCGGTGCTGCGTCGTCACGCCCACACCGACCGCACCCGGGACACACGGGTCGTGGAACCCTGGCTGCCCGCTCCAGAGGACGGGCGGCCGGGGGAGGGACAGCGCCTGACACCAGACGCCCCTCACAACGGTGGCAGGCCACCCCCCAACGGGGTTGGCCCCCTACCACCCCCGCGGCACGCAGCCCCCACAGGGCATGCAGGCCAAGGGGACAGTGTTGGGCCCCCACACCCACACACCCGCGCCCACAGCACGTGGGTGGCGGACCCCAGAAGCCCGCCCAGTGGGCAGGCAGTCGGGGGAGGGACAGCGCCTAACCTCAGACGCCCCTCACAATGGTGGAAGGCATCCCCCCCGGGGGACGCCCTTCAGCCACCCCCAGAGCGAGCAACGCCCGCAGAGGCGCACGCTGTGGGGCCGGTGCTGGGTCCCCACGCCCGCACCGACGGCACCCGGGACACACGGGTCGCTGAACCCTGGCTGCCCGCTCCAGAGGACGGGCGGCCGGGGGAGAGACAGCGCCTGACACCAGACACCCCTCACAACGGTGGCAGGCCACCCCCCCCGGGGACAGCCCCCCACCAACCCCGCGGCACGCAGCCCCCACAGGGCATGCAGGCCAAGGGGACAGTGTTGGGCCCCCACACCCACACACCCGCGCCGACAGCACGTGGGTGGCGGACCCCAACAGCCAGCCCAGTGGGCGGGCAGTCGGGGGAGGGACAGCGCCTGACCTCAGACGCTCCTCACAATGCTGGAAGGCACCCCCCCCGGGGACGCCCTTCCGCCACCCCCACAGCGAGCAACGCCGGCCCGCAAGGGCGCACGCTGTGGGGCCGGTGCTGGGTCCCCACGCCCGCACAGACCGCACCCAAAACACACGGGTCGCGGAACCCTGGCTGCCCGCTCCAAAGAAAGGGCGGCCGGGGGAGGGACAGTGCCTGACACCAGACGCCCCCCACAACGGTGGCAGGCCACCGGCCCCGGGGACGGCCCCCCGACGACCCCCGTGGCACACAGCCCCCACAGGGCATGCAAGCCAAGGGGACAGTGTTGGGCCCCCACACCCACACACCCGCGCCCAAAGCACGTGGGTTGCGGACCCCAACAGCCCGCCAAGTGGGCAGGCAGTCGGGGGAGGGACAGCGCCTGACCTCAGAAGCCCCTCACAATGGTGGAAGGCACCCCCCCCGGGGACGCCCTTCCACCAGCCCCGCAGCGAGCAACGCCGGCCCGCAAGGGCGCACGCTGTGGGGCCGGTGCTGGGTCCCCACGCCCCCACCGACCGCACCCGGGACACACGGGTCGCAGAGCCCCGGCTGCCCGCTCAAGAGGACGGCCGGCTGGGGGAGGGACAGCGCCTGACACCAGACGCCCCTTGCAACGGTGGCAGGCCACCCCCCCCCGGGGACGGCCCCCCACCACCCCCGCGGCACGCAGCCCCCACAGGGCATGCAGGCCAAGGGGACAGTGTTGGGCCCCCACACCCACACACCCGCGGCCACAGCACGTGGGTGGCGGACCCCAACAGCCCGCCCAGTGGGCGGGCAGTCGGGGGAGGGACAGCGCCTGACCTCAGACGCCCCTCACAATGGTGGAAGGCACCCCCCCCGGGGACGCCCTTCCGCCACCCCCACAGCGAGCAACGCCGGCCTGCAAGGGCGCACGCTGCGGGGCCGTTGCTGGGTTCCCACGCCCGCACCGACCGCACCCGGGAAACACGGGTCGCGGTACCCTGGCTGCCCGCTCCAGAGGACGGGCGGCCGGGGGAGGGACGGCGCCTGACACCAGACGCCCCTCACAACGGCCGCAGGCCGGCTCCCCCCCGGGGACGGCCCCCCACCACCCCCGCGGCACGCAGCCCCCACAGGGCATGCAGGCCAAGAGGACAGTGTTGGGCCCCCACACCCACACACCCGCGCCCACAGCACGTGGGTAGCGGACCCCAACAGCCCGCCCAGTCGGCGGGTAGTCGGGGGAGTGACAGCGCCTGACCTCAGACGCCCCTCACAATGGTGGAAGGCACCCCCCCCGGGGACGCCCTTCTGCCACCCCCACAGCTAGCAACGCCGGCCCGCAAGGGCGCATGCTGTGGGGCCGGTGCTGGGTCCCCACGCCTGCACCGATCGCACCCGGGACACACGGGTCGCGAAACCCTGGCTGCCCGCTCCAGAGGCGGCGGCCGGGGGAGGGACAGCGCCTGACACCACACGTCCCTCACAACGGTGGCAGGCCACCCCCCCCGGGGACGGCCCCCCACCACCCCCGTGGCACGCAGCCCCCATAGGGCATGCAGGCCAAGGGGACAGTGTTGGGCCCCCACACCCACACACCCGCGCCCACAGCACGTGGATGGCGGACCCCAACAGCCCGCCCAGTGGGCGGGCAGTCGGGGGAGGGACAGCGCCTGACCTCAGACGCCCCTCACAATGGTGGAAGGCACCCCCCCCGGGGACGCCCTTCCGCCACCCCCGCAGCGAGCAATGCCGGTCCGCAAGGGCGGACGCTGTGGGGCCAGTGCTGGGCTCCCACGCCCGCACCGACCGCACCCGGGACACACGGGTCAGGGAACCCTGGCTGCCAGCTCCAGAGGACGGGCGGCCGGGGGAGGGACAGCGCCTGACACCAGACGCCCCTCACAACAGTGGCAGGCCAGCCCACCCGGGGACGGCCCCCCACCACCCCCGCGGCACGCAGCCCCGACGGGGCATGCAGGCCAAGGGGACAGTGTTGGGCCCCCACACCCACACATCCGCGCCCGCAGCACATGGGTTGCGGACCCCAAAAGCCCGCCCAGTGGGCGGGCAGTCGGGGGAGGGACAGCACCTGAACTCAGACGCCCCTCAAAATTGTTGGTAGGCACCCCCCCCGGGGACGCCCTTCCGCCACCCCCACAGCAAGCAACGCCGGCCCGCAAGGGCGCACGCTGTGGGGCTGCTGCTGGGTCCCCACGCCCGCACCGACCGCACCGTGAACACATGGGTCGCGGAACCCTGGCTGCCCGCTCCAGAGGACAAGCGGCCGGGGGAGGGACAGCTCCTGACAGCAGACGCCCCTCACAACTGTGGCAGGCCTGCCCCCCGGGGACGGCCCCCCCACCACCCCCGTCGCACGCAGCCCCCACAGGGCATGCAAGCCAAGGGGACAGTGTTGGGCCCCCACACCCACACTCCCGCGCCCACAGCACGTGGGTGGCGGACCCCAACAGCCCGCCCAGTGGGTGGGCAGTCGGGGGAGGGACAACGCCTGACCTCAGAGGCCCCTCACAATGGTGGAAGGCACCCCCCCGGGGACGCCCCTCTGCCGTCCCGACAGCGAGCAACGCCAGCCCGCAAGGGCGCACGCTGTGGGGCCGGTGCTGGGTCCCCACGCCGGCACCGACCGCACCCGGGACACACGGGTCGCGGAACCCTGGCTGCCCGCTCCACAGGACGGGCGGCCCGGGGAGGGACAGCGCCTGACACCAGACGCCCCTCACAATGGTGGAAGGCAGCCCCTCCGGGGACGCCCATTCCGCCACCCCCACAGCGAGCAACGCCGGCCGACAAAAGCCCACGCTGTGGGGCTGGTGCTGGGTCCCCATGCCTGCACCAACCGCACCCGGGACACACGGGTCGCAGAACCCCAGACGCCCGCCCAAGAGGGCGGGCGGCTGGGAGAGGGACAGCGCCTGACACCAGACGCCCCTCACAACGGTGGCAGGCCATCCCCCCTGGGGACAGCCCCCCACCACCCCCGCGGCACGCAGCCCCCACAGGGCATGCAGGCCAAGGGGACAGTGTTGGACCCCCACACCGACACACCCGCGGCCACAGCATGTGGGTGGCGGACCCCAACAGCCCGCCCAGTGGGCGGGCAGTTGGGGGAGGGAGAGCGCCTGACCTCAGACGCCGCTCACAACAGTGGAAGGCAACCCCCCCGGGGATGCCCTTCCGCCACCCCAACAGTGAGCAACGACGGCCTGCAAGGGCGCACACTGTGGGGCCGGTGCTGGGTCCCCACGCCCGCACGGACCGCACCTGGGACACACGGGTCGCGGAACCCCGGCTGCCCGCCCCAGAGGACGGGTGGCCGGGGGAGGGACAGCGCCTGACACCAGACGCCCCTCACAACGGTGGCAGGGCACCCCCCCCAGGGGACGGCCCCCCAACCGACCCCGTGGCACGCAGCCCCCAAAGGGCATGCAAGCCAAGGGGACAGTGTTGGGCCCCCGCACCCACACACCCGTGCCCACAGCACGTGGGTGGCGGACCCCAACAGCCCGCCCAGTGGGCGGGCGGCATGGGGAGGGACAGCGCCTGACCTCAGAAGCCCCTCACAATGGTGGAAGGCACCCCCCCCGGGGCCGCCCTTCCGCCATTTCCACAGCGAGCAACGCCGGTCTGCAAGGGCGCACGCTGTGGGGCCGGTGCTGGGTCCTCACGCCCGCATTGACCGCACCCGGGACACACGGGTCGCGGAGCCCCGGCTGCCCGCTCCAGAGGACGGGCGGCCGGGGGAGGGACAGCGCCTGACACCAGACACCCCTCGCAACGGTGGCAGGCCACCCCACCCGGGGACGGCCCCCCACCACCCCCGCGGCACGCAGCCCCCACAGGGCATGCAGGCAAAGGGGACAGTGTTGGGCCCCCACACCCCCACACACACGCCCACAGCACGTGGGTGGTGGACCCCAACAGCCCGCCCAGCCGGCGGGCAGTTGGGGGAGGGACAGCGCCTGATCTCAGACGCCCCTCACAATGGTGGAAGGCACCCCCCCCGGGGACGCCCTTCCGCCACCCCCACAGCGAGCAACGCCGGCCCGCAAGGGCGCACGCTGTGGGGCTGTTGCTGGGTTCCCACGCCCGCACCGACGGCACCCGGGACACACGGGTCGCGGAACCCTGGCTGCCCGCTCCAGAGGACGGGCGGCCGGGGGAGGGACAGCGCCTGACACCAGACGCCCCTCACAACGGCCGCAGGCCAACCCCCCCGGGGACGGCCCCCCACCATCCCCGCGGCATGCAGCCCCCACAGGGCATGCAGGCCAAGGGGACAGTGTTGGGCCCCCACACCCACACACCCGCGCCCACAGCACGTGGGTAGCGGACCCCAACAGCCCGTCGAGTGGGCGGGTAGTCGGGGGAGTGACAGCGCCTGACCTCAGACGCCCCTCACAATGGTGGAAGGCACCCCCCCCGGGGACGCCCTTCCGCCACCCCCACAGCGAGCAACGCCGGCCCGCAAGGGCGCATGCTGTGGAGCCGGTGCTGGGTCCTTACGCCCGCACCGACCGCACCCGGGACACACTGGTTGCAGAGCCCCGGCTGCCCGCTCCAGAGGGGGCGGCCGGGGGAGGGACAGCGCCTGACACCAGACGTCCCTCACAACGGTGGCAGGCCACCCCCCCCGGGGACGGCCGCCCACCACCCCCGCAGCACGCAGCCCCCACAGGGCATGCAGGCCAAGGGGACAGTGTTGGGCCCCCACACAGACACACCTGCGACCACAGCATGTGGGTGGTGGACCCCAACAGCCCGCCCAGTGGGCGGGCAGTCGGGGGTGGGGGAGCGCCTGACCTCAGACGCCGCTCACAACGGTGGAAGGCACCCCCTCCGGGGATGCCCTTCAGCCACCCCAACAGCGAACAACGACGGCCCGCAAGGGCGCACGCTGTGGGGCCGGTGCTGGGTCCCCACGCCCGCACTGACTGCACCCGGGACACACGGGTCGCGGAACCCCGGCTGCGCGCCCCAGAGGACGGTCGGCTGGGGGAGGGTCAGCGCCTGACACCAGACGCCCCTCACAACGGTGGCAGGCCACCACCCCCCGGGACGGCCCCCCACCACCCCCGCGGCACGCAGCCCCGGCAGGGCATGCAGGCGAAGGGGACAGTGTTGGGCCCTCCACACCCACACGCCCGCGCGCACAGCATGTGGGTGGCGGACCCCAACAGCCCGCTCAGTGGGCGGGCAGTTCAGGGAGGGGGAGCGCCTGCCCACCGACGCCCCTTACAACGGTGGAAGGCACCCCCCCCGGGGACACCCTTCCGCCACCCCCACAGCGAGCAGCGCCGGCCCGCAAGGGCGCACGCTGTGGGGCTGGTGCTGGGGCCCACGCCCGCACCGACCGCACCCAGGACACACGGGTCGCGGAACCCTGGCTACCCGCCCCAGAGGACGGACGGCCGGGGAGGGACAGCGCCTGACACCAGACGCCCCTCACAACGGTGGCAGACCACCCCCCCCAAGGGCTTCCCACCACCCCCACGGCACGCAGCCCCCACAGGGCATGCAGGCCAAGGGGACAGTCTTAGGCCCCCACACCCACACACCCGCGCCCAAAGCACGTGGGTGGCAGACCCAAACAGCCCGCCCAGTGGGCGGGCAGTCAGGGGAGGGGGAGCGCCTGACCTCAGACGCCCCTCACAACGGTGGAGGGCACCCCCTCGGGGAAGCCCTTCCGCTCCCCCCACAGTGAGCAACGCCGGCCTGCAAGGGCGCACGCTGTGGAACCGGTGCTGGGTCCACACGCCCGCATCGACCGCACCTGGGACACACGGGTCGCGGCACCCCGGCCCCCCGCCCCAGAGGACGCGCGGCAGGGGGAGGGACAGCGCCTGACACCAGACGCCCCTTGCAACGGTGGCAGGCAAACCCCCCGGGGACGGCCCCCCGCTTTCCCCGCGGCACGCAGCCCCCACAAGGCATGCAGGTGAAGGGATCAGTGTTGGGCCCGCACACCCACACGCCCGCACCCACAGCATGTGGGTGACGGACCCCAACAGCCCGCCCAGTGGGCGGGCAGTTGGGGGAGGGGGAGCGCCCGACCTCAGACGTCCCTCACAATGGTGGAAGGCACCCCCCCCAGGGACGCCCTTCCGCCATCCCCACAGCGAGCAATGCCGGCCCGCAAGGGCGCACGCTGTGGAACCGGTGCTGGGTCCCCACACCCCCACCGACCGCACCCGGATCACACGGGTCGCGGTACCCCGGCTGCCCGCCCCAGAAGATGCGTGGTCGGGGGACGGACAGCGCCTGACACCAGACGCCCCTCACAACAGTGGCAGGCCACCCCCCCCCCCCCCGGGGACGGCCTCTCACCACCCCCGCGGCACGCAGCTCCCACAGGGCGTGCAGGCCAAGCCAGGTAGGGAGGAACCGGGACCGGACCGCCCCCCCCCGAGTACGCCAGACGGAGCAAGGGACCGGGGCAGGACACGCGGAGGGGCACAGACCACGTAGGGCAGCCCTACCAGCACCCAGTGCCGGGACCGCGCGAGGTGCGCACGCCACACCACCCAGGGGGGGGGGGGGCGGACGCCACGGGAGCGCGAGCGCACACACACGCAGAGGGCACGCGGGGACTACCAGAGAGGCAACCGGACCGAGCTCGCGGAACGCACAGACTGCGTGGAATGGCGTACCAGCGAGTGATGGTAAGGGACACCCGGACGGGACAGCCCGCCACACGCAGCGCGGGACACGCTGGGCGGGAAGGGGGAAACGGGAGAGACACAACACTTTGTACCGGCCCGAGCCCCCTGGACCGGCCGCCAGCGCCGCGCACACACGGACGGGGCACTGCACCCGCCAAGGCAGTAGTGGCGCACTGCGCCACGCCCCAACCCCTAGGCAAGGCAGCCTCCGCGCCAGCCCAAGGCGGTCCCACTGGCGACAAGCCAGTAGCACGGGCCAGGCGGCGCGCGCGCCCCGGGCGACCACGCATTAGGGGGGCGGCGCGGTGGGTAAGCGCCCGCACCCACGGCAGCAAATTGATGCACTGACCGGGGAGTGGCGAAACGGGGAAGCCGGCGAGGGACGGGGCTCCGAGCCCTGTAAACCCGGGGGACTCCGCCACCAGGCAGGAGGTGCGTCTGGGAGGGACCCCCACTAGGACCCGGTGGGGAGGATATCACCTGGCCCAACCAGGTGGCCCCCCGGGGCCGAAAGGCGTCTAGTACCCGCAAAATCAAACCTCAAACCTCAAACCGCCCCGTGGGCTCCCCAATCGCGGGAACACAGGACCATACGGGAACGTTCCAAGGCCACCTTGGTCAAGACCTTCCCATGTTCACTGAACATGGGGTTCCAGTAGGCCATCCCGAAAGAGGGCGGTTAAATTTTGTAGCAGCAATTTTTCCCCTAGCTCCAGTAGAGGTCCAGGACATGCTGCTTGTCGCTGGCGAACAGCTATACGTTCAGGTCTTCCCGGGAGTATCCCAACCCCTTCAGACTTTGGCCTAGGACACGTCCAAGGAGCTGATAGTCGCCCGTCTTGGAGGCTACCATCATGGCAGAGGGCTCCTTCTTGCATACCCTTAGGTAGCTTGACGTGTGCCCAGACTGCTCAAGTGGTACGGATTCCCAGCTGACACCATGGTCCACATGGAGGACGTAACGTGCTTGTAGCATGAGGGATAGTATCTGGGCGTGCTGGACGAAGAACTTGGTCCCCAGTCCAAAGTCAAAGGCCTCGGTATCAATCACGCAGAGCCAATGGGCAATGCTCCTGGTGCCCATAGGCACGTCCAATTCACAATCCCCACAGCTCTGCACCATGTGGCCGTCCCCCATCCGTATGGCAGCGGTAGGCATGACGTTCTTCAGGTCCTCTCCAGCTAAAATGTTCTTGGTCGCAATAGATATAGTGGCCCCTGTCTCCAGTACCCCCAGGTATTCTCGTCCCCCAGGACGGATACATACCCGGAACACCAAGTCCGTTGATCCCCCGGATCGTGCCTGTCAGAACTCGGCGGGACAGGTCACTTAAACCCCTTCGTGCACAGTTTTTGCGCTGTCTGCATGAAGCGGGACTGTTTACGTGGGTTGGACTCCTCCCCATGTTTGTTGCCACGCTGAGCTCCTTGTTCTTGTTGAGCTTGCGTCTGGTAACGGTTCATAGGCCTAGTGTTGGGCTGCCCACCAGAGGGCTCACGGTTCCCCCCTGATGTAGGATTGGTGTTTTCTCCGGGCTTGTCCTGGTTCCTGTCCTTGTCGGGCTTACGGTCGGGGCCTCCACGTCCACCTTTGCCCTTTTCTTGGCCTTTCCACCAGCCCTTGGCCTTGCCCTTGCCCTTGTCCTTGCCCTTGTCAGCGTTGCCCTTGCCACTGCCGTTCTCGCTCGTAGGCTTCGCCGGGAGGTGCTGCATATGGTAGCACTCATCCTCGTAGTGCTTCCTCTTGCCGCCGAAGGCACAGGTGATAGTACACCTGTAGTGGTCCGGCATCTCCGGCTTGCCGCCGTGTTGGTCTCCTGCTTCTTCCCTTGGACCACGAAGGACTCATGCTGATCGCAGTCCGGGGCATGAACCAGGCAGCCCTGCTCATTTCAGGCACCACACCACAACAGCTGCTGGAAATTGCTCATATAGCGAGCATTGTTGGGGGTAGTCCCCTGTCCAGGTCCGCGTCCTTCGTACCCTCGGCCTTGGTTCCCGGCATTGCCTCCTCCAGGGCGATAGGCATTCAGGTGTTGGTCACTCTCCTTCTCCATTGCCAGCTCCAAAAGAGGCACGGACAAGTCCTCGTAGGTGAGGGTCCTTGCCTTGCGCTCGGCCGTCGCCCTGCATTTGTCCCAGACGTCTCAGGGAATCTTGGCCACCAACCAGATAAGCAACTCGTCGCTCCTGTGGGATCCGGGCATGAGTCGCCCTACCCAATGGTCCAAGTCAGCCAACAGCTCCTATATGCGAGCAGCCTTGGGATTGTTGGGCAACATACCTAAGTTCTGGATCTCGGTCCGGATGCAGAGGTCGGTCTTGTAGGAGGGGTACTGCCTCTCCAAGGCAACCAACACGTCGGCGAAGGTAGTGGACTTCGTCACGATCTGCTTGACCTGCTTTCCCAGGTACTTGGTCTTGCAACACTGCAAGTACAGGTCGCACTTCAGCCGACCACTAGCGTGGATCTGGGCGGTCATTCTTGGAAATCGACCAAAACTCGCTGCGAAGTTGCTGAGGTCCTTCCCAGTGAATTCAGGCAGGTTCAGCAGGGTCTGCGAGGTGGCGATAGCCTTGGCTTCGTTGGAGCGACGACTCTTGTGGTGCCGGCTCTTCCGTTTCCTCCTCCTCTTGTTGTTCATCGGGTTCTCGGGGTCCTCAAGGTCGTCTTCGGAGGGTGAGCCTGACGCTAAAGACGGTGTTTCATCATCCGAAGGATATCCGCCCACTTCACTGGAGCCGTAGGGCTCCACACCAACAATAGACCTCGAGGCTGTCAGTCTGAACTGATCCAGCTCACCCAGGTGGAGTTCTCCACGTGGCAATAGGGCAGCCGGTGCTTGGTACCAAGGGACTCCTTGGTATAGGGGCAGGGGTCCGCATAGATCACTTCTCACGCCGCCCAGGGTATGAGTCAGTCCTGCCAGCAGGTGGTTGGCCTTAACACAATTTCAGGATGTGGCAAAGCTCCAATGGGCGCAGGTGTCCCTCGAGGAGTAATCAGAAGCTCCAATTTAGCTCGGATTTCTTGAGTGAGATCGCCCACTGGGTCTGCAGTGGCGCCTCAAAGAGCCTCCCGTATTTCCCATCGCGTCAAGGAGTTGTTGGAGGATCTTCACCATCCCCTGCTCCTTCCCCCACATGATTCAGGACCCCGAAGGCCACTCAGAGAGGTGAAGCCAGGCGCTGGGATGGTATAGCCAGTCTCTGGCGCTGCAATACCAAGAATAACGCTTGGGCCAACACCAGTAGGGGGCCTGTGATAGTCCTTAGCGCAGCGGCGTGGCATAGGCTCATGGATACCGGTGTAGCTGGAGCTGGAGGCCACTGGTTCGCTGACTGTAGTCGCCATAGGTGGGGCAGTCGCGACTGGGTCAACACCATAGGTGGGGTAAGGCATACCAGTAACGCCTAGACCCTCAGCCATAGGTGGACTGGTTGTCGGTGAGGATGTTGCTGGATGTATGGCCGGGTGTGTAGTGACAGTTGGAGAGGATGCTGCAGGATATTCAGATGCCCTTGGTGCGCTCTTAGAAGGCTTGTCATTCAAGGGTACCTGATCGAATGGATCGTGTTCACCTCCAGGGTCTTCCTCTTAGGCGCCCATATCCACTGCTTCCTTCTGCTTCGCCTTGCCTTCAGGTATTCCAACAGATAGTCAGCTGAAGGCAGCTCCCAGACCCTCAAGAGAATCATCCTCAACCCCCACAGGGTACTGAGGGTACAGGCTCCTCAGGTTCAGGTTCACCAGCAGGTTTGGGCATTGGCTCAGGCCTGGCTGGTGCCACCGAGGGCGCGGTTGTGTCGGCAGTGTCCTTGGTGTGCATGATATATTCTTCCGCCCTTCAAGAGTGTAGTCAGTCTCAGCGTACTAGTTGTACTGCACGGGGCTGCAGGTACGCAAAGACCGCAAGTCTCTGCTACCAGAAAGTTTGAACAGGCTTTCACTGTTGATGCTCTTGATGATATTGTTTTGTTTTGTGCTCCTGCTTGCTCCTGCTGCTTCTTGATGTGGCTCAGTTTTTCCAAATGTCAATGTTTCGGTAAAATAAAATGCCAGACCAAAGCTCCCAAGTATCCACAGTGTAATAAGGGGAAATTCTTAGTCAAATCCACAACATTAAGGGCTGCAGTCCATGGAGAAAAGATGGACAGGATATGTACACAAGGAACTCACAAAGACCACAGATTTTGGGAAAAGAAAAGATAAAACTGCGCTTATAGGGTCTCTCTCCTTTTGAGTAAAAATACCTCCTTTACCTCCTTTTGCCTTAAGGGCGCTACGGTCACGGCAACAGCATTGCACTGTACATTCAGATGCAGATACAGATACAGATACAGAGGGACTCTGGGACGGTACTGATTTGTTTTCCGACAGATCTGTGCTTCATTGATGGTCGCGCGGCATTCGGGCAACCAGAGTCTGCATTGAGGTGTGGAGATAATGTTTGGTTATTTCAGGTCAAGAGATGATGGTTTAGTTTCGGGTTGTTTTGTTATAATTTTCAATTGCCACAATATTGCTAACTCCTGCATGCATTCATTGCATTTATGCATGCGTGGGATTTTGTTGCTTGACTAGTTCAAGTGATCGCACGTAGCAACGTACTGTTTGCATGTTTGGTGAATATATGAGCATGGCAAATAGGATCCACTTGCGTTGCTTTGATTTGCATTGCATTTCCCGGAGTTGTCACATTATTACAATCGTTTCCTTCCCTTGTCTTTCAGACATGGTATAACCACCCAGTCAGGGGGGTATTACGCTTCCCGTCCTGGCTGGGGTGGCAGGTGGGGACCATGAACCTTATCACGATTGAGTGGGAGTACACTTCCTTTGTGTTTCCCTTGTTTTGCCTTTGCTCCTGTTTGCCTTTGTTGTTGTTTAGTTGGGGAGAGGATAATGGTATTTTGTATTGAAATGCCTTTCAACAAACAAGCAATGAATGCATTTTTTCAGATAAAATGTGGCTCGTGTGCACCCCTCCCAAAAGTTACAGAGTTTTCTGAGCCCATTTTCCAATCTTTGCTTTATGTGATATTTCTTTTGTTTATCCCCTTTCTAGTTATGTGAGACATAATCAATTTGGGGATATATATAGAGAGGAAACATAAAGGTAGGAACACATCTTAGATCCAATGGAGTCGCAACCCATTTTATCTTTCTGGTAGCAGAGGCCTGCCTAGTATTAAGGCATGTCCTCGAAACTTCGGACTTTCCTGCGCTGACTTCGGAAATTCCCAACTTTTGAGCTAAGGGAATTTCTCTTGTAATGTTAGTGTCTTTGGGTTCCGCATCCCAAGCGCTTCCTCTTGGGTGCTCCCGAAGAACCAATGAGGTGCTTCCTCTTGGGCACGTAAAATAAACAAGACCACCCCGATCAAGCCCTTCATCAACATCAAATGGGGTCCCCATGCCCGAAGTGTCTTGTGTGTGTCTTTTGCTTGTCCCCAGGGAGTTTAAAAGTTTTGCCAAATTTTATCCCATGAAAACTTCCTTTTGTTAATTGTCGTTTGTCTTGTTTCCGTTGTGTGGTCTTGTTTTTATTCCAACCCCGCGGTGTCTTCTCGTCCTTCAGCATGTTGCAATTGATGAAGGACGCCTTCGCTAACACGATGAGGGATGGATGACTTCAACATCCCATCAAAGAGGTTTTGAAGATGTATGCCACCTTCTTTGGAAACAACACCGCCATCCACGACAAGTTCAAGTGAAAGGATGAGCAGTTACTACGGTGCTCTCCGGAAGGCGCTATTTCATTGGTACTCCGATGAGGGTATGGACATGAGGGATTGCACGGAGAATGAGTCAAACATGAATGAGTTGGGCACCATGATGCCGCTCTTGTGAGGAATAAGTTGTTAAGGGAAAGTGGTAGATGTTTGGTTGTTCGTGTCAATGCACGCTTGATTGATTTCTTGAAGTCTCCAAAATTATTGAGACGAATCATTTGCCCTTTATCCATGATGCATGCATGTGGATTGCACATTAGCACGTGTTTCTGATTGCTTTCGTTCCGTCGTGTATGCATTTTTTCATGCACCTTCGTCATGGCACGCGCAAATTCGTGGATTGAAAGTTTGTGCACTTTGGTTTTTTTTCGCTACACGGTGCGTTACTGCTTGCATGCCAAGGACCATGGACGCCCAACACCACTCGCCCTTGGATGTTATGAACAAGTGTTGTGCGCAAGCTTTATAGTTTTTAACTTTTGCCAATTGTGATGGTGGACTACCACCACCGCCAACGTTGCTTGGGCCATATACCTTGATTGAGTGTATGGCTGTACACGGCAATTGTAGTTTAATGCCTATGTGGCATTTGCCTGACTCGATTGCATGTGTTAACGCGCACGTGTGTGCGTATTTGCGCTAGTTTGAGCATTCTTGGTGTTCATTTGTTTATGTACGAGCAGGGGTGTGAGCATGTGAGCTGGAATGTCACATCGCGGTGCGTGCGTGGATATGTGATTGCACCTGTGGAGTACACTCGTGTGTGGATGAGTTGGCGTTCACTCTTGCGCAGGGGAGTACAAGCAATCCTCGAGTCTACAAGTTTATGTTCAGTATATGCGTACCCGTTTGCAGGTCTTGATATAATGTTTTGATTAGATGATACACAGTTCTTGCGATGATACGCACGTAGTTAGCTTATACCACCGTATACCTAGAACTCAAGGTAAGATACAGCCCGATATACCTTGATGGCTCTGAGACGCCATATTCACTGGTCTAGGACTGTTTGTGGGTTGTATGATTTTTAGGAATAATGTATGCCTACAGTCGTACTACGTTTATACTTGGTCTAGTTATTGGCCCGTGTTGAGTACGCTGTCATACCAGTCAAGTTCCCTACCTAGTCCCATCAGTGTACTTATGTATATTGACCTGGTATGAATGTGTATGTTCTGTTTTGTGAGGCGTCTGCCTTCGAGAAGCGTTGTTATTCGTGCAGTCATGGTGAGTGGTCACGGTGAAGATAGGGTCGAGGGGTCTTCACGATCCAGCGCGCCCCCCGATGGGAGGCAGTCAAGCCCGAGAACAGATGGATGAAGATGGCCTTTGGAACTCTTATGAAACGTTGTTGCTGAGCACGTTCTGATCAGGACTGGTGACGCCCCTACCCCAACCCCCCTGTACTCATTAACCCTGTCTGCTGCTGCCGTGTATGCCCAGACGCCGTTTGACGTGCTTGTCCGTGGTGTACAGAATCAGGCCTCTGTCAGCTCCGGCATGGCCGCTCCTGTTCGGCAGGTAGTGACTGTTGAGGTTCGAGGCTGCCCTCACCATGGGTTGCCGTGTTGGTGGGTTTGGTTATCCGTTTTGCTTTCTTGTTCACTGAGAACCAGGCCACTTCCGGGATGTCGGTTCGCTTGGAAATTCAGCCGAGCGCCTAGGTCAGCTTGCTGTGCGGTCAACTGCAGCGTTAGATGATCAGAAACCTTTTGCTTTTGTCCTAACACCCCACACGGAATGCGATCAGCAATTACCAGTGCACAGCGGAAACATTTGGCCTTCGGGGGATCCACTGGCCCTCCATTTACGATTGACAGGTGTTTTGATTTTGCACTGGAAAGAGCACGGTGCTTGTTTCGACCGGCGCCCCCAGAACAAATGGTTCAAGACTTTCTCCTATTTGCCTGAGTTGACTGATGCCCTGATTGCCAGCCAGGTGCAAATGGTCACCACCAATGGTCTCTCGCCTTGCCTCGGGTTTCCCACCGAGGAGAGCAGCCTCGTGTCCAACGACAACACAGTGTGCGGTTCCCTGGCACGGCCGCTGGTTTTTGTGACGACCATGTGGAAGCTGCCCAAGTTCGCCTGCACTGACGCCAGTGACGGGCGCATGCACTGACTCCAGACGGGTTCGCCTGCACTGACGCCAGCGACGATCAGCTGCACTGATGCCAGCCAGACTTAACTGCACTGGGGCCAGCCAGGCGCTGCACGAGGCCAATGATGGTGGCAAGGCCTACCCTCAGTGCGGCATCCGACTGGCTGCCTGCAACTCCGTCAAGCGGGTGCCGGTGATGTCTTTGTTGGCTCGGAAGCCTGGTCAGACTACGATGGCCGGAACCACAGGCGAGAAGGACATGAAAGTCTGGGGCCCGATCAACAACAAGAGGGCAACCCGGCCATCAGGTGCTCAGTGCACGTGTCTCCCCCAGGGACAAAAACAACTCCTCCGGCTAGAATCCCAGGGGACCAAGACTTTCTCCTATTTGCCTGAGTTGACTGATGCCCTGATTGCCAGCCAGGTGCAAATGGTCACCACCAATGGTCTCTCGCCTTGCCTCGGGTTTGCCACCGAGGAGAGCAGCCTCGTGTCCAACAACAACACAGTGTGCGGTTCCCTGGCACGGCCGCTGGTTTTTGTGACGACCATGTGGAAGCTGCCCAAGGTCGCCTGCACTGACGCCAGTGACGGGCGCATGCACTGACTCCAGACGGGTTCGCCTGCACTGACGCCAGCGACGATCAGCTGCACTGATGCCAGCCAGACTTAACTGCACTGGGGCCAGCCAGGCGCTGCACGAGGCCAATGATGGTGGCAAGGCCTACCCTCAGTGCGGCATCCGACTGGCTGCCTGCAACTCCGTCAAGCGGGTGCCGGTGATGTCTTTGTTGGCTCGGAAGCCTGGTCAGACTACGATGGCCGGAACCACAGGCGAGAAGGACATGAAAGTCTGGGGCCCGATCAACAACAAGAGGGCAACCCGGCCATCAGGTGCTCAGTGCACGTGTCTCCCCCAGGGACAAAAACAACTCCTCCGGCTAGAATCCCAGGGGACCAAGCGTCACCTGGGCACTCCTGTGGGTTGGCCCAGGCACCGCTGCCACGCCCTGCCTATTCTCAGGCTAAAGGTATTTTTGGGGCCCTTTGCCCTCGTTTCTGGGCTGCCCGATTTCGCAAGCCAGTTAAAGCCAATTTCCTTCCCCTTAGGATAGGTAACGTCAAGCCAGAGGGGTGGGAGGTTATGATAAATCAGCTCTCCTGCACGCATTCTCTGTGCAATGAGGCACCCGTCCCCCCCCTCATACACTCGGTGATTGCGTGGGCGCTTCGCTTGGGCGCCAATGAATCAAGTGTGCCTGCTCTTATTCCTGTTCTTCTTTCACACCTCCTCCTGTTCCCCTTTCTCGCTTCGTGATACAGAGGGGCACCGACCCAAAGACCGGCTTCTTGAGGACTCGAAAATTCCGTGGGTAAGGTGTGCCCTGTCCTGTAGTGCCGTAGGTCTGTAATGAATTCGGAGGGCCAGTGCTTAGAACGTTTGTGGACTGAGAGTGATTTGCCAGGGGCCTGCAGCTGCCACTTTGGTGCTCAGGGTGATTTTTCACGCCTTCTCATACTGGCACTGCCTCCTGATGCAAGGCCCCAGGCCCTGTTAGGTCCAGCAAAGCACGTCAAGGGGGTGAAGACCTGAGCTAAATCCTGAGTGGTCCCTGGGTTTCCTTCAGCCGAGCCCTGCATCCCTGTCCTAAACAACCTTGTGTGCATGCTTGTGCTACTTCTCTCCTCCGACATGTACCAGACGTGGCTGTGCGGGCGGAGAGCGGCGTGCTGTCGTTGGCCCTTCTGATCCGGGAGTCGGCCTGTTCCATCGACGAGCAGCAGCTGCCGGCCGTGAAGCAGGGTGCTCATTTTTCTCTCTAGTTCTGGGAGAATGTAGTGGACGTATTCCCAGGGTAACTGAACGTATAGAAGGTTTTTGATGTCTATGCAGGGAGTCGACCTGTGTCCGCCCCATAGTCCATAGTGGAATTGTGTGTGCCACGGAGTGTGACCAGAGCAACCGGTATTACCACGAGGGGTTAGATCACCCGCCGAGCATAAATCTGTATAACAGCTCTGAAGTGAGTCACTGTTGACAGAGAAGACTCCGCCGCAGCCTAGGTTGATGTAGTTACAGTGTATTTCTCGTACGTTTACCTAGGAGTGATACTCAGAGGACATGACCCGATCCGGGAGATAGAGAGTATCCTATGTAAATGAGAACTCCTTGTGATGTAACGTACTATGACGGACATATACCAAATTTTACTGATTGACTAAGCGGACAGATTTACATGCTGAACATTAGGTAGCCGGTGACTATAACCCTGGTGAATACACACTTTGAGATGAACAGTATCCAGCTAGTTTTGTCCGGTGAAGGTAGTCTGTAGGATACACAGTGTCCCGTGTCATGTCTGTGGTGCGCTGATGCACGGTTGTACACGAGGTGTATTGGTGCACAGATTTATTGCTCGTGTACTGCTGTGAGTGCGATGAAGTTACATTGATATTCCCGTTGTCAGCCCTGTGGTGGGAACTACAGGCCTTGCCAATTTCAGGCCAGGGCAATGATTGAGACAACCTTGATGGTGTCTGTCTCACTGTGCTGGCAATTGTTTGCTTGTGTCTACGTATGCTAGCCAGGGTGTGTGTGGGCGTGAGTACCTGTGCGCGCATGTTCTGCGTCACCAGAGGTACCCCGCGTAAACCCCCCCGAAGAACATTGGCTTCTCCTGTGGGGGGGAGATATCACTTTGATTGTGTAGTGTTGTTTTGAGCCTGTTGATTCAGTTGCAAGTCAGCGAGTGCTCCTTGATGGATCGGTGTCTCCCATTTTTCTATCTTTCTGCAGTCAGACAGTCTGTCGGTCCGTCTGGCTGTCTGTGTCTTTGTTGTGGTTGGTTGTTTGTCGTGGACCTGATTCATCGTTCTGGTTGCAGGACAGGGCGATATGCCACACTAACGCAACGTTGAACCATGTCAGACAGCCATCTGCATCTCATTGGGCATTTAGCCTGTTTGGCTCATGGCCCTGTTAGCTGGCGCCAACCGGTGACAGGCAGTTGTATCCATGGTGGCAGTGACTGAGAGCCAGTCTGAGCGATTGCTGTATCCGAGTCAGCTGGCCAACCCGTGAGCCTGCACTGTGCACTGTTGCCTTGCGTGCAGTCGCATGGAATATGAAGTTCCATTTTTAGTTGCATGTATAGTGTTTTCTACCCACTTTCTTCCTTGTGGTTGCCGCAAAAATCAGTGTCGTTCTCGCCTGTGTTTGCGTGTAACGTGAGGCAGTACCTAGTTATGTATTACGTGACCCTGAGGATGGTCATGCCCTCAGCGTAAGGCAGTCTG
Organism: Eutreptiella sp. 'Long Island Sound 2002'; assembly: GCA_964036045.1. Taxonomy (NCBI): domain Eukaryota; phylum Euglenozoa; class Euglenophyceae; order Eutreptiales; family Eutreptiaceae; genus Eutreptiella; species Eutreptiella sp. 'Long Island Sound 2002'. The sequence continues at coordinate 39,867,084 of OZ038380.1, read as the reverse complement.
TGGCAAGGACCGGAGGAGTGTTGACCCTTCCCCGTACCTGAGTCCGCAAGAAGCCAGAGATCTAGTTTACTGTGTGTACCTTTTTGGCATCCTTCGTCTGATACGAGGATACCTATTAACTGCCCAGGGTGATACAGGTAGTATGACAGTTGACTGTAATAGAAGTCCAGAGGTCAGTGATACCCTACAGGTGACTGAGTATATTATTTTGTGCGCGAGAGATGAACTTAGGTTTGATGCTAATACCCCTAGTTATTCCGATGATTACGGTCATAGCTGTGTCTACTGAAGCTATTCAGGAATGTAACAGCAGCTACACGGTTAGTTCTACTGTGATGTGCTGAGTGTTCACCTGGAGTGTCAGTCGCTGTGGCACTAATGTAACTCAGTGGGACCTTAGGACGGTCTGACCTCTAGGAGTCGTAGGTCTGTAGTCTGATGCTGCAACACTCCAGTGTGACTTTCTTCCGTGTATTATCTTTCGTCTGTCCAGCCCAGCTATGGCATTGGGGAAGAGACAATTTTTTTCTAACCCTAAACACGTGTTGTTTGGAGGCGGCCTCTGTTTTTTCTTGGCTCCTTGAGTTGATGTTTCATACAGAAAATACTTTCTTTATTGTCCCTCTTAAGCCTGGCTGTGCGTGCCTGGCTGATTTTGAGTAACTCTTTGAGGAAATCCCATGGCAGGCTTGATGTAACCCTCACGCCCGTCCTTGTGCCGTATGGCTGAAGGTCTTACTCAATGTAGTGACGACTGTTTTTCTCTCCTCATTGTCACTCACCATGTTTCTATGTTTTTCCCAACCATGGGCAGGTTGGCCCTTCGTCAGGAGTGGGAAGCCCTGGCGATACCTTCGCTATATGGGGTAGATTTGTTTCGTGTTGGGAAATGTATGTTTATCTGAGGGTTACAGGAATTGCTGAGTTGCCTACAGGACGGAATGTAGGTAACAAAGCTTTTTGCCTGTGCATGTGTGCGCACTCACCCTGTAGTGTGCAGGGAAAATACCCTTTTTGCTACTTTGGTGGCTGTTTGCAATGTTTTGCTGAATCACTCTGTTCTAGACCCTGTAGTGGTACTGTAGGTACAATGGGCAGATGGATTGTATAGCAGTTCTGACGTGTATGCTTGAGTCAGCTGTAACCACTGAAGGAGCTGTGTATGATTCTGCCCTGTGGCTGCTGTGATTTGACCTTCCCTAGTTTGCCCACGAGGCATGTTTTGTAGCACCCTGAAGGCCAGTTTGAAGGCCCAGGCATAGTGTACGTGATACAGGTCCCAGAGAGGATCCCTGTTTTCCACTGATTTGCAATTGCGACTGACTACTATGTGTAGCTGAAATACTTGATACCCCTGCGATGAGTCTCTCTGACCCTGGGAGGACGAGTACCCTTACGGTGGGAGCCTCTTGGCCATACTAAGCACCACTTAAGTTACATGTGTTTACAACCACCAGGTGAGTGAAGACAGCCTACTATGTACTTGAGTATATTGGCTGTAACGCCAGTACAGGAAACCCGTGTGTATAGCAACATAGATGATGTAGCCTCTGGTGCTGTACTGTGTATTATTTTAGGAGTGTTGTGCGAGTAACCGTGAGTGTCACAGAAGCCGCCTTTAGGTGAGTAACCTCTGGACTCTCGTGGACATAGATGACTTAATGTATTGCTATAGCTTAGCCTTAGTCAGCCAGACAGATAAACCGTTAGGCCTTCAAGACAGCCTACTGCAGGTAGTCTGGTTATAGGGCTGTGAGAGCATGACTGAGTAGCAGCCAGACTGAGTAGCAGCCTGTAGTGAATCTGCGGTAGAGTGTATGTGTAAACATAGAGGTAAGTGCCGCTCTCAGTGGCCTCATAACTGATTTCTTGGACTACCTGGTTCTGGGAGGTGCAGGTAAGTCTTTCTTTCTAGGAGAATGATAGAGATGGCCTAGGGCAATGTCACCTGGAGACGTCCTGACCTGGGAGACCTATAGGGAGTAAATAGCCCCTTTACCGAACATGTGCATGGAGTCATGACCACTGCACCGGGGGGGGGGTATGACTCTGCCGGTCATGTATTTTGTCAACGGTCTCCAGGCAATTCAGTAGAACCCACCTGTCCCTAGCCAACCTTCTGCGGATGATCAGCAGTAGTGACTTGTAAGTTAATCGGCAGTGTACTGAAGAGGTACGGTTGTCCTTGGTTTGTAGACTGAGGGCCTGTAAAAGCCAACCCCTGCACTTTATCGCCAGACAGTCACCAGTCGGTTTTCAATAGAGTCCGTTTTCATGTGGATGTATTTTCCGTTTAGCGTGTGTTGGGAAATTCTATGTTCCCAGAATTGGCTTACATGGTACCTCTGTCTTCAGCTGTCATGTCTGAGGTTACCATTATCAATCCTACAGCTTTAAGTTTGTGTGACCTTTGTGTGCCCAATGTTTGTGTCTAGGTACTGTTGCCACAGACAGTGGCCAGCGAGCAGTCCCACACCCTGAATTCAGGACCATTCTTGTCGGCTCTGCCCTTGTCGGATGCAAGGGGATCTCCCGTTTCATCAGAACGTTAGAACAGGCTTTCACTGTTGAATGCTCTGATGATATTGTTTTCTTTGTGCCTCTGCATGCTCCTGCTGCTTCTTGATGTAGCGCAGGTTTTCCATATAAATATGTTTTGATGAAATCAACCAGAGATATAAGTACCCACAGTGCAAGCAAGGGACCACAGGATCAACTCCACAACATGGAGGGCTGCAGTCAAAGGAGATAGTGTAACGGCAAAGGAAACTCACAATAACTACAGATTTAAGAAAAGATAGTTGGAAAATATCCTACCATCATGGGAAAACTGCCCACATGGGCATCCCCCCTTTTATAGTGCCATCTAGAGATGTGCACTCTTTGTTTTGGGTCACATAGGTGCTGAGGTGGCATGGCTTGTGGCGCTGAGGTCACTGCCATGTCACATGCAATCTTCCTACTTAGCTAGACTGACTGGGAATTGGACCCAGGACCTCTCAAAAAGAGGTGCCCCAGCCCCCTAGGGTGCAGACCACTAGGATAGCCAAGCATTCATGAGAAGATATGGAAAAATGTATAGGCTCTGGATTGATGTCAGCGCCTCAGTCAGTGCAGGAGATGGTGAATAAGTCCAATCAGTTAGGGGGTCAGGGGTCCACACAACATCCAAAGTTCAATGCTTGGTTCTATAGGTCCAAATGTCTTGTCACCCCTTTTGGTTAGGCCAATACTAAGATAAAAATGTGCTATGCCTTTAGGACTCTCTATGACAACTAAAGCTAACCTTTTGGCAGGGCAATACACATTTTCTTACTCCCCCCTTGTGCTGTGGTGTCGACCACTGTCGCATTGTAGAGGAGAAAGGGAATTGTTCCTGACCTCCCCATGGCTTCAACATCTTTTCAAAATTTCTCATAACATCCCTAACATTGGAAAGAAGGCTCTGCGTCAGGGCAGTCGCCAGATTTTGCTTAATCTTAACAGACACCTACAGCTCCCACTGCGCTCATTGGCGTCGCTGGGGCAGCCTTGGCTTGGTAGCAGGTTAGAATGGGCATGCCAATTCATTTGTGCATACAGCTCTCCCTCCAATTAGCAAAACGCAGTGCAATACGCAAAGCCCAACGCAGGATACGACCAGGGCACGCTGTCTGAGGTCTCGTTGAACCTGCTGTCTGACCTGATCTGTCCTTAGTGCGAGGGGGTGGCGTTGAAAATCATTTTGCCCTCAATGTGGTCTTGGAGTCTGGACAGTGGTCCAGGAGTCACTTTTTCGGCCAGAACACGGCCTACTCCACTGTTTGCGCTCCAGGATATCTGCAGAGAAGGGACGAAGGGTTGAGGGACTGATAAATACGCAACGATCCACGCAAACACCAAAAACCGTCAAACGACGGCCTAGAGGTTTTCTGAGTGCACACACCTGTCCAGAATCTCCATGTGCATTAAATGCACATTTTTATTCCATTTTCTTTCATCACAGGAATTTTGAAATCCCTGGAATTACACGCAGAGAAAAGCGGCGCGCCGGAGCGCATCCTAATTGGGCGCCGGAAAAAACAGAGAAAATAAGATTATAACAGTATGTCACGTAATAATCAAGAAATGACAAGACATGCAATAATTGATAAACGTAGAGACTCCACGTATGCCTCTAGGAAAATTCAAGAATGAAGAATTCGAGAGTTCAATATGAATTCAAAGAAAGAGGTATAAACATACAGATTATGTTTGTTTTGCATGCCGCATACTAATTGCTTGTCTCGTGTTTCCGCTGAAAAGTCGTGTAACAACGCAAGCGTAGAGTAGAGGGATTTATTAGACGATTACACGCTGATTAGAGGTGAGGTTAGGGCAAAAATCATGGCCTTCGGCCAGGGAGTGGTTGTCACGGGGGGCTACCGGTCCTGTCCTGCAGTGCAATTGCGGCACAACTTTGACAACTGCTCTTACACACCAACCTCCCCTTTTTGTAGCACTGATTAGAACATACACACGTGTGCATAAACGATTTGCTTCGCTTGTGTTTTGTGTAATGTTCCCACTTGCTCTCTCTCTCCAGCGGTAGGTAAGGTGAGTAAGCCCAGGAGGGGCCACCCGCTGGTTGAATTTGTGATTGTGATTGGTATGGATTGTTGGAAAAAGGAGTGGATAAAATAGTGGCTTGAAAGATTCGTGCATACCCGTGCATGCATATGGCGCATTAAAGGGTGGGCCACGCGTGTTGCACACGGTATAATCCTTGTTTAGGTTACCCAGGGGCTCCACCCCACGTTCTATAAGAGAACGGCCGGAGTTCCTTAAGCTTGCTTGCTTGTAACTTGGAAAGAGGACAGCGTATTATAGGTCAGCCTGAGAAGCGTATAATACGTGGAGGCTGGCTTGGTTCCTCCGCCGCTTACCGAGTTCATCCGCCTTTGCTTTACAGGTGGGCAGGTAAGGGTGAATTGGTGCAGTTCCCTGCCGCGCTAAACCATGCGGCGCAGATCACCACAGAAAAAACTGTAGCTCAGCCGTGAGTGGCGAAGGCAGTCCGACCTGTTCATCATACATGCTGTGCACACAAACAGAGCACTCCTTCCCTCCAAGCCCTGACAGGGAAACGCGTAGTGGCGTCCCTCTTAGGCCAAAGTCGCTTAGTAGCGCTGTGTTCTCTTGTACTGTCAGAGGTGGGCCATTAGGGCCTGGGACATGTTCCTCCACAACGCCAAGTAGTGTGTGTGTGTGGGAATTGTAGGCCTGGGTGAGGGCTTGAGCCCAAAGCTCGCTCATCCTTCGAAGGCTGGTGCCACGGTAGTGTGTGTAGGACCTGTAGTGTGTGTGTCACTGTCCTGCCTGTTTCCTGAAATTGTATCAGGGTTTTGGTGGGCAGTGGCAGTGGTAGTCTAGGTTTTGGCCGTGTAGCAAACAGGCGTTTTCATGCCTCCTAGCTTTTGACCACCTCTCTCCTTTAGTAGGCAGGTAGGTAGGAAAACCAATACCTTGGCGTTAGCGCTGGGTATTCCCCCAAAGAAGTCTGGTGCCAACACAGAAATTGGGCACCTAGGGGTGGAGAGACCCGGGGCGTACCCTGTGGCACCGTGTAAAGACATCCGCCAGGGTCAGCAAGGGTGCAGACTTGGGTATGATTAGGACACAATTTGTGCAGCTTGCTCATAGGTCTTCAGGATCAGCACACTCACACACACATAGGCAGGTATAGGAAGGGTTCAGTCCCTAGGCTTCTTCTGAGAGGCAAGCATTTCAGCGAGCCTCAGCAACTCTCCTAGGTTGTTCTGGGACACGTAGTCTACCAGAACAGAATTCAGGCGTCCCTCAGGAAGCAAAAAAGCAGAAAAGGGTTCCCAGGTAGCTTCTGCAACTCCAAACCCTTGCCAGAGGGTGAAAAAAAGCCACCCTTGGCAATAGCGCCGTGGGATAACCGACTTCAGCAGGTAGAAGCCTTCCTTAGCCATCTCCTCGGCATTCATGCCGGGGAGTTCTCCTTCAACTTCCATTGGGCTGTCAGCGCCCTTTAAGTCCAGAGCGGTGATCCCCTCGTTGTTTAGTTCCCATTCTTCCCCACAGAGGTCCTCTGGGTTGTAGTAGCGCTAAAGCTGTTGAGCAGTGCACACCAGGGTCCCCCCTAGCAGGGGAGAACACCGGACGGTGTTGCGGTCACCGTCGGCAGAGAGATTCTTGTAGGGCCCAAAGTAGGGGTCATGGCTGGTGGAGCGTGGCCAGGCGGGTAGTCGACTCTGGTGCACCAGCACCCAGTCTGCCTCTTGGTAGGAGGCTTGCATCCGGTGCTTGTTCTTCTTGTTCCACTGGCGCTCCCTCACTCTCTGGAGCATAGCCTTTGCCTTGTCCAGCTTGTCTTGTTGCTCCTTTACCCACTTACTCACAGTGGAGTAGGAATCCTCAGGATAGGGAGCGTGTAGGAACCACGCCGGGCGTCCCATGAACAGCTCATGGGGCGAATAGCCAGTTGCTTAACCCTCTTGGGAGTTCATCATCAAGGATAGGACGGGGAGTAATCTCACCCAGTCTTTGGTGCGCTCAGTCTTGCACCATATCCTCACGTTCTCTTTGAGAACTCGAATCTGTCGCTCACATAGGGGGTCACTCGTATGAGTATAGGGAATCTCCGTTGACACGTGGACATTGAGGGGCCTCAGGACTCTCTTGTACCAGCCAGTGTCGGAGCGTACTCGGACGTCCTCGTCGGAGTTAATCTCTTTGGGTGCCCCATAGACACAGAACCACTCTTCCAGGAGTATCTTGATAGTCTCCTCACTTAGTGCATGGAAGCACCCTGCTAAACCTGGTCAGCCCACAGGTTACCACTAGGGCAAAGTCATAGCCCCCAAACTTAGGCGTCTCTGTGTAGTCCACGTAGAGAACACTGTTGGCACAGTGGGGGATAGGGAGCGTCGAAAAGAAACCTCAGCCTCGGGTACGGTTTGCTCCCACATGACCACTGGACTCATGGGTCCACTTGAGGAGTGCTGCAGTACGGTCGCTAGGCACGACTATCCGGTCCTCATGCCAGAGGTAGGTCTTGTCCTGCTTCCACTGCTCCTGCTTGACCATGGCGGGTTCCAGACGCTTATCCAGGCGTTTGTAGATGTCCCCAAACTCTTTCAGGTACTCCACTTGTTTGAGTCCATCTAGAGGTCTGATCATGGTCACGTTGAGGTCCAGGTGTACATCCATACGGCTGAACGCCTTCTTGGCTATCTCCTCAGACCTGGCACCAATCATGTCGTTAAGGTTGTTGCGGCTGATGTAGTCCGCACACTCGATCTTGACCCCCTGGATATGATGTACTGAGAGCAGTAGCTGGCTCACGTAGGTCAACAAGCGTCTGAGCTTAGCCTTGTCAGGTGGGGGTCCTTTCTCGACGGTGCGGACCGGTTCTTGGTCACACAGCCAAACCACTGGGTTACTCCCCAACAGTCCGGACTGAGAGGATAGCACTAGCATACCCGCGAGCAGTTCCTGTTCATAGGTAGAGTAGTTACCCCGGGCCTGGTTCCATTTCCATTTCCAATGACCCAGGGGAACCTGGACCCATTTGTCGTCAGGGTAGCTGTGCTTGAGGGTACCGTCTCCGTTTAGTCCGTTAGTACCCCATTGGGAAATGGCCGAGTCGAACTCCTCCTTCTCTAGTGCTTGCCACTGGAACAACGTTCCACCTCCGCCCATATTGCTGGCGTCAGTCACCAGGATAATTTCCCCCCGTGCTCTAGGCACGCCCAAGCACTTAGCGCTGGCCACTTTGTCCTTGAGCTCATCAAACGCTTGTTGTTCTTAAGGGCCCCAGCACCAGGTAGTACTCTTCTTAATGCGATCCGTCAGGATGGCGCTGGTGTAGGTGAAATTTGTGATGTTGCGGCGACTGAAGTTGCAGGCCCCCATGAAACTGCGTACATCATGGAGTGCTCTCTTGGGGTCCTCATGTCGTACCTTAGCGTCCATCAGGGGTTTGGCCTTAGAGGCCGCAGGGGTCCACCAACCATAGCCAATGTCGAACCCCAGGTAATGCATAGTCTCCTGCATGACCTCACACTTCTCCAGCTTGAGTCTGGTGTGGTTATCCTGGCAGACTGCAAAGAACTCGCCCAAGGCGATTAGGTGGTCCTCCTGGGTATTCATTCCCAGGCATACGTCGTCAATGTGTGCTTCCATCTGGGCGCCCCCGGATATGAGTTCTTGCACCACAGGTCTCCGACGTAGGATGGATAGGATCTTGTTCATCAGCTCTTGAACAAGCGCGGGTGCGTTAGCCACGCCAAAGGGCATGACCTTCCCCTTGAACACCCTCCCCTGAGGGGTGATGAAGGCTAGGAGCTCCTGGGCATTGGGCGTCAGGTCCACTTGCCACAATCCACTCCGCTTGTCCCTCTTACCCTTGTAGCGGCAGCAGGCTATCCTCTCGAGGGTTGACTCCATGTTGGGAATGGACTCTGAGTGGTTCAGCGTCTTCTTGTTCAGCTCTTCCTAGTCCACTACCAGCCGTTTGGCTGTAGACCCAGGCTTAGCCACCAGGAAACAGGGGCTGTAATGTTGGGGGTAGTACCCATCCTTGTACTCCAGGACCAGGCCAGCGTCCACACATTCTTGTATCTGTCGCTCTATCTCATGGGCCTGCTCTTTAGGAGCCGGGTAGGGTCTCCTACGTATCTTGTGACCCACGAGCTCGGGCTTCAGCTTGAGGTCCATCTGTACCAGCTTGTCACAGGAGGCTGGAGGGGGTAGTTCTCCGAATACCTCCAGGTAGGTCCTGATCAGTTTCTGTACTCTAGGGTCCAAGAGTTTGATCTTGTCCTCCATGTCCTCGTCAGAGTGTAGGTTGCTTGCCCCTTGGTGTATAGAAGCGGGGAGGTGGTCCTCAACCGGCTCAGCGTCCTTGGTCGTATTCTTCAGCCCTTGGTAGGCGTAGGGAAGGTGCCGTTCCGGAGTCTCAGGTGGATGGTGACAACATAGGCACACTCCAGGGGGTTCGCATACCCAGTCCTCTGAGAGTTCATCCTCCTCTGGGGTCCTCACATGGGCACCCCACACGCTCTTCATGAGCTTCAGATCCACCTCCCGCTGCCAGGTGGTAATCTTCTGGTCGAGGTCCTTCTTCAGTTGGGAGATATCTCCCATAGACCCCTGCTTTAATGGCCAGGAACGGCGGATAGGCCTAGCGTAGCATTGCGCTTTTGCCACCAATCTCCTCTTGGAGTCCACGTACTCTCTCAGCCTGGATCGAGGGTCCAACTCCTCATCCAGGGGCTCCTCTCCCCTCGTGGAGAGTAGGGGTTTCTGTGGGGCAGCGTAATCGGCGTTCTCCACTTCCTCCACGCACGTCTGCACAAAGAAGGCGTCATGCTCAGTCTCGTCATCAGAGTGTATAGAGCTGGGTAGCTCTGATATTCCACTCTCTGAGATTACATCAGGATTAGGTACACGGCAGGGGGAGATGGAGGCAACAGTGTCAGAGATGACGTACTCCTCTCCCCCAGCAGTAGTCTTTACGGCGTCTCGAGGTCGTAGTTAATTTTTCAGGACATCCAGGGTGTAGCCGCTGCTCTCAATTTGAATATCCTGAACCATAGGAGGGTCCAGATCTTCCCAGGGCACCGGGGCTAGTCCCCCGTCCACCACGTTTAGCATGCTCCCCCAACCGGGTTTCCCGATGTACATCTTACAGCCCAGAGGCACGCAGATGGCGTCGTCCGGCAGCTGGGTGGAGGTGAGCGTCAGCTTGTCCAATAGAGTAAGCCAGGACTCAATTTCCCCCGTGGGCTCCCCAATCGGGGGAGCACAGTACCATACGGGAACGTTCCAGGGCCACCTTGGTCGGGACCTTCTCCAGTTCACTGAATCTTGGGTTTCTTAGTCATTCCTGAAAGAGGGCCAGTAAAATTAATAGCAGCATATTTTCTCTTTGCTGCAGTGGAGGTCCAGGACATGTTTCTTATCGCTGCAGAATAGCTCCACGTTCAGGTTTTCCGGGAGTATCCCAACTCCCTTAGACCTTGGTCCAGGACATCCCCTAGGAGCTGATAGTCCTCATTTTTGGAGGCGACCATCATGGTAGAGGGCTCCTTCTGGCATACCCTCAGGTAGCTTGACGTATGTTCAGACTGCTCCAGTGGTACAGATTTCTCTCCGTTACCATGGTCCACTTGGAGGAGGTAGGGCGCTTGCAGTGTAAGGGATAAAATCTGGGGGTGTTTGACGAAGAAGTCGGTCCCCAGCACGAAGTCAAAGGCGTTCGTGTCCTTCACGTAGAACCGATGGGCAATGCTCCCATCCCAGATCCCATAGGCACTTTTACCTCACAGTCCCCACAACTGTGCACCACATGCCCATCCCCCATGCGGATGGCTGCGGTAGGCATGATGTTCTTAATGTCCCCACGAGGTAAAATTTTCCTGGCCACAATAGATATAGTGGCCCTGGTATCCAGTACCCCCAGGGATTCATGTCCCCCAAGACGGATAAGTACCCAGAACAACCAGATCTGTAGGTCCCCCGGAGCATCCCTGTCAGAACTCAGCGAGGCATTTGGGGATCCAAGTGGGGGGATTGTTCACAAATGGTTCCAAGCAATAGTGTGTTGAACCATAGGTTGATACCGTGGGTGAGCGAAGTTATATACTATTGTGATTACTTTGAATTTGGCAATATTTGCATGTTTTTGAGCTCATTTTATGCTCATTTTTGTATCTTATGTGCTCAACTGGTCGGCTAACAGTAACGTGCCTAGAGATTCGTGAACTATGGTATGTTACTTATATGTTGGCATATGCTTCGGTGTTGCATCTCACCATATGCCGGATCAGGTGGTCACTTTGGCGTGGCACACGAGGCCTCACAAAATTAGGCCTCAAATTCGTGAGTTGACTTGTGAAGCATGGCATGTGTATATCCAGAGGGGTTTGGGGGCCAACGTTGGGATATTCTTGGGCATCGATCTTTGGTCTATATCACCCTTGTATTTTACTCTCCGGTTTGACACAAGCATGGAGCATTTCAACATTTGCCGTATGCATTTTTGAGTATATAATTGAATTTTTGGCACTATGGTGTGACTTGCCTATATTTGCTATGTTGTGAGGTCATCTTCATGGGGCAATTCTCCAAGCCCCATCGACTCCAAGTCCAACCAAAAGTATGTCAGGGTAGGGCATGGTCCTGAGTGCCACTCTAGGCCATGACACGCCACCTCTCTTATTGGGCTAGGATTTGGAGGCTTGGGAGTGAACACATTTTTGGGCTTTGTGTAGTGACGTTTGACACATGGCATTTAGCCATCTTATTTGACTTGGTTCAGGGCATCACGTTGGCGAGTCAAGGGAGGGTCCTGAGTCCAGGGAATGAGGGGTCTATGGCTGTGATTGTGTATGTTTCCATCTTTCCCCAATTTTGCTTGATTTGTGTTCATATGCCAATTTCAGGGCTTCTTTATTGATTTTGGTGCAGGTAGGTAGGTAGGTATCTTCGGGAGCTCGGGATGCCTCCTTTGACATTGCAGGAAGAAGGTCTTACCAAGGGGACGTCCTGTCCCTCCCACTGCCCTATGTCAGGTGCCCCTTGGGCCGCTCCCGCATGTGCTTGGGAAGGCATTGTCGCGGCCACCCGGTCCATGTGTCCCAGGTGGGAGGGTGTCCCCACATGTGTCCATGGGTAGGGCCACATGCCCCCTCCTTTGGGCGGCAGCTCTGGGGGGCTGCCCAGCCGTGTGGAGTATTCCTCACCACAAGGGGTATTGCTCCCTCTTGTCTACGGTACGACCGCCTTACCCTTGTGGCCTGAGTTGCGGGGCCACTCTGCTTGGCAGGTGACCCCCTCCTGGACTGTGTACCGGCTCGCCTGTCACCGGTTGCTTCCATGGCTCCTGGTGACGTTTGCCATGGTCCCCGATGCAGCCTGGCCGGGCTCGGACCAGTGGCCTTGGGGTACCGCTCCTGCCACTGGCCCGGTGGGTCGGCTGGGTCGCCCCAGTGTGTCCGACCCATGGGGTATTGGTTCTTTCCTGTCCCTCGGCCGCCGTACGTGTGTGCAGTGTCCTGGGCCGCTGGGCTCCTGTTCACCGGTGTGCCCGCGCGGTTTGCTGTGTTGCGTCTGCGGTGTCCTGGGCCAGCTGGCTCCTGTTCACCGGTGTGCTCGCTCGGTGTGTTGTGTTGCATGTGCGGTGTCCTGGGCCACCGGGCTCCTGTTCACCGGTGCGCGTGCTGTGTGCGGTGCGCGTGTGCCATGAGTGGTTGTGTCCCTCTTCCTCCCCCCCTAATTTTCGTTTTTTTTTTTTGGGAAAGAAAAACAAAAAAGAGAAAAACAGGGGCGCGCGTACACTGCAGGCACAGGCATGGGCGGCTGTTGCGGCGGTGCAATAGCGTTGTGTCCTCTGGCGTGTGTTGTCGGTGCTGTGGCGGCAGTCGCGCCCCAGGGGTGCGGCTCGCGCGTCCTGATGTACACGGGCTTGGGTCAGGGTGGGTTTGGTGAGGTGTCTCTTTGCTTCTGGAGCTGGCTGGTTAGGCGGCTGTGTGGGCTGTGGGTGTGGGCTGTGGTTACGTTGTTCCCTCGGCGGGCTTGGTTAGGAGTCAAGGGTTAGCGGTTTCGGGGTGTGGCTCGGGTTTGATTTGTGCTTGGGTTCTGGCTCGGTTAGGCGGTTGCGACGGTAGCGGGCCTGGGTTCGGTGCCTTTGGGCGTAGTGGTGCTCGTTGTTGTTTGCGTTGGCTTCCTTCGGCGTCCGGTTTGTTTGGTGACTTCTGGGCGGGGCCTGGCGTGGCGCCCCGTGGTGGTGGTGTGCTGGGTAACGGGGTTAGGTGGCGGCGCCGCTGGCCGGGGGGTCAGGCGCGTCGTGTTGTGTGGCCCGCAGGGCTCCTGGGGTGCTCTGGGTGTCGCCGGTGTCGGTGCGCCGACGCTTGTGGGGTGGTGAGGGGGTTTGTTTGTGCGGGGCTGGCCTTTGGGTGATGTCCCACAGGCGGATGCCGTCTCGCTGCGTCTCCTGGAGGGTCTCCCGCAGGCGCCTGAGGACATACGGGTGGTCCTGGGGCGCGGGGAGGTTGCGGGGGTGGACTCCCAGGGGGTGGAGCGCATCGGCCAGCATGGCTTCCCATGCGGCCTGCGGCATCCACCCCCCCGCCGGCCGGAGGCGGCAGTTCTCCACCGACCCCTTGCGGGGCCAATGGACCAGGCCCACGAAGGAGGGCTCTCCCTGGGCCCACTTTCGCAGCTCCGGGAGCTGCGTGTGGGTCCAGCGCTGCCACCACTGTTCCTGGGCGGACCTGCGGTCTTGGGCGGAGGAGTGGGCGTGTGTGGGTGTGACGGGGTCGTGGGGACCGGTGGCGGTGGCGGGCCTGGGGGATTCCTTGTGGTCCTGTTCCGTGGGGTGCGTGGGGAGTGGGGGCGCGCGCGGATGTGGACCTGCCGGTGTGCGCGTACGGTCTCTGCCTCGGGGTTGGGCGGGGACTCGCGGCGGCGGCGGTAGTGGGGCATGCGCTGTATGTGGGCTGTCATGGAGGGTTGGTAGGGGGGCGGGGACGCTGCTGGCGGACCCTGGCGTTGTTCTGGCCTGGTCGGGGGCGGTCCGTGGGCCTGGGGTGCGGGCTTTGAGAGGTGGCGGGACGAGGTGCGTCGTGCTTCGGCTGTGGCGCGCTCCGCCATGAAGGTGGTGGCGGTGGCGTCGGTGACGCTGGGGGGGCACCGCGCTGGGCGCTGCTGCCTTCGGGCTTGGGACGGCTGGGGCCGGATGTCATAGAGGACGTCCTCGGGGGGCCGGGCTCGCGCTGCCGTCGTGGCGCCGGGTTTGGACTTGGGTTTGGGCTTGGCTGCGGGTTGCGGTCGTGGCGCGCTGACGCGTTCCGGTGGCTGTTTGGCGGCGGTCTTGGGTTTCGGCTGCGTTGTGGATGTGGGCTTCGTCGGGGCGTGGGCCTTGGCGGCGGCGGGGTTGCTCGCGGTGGGGGCGGGTTTTGGGGGCACGTTTGAGAGGTGTCCCCCGCGGCCTGGGGGGTGGAGTGCTGGATGAGGACGTGGTGGTGGTGGTGGATGAGGTGGTTGTGGTGGTGGAGGTTGTGGAGTCGGAGGCGGAGGAGAGGGCTGTGGCAGACGGCGGAGGGTCCTGGGCTTCGGGGGCGGGCGTATGATGCTGGGTCCTGTAAGTAGCGAGAACGAGGGTGCAGGTTCGGGCACCGGGCGTGTGCGCGCATTTTCCCTGGTGATCCGTGCGTGCTGGTGCTGGCGTGGCGGCGTTGTCTCGGCTGCGCGGGCACGTGGGTTACCCGGGGGGTGGCCATATCTGCTCCAGGACGTGCGGGTGTGTTTGCTGGAGGTAGTCGAGGGTCTGGAAGAAGCATCGCTGGATGCCGGGCATGTCCTCCTCTGTGAGGTGGGGGTAGTTTTGGGTGGGGGTGTCTGGGCCCGGCCACAGCAGCGTCATGAGGCGGGCTGCCACCATGTACGGGCAGAGTTGTAGGGTGGTGGGGCGTGGGGGGCCGGGTCCCCTGCGGTTTTGGGGGGGCCTCCCTCTGCTGGGGGCGCAGCGTGACCACCCACACCCATCGGTCCGTGGGGATCCCCCAGGTCCGTTGGGTCCACTTGGCGAGGCAATACATCGCCCTACCAAGGCCCTGGTAGCCGCTGCGGATGGAGAGCAGCGTGTCCAGGGATTTGTGTTCCCACGTGCCCCAGATGTGGGGGTCGTCCGGGTCGTCCCCCCTGGCGTATGTGTCGGGGCCTGGGTTGTGTGGGGGGGGGGGGTGTAGTCGGCGGGGAGGAGGGAGTCGGTGCCGTGTACCACCCAGTGGTCTGTGGGTGCGTGGTAGCTGGTGGTGGAGAGGGTGTAGTGCAGATTGTACATGAGGGTCATGTACGTGGAGGGGGCTGGCTGCTGCTCGTCGGGGGTGGGGATGTCCCCCGGGATGTGGTACCGGAAGTTGCTCAGGGAGGCCATCCGGGCTACCCATGTTTCCCGCTCCCACTCTTTGGTGCTGTCGGGGGTGGCGCCGGGTGGGGGGTGGGCCATGTCGGGCTCGTGGTAGCGGATGCTCAACTGGTCGGCTAACAGTAAAGTGCCTAGAGATTCGTGAACTATGGTATGTTACTTATATGTTGGCATATGCTTCGGTGTTGCATCTCACCATATGCCGGATCAGGTGGTCACTTTGGCGTGGCACACGAGGCCTCACAAAATTAGGCCTCAAATTCGTGAGTTGACTTGTGAAGCATGGCATGTGTATATCCAGAGGGGTTTGGGGGCCAACGTTGGGATATTCTTGGGCGTCGATCTTTGGTCTATATCACCCTTGTATTTTACTCTCCGGTTTGACACATGCATGGAGCATTCCAACATTTGCCGTATGCATTTTTGAGTATATAATTGAATTTTTGGCACTATGGTGTGACTTGCCTATATTTGCTATGTTGTGAGGTCATCTTCATGGGGCAATTCTCCAAGCCCAATCGACCCCAAGTCCAACCAAAATTATGTCAGGGTAGGGCATGGTCCTGAGTGCCACTCTAGGCCATGACACGCCACCTCCCTCTTTGGGCTAGGATTTGGAGGCTTGGGAGTGAACACATTTTTGGGGTTTGTGTAGTGACGTTTGACACATGGCATTTAGCCATCTTATTTGACTTGGTTCAGGGCATCATGTTGGCGAGTCAAGGGAGGGTCCTGAGTCCAGGGAATGAGGGGTCTATGGCTGTGATTGTGTATGTTTCCATCTTTCCCCAATTTTGCTTGATTTGTGTTCATATGCCAATTTCAGGACTTCTTTATTGATTTTGGTGCAATTCTATGTACATGCCCAACGCCCGTGTCTCTGTGTGCACCGTGAGATGGCCGGCGTGTTGAAAGGAGTTGTTGAGTGTCAACGCAGGACCTCAAACACCCTTGGAAGCCCTCAGTGTGGAATATTTGGCTTTGAGCTATTGTACTTGGGAGTTGGTTATTGCAAGGGATCAGGATTTGTGTGAAGGAGCCATATTTTACTATTTTTTGTGGGAAATTGTGCAGGATAGGGCAAGATCATGCAGAACCTGGTGAGAAGCAAGACCATAGGAGTGACAGGAAATGATGCAAGGGGTACAGCAGGGGCTGGTCCTGGTAGGAACCTTCTTTAGCCCGTCACAACGAGGACACGCATTGCCCTATCCGCAATAATCTTGTTCACCATACGTCTGGTGTCTTTCTCAGCACCATGCCGGTACATGGGCCCCAACTCCTTCAATCCCCAAAGCTTTGACCACGCGGAGTCCCCCTTGTGCCAATGCCTCGTACATTTCCTTAGCTGCGGGCCATCCCGGGAAGCGAATAGATCCGTCTGGGGTCCTTCACCTCCAAGTTGTTGAAACATGCGATTTTACACTTGTGGCGCCATGCCATATTCCATGAGATGACCTCCGCGGTCCCCATTGAACTTGACACTCATGATGTTGACCGCCCGCACGATTCTTTCCTCCTCATCTCCGGTCCACTGAGATAATCCTGGGGCATGGTCCGTGGATAGCCAAGTAAGGGGCTCCTTGTACCCTCGAACCAACGTTACATGGTGAGGAAGGGATCCAATGGCGTTGCTCACCATAAAAACATACCCCATAATAATATATGCATCGGAAATATCCGTGGCATAGAAATTCCCAAAACGTACAATCCACTTCGACATATCAGGTCGGTTCAAGCACCCTTGTTCCCAAAGCTCCATGCCCATAGTTGCTTCATGAGTACCCCCACCCAAAATTTCGCCATTGGCGACCTTCAAGCGCACTGGTCTTTGGCTGGGCTTCGTAAATTCCTCCGGAAATAATCCCTTCTGAACCAAGCTGACTTGGGCACCCGTATCCACCCATACATCTCCAATCACCTCTTTCTTTCCACACCGTACTCGCACTTTCAAGTGCAACCGCCGTTTGTCTCCATATGGAGTATGGACAACTCTCAGGGCATGCAACAGTAGTGCGCTTGGGTGCATGAATACTTCGAGCGTATGATCCCGGATGGTGTAGATCTTGGGCTGGCCATGCCAATCCACGGGGCTCTCCATGGTCCCTCCATCATTTATTTGTGTGCGACCCAAATCCATATGTACTTCCCTTGGAAGGGTGTTCCATGGGCTGCAAATCGCAAAGCTCAGCTTACTTGGCTTTTCCGGAGCCCTCTTTGGTACCATGGGTACCATCTTCTCCTCCGGTGTCCAATCCCCGTGGGGGCTTCTCTAGGTCCGGTCTGCCGCAGCACCATCCTGCTGCGAATCACCTGGGCCTTGACTTCCCATTCGCTGTTGCAATTTTGTCAAGTCGTCCGTGGCCTTCCTTAGCGCCTTGGCAACCTGATCACTTCGCCGAATCAGCCGATTGCCACCGTGGCTTGATCCCACATGTGGACCTCCATCAGCTTGTCTTTTTTTCCATTCGTCAATCCATATCTCCTTGCGGACGGTTTCGGGGTGAGCTTCGAAGTATGCCCGCTTGTCCTACTCGTACGCCTTGCACGTTTTGTGGTCGTGCTTATGGGATCGCTCTTTCCCGTAGCAGACCCAGCACCCACCATGCTCCCGCAGGTACTCCGTGAAGCTCAACGGGGGATTTCCTATTCTCCGCGGCTCCTTTCCTTGACGGGCTGGTGCTTTCCTCCACTTGGCCTTGGCATGACCGTAGGCTTTCGTGTTGTGGGCCATGAACGCGAAACAAATGTGCATCTTCATGATCTTCCCGAGTGGTGTATTCCCCGCCGGACGACGTCTTTCCATCCTCCGACCCTGGATATTGACTTCGGTCTCCGCCGACGGTTAGATCTTCTTGGATAGCGCAACAATTCTGATCGTCCCGGCACTCATGGTATCCATGGCCATGACGGTCCTTAGTGTGGGTTTTGTTTTTGGAATTTAGCTTCAATTCCACGCTCACGATTTGGACTATTGCCTCCATGCTCATACAGGATGGGATCATCTGCATTCTCAGCTTCTCCCCACGTCTCCACTCGTCGTTGTTGAGCCGCAGCAAACATTCCTCCGGCCACGTCCCCGGACACCTCCACATCGACCGAATTCTTCACGGAGATCATCCGGTCCGGCTCTCCCAGGTTTTGCCGGAAACATTTCTTCATACGAGGATGCTGATCTTTCGGCGACATAGTGCGTACAGCCAAGCGCTTCTTTGCCCGCTTGTTTTCTTCGTCTTCCACACGCTTCTTCCAGTACGATGGTAGTACATCTCGCAAGAGATGCCGAATCTCGCTTGATTCCGCCCAATCTTCCACTTGCTTCAGAAGCCGGTTGCACTTTCGGAAATACCTCCTCCAATCCCTCAACGGCAAATCTCCACCCCTAGCACCCCAGGTGTAACGCGGGGATGCACAGAGCAAAAAAAACCGCACTTTTCCACGCTCCAAGTTGAGGGGCATTGACCAAAGAGAGGGTTGGTACAATGCAGTTCGTGTACTGTATCGTACCGTTCCCATGCAGTCCGTGTATTGTAATGCATCATATCCGCCTGGCCTCACACTCATCGGTCAAATTGAGGGCTGGGGATAACCATGACTTGTCTTTGCTACAACAATTGCATTCCTCTCAAACTGACCATATCCATGGCTCAGGCTGGCTTTCGCAAAACTGCAAAACAATTTTAGAACACTCCCCTGCAAAAAGTTTGAAAAACCTGAAAAATGTCTCTGAACCTAGGGGAAAATTCTGCATTGGTTCTAAAAACCTGCAGTGTGGCGTGCCTGTGCTTGTACTTGTGAATGAGTGGCGTGCTTGTGTGGAGTGCTGGTGCACATGTAGTTACTGAGGTGGAAAACTCATGATTGAAGTTCCACCTCAAAACTCGAAAATAAGGTTTCTCGATAAACGAATACACACAAACAACAAAGCCTTTTAGGGACATGGTCAACCCTGGTACGCTTTGCACAAAGAAAACAGTTACAGACTTATATTTTCTGAAAAACAAGTAAGTATCCGTGCCCAACCTCGCTCCTCTCGGGCAAGTTCATCAACACCCCTTGAAGGGGTATAATTCACCTCTCAAAGGGGAAAACAAAAGCAAGCTTGCAACTCAGCCGGTCAGTACAAAGCCCTGTTCAAAGCTTCAAGGCTGGCTGAGGCACTGGCGGGAGAGCCAGAATTTCGGACTCGAACATTTACAGTGCATCTCGGTGAGCAGCACGCACGAACACTCAAATGACATTCACAGAACGCGCCGACACTCAAATGACACCCACAGTACCCGCAAACACTCAAATGACACCCACAGTACGCGCCGACACTCAAAAGACACCCACAGTACGCGCAAACACTCAAATGACGCTCACAGCACGGACCGACACTCAAAGGACACTGACAGCACGCGCGGACACTCAAATGGCACGCACAGCGCGCGCAAACACTCAAATGACACCCACAGTACGCGCCAACACTCAAAACACACCCACAGTACGCATGAAAACGCAAATGACAGTCAGACCACCCGCCTACACTCCAATGACAGTCACATCCCACGCCGACACTCAAATGACACTCACAGCACGCGCCGACACTCATGACACTCACAGCACGCGCGAACACTCAAAGACACTGACAGCACGCGCCAACACTCCAGTGACACTGAGAGCAACTTTCCTCCTCTTGTGCTCCTTCTTCGCCTTCTTTGTGTTCACTCCTCAGTCTTCTTCTCTTCTGCGGCTTCTCGACTTTCTTCTGTCTTCTTCTTAACGTTTCTTTTATCTCTTTCGCCTCTTTCGCTCCTTCTTCTGTTCTTCCTCTTTTCATACACTTCCCTCCTGTTCTTCGTCTCCTTCTTCCTCACTTACTTTTTGCGTCGCCCTGCACACGCAGAACAGGCAGAAGATCTCAACCACCAATGTTAATCAAACGAAATTTAGAGCAAGTTCATTGCAAATTCTATAAAGTACCTTACATTTGCACTGTTCATTATTGGCAATGTTTGTTTGCTCAGCGGCGACCGCGGCTGGCGCCAGATGCGAGCCTAGGAATAAGACGCGCACTGTATTATATTCTCGCGATACAGTACGTGTATATATACGTTACGCGTATATATACGCCCTACTGGGCCAACCCTGACCAACGATCGTCCAACTTTTTTTTTGGAGCATCAACTTCTTCTTCTTACACCAACAGGTCGAGGCATTGCTCCTCCGTACTGATCCTCTTCTCCCAAATTTGATCACCCAAATCCCCCTTTAGCTCCGAGGTCAAAGGTGTGGGAAAGTGCGACATACCCACTTGTCGCGGGCCTCCTGCCGCATCTCAACCACAACTTCTTGGGCAAAATCTTCCCATTCGAGCATGAAGTCGTCGAGATTGGCGGGATTGCTGTCCTAGTAGCAAATTTTCACACCCTGAAGATCTTCGGGCCTCACGGCATCCCCGACATCCGAAGCGATGCCGCCCCAGAGGCGGATTCCTCCCGAACTCCCGTTGGGAGTGGGAATATACACCCCTGATTTCCTTGTCTTCACGCGGCTGGGGCTCAGCTTCTCCCATGCTCGGATCTCTCATTGTCCATATTCCCGACCGCGGGTCCCGCATCCATGGATCTTCCGCTCCTCCACTTGAACCATCCCGGCGAGCCGCTGACGTCGAGGCTTCTTCGTCCACACTTGCCGCATAGGCCACTCTGGCGTCGAACGGCGCCGCGGCTGGAGAACTACTCATATTGATCTCAACGGTCCCTTCACGGGTATCCTGCTTGGGCGTACCAATCCCGGAGCCATTTTCTGGCGTCTTCTCCCCCAGCATGACAGTTGCCGAAAATAGTGGGATGTGCCTCAATAGCGAGGGATCAACCCGTGGCAGCCCATAAGGCGCCGACTCCATGGGACCCTCAACGGGCGTCACTCCTTCTGCCGCTGTCCTCAAGGTCGTCACCCATCTTAGCAACGAATCCGGGGCAGGATCCCGTGGCAGGTCGGGGCCTGGTCCCGGGACGGGCGTTGGAATTCCCCCACGCTTCTCCAACTCTGTCATCATGTTCTCGACTGTCTCCAAGTACTGGATCATGTTGTCCACCACCGGTTGCTGTTGTACCAGCATGCTCTCCGACTTGGCCTTGTAGTCCTCTCGATGTAATCGAGTTCTCTTCAGATCGTTGTCGAAGATGGCGTGGTCCTCAGGCATTCTAGAGGTGGTGTCATCGCACATGTCGAGCTTCTGAATAAGGGCATCTTTGCCCACCCGAGGAGAACTTACGATGAGGAAGTCCACATGATGGCAATGGCAGTGATCTCTACTCCCAGCTTTCCCGCACGCCGCTTTTTTGGTGTCGTGGTGATGATGGCGGTCATCTCCTTCACGATCCCGTGGTAGCTTTCCCGGAGCTCCACGCTCTTGGCCTCGACCCATGATGGTGTCGCCTGTCCCGTCACCGTCCATTCTCTCAACCTCCTCACCATCGCTCGTGTGCCTCGGGACTCTGGTGGTGGCTGGCCTTTGCAGCAATGATTCCCGTTCTGCTTCACGAGCAACTTCAGGATTTGGTGCAGTATGCGATCGCCCCGCCGGGAAATCTGGTTCTGCGCCGGCATCATCCGAAGGGTAACAAGTAGGATATCCCTCGGAGTCCGACAGAGCACTGAAAATCTGGCGGACGGGGCTCGGCGTCATTTCCATCGCCGTTTCCGCATCCCCGTTGGACGGTTTTGGCGAACCGCGTTTGCGGTAGCTCCTAGTCCCTTAAGCGCTGCTGCAACTTGTGATGTGGTCTGATTCTTCCGCGGGTACTTGGAGATGACAATGTTTTTGACATGATCCTTCACAGAAGGTGACGATATCCTCCATGTCGGTACCCACTCTTCCCTCCGGGTGTCTCCTTTCTTCTCGGGATTGAAGCGATGATTCCCGGATTGTATCATCAATGGTGACGCGGGGTCCACTTGGGCAGGGCTGATAAGGGCCCAAACTCCACGGGTGGGGTGGGCGGTAGGTATTCCTCTGCTACCGTAAGGAAGGTCCGCAGGACCAGCCCCTGCCATAGTGCGAGCTCTGCCGCCTTTACCCGATTTCTCCACCCTCTTCACCGTGACTCCCTTGGTCCTTGACCTCACCAATGCCTCCATGCTTTATAAATCCCAAACTCCCGAATTCCTGCAAGTGCAATCCTTGGCAACACAATCCAAACGAATCCCGGAGGTACACCTTGTAGCAACCCTTGCAATAAGAACCAAACACTTGATCAACGAATTTGAATGAAATTGACCATTGAATCCAAATGATTGATCACCTAATTGAGTTGAGTGTAACCTCATCAATACATGGACATGATCATGGAGAGGGCAACAAATGAGACAATGTTAGGCAAAGGGAGAGGAAGAACCAAAGGTAGAAGTGAAGCCCTGGAATAGAATATGCGATTATTGCAGACGATGTTGCAATCCCACTCCAAGCATCAACTTTATATATCATGCGCATTCAAACTACGGACATATGACGCCATGCTAACAAGCTCGGTTCATCACATTAAGGAAAATGACATTGACGTCATGCGCGACAAAATGACATCAATGACGTCCATATGGCACATGGCGGAGCACAAAGAAATGATACACATCATCGGATTCAACATAAGTGTGGGGCCACATGGCCCATCCTCAACCCTTGCCTACAAGACAGCAAATCCTGCAATTGAGAAACATGGACTCCAAATATGAGGAATGTCGAACCGTGGATCAAGTGTGACCCCATTGACTCCCATGAACTCAAAGTACGGCATGGCCACTTGCATGACTTGTCCACACTCATTAAGCAGCAATGATCACATGTACACAGCTTGCAATGAGGATCACCAAATATGAGTCGGGACAGTGACGTCACGGCAATACCTGAGACCTGGCATGTGTGACACATCACATATATCATCAAGCTGGCATGCCTCGGTAAGTGACACCGAACACCGGGTGCCTATCACTTAGCAAGAACATACACACTGGCCACCAAGTGAATGAACTTGGCAGGATTACTTGCTGCTCGCGAACAAGGCATCAAGAAGGGCTAGCCCACCAAACCTCACCTGTTTAGTGTATGCTGCATAGCAATTACTGGGCTCCTGCGGTTAGAGTATGCCGAACCAAAGGCATGATTAGAGAAGCCAACACACAACATATGTATCATGCCCTCACATCCTTGCACATGCCACTTTGTCCCATCACTTGGTGCCTAACTGCTTGGGACCCCATGGTATAGGCAACCACAATCGTCATGTGCATTACAAACCATCCACACATGGATATGTGAAACCAATATTGCCTAATTACATGTTTGTGTGACACCGAACCAATTCAATGCATGCTACTTAGAGAAAGATTGGGCAAGAGTGCTTGGGTAAGAAGATGCCCCGGGTCACATGAAGAGACCTATACCCGGCCTGCAGATAAAGTGCACATGAAGAGATATCCCGGGTTCAATGAGAGCACATCTGAGACATGGTGAGATTGTCCTATCCCGAGGAGAGATAGTTCCGCCTCCAAGAGAGATCGTCCTGCCCCAATCCATGCCCTGAGACAAAGACCCTCACCAATCCATGCCAAGGAGAGAGAACCTAACCGATCCATGGCCCAGGAAAGAGAGACTAACCAATTCATGGCCGAAGAGAGAACACCTCACCAAATCCCAGTCCCGATCGCATAGCCTAGCCATGATCCATGGGAGCATGCATATGGAGAGAGACGTTCACCTTGCCATGACCCATGAGGGCATGCATGCCCTTGAAATGAGAATCTCCGACATTGATTGAGGATTATCCCTACACTCAATTGCCAAATCAAATGACCTATCCGCATGCCGTACTGCAAGTTGACAAAGGAGGGATAGTGGATCACCAACCGTGTTCGACCAATGATATGAATTCAACGAAGGTCAACGAAGTAAGACGGCATACAAGAGGTTAGCAACCAGGGCCTAGGTGCAATTCTCCACCTCTCAAATGTTCACCCACTGCACGTGCACACAACATGTTCCACACACACACCATCTCCAAAGATTGATTTAATACCATTCACACGCAAAGCAAACAATGGACAAAGAAGAGAAATAGAAGACATTCATGGCTGAGCAACGACCGAGTTACTTTGTTCCTGCCCGATGCGCCTACCTCAGCCACTTCCACTTCAACTCCTCTTCTACTAGGGCTCCTCCGGCCTCAAGGGACTGATGATCCCCCTTGCACGTAGGCGTGGCACTGCCGAAGCAGATGCGCCCATTAACGTACACCAGTGGCCTCAAGGGCGACAGCCGGTGTTGGCAGAGGCACCATACCAGGGTTTAGCCAGATCGCACTTCTGGGCCTTCTATCATCCACTGGAGTTGCCCTAGCTTCCAAATCGTATCCATTTCAGCAACAGGATAGAACTAACACTATTAGCACCCGGTGGGAAGAAATTTCAAACGATCGGCCCGCATTGAGGAACAGAGAGCACAATCACGCCAAGAGGAACACGAGAAGGGCGCGCGCACACACCGCAGGCCTGGTCGGAACCAGAAATAGTAAATCCTCCATCCTGTGGTTTCTAAATAGTATGAATTCGGAATTCTCCTGAAATTATACACAAAATCGCTGAAATCGCTGAAATCGCTCAAATATAGAACAGTGCGGCCAATTGGGACCCAAACTGGCTTTATCATTTGCAGCCCTTGTGGCTGCAGGGCTTGTTGGATGGTGGGGGCAGATTTGGGGCCGGGCTTGACGAAGACCGCCGTCGAGGGGTCCAACGCCCCCGGGTCGGTCGGGCCAGCGGTGTTGTCGATTTTTGGGGCTGGATGGTGGGGCGCTTGGAGATGAAGATGTGGACGAGGGTTTTGACAGGGTCGTGTTGTGTGCCTGCCTCCGTGGTGGCGATTTGTGCTGGGGGCAGGGAAGCTAGAGATGCGGTGGGCGTGGGGCCCTGGTGGCGGGGGCGTTTCTGTGGCTGCTGCTGCCGGCCCGTTTGTGACTGCCGGGGCTGTGTGTGGTGGTGTTGGTGGTGTTGGTGATGCTGGTCGTGGTGGTGGTGGTGGTGGCGGTGTTGTGGGCGGTGCTGCTGTTGGTGTTGGGGTTCAGGTTGCGCTTAGGGATCGGGCTTGGGTTTGAGGACCGGGACGAGGTGGAGGACAACCTCCTCCCGGAGGTGTGGGGGGAGCAGTGCCGGGCAGGAGGGCTTCCTGGCTTGCTGCCAGGGGGGGTTGGGTCGCCCATGTGGCAGCCGGGGGGCCTCCGGCAGCCTGGCTTGTGGCTGCGTCTTTGGCTTTGGCCGTGGCCTTGTGGATGAGGTGGGCCGGGAGGGGCGAGGAGGAGGTGGAGGACGATGAAGAGCATGAGGACAGGGAGGCAGTCATGGTCTTGGGGGATGCGGGTTGTGCCTCCATGCGGGCGGGGGCAGCTTTACGGGCTCTTGTGCTCCTTCATCGTCTTCTTCATCTTCACTCTTCAGTCTTCATCTCTTCTGCAGCTCCTCGACCTTCTTCGGTCTTCTTCTTAACGTCTCTTTGATCGCCTTTGCCTCTTCCGCTCCTTCTCCTGTGCTTTCTCTCTTCATATTCTTCCCTCCTGTTCTTCTTCTCCTTCTTCTTCACTTGCTTCTTGTTTCGCCCCTCACACGCAGAACAGGCAGAAAAATTCAACCACCGATGATAATCAGACTATATTCAAAGCAAATTCATTGCAAATCCCACCCACGACGTCCTCGGCAAAATCTTCCCAGTCGAGGATGAAGTGGTCGAGGTTGGCAGGATTGGCGTCGTAGTAGGGAATTTTCACACCCCGAAGGTCTTCGAGCCTCACGGCATCCCCAACACCCGTAGCAATGACACCCCCGAGGCGGATTCCTCGCGAACTCCCGTTGCCTGGGGAGTGGGAATACACACCCTTGATTTCCATGTCTTCACGCGGCTGGGGCTCAGCTTCTCCCACGCAGGGATCTCAAATAGTCCATGTTCCCGACGGCGGGTCCCGCACCCATGGATCTTCCGGTCCTCCACTTGAACCATCTCCGTGAGCCGCTGACCCGGAGGCTTCTTCGTCTACACGTGCCACATAGGCAGGTCTGGCGTCAAACGTCACTGCGGCTGGAGGACTACTCATGTCGATCTCAACGGTCTCCTCACAGGTAGTCCGCTTGGGCATACCAATCCCCGAGCCATTTTCCGGCGTCTTCTCCCTCAGCATGACACTTGCCAAAAATAGTGGTATGTGCCTCAATAACGAGGGGTCAACCCGTGGCGGCCCATAAGGCGCCGACTGAATGGGACCCTCCATGGGCGCCACTCTTTCTGAAGCTGTCTTCAAGGTCGTCACCTGCCTCAGCAACGACTCCGGGGCAGTATCCCGTGGCAGGTCGGGCCCTGCTTGCGGGACGGGCGTTGCAAATTCCTCCACGCTTCTCCAACTCTGTCATCCTGTTCTCGACTGTCTCCAAGTACTGAATCATGTTCGCCACGACCCTTTGCTGCTGTACCATCATGCTCTCCAACCTGGCCTCGTAGTCCTCTTGATGTAATCGAATTGTCTTCAGATCGTTGTCAAAGATGGCGTGGTCCTCAAGCATTCTAGAGGTGGTGTCATCCAACTTGTCGAGCTTCTGAATAATTAAGGGCATCTTTGCCCACCCGAGGATAACTTACAATGAGGAAGTCCACATGATGGCAATTGCAGTGATCGCCACTCCCAGCTTTTCCGCACGCCGCCTTTCTGGTGTCATCGTGAGGATGGCGGTCATCTCCTTCACAATCCCGTGGTAGCTTCCCCGGAGTAAGTAAGTAAGTAAGGACGGCCGCGTTCGCAGCCTCATCTGACATCTCCTTGTTTGTTTTACATAGTGGCTGCCTCTGGCGGGAAGGACAGCTCTCCACCATAAGATCCCCTGACGACCCCTGTCTCACCTCACGGCCGAGAACTTCACCCAGGCTCCCTTGGGGCATGACCGGCGGTAGGTTTCCTTCAGTCGCTGCCCTCACAGTCTCAGCTCCTTCCGGATACCCATCGAAGGATCCTCCGGCCTTTCCCCCCTAGCACAGCCTTTTCGGCGCCAGCAGGCGGGTTTCCTGTGGATAGCCGTCGCCGACAGCGCAGCATTGCTCTCAACCACATTCCACCACTCCCCATCCCTCACGGGTTGGAGTACCCCCTCGGCTCCCGGATGCACTTGGGTGTCGTCCATCCGCAGCTGGAGGCCAGGGGGCAGCCCTTTCCAAGTTCCCCCAGGTCCCGCTCACGCGTGAACCTAGGTGTACTCAGGCCATTGACCCGGGGACCTCAGGGTCAACCCTCAGCCCTGCGGACACCTCACGGCCATCCCGGAGTTCAGGGCATTATCCCCACTTCCCGTTGTCACCCTCCCCATGGTTGGCCCATGCTTCACCACTCCATCGCGACAGGTGCGCCAAATTCACAGGGGTGTTGCTTGGAGCTGTCTGCCATCTTTCCCCGCTCTGATTGATTCGCAACCCCGCGATGTCCCGTTCCCCTTTGCCTCATCCCGTCGGCCACCCCATCCGCGTGTCCCGCGGTTTTCAGTTCTCTTGGGGGCTGTGGTGCGGCCGTTGTCAAACTCTTTTCCTGGTCCCGTCCCCTCATCCGATTGCTCATCCCTTGTTTATATCCCACCGGGCCGTCGGCAACCCAGTGGCGCGGGCCCACAGGATTCTCATCGATCCTGGGACCGTTTTGTGCTTCTTGCACGGGTCGCTCCTATCCCGTCCCCTTGTCCTGCGCTTCTGGTGCGTTCTCTTGACCAGTCCTGGATGATGCTGTCCAGGTCATTTGGCCACATTTCCCATGTCGAGGCCCTATTGGCCTACCTGTGTATTGGCATGAGAACACAGCCCCTCTATGCGGCTGTGGCCCAGCAGGGACGCCACTACACTAGGGCTTGGAGGGGTGATGTGTTCTGTACGGGTGCACCGCATGTGGTCTTGCGGGCCTTGACCTCATTGTTCAGTCCTCGCCGTCCCCGGCAAATGGCCCGTCTGTTGTTTGTTCCTCGCCATTCCTGGCCGAGGGTCCTTCTTTCTTCTGTCCCCCCCATACCTGGCTCGGGCGTGTTGCCCTGTGCGTGACCTGCGCCCCCGGTTATGCTGGGTGGGCTGCCCGATTGATCACCTGCGTTTGTGCACGAGAACACAGCGGTTTTTTTCTTTTCACGGCTGTGGCCTAGCAGGGACCCCACTACACGTACCCCTGCTAGGGCTTGGAGGGATGGAGTGCTTTGCTGTTGTGCCCCGCTTGCGTACTTGGTGTCCATGATGATGTCCCCCCTCCGTTTCGGGGGGGATGGCACTTCAGTTGTTGTTCCCTCACCATTTCTGGCTTGGGCATCTTGCTGTTAGTGTGACTCCACCCTTGTTTTTGCTCCGTGGGCGGCCCTGGGTGCAACACTTCACCTTACGTGTCCCGGCTGCAGTAGGAGTGACTCATGCATGGTGGGCGTGCGGGCAGGCATAGCTACCAGCACTCACCTCTGGCCTGCTATACCCGGATTACCGGGCCCGCCTCTGCGCGGCCTGTCGAGTCCAGCACTTGCGCGGACAGGTTGCCCGCCCCGGATGATCCAGTCCGGGGCGCCAGGCCGCCTCTTGTCCCTGGATGATCCAGTCCGGGGAGCGGTGGCTCCTGCTGCTTGATCCGCCCCGGATGATCCAGCACGGGGCGTCGGGTCTTATTTCACCGGATGATGCTCTCGTCGTGCTTTGGCCGCTCCTCCTTGCATTGCCCCGGATGATCCAGTCCCGGGCACTTCATGGTCTCGTCTCGGCTTCGCTGCATCACCACGGGTTCCTCGTCTTGGCTATTTCACTGCTTCTCCACTGCCTCGTCCTCTTGGCAGCTGTTCCGCTTCACTGCGGCCTAGTGCACTTGATTTCCTTACTGCATCACCACGGCCTTGTCCTCAGTTTGGTTGCCCTGCCTCTCCTGGGCCTCGTCCTCATCCGCGCTTTTCTGCATCACCACAGCCTTGTCCTCTTTGCTGCTTCTCTGCATGACCGCAGCCATATCCATTGGTCTGTTTCTCTGCTGCACTTCGGCCCCGTCCTTATTATTGCTGTACTGCGTCTCCTCGGCCTCGTCCTCATCATTGCATCACTGCATCCCCATGGCGTTGTCCTTTGCGTTGCATCCAAACATGACTCCCCCGCTGCCCCACCTTGACCTTGGCCTCTTGTTTCATTCGCCTCTAGCCGCCACGGTCCCTTGGACGCTCCAGCCCGGGGGTTAGGGATTCCTTCCGCTTGATCCGCCACAGGCCATCCTGCCCGGGGCGGCAGGCCTCAATTCCCCGGATGTTCCGGCCCTGTGGGTTGTTGCCGCTCCCTGTTGTTCTGCCCCGGATGATCCTGTTCGGGGTGCGCCGGGTCCTGCAGCTTGATCCAACCCGGATGATCCAGACCGGGGCGTCAGGCCGCCGCTTGTCCCCAGATGATCCTGTCCGGGGGGCGGCGGCTCCTTCTGCTTGTTCCGTCCCGGATGATCCAGTCCGGTGAGTCTTGCCGGCTCTTGTCCCCAGATGACCCGGTGCTGGAGGCGGCGGCTCGCGCTGCTTGTTCCGCCCCGGATGTTCCAGTCTGGGGGGCAGCGGCTCCTGATGCTTGTTGTGCCCCTGATGTTCCAGTCCCAGGCGTCAGGACTTCTTGCTCCGCTTTTTGCCGTCGTTTTGATTTGGCCGCTAATTCCTGTGTTGCCCCGGATGATGCACTCCCGGGCACTTCATGATTTCATCACCACATCGCTGCGTCTCCTCGGCCTCCTCCTGGCCTAATCATTACTGCTTCTCCTCGGGCTTTGCATCTTGGCTGCCTCTCGGCTTCTCCTCGGCCGCTTCCTCTTGACCGCTGCGCCGCAACCCCTCGGCCTTGTCCTCTTGTGTGCTCCTCGGTTTCACCTTGGGCCTTTTCCTCTTCATGGCTTCTCCGCATCTCCTCGGCCTCGTCCTCCTCTTAGCTTCTCTGCATCCCCGCGGCCTTTCTCTCTGGACTGCTTCTCCGCTTCTCCTCGGCCCCGCCACATCTATGCTGCTCTGCATCTCCTCGGCCTCATCCTCTGCTTCAGTGCTCCTCTCTGGCGTGGTCCTTTGTTTTGCTTCCCAACCTGTCCAGGGGGCGGGCGCTCCTCCTGCTTGATCCGCCCTGGACCATCTTGCCCTGGGCTTCTGGCCCCTTGTCCCCGGCTGTTCCTGTCCTGCTGGTTGTGGCCTCTCCTTCTTGTTTTGCCCCCGATGATCCGATCCGGGGCGTCTTCCGCCATTTGTCCCTGGATGCTCCAGTCCGGGGGGGCAGGAGCTCCTGCTGCTTGGTCTGCCCCGGAGGTTCCAGTCTGGGGCGTCCGCCGCCATTTGTCCCTGGATGATCCAGTCCTCGGTGGCGGCGGCTCCCGCTGCTTGATCCGCCCCGTTTCTCCTTTCGTGGGTGCCTGCCCGCCACTTGTCCCTGGATGATCCAGTCCGGGGGGCGGCGCGTCCTGCTGCTTGGTCCGCCCCGGATGATCCTGTCCGGGGCATCTTGTCTCCGGGACGCCCGTTGGCCTCGTCACCGCTTCGCTGCTGCACCTCGGCCTCATGCAGGCCTCCGCCTCTCTGCTTCTCCTCCTTTCCTCGGGCTCCTCGGGCGGCAGGGGGTCTTCGTTGCGGGCGCCCCTCACCATGTTGGGTGTTGCTAGGCCTCGCCTCGCGTGCCGTGGTTGTGCGGGTGTGGCGCATGCTGTCTGGGTTTGCGGCAGCTGGCAACTGTTGTTGCACCTGATCCTGTGCCATGGTTGTGGCCGGCGGGGTGCCTCTCTGGCGTGCCTCTTGGCCCCGCGTTGCTGCGCCGTGCCTCGTCTGGTCCGGTTGCTCTCATTCCTCTGGTCGGCCTCCCCGTCGCCGTGGTGCCTTCCCCCACCCAAGGGCCTGTCGCGCCCAGCTTTATTGGGTGGCTGCGCGGGGCACGCGGAGGCCGGCCGAGAACCGGGCTCTTTAGCCTCCCGCTGGCCCCTGCCGAGGCAGGGGCGCTGGGCGCGCACCGCGTCGTACCCGTTTGGGGCCGGCGACTGTGATGTCCCTGGCGGGTCCCTCCGGCTTCGGTCTTGGGCTGCGTGCGCTGCCGTGGTCTGGCGTGTGTGGACCCAGTCACTGACGCGTCCGGTTTCCCGTACCATCCATCGTTCGACGGGGGACTCAGCCGGTGCACCGGGGCTGTTTCGTGTGGACGCTGATACCTCCCCTTTTGGATCGGGGACGCCACACCCAGGTCCCGTGCGTGTGTGCGTGTGCCCGCTCTTCTTGGCCCAGTCGGGAGGGCCGGCCCCCCGGGCGCGTTCTGGTGCGCCTGACCTTTCCTTTGGCCATTTTGTCCTGCTGCTTTGCTGGGCTCCCTCCGGGCTGGGGTTGCCCTTGCTGTGTTTCTTTCTTTTTCGCTCCTCGTTGCCTGCACCCCTGCTGTCTCTGGCTTCTTGTGCTCTCCGGCCTGGGGTGCCCTTGGCCTCTGCGCTCTGGTTTTGTTCTGCCCCCCCCCCCCCTCGCCAACGCCCCGCCGTTTTGATTTTTTTTGTGTCTTTGTTGCACCGTTTCTTTTATTTTTTTGTTCCCCCCCCCGCGCCCCCCTGCCCCCTTCCTTTGTTGTGTTTCTTTCCCGGGGCTTTGTTTTTTTTTGGGGGGGGGCTGGGGGGGCTTTTCTTGCTCCTTTGTGCCCCCTTGGGGCATGCGGCCCCCGCTGCTGTGTGTCGGCTGGTGTTGTTGTTGTGCCGTGCGTGTGCTGATGTTGGCGCGCTGGGGTGTGCTGCCTTGGTCCCGCCTGGTGCCGTGCTGCTGCGCGGTCCCCGGTCTTTGTCTCGTCTTTTGGCCCTGCGTTGCTGCCTCCCTTGGTGCTTTCTTCGTTTGTGCCCCCCCCCGTCCCCCGCTCCTGCCGCTGTACTTGGTGTTGTGTGGTTGCCTTTAGGGTCTCGTGTTGTTGTGCCGTGTGTGTGCACCCTCGTGCCTTTGTTATCCTTGGCTCTGCTCTGTGCTGCTCTGCGTCCGTGTTGTGGTGCGCCTGCTGGCCGTGCACCGTGGTGTCTTCTGGTGCCCTGGCGTGGTGCGCCGTGTGGTGTGCCCCCCCCCCCCCCCGGGCTGTCGCTTTTGCTGTTTTTGTTTGTGCTGCGCCGTGCTGCCGTTGTCTTGGTGTGCGCGCTGTTGTGTTGTGTGGTGCTTGTTTCGTGTGGTGCTGCTGCGCCTCTTGGTGCTGTTGTTGTTGTGCGGTGTCTGGTGTCTTGTTCCTTGGTGCCTCGGTATTGTGTGGGCTGTTTTGAGTGGTCCAAAACGCTTTTCGGTGCTCCGCTGTGCTGTGCCCATTTTGTGGTGCCGTGCTGTTCGGTGTGCTGCCTTGCTGTGCTTTCGTGGGTCGCACCGTTTTTATTGGTGTGGTGCAGGGCCCTGTTGCGCCGTGTTGTATGGTGCAGTGCTCTGCCGTCGTGTGTTGTTGCGCGCCTGGTGTGTTCTTTTGGGCTGTGTGGTGTCGTGGTGCGTTGTGTTGTCTGGTGTGCCGCTGTGCCGTATTGCGCCGTGCTGGTTTTGCTGTGCTGTTCGGCCCTGCCCCCCCCCGCTTCCCCCCCTGCTGCTGCCCTTGTTGATTGGCTGTGCTCTGCGTCCTGTCTTGTTTTGCCGTGTCCTGCTGCGTGTGTGGTGCTGTGCCGCGCTGCGCCGGTGCTCCCGCTTCTTGCTGCTCGTTTTGCTCTGTGCCGTTGTCTTTGCCTGGTGCCGTGGTGTGTTGTTGTGTTCTGTGCTGCTTCTTTTGGCGTTCTCTGGTGTTGTTGCCCTGCTGTGTGCTGTGGTGCGTCTTGGTGCCCTGGTGTGGTTCCCGGTGTTTTTCTGTGCTGTGCTCGTGTTCTGGTGCCTTGCTGTTTGGTGTGCTGCTGTGCTGTGCCGTCTTTGGCTGCTCTGTTTCTGCTGGTGTATTGCGGTGTTCTGCTGCGCCGTGCTGTGTGGTGCGTGTTAGCGTGCGTGTGGCGCCGTCGTGTGTTGTCGCGCGCTGTGGCGCTTTCTTTGTTGCTGTCTGTTGTCCTGGTGCGCTGTGTCGTCTGGTGTGTCGCTGTACCGTGCTGCGTTGTGCTGGTTTTGCCGTCCTGTCGAGCCCTGCCCCCCCCCCCCCTGCTGCTGCCCTTGTTGTCTGGCTTGTCCTGCGTCCTGTCGTGTTTCCCCGTGTCCTGCTGTGCGTATGGTGCTGTGCTGCGCTGCGCTGGTGCTCTTGTTCTTGCTGTTCTTTTTGGTCTGTGCTGTTGCCGTGGTCTTGTGCTGCGGTGCGTTGTGGTGCGCTGTGCTGTTGCTTTGGGTGTTCTGTGGTGCGGTGGTGTTGCCTTGCTGTGTGGTATGGTGTGTTTTGGTGCCCTGGTGCCCGGTGCTGTGCCCTGTGGTGCTGTGCTGCTTCGTGCCGCTGTGCTGCCTGGCTCTGCTGTGCTTTTTCTTTACTGTTTGTGGTTTTTTTCATTCGAAAACCTCTGCTGTTTGTTTCGACCATTGCTTTGTGGTTTGAAAAATAAAAAAAATTCAAAATGTTTCTTGAAAACAGGAAAATTAGATGCATTCCCTCACGCACCACCCACGCGTGCAGCAAGACCATGGCTGCTAAGGTACGTGCTTCCGGCTGTAGATGGTGAAGGCATCGCGTAGGTTGAAGTACTTGTCATAGCAAGGGGTTAACCGCCTTTCCCCCAGGGCCGCTCGCCTAAGCTGACGCAACGAGGAGAGGGGGGGAACGGGGGAGGGAAGGGAGGTACATGGGGAAGGAGGAAAAAGAAGGAACGAGGTGCAGGGACGCGCCGTGTTAGGAGAAAACATTTTTCGACGTTTACGCACTGCGCACGTTGGCTTTTCTTTGCGCCTATAGCTAGTTAGACAACGAGGGATACGGTGTTATGCTCATACGAGCGTTACGGTGCTTACGGCGTTACCTATTCGGCCATTTAAGGTGGTAAAAACTTCCGACACGTTTTTACTTGTTTCGCAGCGTGCTTTTTAGCCTATGCGTTTTTTATGCTAATTAGCTTTATTTCCAGCCATTTAGAAAGTTTTTTCGTTGTGCTTTTCTTATCTCTCTATTTCAATCTGGCACAGGACGCCAGCGCGCCCGACACGAAGGTCAGCTTTCCCAGAGGGCCACGCTCTTGGCCTCGACCCATGACGGTGTTGCCTGTCCCGTCAACGTCCATCCTCCCAACCCCGTCATCATCGCCCGTGTGCCTCGGGACTCTGGTGCTGGCTGGCCTTCACAGCAATGATTCCCCTTCTGTGTCACGAGCAAGTTCAGGATTTGGGGCGGTATGCGATCGCTCGCCGGGAAATCTGGCTCTGCGCCGGCATCATCAAAAGGGTAACAAGTAGGAAATCCCTAAGAATCCAACGAAGCACTGAAAATCCGGCGGACGGGGCTCGGCATCATTTCCATTGGCTTTTACGCATCTTCCCTGGACAGTTTTGGCGAACTGCGTTTGCGGTAGCGCCTAGTTTTTGAACCGCTGCTGCAACTGGTGACCTGGTCCGTTTCTTCCGCAGGTAGTCGGGGATGACAATGTTTTCGACATGATCCTTCACAAAAGGTGGGGATATCCTCCATGTTGGTACCCACTCTTCTCTCCGGGTGTCTTTCTTCTTCTCAGGCTTGAAGCGATGATTCCCGACTGGTATCGTCAATGCGGACCCGGGGTCCACTTGAGCAGGGCTCATGAGGACCCAAGCTCTCCGGCTGGCGGTAGGCGGCAGGTATTCCTCTGCTACCAGAAAGAAGGTCCGTAGGACCAGCCCCTTCCATAGTGCGAGCTCTACCGCCTATACCCCATTTCTCCACCCTCTTCTCCGTGACTCTCATGGTCCTTGACCTCAGCAATGCTTCCATGCTTTATAAAACCCAAACTCCCAAATTCCTGCAAGTACAATCCTTGCAAACACAATCCAAACAAATCCCGGAGGTACACCTTCTGGCAACCCTTGCAATAAGAACCAAACACTTGATCAACGAATTTGAATGAAATTGACCAGTGAATCCAAATGATTGATCACCTAATTGACTTGAGTGTAACCTCATCAGTACATGGACAGGAACATGGAGAGGGGAACGAATGAGACAATGTTGGGCGAAGGTAGAGGAAGAAACAAAGGTAGAAGTGAAGCCCTGGAATAGAATATGCGATTATCGAAGACCATGTTGCATCCCTACTACAAGCATCGATTTTATATACCACGTGTATTCGAACTACGGACATATGACGCCATGCTACCAACCTCGATTTATCACATTGTGGAAAATGAGATTAACGTCATGCGCGACAAAATTACATCACTGAGGTCCATATGGCACATGGCGGAACACAAAGAAATGATACACATCATCGGATTCAACATAAGTGTGGCGCCACATGGCCCATCCTTACCCTTGCCTACGAGACGGCAAAAACGGAAACTGAGAAACATGGACTCCAAATATGAGGAGTGCCGAGCCGTGGATCAAGTGTGACACCATGGCCTCCATGAACACAAAGTACGGCACGGCCATTTGCATGAGTTGTCCACACTGATGAAGCACCAATGATCACATGTACACAGCTTGCAATGAGGATCACCAAATACGAGTCCGGACAGTGACATCACGGCAATACCTGAGACCTGGCATGTGTGACACATCACATATATCATCATGCTGGCATGCCTCGGTAATTGACATCGAACGCCGCGTGCCTATCACTTAGCAAGAACATACAGACTGGCCACCAAGTGAATGAACTCGGCGGGTTTACTTGCTGCTCGCGAACAAGGCATCAAGAAAGGGCCAGCCCACTAAGCCTCACCTGTTTAGTGTATGCTGCATACCAATTGCTGGGCTCCTGCGGTTAGAGTATCACGAACCAAAGGCATGAATAGAGAAACCAACATACATCATGTGTATCATGCCCTCACATCCTTGCACATGCCACTTGGTCCCATCACTTGGTGCCTAATTGCTTGGGACCCGATGGTATAGGCAGCCAAAATCGTCAGGTGCATTACAAACCATCCACACATGGATATGTGAAACCAACATTGCCTAATTGCATGTTCGTGTGACAACGAACCAATTCAATGCATGCTACTTAGAGAAGGATCGGGCAACAGTGCTTGGGTAAGAAGATGCCCCGGGTCACATGAAGAGACCTATACCCCGCCCGCAGAGAGAGCGCACATGGAGAGATATCCCGCGTTCAATGAGAGCACATCTGACACATGATGAGATTGTCCTATCCCGAGGAGAGATAGTCCCGCCTCCAAGGAAGATGGTCCCGCCCCAATCCATGCCCTGAGAGAAAGACCCTCA
Organism: Eutreptiella sp. 'Long Island Sound 2002'; assembly: GCA_964036045.1. Taxonomy (NCBI): domain Eukaryota; phylum Euglenozoa; class Euglenophyceae; order Eutreptiales; family Eutreptiaceae; genus Eutreptiella; species Eutreptiella sp. 'Long Island Sound 2002'. Next base: position 39,830,839 of record OZ038380.1, on the reverse strand, counting down.
CCGATCCATGCCCAGGAGAGAGAACCTAACCAATCCATGGCCGAGGAGGGAGAACCTAACGAATCCATGGCTGATAAGAGAACACCTCACCAAATCCCAGTCCCGATCGCATAGCCTAGCCATGATCCATGGGAGCAAGCATATGGAGAGAGACCTTCGCCTAGCCATGATCCATGAGAGCATGCATGCACTTGAAGTGAGAATCTCCGACATTGATTGAGGATTATCCCTACACCCAATTGCCAAATCAAATGACCTATCCTCATGCCATACTGCAGGTTGACAAAGGAGGGATAGTGGATCACCAACCGTGTTCCACAAATGATATAAAATCACCCAAGGTCAACGAAGTAAGACGGCATACAAGAGGTTAGCAACCAGGGCCTAGGTGCAATTCTCCACCTTGATCATGTTCATTCACTGCACGTGCACACAACATGTTCCACACACACACACCATCTACAAAGATTTATTTAATACAATTCACACGCAAAGCAAACATTGCACAAAGAAGAGAAACAGAAGACATTCATGGCGGAGCAACGACCGATTTACTTTCTTCCTGCCCGATGCGCCTACCTCAGCCACTTCCACTTCAACTCGTCTTCTACTAGGACTCCTCCAGCTTCAAGGGACTGATGATACCCCATGCACGTGGGCGTGGCACTGCCAAAGCAGATGCGGCCATTAACGTACACCAGTCTTCACAAGGGCGACAGCCGGTGTGGGCAGAGGCACCACACCACAATGGAGCCAGAACGCCCTTCCGGGCCTTCTAACATCCACTGGAGTTGCCCTAGCTTCCAATTTGCATCCATTTCCGCAACAGGATAGAACTAACACTATTAGCACCCATTCGGAAAAATTTTCAAACGATCGGCCCGCATTGACGCACAGAGAGCACGCGCACGTCAAGAGGAACACGAGAAGGGCGCGCGCACACACAGCAGGCCTGGTCGGAACCAGACATGGTAAAATCCTCCATCCTGTGGTTTCTGAATAGTATAAAATCGGAATTCTGCTGACTTTATATACGAAATCGCTGAAATCGCAAAATCGCTCAAAAATAGAACAGTGCAGCCAATTGGGTCACGAACCGGCTCCATCATTTGCAGCCCTTGGGGCTGCAGGGCCTGATGGATGGTGGGGGCGGTTTTGGGGCCGGGCTTGACGGAGACCGCGGTCTGGAGGTCCCACATCCCCGGGTTGGTCTGGCCAGCGGTGGTGGCGGTTTGTGGGGGCTGGATGGTGGGGCGCTTGAAGATGGGGATGTGCACAGGGTTTTGACGGGCTTGTGTTGTGTGGCTGCCTCCGTGGTGGCGGTTTGCGCTGCGGGCAGGGGGGCTAGGAATGCGGTGGGCGTGGGGCCCTAGTGCTGGGGGCGTTTCTGTCGTTGCTGCTGTGGTCCCGTTTGTGACTACTGGGGCTGTGTGTGGTGGAGTTGGTGGTGCTGGTGATGCTGGTGGTCGTGGTGGTGGTGGTGGTGGTGTTGTGGGCGGTGCTGTTGTTTGCATTGTGGTTCAGGTTGCGGTTCGGGATCAGGCTTGGGTTTGGGAACCGGTTTGAGGTGGAGGAGGACCTCGTCCTGTAGGTGTGGGGGGAGCACTGCCGGGCGGGGGGGCTTCCCTGCTTGCTGCCCGGGTACTGGCATCGCCCGTGTGGTGGCCAGGGGGCCTCTGGCAGCCTGGTTTATGGCTGCGGCTTTGGCTTTGGCCGTGGCCATGTGGATGAGGTTGGCGGGGAGGGGCGACGAGGAGGTGGAGGACGATGGGGAGCATGAGCACAGGAAGGAAGTGGTGGTCTTGGGGGATGCGAGTTGTGCCTCCATGCGGGCGGGGGCAGCTTTGCGGGCTGCGGTGGTCTGTAGCGCTGCCACCGCGGGTAAGATGGAAAGCATGTCCTTGGGCTGTGGGTTGGTGGCGAGTGGCTGGAGGGGGCCGGCCGCTATTCGGCGGCCCGGTGGGCCGATCTGGTCGGCAGCGGTGCGTGGGGCAGGCGTGGGGCTGCAGTCTCTGCCTTCTGGTTTCTGCTTGGCTCGGCTCCTGCAATGCGGGACGGCGTGCGCGTCAGCGTCCGCAGGGGGAAACAGTTCGCGTGGGCTACATTCCGGGGTGGGGGGGTCGGGTCTGGGGTTTTGGGGCTATGTGCGGGGGGCGTGTGTGGGTCTTTGGGCGGTGTGGGTGTGCCGTGGGGCTTCGGGCTCTTCGGGGCGGGTGTGTGTGGGGTTGCCAGATGTTCGGGTCGGCGAGGCGCGCTTGGCAGGAGGGTCTGTGGCGGGTGTGTGTGGGTGTTCGGGGGGGGGGGGGAGGCCTGTGTTGCGGGGCCCGGGGCTGTACGCGCTGCTGGGCCTGTGTTGGCCACTGGGTGGGGACTGCGAAGGGAGGGGTAGGGGGTGTGAGGTCGGGTTCGCGTGCGGTGTGCCGGTGTACTTGTCCGCTTGCAGCTGTGTGCATATGTGGTCACGTGTAGGCCGCGAGGTTTTGAGTGGGAGCTTGTCGTCCATCGCGGCCGCAGCGAGCATTTCGTAGATGCGTGTGCGTATTTGGTATACCTCTGGGGCCGTGGTGGGAAGAGGGTACTTCAGGGTTGGGCTAAGGCCCATCCGCCGGACGATCCTGTGGACGGTGTGGTACCCGCAGGTGAGGGATTGTTGTGGCCCAGGGGGGGGGGTTCTTCCGTCTGTCGGGGCCTGCCTCGTCTTTTGCGTGGGCGGTGGGGATGGCCCAGATCCATGGTGTGGCCGCCGTGGACGGGCAGCGCCGCTTGATTCACTGGGACAGGCAGAGCATGGCCAGCCCCATGAGGTAACATTCCCGCCCCGAGGTGATTGGGGCCAAGGCGCGGGCCAAGGCCTGGTCCCCCGGTTGGAGGATGCCCCTGAGGGCCCTGTGTGGGGTGGTGGGCTCCCCTACCGCCCCGGGGGGCGTGGTCCCTGGGGCAAGCATGGTGTCGGTCCCCCTGCTGATGCATTGTGGGCCGGGGGATGCCGCGGCAGACACTACGTAGTAGTGCCCGCGCTAGAGGACTGCACACCAGACCTCCGGCGGGGGCTGGTCGCTATCTCCAGGTGGGGGGGGAAGGTTGTCGTTGGAGGTGCGGAGGTAGGTGGCGCGGAGGCCGGTGTAGCGGTTGGATGCGGTGGCCTGTTCCCATTGTTCTGGGTGGTTCGAGTCGGCCGGCTTGTCCTTCTCCGCTGGGGCGCGTCAAAGGCATGTGGTTCCTTTGTGTGTGACGTGGGTGTGGGTGTCGCATGTCAGGGCCTGGCCCAACTCCATGGGGGCGATCCAGACGTGCTGGTCTCGCGTGTGCTGGCGAGCCCTCCAAAGGAGGAGGTCCACGATGCCCTCGTGGAGGCCTTTCCCTGGGGTGACGAGACCCTGGACGGCCTTAACGGTGAGCTTCGTCCAGCACCCTTGTAGGCGGTACCAGCCCAGGCGAGCTTCGGGGGCCCTGCCTTGGAGGGTTACTCGGAGGAGGTCGGGGTCGCTGATGGTGGTCGGCGTGAGGGGGGGGTGCTCTGGGTCCGGGGGGGTCTGGCGGGCTGGGCTGTCGTTGTCCGGCGGGTCTACGTTGATCGGTGCGTGGTTTTGGGCGGGCGTGGCTGGGCCGGGCGGTGCCGGGTGGTCTCTTGGGCGAGAGGCGGGTGGTCCCGGGGTATCACAGGTGGCTGTGGCGGTGGGGTCTTGTGGTCGGCGTTCTTCCCGGGCGCACTGGTGGTGTCTTGCAGGTACATGGACGGAGAGGGGGGGCCTATGACGGGCGTTGAGTAGGTTACTGCACCTCTGGGTCATGTACGGCATGGTAATGGATGAGACGGCGCATGTGTTCACTGGCGGTGGGGTCGGTGAGTCGTTCCGTGTTTGCTAACATGAGGCGTTTGCGGTGTGCCATTTGGGCCACTGCCCTGTGGACTGCCTCTAGCTGAGGGTGCGCTGCCGCCTTGTTTGGGTCCTCTGCGTGTTGGGTGAGATGTCGTTGCAGGGCTTGTGTCACCGCCCCTCTCATGGTCACCTCCTTGATCAGGGGATTCCTGAAGAGGTGTTCAGGTCAGGTCAGGTCAGATAGTGCCAGCTACCACCGTCCGTCAGCCCGCGAAATGCGTCCGACGGCAAGACGTCTGGCCGAACACACGCACACGGAACACGGAGAGTCGCTGCAGGTTCAGACGGAACCGAGACGCCCAGAAGGGGCTCCAGCCGGTAGATGAAGACTACCTGACCCAGAGGGGGCTTCGGCTGGTGGGAGCACACTTGGTGAGGCAGTGGTGTGTCTGCCCATCACAGGCTGCACCTCTGACCCCGGGGGGCGCCTAGGGTGGGTGGCGGCGTCGTCAGCCGGCCTGACTTGGCTGAAGAGGTGTTCCGCAGCCTGGTGTGCGTGGCTGTGGGCTGGCCAGTCTTGGTGTTGCTGTAGAGTTTCCGCTGAGGACCAGCCCACTAGTGTGTCCCTGCCCGCATGGAGGGGCCATATCTTGAAGTGTTCCCAGTCCTTTGGCGTGGTGTAGTTGCAAATGCGCAGCGGGTGTGTTCCTTCGGGACGTAGATGCGCTTGCGGGCGAGCCACCTGCCGACCGTGGGGAGGAACGGTGGTTGCTCCTTGAGGAGCTGGATGCGTCGCTTTTGCAGGTCGGCTGGGACGCGCGCTGGGCGTAGTGCCAAATGGTAGAGGGGGCGCCCAGATGGAAGCACACATCGATGATGTATGCCTGGGAACGAATATTCAGGAGGACCACCTAATCCCCTTGGGCAAGTTCTTTGCGGTCTGCAAGAAGAACCACACCGGACTCAAGCCAGGGAAGTGTGAGTTCATGCAGGAAAGTATGCAGTACCTGGGGTTGGACATTGGCTATGGGTGGTGGTCCCCTGCGCTTTCTAAGGCCAAACCCCTGATGGATGCCAAGGTACGACATGAAGATCCCTAGGGAGGACTCCATGATGCACGCAGCTTTATTGGGGCTTGCAATTTCTACCGCCGTTAGATCAAGAATTTTACCTACACCAGCGCGATCTTGACGGACCTCATCAAGAAGAGTACTACCTCGCGCTTGGGCCCTCAAGCGCAACCAGCGTTTGATGGGCTCAGGGACAAAGTGGCTAACGCTAAGTGCATGCACGTGCCTGACGCCAGCAATGAGGGCGGAGGTCGAAGGTTGTTATAGTGGCAAGCACTAGAGAAGGAGGAGTTCAACTCGGGCATTTCCCAATGGGTGACTGATGGGCTGAACCGAGACGGCACCCTCAAGCACAGCTACCCTGACGACAAATGGGTCCTGGTTCCTCTGGGCCCTTGGAACTGGAAATAGAACCAGGCCAGGGGTAACTACTCTACCTATGAGCAAGAACTGCTCGCGGGTATGCTCGTGCTATCCTCTCAGTCCCGACTGTTGGGGAGCAACCCTGTGGTTTGGCTGTGTGACCAAGAACCGGTCTGCACCTTACAAAAGGGCCCCCCACCTGAGAAGGCTAAGCTCAGACGCTGGTTGACCTACCTGAGCCAGCTACAGCTCTCAGTGCAAGAAGGAGTGTGCCGATTATATCAGCCGCAACAACTTTGACAACATGATTGGTGCCAGGTCTGAGGAGCTAGCCAAGGAGGCGTTCAGCCGTATGGACGTACACCTGGACGTCAACATGACCATGATCAGACCTCTAGATGGAGTCCAACAAGTCGAGTACCTGAAGGTGTTTGGGGATATCTACAAACGCCTGGAGTAGTGTCTGGAACCTGCCTTGGTCAACCAGGAGCAATGGAAGCGGGACAAGACCAACCTCTGGCATGAGGACCGGATAGTCGTGCCTAGCTACCATATACCGGCAGTCCTCAAGTGCACCCATGAGTCTAGTGGTCATATTGGGGCTGACTGTACCTTGCAGCTATTCAAGAAGTGGTTCCACTTTACGTGGAGTGATGATCAACTACGGAAAATTCACCAGCTCATCGTGACCCACTGCCCGTCCCGATCCTGTAAACCTGCAGATATCAGGGACAGAGGTGTCTACTCAACCTCCTCCTAGTCCCAACTGTGCCCACAGTGTTCTCCATGTGAACTGCACGGAGATGCTGAAGTTTGCCGGACATGACTTCGCCCTAGTGGTGTGGGTTGACCAGGTTTACTCGAGTGTTCCCATGCACAAAGCGCATCACTGGGGAGGAGACCATCAAGATACTCCTCGAAGAGTGGTTCTGTGTCTATGGGGCACCTAAAGAAATCAATTCTGACGAGGACGTCAGAGTACGCTCACACACTGGCTGGTACAAGAAAGTCCTGAGGTCCCTCAATGTCCAAGTGTCCACGGGTATTCCCTATACTCATACATGTAACCATCTATGTGAGCGTCAGATCCGAGTTCTCAAGGAGAAAGTCCAGATATGGTGCAAGACTGAGCGCCCCAAAGACTAGGTGAGACTACTCCCCGTCATATCTCTGATCATGAACTCCCAAGAGAGTTCAGCAACTGGCTTTTCGCCTCATGAAATATTCACTATTCATGGGACGCCCGGTGTGGTTCCTACACGCTCGCTATGCTGGAAATTCCTACTCTACGGTGGGACAATTGGCGAAGGAGCTACAAGAGGAGGTAAACAAGGCCAAGGCTATGCTCCAGAGAGTGAAGGGGCGACAGAACAAGAAGAACAATCACTGAGTGCCTGCCTCCAATCAAGAGGGAGACTGGGTGCTGATGCACCACCATCCGCTACCCGCCTGGCCACACTTGACCAGTGATGACCCCTACGTTGGGCCCTACAAGATCTTGTCTGTGGATGGTCACGGCAGCACTGTGCGGTGTTCTCCCCGACTAGGGGGAACCCTGGTGTGCGCCGCTCAACAGCTAAAGCGCTAGTGCGACCCAGAGCACCTCTGTGGGGAAGAAGGGGAACTAAACAACAAGGAGATCGCCGCCCTGGACCTACAGTGCGCTGCCAGCCCCATGGAAGTTGAAGGGGAACTCCCTGACATGAATGCCGAGGTGATGGGTAAGGAAGGATTCTACCTGGTGAAGTATCCCAACCGATACCGCTACTGCCAAGGGTGGCGTTTCCTCACCGTCTGGGAAGAGTTTGGATTGGAAGAAGCAGCCTGGGAACCCTTTTCTGCCTTCGTACTTCCTGAGGGACGCCCAAATTATGTTCTGCCGGACTACTTGCCGCAGAACAACCTAGGAGAGTTGCTGAGGCTCCATGAGGCCCTAGCCTCGAAGAAGAAGGACTGACCGCTTCCTGTACCTGCCTATGTATGTGTGGATGTGCTGAGCCTAAAGACCTATGAGCAAGCTGCAGAAGTGGTGTCCTAATTATACCGAAGTCTGCACCCTTGCTAAACCCGGCGGATATCTTTACACGGTGTGATGGGGTACGCCCCAGTTCTCTCCGTCCCTAGGTGCCCAGTTTTTGTGATAGCATCAAACATCCTTGGGGGAATACCCAGCGCTAACGCCAAGGTAATGGTTTTGTCTACCCACCTGCCTACTACAGGGGAGGGTTGGCCAAAAGCTATTAGGCATGAAAACGCGTGTTTGCTAGGAGGCCAAAACCTGGACTACCACGGCCATTGCCAACGAAAAGGCCTGGTAAAATTTCAGCAAACAGGCGGGACAATGACACACTCACTACAAGTCGTACACACCCTACTATGGCACCAACCTTCGAAGGATGAGCGAAGACAGCCGTGCTCAAGCCCTCAGCCAGACCTAGCACACCTACGCACACGCTCTACTTGGCGGCGTGCAAGAAGGAGACTCGGGCCCTAGAGGCCGACCTGTGAAAATGCAAGAGAATACAACGCTACTAAGCAGCTCTGGCCTAACAGGGAGGTCACAACACGTTTCCCTGCTAGGGCTTGGAGGGGAGGAGTGCGCTGTTTGCGTGCACCTCGTGAGTACAAATCGTTGTTGAAGAGGACTTTCTCTCCTCGCCCATTTTGGCTGAGACCAGTTCGTGTTTGTGTGATGTACGCCCTGTTCAACTGGGCAAAAAAAACATTGCTGCTGCACCAATCACCCTGTACCTTTTTCACCTGAGAACAGAGGCAGATGCAAGACAGCTTTGAGCGGAGGAACCTAACATGCCTCGCCGTATTACGCGGGTCTCGGAGAGGAAAAAGGTACACTGTCTCAAAGCTGCCCTATCAAGCAAGCAAGCTTATGGAACTCCGCCTGTTGTCTTGAAGAAGGTAGGGCAAAGCCCCAGGGTAACCTAAGCAAGGGTCATACGGAGCTCACTTCGCAAGGCCTACTGTTTAATGTGTCATATGCATGCACCAGTTCATTACCTGCCTATTTTTAACAAATCATTGAGCAATCCATGCACACCAATGTGTGTTCACAAGCACTGACCCAACCAGGGGGTGGCCCCTCCTGGGCTTACGCACCTTACCTACTGCTGGACAACGAGAGCAGGTGAGAGGAAAAAACGAAACACATTCGAAGAGAAGCAAGTATACACTCGTGTGTATGTTCTAATCAGAGCAACAGAAAAAGGGAGGTTGTGTCGTAAGGGCAACTGTCACAGTTGCCCAGCATTGCACCGCGGGGCAGGACCGATAGCCCCCCATGACAACCTCCCTGGCGGAAGGCCATCTATTTTGCCCTAATCTCACCTCTAATCACTTTGCAATCTGCTAATCAATCCCTCTACACAATGTTTTCGCTGCTACACGGCTTCACAACGGAGGCACGAGGCAAGCAATTCGTAAGCATCATGCGAAGCAATAACAACCTGTATGTTTATACCTTTCTCTTTCAACTCTTATTGAATTGTTGAACAATTGATTTTTTGCTTCTTGAAAATTCTTATAAGCACGCGTGGAATTTCTACCTTTATTATTCTATTTGTGTTTCGTCATTTCTTGATTAATACGTGACATACTGTTATACTCTTATTTTTTCTGACTTTTCCGGCCGCAAATGAAAACGCGCCCCTTCTCGCCGCTTCTCTCTGCGTATGAATTCATGAATCTAAAAATTGCTGAGATGAACAACGAGGACGTAAAAATGTGCATTTAATGCACATGGGGATTCTGGACAGGTGTTTATCGCCAGAATTGTTCTAGGCAGTCATTTGACGAATTTTGGTGTATTGTCAATTGTTGATCAGCAATCAGGCCCTCATCGTTTGCATGTGTTCTGTTCAGATGTCCCCGAGAGGCGAAGCGAAATAAGCCGCGTTCTGGCCGAACCACAGCCCCAAGAAAGACTGCCCACAATCCAAAAACCGCAGTAAGGGGCAATGAAGGTTTTTACGCCGCCCCCTCGCTTTCAGGACATCTGAAGTGCAGCCTGCAGGTACGAGAGCAACCTAGAGCACAAGCCTTGATTGTATCCTGCAACGGGTTTTGCGTTTTGCCACTTGGAGGGAGGGATCGATGAGCACATGAATTTGGGTGGCCCATTCTAACGCCTTACCAAGCCATAGTCCCCAGCAACGCTGCTAAGCGCAGTGAAGACTGTAGGAGATTATTTTGACAAGGCAATAAGTGGCGACTGCCCTCAGGCAGCGCCTTACAGTGTGAGGAAGGTTATAGGCAAAATTCAAAAGATGCTGAAACCATGGGGAAGCCAAGAAAAATACCCTTTTTCCTTAAAATGCGACAGTGGTGGCCACCACAGCACAAGGGGGGAGTAAGAAAAAGTGTATTCCCATGCCTAATCGTAAGGTTTAGTTGTTTTCGAGATGCCTAGAGGCATACCACATTTTTGTCTGAGTTTTGGTCTAACCAAAGAGGGGTGACAAAGCATTTTGACCTATAAGACCAAGCCTCAAACTTAAGATGTTGTGTGGACCCCTGCCCCCCCAACTGTTTGACATAAACACCGTTTTCTGGACTGAGTGAGGTGCTGACATTGGTTCAGAGCCTATACATTTTTCTATTTTTTCTCATGAATGCTTAGCTATCCTAGTGGTCTGCACCCTTGGGGACTGGGGCACCTCTTTTTGAGGGGTCCTTGGCTCAATACCCAGTCAGCCTAGGTAAGTAGGAAGTTCACATGTGACATGGCAGTGACCTCAGCGCCGCATGCCATGCCACCTCAGCACCTATGGGACTCAAAACAAAGAGTGCACATCTCTGGATGGCACTACAAAAGGAGAGAGACCCTATAAGGGCAATCTTATCATTTCTTTTCCAAACATCTTTGGTGGTCTTTGTGAGTTCCTTTGTGTACATATCCCGTCTATCCTTTCTTCATTGACTGCAGCCTTTCATGTTGTGGATTTGATCCTGAATTTCCTGTTATTGCACTGTGGGTACTTGGGACCTTTGGTCTATCACTTCATTTTACCAACACATTGACATTTGGAAAACCTGAGCTACATCAAGAAGCAGCAGAAGCAAGCAGGAGCACAAAACAAAACAATACCATCAAGAATATCAACAGTGAAAGCCTGTTTAAACTTTCTATAACCATAGGGGACGCAGCAATGACCTACTCATGGCCTGCTCTATTTGACTTTACACAAGCCGTGTGATTCTATTCTCCGAATCCTGAATTTTTGATCGAACCGAATCAATGCGTACACTGTACGTTTCGCGGCGTTGGTGGAGCTGTTTACACGCACCTTTGAATTGTGAATATTCACACCTGTGTGTGCTTTGATCCGTTTCTCCCTCCTGGGCCATTCTGCTCGAGTGCTCTGCAACTCGTTGGCTTATGGCTGCTTTCATGGCCGTCAGGCGCTCTGTGAAATGAGCCTCGGACACGTGCTTCGTCCTGGACTCCTCCTCGAGCCGTGTCACCCGTTGTTCGACCTCCCCTGTCATGTTTACGTCAAATGATTCTATGCATTCTCCAAATTAACGTTCTACTTGCCCAAGCCGCGTGTCCATCTCATTCCCAATGGAGGCCTCCACGTTTGCAGGGTTGTCTTGTTGGCCGCTCTCCAAACTTGTCTTCATCTCGTGATCTCGCTGAAGCCCCCTCCTTTGTCACGCATTTGCCAATTTCCGCTCGTACGGTTCCAAACATTGCATGCCTCTCATTTGCTTGTTCTGATTCGTTTGCTTGTTGGCGGCGTACCGTTTTTGACATAGCCTTTTTCAAGGTTGAGTTTACTTATGAACCGATGTCTGAGCTCCCAATGGCTATTGGCAACGATATCACTCGTGATTCTCGGCGGCGGCGCTTGCACCTTTTGGGAGTGTTTCCATCCTTGGCCCCCGCGGGTTGCTGGTTTTCTGATTGTTCGGTTTCATGGTCTTCATATAGATCCGATCCGCTCTCTATTTGGCTTCCACTAGCCAAAACTTGAGCGACGCGAGCTTTGACCACGCCCTTTGCCTTGTCAATGTTATACAAGGATGGCTCAAATTCAATCCAATCATCACCCGCCAACGGCTCATGAAGTTGCATATTGTGATTGATCTCAATATTTCTCAACACCGATGTCTCCTCGCGTTCGAAACAATGGTTCCCAAACCAAAACCACTTTTGGAAATCCTTGAAGTCCTTTCTTGAATGTCCCGTGATTGTTTGCAAACACACCAGCACTGATAGTGAGAGCAAAAGCACTGACTCCAAAGACTCAATCCATCAATGGTAAAGTATGAATCATTGTTTCTGCAAAGAAATCAATAGCATACATCAAAGCAACAAAATCAAAAAAATAGACACTCAGTAAATCACACTGCAGACAAAAACAGAATTCTCAAATGCATGATCGCAATGTCGGGATGTCGCGATGCATTGGACAGATGTCGATGCGACTTCTGTGATTCCCAAATCCGATGTTGCTAGTTCTGTCTCATTTTAATGCAATGTCGACATCCTTGTCCTGTTCTACTTCAGTTTCAGATCCTGCCACTGGTATAGGGCACCACCCCGCGCTACATCACAGGCATATGTGATGAGTATGATCTCGCCCTTAGGGCGGTTTACCCCGAGGCAGTTGGTAGAGAAGATTTTCTTCTTCAACTCCTGGAAACCGGCCTTCTTCTTGTCGGTCCAGCGTCAAAGGTTTGTCTTTTTTATAAGGTCATTCAGGGGGGCTCACGAATAGACGAAATTGTGAATATGGCACCGATGACAATTGCAAGCGCCAATAAAACTGCGTACGTCGTAGAGACTCTTCGTGGGTTCATCAAGGATCTTCGTGTCTTGCAGGCGGTCCATCTTCCGTCAGGCTTCTTTTCACCAGCATTACCCAAGGTCGAAACCTAGCTATTCCATCCCCTCACGCATGAACTCCCCTTTCTCGAGTTTGATGCCGACACGGTTTTCCTGACCAACAGCAAACAGTTGTGGTACGAAGAGGATGTTATCTTCTTGGGTATTTGTACCCAGGCTCATGTCATGGATGTGTGCCTCCATCTCAGCCCTATGGGAAGCGATTTCTGGTACAAGGAGTCTGCGTCTCAGGATATATAGGATTTGATTCATCAGCTCCTCAAGAAGTGCAGTCATGACACCAAAGGGCATGACCTTCTAGCGGACGACACGGCCCTAAGGGGTGACAACGGCGAGCAGTTTCTCAGTTTATATTATCCGTCCTGTCGCCCGTTCTGCTACGATATGAAAATACAGAAATTTACAAACGCCAATATTACCTTTTCCGTCATTCAAAAGACAATAAATCCTTTTAAAATGAAACCGCAGCCAAGAAACAACCATCATCCCATAAATTTCACACCGCAATCTGAGTTCAGCATTCACCAGTCAAGAGAGATTTTTCATAACCTCGCTGAAGCAAGTCTGCAGATTGCCAGCGCAGTTTCCAGCATTTACCGCAACCAACACGCCACCTTCTGTCTCACACTACATGTCCAGTCCAAGGCTAAAGATGGCAGCCGCAATTCACCACAGAAAAACTTTAAGTACCACCTTATCCCATACACCGGTGCATGTCCACGTTAAAGCTGAATCCAGGACACCTCACCCCAGACTCCTTACACCAACCCTTGTCACCACCAACACCTCAGGCCCAAAGACGTGAACCGGAACCACCAGACCGGCTGCGCTATGCAGGGTGATCCCTTCCGAGTTGCCGCAAACCCTAACAACTTGCAGTGCATTCGCCTGCCGGCGACAGGTCCCGTTTTCTTCATTCCCCACGTCAGGTAATCACCAGCCGATCCCTAAAATTCAATTAAGACCGCTGAAGTTCACGTCACTGGAATCTGACTTCCAAAGAAGAAGGAAACGCCAACGCTCTACAGTCAGCGCAAGTCCTACGGCAAAGATGGATGATGCCGAGACTTTCCGTCCAGAAATTTCTGCGAAAAACCCTGATTCTATATCTGCCGTGCGTCGCTCAAGCTCTGATGATGACGTCCCGGACCTACAAAAGGCCGGCTCTGACTCCGATAACGGAAAACCGCTTTTGAATGGCCCTCAAGAAGACAACCCATCACGTATGGCAAAAACACGCTTCCCGAACGCCAATTCCACTTCCAGGCCCGACAACTCCGACACCCGCCGAGCAGGACCACAAAGGTTCGTTGAACAACCTATTACCAAGTCTGCCGATCAGAGCTCAGGCTCTGATGACGACATACCGTACCTACAAAGTTCCACCTCTGACTCAGACAATGCAAAACCTCTTCCGGGAAGATTGTGGAATGACTCTCACGAATATGATCAATCAGATACGGAAGTTACAAGCAGTTCAGCCACCAATCCCTGTTACTGGTTGGCTCCTTACTCTGGTCACTATGACACTCCGGAAGAACAAGAGCAATGCATGAACCACCCCCAGGACGAGCCCTGTAATCAGATGAGTAATGATTATCTATTCAAAGTGTCGCCATCTCCCCAAAGAAATGGTATCTGGTTTGCTCTCACTTGTGTTTGTTCCTTGTATATGTTTTTGAAGCCCTTGCTGATTTTCCACAACTCAAAATGAAGCCCACACAGAGGTATTGTAGAGCAGGTCCAGGCACCGGATCAATCAAATCAGGATAAGTCCTTCCACAATCAAAACATGTGTAACAAAGAGGGGCTGCAGATAGACAAATGTCAATTCAAATACAGTGCTCCAATGGTTTATAAACAAAATAGATGATGTTATGGGAAACCTGGCAAGACTCAGGCCTCCAAGATAGCACCAAGCACTTCATGTGCAATCGTTTGGATGAAATGGGGCTGGTTAGGAATCTGGGGCATAGGAGTTAGGCCAGACACAGGATATGGCTTGGCCAAGCAACTGAATTCGGAAACAGTTGAAACGTAGAACCACAATAAGTGCTAGAATCAATTGAGTATAGGGGTCATGAGGTGGGGGACCGCTAGGCTTAACCTACAAGGCCTTAGGCATGAAGTGCCTACTTTATTTTGGTATAACGTCCATGAAGAAAGATACCTCCGCTCAGTTGAGTGGTAGGGGTGAGCTTCATGGGGGGCTAAGGTTATAACCCTAGTTATCTTGAGAAAGTGTACTTTCAATTCAAAAGAAAGACAAAAACGATTAAGTTAGTCTCAACATCAACAAAAGGCCTTAAGGGGGGGGCTAGGCCTGGATCAAGCCCCCCAAGAAAGACATGGCGGTGACGTTTTCTTACTCCCCCCTGGAGTACCAGTTGATCAAGCTGGTAGGACCAAGGAAAAAGGCTCAAATCTCCCCACAATTACCTCAGAAAATGCATTAACCCAGCCATAGACACTCTCATCAGTTCATAGAAGCCTATCACACTGTAGGTATCCTTGAAAAACAGGGTAATGTAGCGTGAACGATGTCCCTTCGATGGGGCATTCCTCAAAAGTTGCCAGCTTGCAGCGAAAACCTTTGGTACAAAATTGGGGGTAGTGGGGTTTGTACCGAGGACTCCCTCCCTAGAGCACACATGCTTGCCCAATAGGGTACAGTCGCAGGCTCTAATGTGGACGGCTATTGCTGTATAAACAGCGTTTTAGTAAACGTCCTGACCAAGGGCCAGGGCAGAGCAATACTCCCAATGGAGGGCAAAAACTCCAGGAGCGGAAAAAAATAGAAAATGGAACCATCAGGGAGTGAATCCTGTGGTTTGGCAAAAGAGTTAGCGATTTAAGAAGTCGAATCGCTAAAAATTGACGAAAAGACTTTAGAAATCGTCAATCTTAGGCCAAAACCTATATTCCCAGACAAGTGCAACAGAAACAGAGTCGCAAAAAGAGTTGCGCAAGCGTAAACGGCTCCAGACAAGGAAGGTATGAGCCGTGGTTTTTTAAGGTTTCAAAGGAAATTTTTGCAAAGTTGCACCAAAAATGTTATAAACTTTAGGAAAAAGTATTGAACCGAAACCCACACAACAGAGCAGGTGGACAACCCACCTCTCAGGTATGTTAGTGTCATGTCAGACGCATGCATTGCGCTCGTGTTGGTAATTTCGCTAAAACGCTAGGCTTGTCACCGTTGCGTTCGTTTGGGGTTTGGGCGTTCACTTCCCTTGCTCTGCACAGGTCAAAACAAAAATGAGAGGTATGTGAAACAAATGGAGCACGCAGCGCGCACGTAGGGTTACTGTATGCGCTGTGCTCGCGATGCATACGCCTAATCTAGGCATTGACACGTTGTGGCGCTTTCCCTGTGTCCCATTCCACTCTTCTCTTTTCTTCACAGGTCAAAAAGGAAAGTGCGTGCTCGTGTTCATGTTGCCGTAGCGCTAAGACAGGGTTGCTCAGAACGCATAGGCTTGTTTTGTGCTGTGCTCTTGTTCGCCATTTCTGTCCTCCTTCTGCAGGAAACAAGGTAAGAAGGGCATGCATGACACACGATGCATTAATCGATTAGGGTTGTTTATAACTCGCCGTAGGGTTGTTCAAACGCTTAGGGTTGTTTTGTGTTTGTGATCCCTTCGGTATTCTCATGGTGTGTGATGAGTAAGGTAGGAAAGCCCAGGAGGAGCTCACCTCCTGGATGAGTCACGCGCTGATTCGTTGTTGTGGGTTAATGGTAGGAGAATGAGTATAGTCAATTGCCTCCCTTCCCTGCATACACACGATGCATTAAAGCCATATAGGCCAGGCGCAGTGCACACGGTAAAACCCTTGCTTAGGCTACCGAGGGCTTCGTCCTACGTTCTATAACAGAACGGGTGGATTCCTTAAGCTTGCTTGCCTGCGCCCTGGTTAGAGGACAGCCTATTATAGGTCAGCCTGAGAAGCGTATAATCCTCGGAGGCGAGCTTGGTTCCTCAGCCGCTAACCAGGTCTCATCTGCCTTTGCTTTACACGTGGGAGAGGTCAGGGTGATTGGTGCAGCTGCAGTTGCCTTCGGCAACTTTGGATTTTTCTGCCCACGCTAAAAAGGGCGCTGATCACACAATCAACAAACTGTACCTCAGCCGAGAGTGGCGAGGACAGTCCGACGTCTTCATCATACACGCTGTGCACGCAAACAGTGCACTCCTTCCCTCCAAGCCCTGACAGGAAAACGTGTGGTGACGTCCCTGTTAGGCCACAGTCGCTTAGTAGCGCTGTGTTCTCTTGCAATTTCACAGGGGGGCCAGAAAAAGGTTTATAGTGGTTTCAGCACTGTGTTTTGCCTCTCCTGCTGCTTGCTGTTCGTGTAGGGTTTCCTGCTGCTTGTTTTTGGAGATGAAAAGCTTTTGTTTGCTGAAATACAGTCAATCCAGGATAGCCCAAGCGAATAGTATGCAAGGAGAAGAGAATCAGGATCAAAGCATGAAGGGCTGCAGTGTAAACAGTGAAAGATGAAAGGATATTCACAGAAACTGCAACTCAGGTCAAATCGGAATGCATATTCACAAAGATAGCTGAAATGTTTTGGAAAAGAGTTGGAAAACTGCCCCATGGTCACTCTCTCTCCATAGTGCCATCTCAGGAGATGTGCACTCTTTGTTTTGGGTCCCATATGTGCTGAGGTGGCAAGGCATGTGGCGATGAGGTCACTGCCATGTCACATGGGATCTTCCTACTTAGCTAGGCTGACCAGGAATTGAACCCAGGACCTCTCAAAAAGAGGTGCCCAGCCCCCTAGGGTGCATACCACTAGGATAGCTAAGAATTCATGGAAAAACATAGATAAATTCATAGGCTCTGCCTTGGATATGTCAGTTCTCAGTCAACTCAGGAAAAGATGATTTGCTTCACATTGAAAGGGGATTAAGGGGTCCACTCCATATCCTGATTGGGTGTTTGGTTCCATAGGTCAAAATGTGTTATCACCAGTTTTGGTGGGGCCAATACTAAGATAAAAATGCCTGGATGCTCAGTGCATCCCTAATACAACTAGAGTATGCCTCAAAGCATTGGAAAAGCACTTTTTCTTACTCCCCCCTTGTGCTGTGGTGGCCACCACTGTCGCATTTTAGGAAAAAGGGATTTTTTCTTAGCCTTTCCTTGGTTTCCACATCTACTTTAAAATACCTATAGCTTCCCTCACACAGAAAAATGGGCGCTCACCATGGCTGGCGCTCTTTTGCTGCTCTGTTTGTAACATTTCCTCCAGAACACTCAGCGCTCATGGCGCTGCCGGGGCTCCTGTGGCTTGGTTGGGTTAGTTTGGGAGCATGCCAAAACATGTGCATGTGCATCCCTCCCTCCAAGACGCAGCGCGACACAAACCCAACGCAAGACACAATATACACACTCGCAGGGGTTCTCGTAAACCTGCTGGCGACCTGTGACCTGTCTTAGGGCGAAGGGAGTCGTGAAAAAATTAAATTGCCGCTTGGTGGGGTCTTGGGTTCTGCTCAGTCTCTCCAGGCTGCTGCGTTTCGGCCAGAACACGGCCTACTCAGCGAGGCTGCGCGTGGGTATCTGCAGAGGCAGGAATGGGAGAATTATGGAGGAATCCACGCAAAAACGAAGCGACGACACCAAAATCCGTCAAATGACGGCCTAGAATTTTTCTAAGACGACACACCTGAGCAGAATCCAATTGTGCATCAGAAGCACATTTTTATAAAAGCTATAGTCATCTCTAGATTTTTTAAATTCAGAAATTCATACGCATAAAAAGGCGGCGCGCAGGAGCGGCTCCTAGCGAAGCGCCGGAAAATGAAGAAATAATGGAATTATAAATGTATGTCTCACGTAGTCTTGAAAATGACGACAAACACATTAATAAATGAACATACAGATTCCACCTACACTAATAGAAGTATCGAAAATTCAAGAATTCGAAAATCAACAAAAAAGACTTCAATGAATCAGGTATAAACTACAGGTATGCTCATCTCGTATGCCGCATACACATTGCTCGTCTCGTGTCTCCGTGAACGAGCCTTGTAGCAGCGCTAACAACGATAGGACGCGATAGAGGGATCGATGAGAAAGATTGCAGATGATTAGAGGTCAGATCAGGGTGATTAGACATACACACAAGTGCATAGCAACGTTCTTCGCGTGCGCCCCTCACTTGCTCTCTCTCTCCAGCGGTAGGTAAGGTGAGTAAGCCCAGGCGGGGCCACCCCCTGGTGGAGTTCGTGATTGTGGTGCGGATGGGCAGGTTTGCCCAAAACAGTCGTGCATACTCGCGCATGCACACACGCATTAAAGGGTAGGCCACGCGAAGTGTGAAAGGTAAACCTTGTTTAGGCTACCCAGGGGCTCCTCGGTACGTTCTTTAAGAGAACCTGAGGAGTCCCTTAAAGCTTGCTTGCTTGACAGGGGTAGCTGAACCTTCAGCGTGTTTGCGGACAGTGTATTACAGGTCACACTGAGAAGGGTATAATACCTGGAGTGTGGCTTGGTTCCTCCGCCGCAAACGCCCCTTCATTTGCCTTTGCTTTACAGGTGGGCAGGTAGGGTGATTGGTGCAGCAGCATATCATTTTTTTCATGCCCTGCTAAACAAGGGCGCAGATCACACAAACAAGTAACTCCCCTCTGCCTGTGGCAGAGCAGGGAGTCCGACTCCATTGACATCTGCGCCGTGCACGCAAGAGCACCTCTTCCCTCCAAGCCCTAGCAGGGAAACGCGTTGTGGCGTCCCCTGTTAGGCCACAGTTGCTTAGCAGCGCTGTGTTCTCTTGTCACTTCACAGGAGGGTCGCTAGGACCCACGACATGTTCTTCAACAACACAAAGTAGAGTGTGCGTGTAGGAGTGGTAGTCCTGAGTGGGGGCTTGAGCCAGTTGCGCAGTGCTCGCCCACCAGGATGGTGCCACTGTAGGGTGTGTAGGACCTGTAGTGCGTGTGTCACTGTCCCACCCGTTTCCCGCAATTTTAGCAGGGTTGGTGGGCTGTGGCAGTGGTTAGGTCAGTGTTTTGGCCACTTAGCAAAACAGCGTTTTCATGCCTTCATAGCTTTTGGCCACCCCTCCCTGTAGTAGACAGATAGGTAGGGAAAACAATACCTGGATTAGTACGCTGGGTATTCCCCAAAGGTTTTGCGCCAGCACAGAAATTGGGCGCTTAGGGGAGGGGAGACCCGGAGCGTACCCCGTGGCATCAATAAGCCAACCCTCCAGGTTTAGTAAGCGTGCAGACTGGGGTATAATTAGGACACCACTTCTGCGGCTTGCTCTCAGGACCTTAGGAATAGCACACTCACACATACGCTTTGGCAGGTAAGGGTAGAGTTCAGTCCCTAGCTTTAGTCTTGGAGGCAAGCGTCTCAGCGAGCCTCAGCAACTCACCAACGTTGTTCTGGGACAAGTAGTCAACCAGAACTGAGTTTAGGCGTCCCTCAGGTAGAACAAATGCAGAGAAGGGCTCCCAGGTGGCCTCTTTGACTCCAAACCCTTCCCAGAGGGTGAGGAAGCGCCAACCCTGGCGATAGCGATGGCGTAGGACAGACTTCACCAGGTAGAAGCCCTCCTTAGCCATCTCCTCGGCGTTCATGTCGGGGAGTTCACCTTCAACTTCCATAGGGCTGGCAGCCCCTTGTAGGTCCAGAGCGGCGATTTTCCTCGTCGTTCAGCTCCCACTCCTCCCCACAGAGGTCTTCAGGATCATAGTAGCGCTTCAGGTGTTGAGCAGCGCACACCAGGGTCCCCCCTAGACAAGGAGAACACCGCTCGGTGATACGGTGTCCATCCACTGATAGAATCTTGTACGGCCCGAAGTATGGGTCATCGCTGGTAGAGCGTGGCCAGGCGGGTAGTCGACTGTGGTGCACCAGCACCCAGTCCCCCTCTTGGTAGGTGGCGAGTACTCGGTGCTTGTTCTTCTTGTTCCACTGACGCTCCCTCACTCTCTGCAGCATTGCCTTGGCCTTGTCCACCTTCGATTGTTGCTCTTGGACCCATTCACCCACAGAAGAATGGGTGTCCTCTGGATAGGGGGCATGTAGGAACCATGCCGGGCGCCCTAGGAATGGCTCATGGGGCGAGTAGCCAGTAGCTGAACTCTCTTGGGAGTTCATCATCAAGGATATGACGGGGAGTAGTCTCACCCAGTCTCTGGTGCGTTCAGTTTTGCACCATATCCGAACATTCTCCTTCAGGACACGGATCTGTCGCTCACATAGGGGGTTGCTCGTGTGAGAGTAGGGAATCCCCGTAGACACCTGGACATTGAGGGATCTCAGGACCCTCTTGTACCAGCCAGTATCTGAGCGTACTCGCACGTCCTCATCGGAGTTGATCTCCTTGGGCGCCCCATAGACACAAAACCACTCCTCCAGGAGTATCTTGATAGTCTCCTCCCCGGTAATGTGCTTGGTACATGGGAACACCCTGGTAAACCTGGTCAACCAACAGGTTACCACGAGGGCGAAGTCATAGCCCCCGAACTTCGGCATCTCCGTGTAGTCCACGTAAAGAACACTGTTAGCACAGTGAGGGATGGGCAGGGTCGAGTAGAGACCTCTGTCCCTGATATTCCCTGGTTTACAGGACCTGCACGGGCACTTGTCCACGATAGGCTGGAGGGTTTTCCGCAGTTGGTCGTCAGTCCACGTAGTGTGGAACCACTGCTTGAACGGCCTCAGGGTACGGTCAGCACCCACATGACCGCTAGACTCATGGGTCCACTTCAGCAGCGCTGGGACTCGGTCACTAGGCACCACGATGCGGTTCTCGTGCCAGAGGTAGCTCTTGTCCCTCTTCCACTGGTCTTGGTTGACCAGGAGGGGTTCAAGGCGTTTCTCCAGGCGCTTGTAGATATCCCCAAACTCCTTCAGGTGCTCTGATTGTTGGAGTCCATCCAGGGGGCGTATCATCGTCATGTTGAGGTCCAAGTGGACGTCCATACGGCTGAACGCCTCCTTAGCCAGCGCTTCAGACCGGGCACCAATCAGGGCGTCGAAGTTGTTGCGGCTGATGTAGTCGGCACACTCGTTCTTCACTCCCTGGATATGGTGTACCGTCAGCCGTAGTGGGCTGAGGTAGGTCCACCAGCGCCGTAGCTTGGCCTTCTCAGGTGGGTGACCCTTCTGGAAACTGCGGACCGGTTCTTGGTCGCACCGCCAGACCACATGGTTACTCCCCAACAGTCGTGCTTGTGAGGATAGCACCAGCATACCCGCGAGCAATTCCTGCGCATAGGTGGAGTAGTTCCCCCTGGCCTGGTTCCACTTCCAATTCCAGTGGCCCAGAGGTACTAGGACCCTCTTGTCGTCAGGGTAGCTGTGCTTGAGCGTTCCATCTCGGTTGAGACCGTCCGTCCCCCATTGGGAAATGGCCGAGTCGAACTCCTCCTTCTCTAGTGCTTGCCATTGGAACAACGTTCCACCACCGCCCACATTGCTGGCGTCGGTCACCAGGATAATCCCCCCTTGTGCCCTAGGCACGCCCAAGCACTTAGCGTTGGCTACCTTGTCTTTGAGCTCGTCAAACGCTTGTTGCTCTTGTGGGCCCCAGCGCCAAGTAGTACTCTTCTTGATCAAGTCCGTCAGAACGGCGCTGGTGTAGGTGAAGTTTTTGATGTGGCGGCGATAGAAGTTGCACGCCCCAATGAAACTGCATACATCATGAAGTCCTTTCTTGGGGTCTTCGTGTCGTACCTTGGCATCCATCAGGGGTTTGGCCTTAGAGGCCGCTGGGGTCCACCACCCATAGCCAACATCAAACCCCAGGTACTGCATGGTCTCCTGCATGAACTCACACTTCTCCAGCTTGAGTCGTGTGTGGTTCTTCTGGCAGACCGCAAAGAACTCACCCAAGAGGATTAGCTGATCCTCCTGGGTATTGGTCCCGAGGCATACATCGTCGATGTGAGCCTCCATCTGGGCACCACGGGATATGAGCTCCTGCACCTTAGGTCTCCTTCGTAGGATGGACAAGATCTTGTTCATCAGCTCTTGGAATAGAGTGGGTGCGTTTGCCACGCCAAACGGCCTGACCTTCCACTTGAACACCCTCCCCTGAGGGGTGATGAAGGCCAGTAGTTCCTGTGCGTTGGGCGTCAGGTCCACTTGCCAGAATCCGCTCCTCTTGTCCATCTTGGTCTTGTAGCGGCAGGAGGCTATCTTCTCCAGGGTAGACTCCATATTGGGAATGGACCCTGAGTGGTTCAGCGTCTTCTTGTTCAGCTCTCCGTAGTCCACTACCAGCCGTTTGGCTGTAGACCCAGGTTTAGCCACCAGGAAACAGGGGCTGCAGTGTAGGGGGTAGTCCCCGTCCTTGTACTCCAGGACTAGGCCAGCGTCGATACATTCTTGTATCTGTCGCTCGATCTCGTCGGCCTGCTCTTTAGGAGCTGGATAGGGTCTCCTCCGGATCTTGTGACCCACGAACTCGGGTTTCAGCTTGAGGTCCATCTGTACCAGCTTGTCACATGAGGCTGGAGGGGGTAGTTCTCCGAACACCTCCAGATAGGTCCTTATAAGCTTCTGTACCCGCGGGTCCAATACCTTGATCTTGTCCTCCATGTCCTCGTCAGAGTGTAAGTTGCTTGCCCCCTGAGTAATAGACGTCGGGAGGTGGTCCTCCACCGACTCTTCGCCTGTGGTAGTGTCCTTCAGCCCTTGGTAGGCATATAGAAGGTCTTGTTCAACCATCTCCGGTGGACCATGGCAACATAGGCACGCTCGAGGGGAATCACATACACATTCCTCCGAGAGGTCGTCCTCCTCTGGGGTCCTCACATGGGCGCCCCACACGCTCTTCATGAGCTTAAGATCTACCTCCCTTTGCCAGGTGGTGATCTTCTGTTCGAGGTCCTCCTTCAATTGGAATAGGTCTCCCATACGTCCTTGCTTCAGTGGCCATGAGCTGCGGGTAGGCTTCGTGTAGCATAGCTTTTTCGCCACCAACTTCCTCTTGGAATCCACATACTCCCTGAGCCTGGATCAAGGGTCCAGCTCCTCGTCCACGGGGTCTTCCGGCCTCATGGAGAGTAGGGGTTTCAGTGGGGCGACGTACTCGGCGTTCTCCACTTCCTCCACACAGGTCTGCACCAAGAAGGCGTCGTGCTCAGTTTCGTCATCTGAGTGGATAGAGCTAGGTAGCTCAGATAGTCCACACTCAGAGACTCCATCAGCAACTGGTACATGGCAGGGAGAGTTGGGGGCGTTGGTGTCAGTCACGACGTACTCATCTCCTCCGGGTGTAGTCTCAACAGCATCTTGAGGTCGTAGGCGATCCTTCAAGTCACCCAAGGCGAGTCCATCGCTTTCTCGTTGTATGGCCTGGACCAGAGTCGGGTCCAGATCCTCCCAGGGAATGGAGGTAGGACCTCCGTCCACCACGCTGAGCATACTCCCCCATCGGGGCTCCCCAATAGGCGTCTTGCGTCCCAGAGGCACGTAGATGGCCTCATCAGGCAAACGAACAGAGCTGATAGTCAGCCTCTCCAGGAGGTTTCGCCAGTACTCGTTACCCCCATGGGCTCCCCAATCGGGGGAACACAGGACCATACGGGAACGTTCCAAGGCCACCTTGGTCAGCACCTTCCCCAGTTCACTGAATCTGGGGTTCCCGTAGGCCATCCCAAAAGAGGGCCAGTAAAATTTGTAGCTGCAGTTCTTCCCCTTGCTGCAGTAAAGGTCCAGTACATGTTGCTTGTCGCTGGCGAACAACTCCACACTCAGGTCTTCTCGAGAGTAACCCAACTCCTTCAGACCTTGGTCTAGGACTTCCCCAATATTTGATAGTCCTCAGTTTTGGAGGCCGCCATCATGTTCGAGGGCTCCTCCTTCGATAGCCTCAGGTACCTCCTTCGATAGCCTCAGGTAACTCGAGGTATGTTCCGACTGCTCCAGTGGCACAGACTCTCTGCCACTGCCGTGGTCCACGTAGAGGAGGTAGGGCGCTTGCAGCGTCAGAGATTGTATCTGGGAGTGCTGTACGAAGAAGTCAGTCCCCGGTACAAAGTCGAAGGCCTCAGTGTCCATCACATAGAACCGATGGGCGGTAGTCCGGGAGCCCATAGGTACCTCCACTTCACAGTCCCCGCAGCTGTGCACCACATGTCCATCCCCCATGCGTATAGCAGCGGTGGTCATGGTGTTCTTCAGGCTCCCACAAAGTAAAATTTTCTTTGCCACTATAGAGATGGTGGCGCCAGTGTCCAATACCCCCAGGTATTCGCGTCCCCCTGGTCGGATACGTACCCAAAACACCAGGTCTTTGTTGCCACCAGAGCGTCCCCGTCAGAACTCCGCGGGACAGGTCACCTCGAACCCCTTGTTCCGCAATTTGTGGGCTATCCTCATGAAACGGCTCATCTTCTTAGCGTTGCCGTCATCACCACCTTCATGCTCACGCTTGGCTCCTTGTTCTTGCTGGGCCTGCGTTTGTGAGCGTGTGGTAGGACCAGACTGCCCTCCAGAGGGCTCGGAGTTCCCCCCTGGATTAGGGTTGGGGTTGCCTCCGTTCTTGTCCTTGTTCTTGTTGTCGGGCTGGCGGTTAGCGCCTCCTCCTCGTCGACCTTGACCCTTGTCTTGCCCTTGACCACGTCCTTTCGACTTGCCCTTGCCGGAGTCGTTGCCTTTGCTTTTGCCTCCACCTTTGCCTGAGCCTTTGCCAGGATCTTCACCCTTAAACTTCGCCGATAGGCGTTGCTTATGGTAGCACTCATCCTCGTAGTGCTTCCGCTTCCCGCGGAATGCACACGTGATGGTGCACCTGTAATGATCCGGCAGCTTCGCTTTGGCGCCGGTGTTCTTCTCCTGCTGCTTCCCCTGGACTATGAAGCAGTCTCGCTGCTCACAGTCAGGGGCGTGCTGCAGGTGGCCCTGCTCGTCTCTGGCATCACACCAGAATCGCTCCTTCACATTCTCCATGATACGGGCGTGGGCCTTTTTGGGGGTAGTCCCCTGCCCAGGTCGGGACCCTTGGTACCCTTTGCCATGGCCTCCAGAACCTCCACCACCAGGACGGTAGTTGTTCAAGTGCTGGTCGCTCTCCTTCTCCAGCGCCAGCTCCAGGAGTAGCACGCATAGATCCTCGTAGCGGAAGGATCTAGCCTTGCGCTCCGCCGTCGAACGGCACTCGTCCCATAGCTCTCGAGGGAGCTTGGCCACCAACCAGAACAGCAGGTCGTCGCTGCTGTAGGAACCGGGCGTCAGTCCTCCAGCCCAGTGATCCAGGTCAGCCAACAGCTCAGAGACCCTGCCAGGTTTGGGGTTGTTGGGCAGCACGGGTAGGTTCTGGATCTCGGCCCTGATGGAGAGGTCAGTTTCGTAGGTCGGGTACTGCCTCTCCAGGGCAACCAACACATCGGCAAAGGTGGCGGAGTTAGTCACGATCTGCCTGACCTGCTTCTCCAGGTACTTGGTCTTGCAGCACTGCAGGAGCAGATCGCACTTGACTCGCCCACTAGTGTGGGTTTGGCCGATGAATCGGAGAAACCGGCCAAAAAACCGAACTCGCTGAGGTCCTTGCCTGTGAACTCAGGCAGGTTCACCACGATCTTCGAGGTGGCAATAGCCTTCGCCTCCTGAGACCTGCGTCCCTCAGGGCGTCGAGTCTTCTTCTTCTTCTTCTTCTTCTTCTTCCCCTTTGGGTCCTCGGGGTCCTCCGGGTCATCGTCCTCCGAGGGCGAAGTAGAAGTCATCGACAGCGGCTCGTCATCGGAGGGGTCTCCGCCTAGATCACTGAAGCCATAAGGCTCTACGTCCACCATTGCACTCAAGGCTGTCAGCCCCAGCCGGTCCAGCTCGGCCCTCGTAGAGTTCGTCACGTGGCTGTAGGGCGGCTGGGCCGTTCTCGGCACGAAGGGACTTCTCGGTATAGCTGCAGGAGTCGGCATCGGTCTGCTCCTCAGGCTCCCCAGGGTATTTGTCAACCCTGCCGCCAGGTGGTTGGCCTGTACTCGGTGGGGTGACATTCCCACCGTAGTAGGTGACGCTTGGGGCGGGATCATCAAGGGCTCCAGTTTCTCTCGGATCTCTTGAGTGAGGTCGCCCACAATTTTTGAAGTGGCTCCTCGGAGCAAATCGTTGATCTCCGACCGCGTCAGGGACCTGTTGGCGGATCTTCCCCATCCTCTACTCCTGCCACCAAGAGATTCAGGTCCTCTCCTCAACCCACTCAAGGTTGCATAGCCAGGTGCATACCCAGCAACACCCACATAGGTTCCAGTAGCGGGTAGTGAATGGGGATATTCAGTCGCATACCAACGCGGCGCAGAGCTGGAAGCCACAGGCTCACTGGCAGTAGTTGCCTCAGGGAGCGCAGTGGTAGGTGGGCCCATACCATAGGCGGGGTAGGGAGGCATGCCAGTAAAGCCTGTGCCCTCTGCCATAGGCGGGTTGGTTGTGGGAGTGGATGTTGCAGCGGCTGGGAGTGTGGTGGTTAAAGGAGAGGGTGATGCGGGGAGGGCAGAAGCGCTTGGTGCGCCTTCGAAGGTAGGGTCATTCGTCAGGTCTTGCCCTTGTTCCTCTCCCTCGTCTGCTTCTTCTCCAGCATCTTTCTCGCTCTCTCTCTTCCTCTTCACAGGCTGAGTGACCATCACCTCCTCGACTGTGAGGGCCCTGAAGGCCGTCTGGAGTCCATCCAGCGAGTCCTCAGCCACTTCCACTGGCCCATGTAAGGGCTCCGAAGGTACAGCACCAGGTGCTGGCCTTGCCGGTGCCTCAGGCGCTGTCTTCACGTCGGCGTCCTCCTTTCCTGTATCCATCTTTGTTCGCCCTTCTGCTTATATGTGCCTGTACTCGGCGCACTGGATGTACGGCGCGGGGTTGCTGCCGTTGCGCAGAGACAGACTGCCTCTTGCTACCAGAAAAGTTTATAGTGGTTTCAACACTGTGTTTTGCCTCTCCTGCTGCTTGCTGTTGGTGTAGGGTTGCCTGCTGCTTGTTTTTAGAGATGAAAAGCTTTTGTTTGCTGAAATACAGTCAATCCAGGATAGCCCAAGCCAATAGTATGCAAGGAGAAGAGAATCAGGATCAAAGCATGAAGGGCTGCAGTGTAAACAGTGAAAGATGAAAGGATATTCACAGAAACTGCAACTCAGGTCAAATCGGAATGCATATTCACAAAGATAGCTGAAATGTTTTGGAAAAGAGTTGGAAAACTGCCCCATGGTCACTCTCTCTCCATAGTGCCATCTCAGGAGATGTGCACTCTTTGTTTTGGGTCCCATATGTGCTGAGGTGGCAGGGCATGTGGCGATGAGGTCACTGCCATGTCACATGGGATCTTCCTACTTAGCTAGGCTGACCAGGAATTGAACCCAGGACCTCTCAAAAAGAGGTGCCCAGCCCCCTAGGGTGCATACCACTAGGATAGCTAAGAATTCATGGAAAAACATAGATAAATTCATAGGCTCTGCCTTGGATATGTCAGTTCTCAGTCAACTCAGGAAACGATGATTTGCTTCACATTGAAAGGGGATTAAGGGGTCCACTCCATATCCTGATTGGGTGTTTGGTTCCATAGGTCAAAATGTGTTATCACCACTTTTGGTGGGGCCAATACTAAGATAAAAATGCCTGGATGCTCAGTGCATCCCTCATACAACTAGAGTATGCCTCAAAGCATTGGAAAAGCACTTTTTCTTACTGCCAGTAGGGCCCGTGACTCTTTCGGCATGACCAGCCAGTAGAGTGTGTAGGGGTTAGGGTCAGCAAGCCTGGTAGGGACTGAGTGCGGTTGTGCTCACCCTGCCTTCGAAGGCTGGTGCTGGCATTAGTGTGTGTAGTGTAGTGGTGTCTCCTGTCCCGCGTGCTTTTCCTTGTGGGCAGGGGAGTGTGTTAGTTTTTGGCCCTTAGTAAACGAGCGGCTTGTATGCCCTTAGCACACTTGGCCACCCGTCGCCTCTAGTAGGTAGGGCTTTCGCCGTCTTCCCCAAAGGATAGGCGGCAGCACAGAAATTTGGCGCCATAGGAGTGGTAATAAGACCTGATTAGGACCTTCCGTTGGACGTCAACAAAGCCTGGTCTCCAGGAGCCACGCCGTGGAGTGAAGTGAGACACAGACAGACATACATAGCACACTTAGGGGTATGGTAACCCGGTAAGGAAGGGTAGAACCCCATGGGTCTGAACCAGTCAGGGGTCCTAACTGTGGGCACGCTTGTCCCCAAGGAGGGTGGACACACCTTGCTTCATTACACCTTGCTTGTCATTCCCCCCTGGAATAGAAGGCCACCGCTCTTCCTTGGCTCCCCAAGGTCATTACATCAGGGCAGTTCCCATGCAACACTTTGTCATCAAGGCACACACTCGCCGGGTGGCTGCAAACCTGATAAGCGGCCATCTGGCTCACGCTGGTAACCATAGGCATGGGACTGCAGGGCACAGCCAGGGCACGTGCAGTGCTCCGAAAACAGTGGTCTGGGTAAAACCCATGGCCTTCGGCCAGGGAGTGTTTGTCACGGCACTTACCGGTCCTGTCCTGCCGTGCAATGCGGGGCAAAATTAGACAACTGCTCTCACACACCTGCGAAGACCTATCTGCACTAGAGTGCCCACCACCCTGGGAGGGTAGAAGACCGAGAGGGTTAGAAAACGTTTGAAAGATTGACACAAGGAGATTAGGTTTTCTTTTTCCGCTGGGACAGAGTCTCAGCACGGGTTAGTAGCTGTCCCTTGTTGTTCTCAACGAGGTAGGAGCGAAAGATAGGGTTGATACTCCCATCTGGCTGTATAAAGGCGGACATAGGTTCGCAGGTCGCCTCAGATAGCCCATAGCCATCCGACAGGGGAAGCAACTTCCAGCCCTGCTTATACTCGTGACGTGCAATACCTGCAACCACGTAGTAGCCATCGACTGCCATCTCATCGGCAGTTATCTCTTCGAGTTCGTCTGCCTCCTCAGGGTTGGCAGCATTCTCTAGGTCGAAGCGCTCAACCTCTCTATCAGACAGATGCAACTTATCCAAGGACAGTTTGTCAGGTGAGTGGTAATGTCTCAGCTCGCTAGGTGCACACAGCAGCTCCCCACCTAGGCGGAGGCTGCACCTCACATGGATCTTGGATCCATCTTTTTTTATAATACGATAAGGCCCAAAGTAGGGGTCCTGCACACAGTTGCGGGGCCAAGTGGGGAATCGCGAATGGTGTACCAGCACCACGTCCCCTACCTTAAAGGTGGCAGGACGTCTCGTGTGGTTACGCCCAGTCAACTCACGTGCTTTAACCTGTTTCAGGTTAGCTGTAGCGAGGTTAGCCAGGTCCTGTCTATGCTCCTGCCAATCCCCTACGGGGCTCTTGTAGTCCCCAGGGAAAAGGGGTTTTAAAGAACCACGCAGGACGCCCCCAAATGGGACAGTTCGTGGGGGGTATAGCCAGTTGAAGAACTCTCCTAGGAGTTCATGGTTAAAACAGCCCAGGGTAACAGACGTACCCAATCTTTGGTACGCTCCTGTTTCATCAGAATCCTCAGGTTCTGCTCCAACACACGGTTCTGTCTCTCGCACAGATGGTTAGAAGTGTGAGTGTAGGGGACACCTGTGGTCACATGGACGTTCAGAGCGTCCAATACTCGCTTGGAACATCCGGTATCGCTCCGGATGCGTACATCCTCGTCTGAGTGCACCTCCTTAGGTGCTCCATAGTGTTCGAACCATTGTTCAACCAACATTTTCACAGTCTGTTCCCCTGTGATCTTTTTGCTGCAGGGGAACGCACGGCTGAGACAGGTTAGGCCACAGGTCACAACCAAACAGCTGTTATAACCACCAAACTTGGGCAGACCGTGGATGAAAAACACGTACAACAGAGAAATAGCACAGTAGGGGATAGACAGACTGGAGACCAGTCCCTGGTCACGTAAGTCGCTCTCTTTGCTGGCGTGACAGCCACAGGAGTCCACTATGGACTGCATACGAGCACGTAGCTCAGCACAGGTTAGTGGGGAGTAGAAACGCTCCCTGAAAAAGTCAACAGATCTGTTGCACCCTGTGTGCCCAGAGCTGAGATGGGCGCACTGTAGGCAACCATCAAGTCGTGCCTCTGGCACGACTGTACGATCCTCATAGTACAGATATTGGTCATCTTTATACTGACGGTCGCCGTCTATCAGGCGTTCCTCTAGGCCATCACTAAGGAAGTTCAGTATGCATTTATACTCAGCATGGTAGTCTCTCAGACTCCAACCCTATAGTACTCCTGCAGTGCGCATGGATAAGTCCAGCTTGACGTCCATGCGTTGAACTGCCTCTTTGGCCAACGCCTCCGAGCTCTCACCTAGGGGGGCGTCGAAGTTGTTATGAGATATATAGTCAGC
Organism: Eutreptiella sp. 'Long Island Sound 2002'; assembly: GCA_964036045.1. Classification (NCBI taxonomy): domain Eukaryota; phylum Euglenozoa; class Euglenophyceae; order Eutreptiales; family Eutreptiaceae; genus Eutreptiella; species Eutreptiella sp. 'Long Island Sound 2002'. Next base: position 39,800,410 of record OZ038380.1, on the reverse strand, counting down.
CATCTCGTTCTTTATACCCTGGATATGGTGGACAGTCAGTCTGAACTGACTGAGGTAGGTCCACCATGGTTTTAGTTTCGCCTTTTCAGGAGGGGGACCCTTCTGAAACGTTTTCACTGGCTCTTGGTCACAAAGCCAGACAATAGGGTTAGTACCAAGGAGATGGGACTGAGAGGAAAGCACGAGCATCTCAGCCGGGAGTTCCTGGTCGTAGGTACTGTAGCTGGATCGTGCTTGATTCCACTTCCAGTTCCAGTGACCAAGAGGTATCGAACGCCATTCATTGGCAGGGTAGTCATGCTTCAGTGTTCCATCGCGGTTCACACCTGAAGTTTAAAACTGGCAGTAAGACAACTCAGCGGGGATAAGCTCCTGCCACTGGTATAGGGTACCAGCCCCCCCTATATCACAGGCATCCGTGACGAGTATTATCTCGCCCTTACAGCGGGGTACCCCCAGGCAGTTGGTGGAGGAAATTTTCCTCTTCAACTCCTGGAAACAGGCCTCTTCCTTGTTGGTCCATCGCCAAGGATTGGTCTTTTTTATAAGGTCAGCCAGGGGGGCTGATGAATACGTAAAATTGTGGATATGGCGCCGCTAAAAATTGCAGGCGCCAATGAAACTCCGCACGTCGGTCCTCACGTATCCGCATGTCTTGCAGGCGTTGCATCTTAGATGCGGCTGGTTTCCACCAGCCATACCCAACATCAAAACCTAGATATTCCATCTCCTCACGCATGAACTCACATTTCTCGAGTTTGAAGCGGAGAAGGTTTTCCTGACAGACAGTGAAGAACTCTTGTAGGAGGAGGATAGAATCCTCCAGGGTATTAGTACCCAGGCTTACGTCATCGATGTGTGCCTCCATCTCAGCCCGGCGGGAAACCAGTTCCTGTACAAGGGGTCTGCGTCTCAGGATATATAGGATTTTATTCATCAGGTCCTGAACGAGAGCAGGGGCATTCGCGACACCGAAGGGCATGACTTTCCAGGGGAAGACACGGCCCTTAGGGGTTACAAAGGCGGGCAGTTCCTCGGCTGCTTGGGTTAGGTGTACCTGCCAGAAGCCACTGCGCTTGTCCATCTTAATTTTCAACCGGCACTAGGCGATTCTCTCCAGGGTGTTCTCCATGTTGGAGATACTCCCTGAGTGGTTCTGGGTCTTTTTGTTGACCTCACCGTAGTCAAGGACCAAGCGCATGGCAGTGGAGCCAGGTTTAGCCAAGAGAAAACAAGGGCTACAGTGGCGGGGGTAGTCCCCGTGTTTATATTCCTCGAGGAGGCCAGCATCAATACATTTCTGGATCTGGCGTTCCATCTCGTCGATCTGGTCTTGCGGGGCGGGGTATGGACGCCGTCTTACCACAGACCCTTCAAACTCTAGTTTGAGTTTGAGGTCCATCAGGACCAGCTTTTTGCAAGACAGAGGTGGGGGCAACGCTCCAAAAACCTCCTGATATTTCTGGACAAGCTTACTGAGACAGGGGTCAAAGTTCATGCTCTCCAGTTTCACAACAAAATCCTCCTCAGCATGGAAGTTGCTCTTCCCTTTTTCCTGTTTCTTCATACGCCCCATGGTTTCAGGGGGTAGTTCATCCTCCCAGGCCTGGGGACCTGCTGGGCATAGCGAAGGGAGTATACCAGAGGTACCTCAGGATCGGGAAGAGTCATCTCTTCATCATCCTCCTCGGACCATATACACCTTTTCCAGGTCCTATTGAGGAGCTCCAGGGGGGTCCGTCGCTCGATACCTTCAGCCGTAGCCAATAGAACCTGTTGGAGACCGTGTACATCGTAACAGGAAACGGGCATGTTGTTAGGTGAGGGTTTAGCGCCAGGCACCTGACCTGTAGGGCCATCTGTGGCCCGCATGGAGAAAACAGCGTGGTCATGGGACCCCCCATGAGTGGACTCAGCAAGATCCACCTCATCCATAAGCAGCTGCGCTAGGAAAGCGCTGTGCTTCAGTGTCACCATCTCTGGGCCAACCGGGGGTATAGCACTGGCGATATCGCTGAGGCGGTCGTCAGCATCAGCCAAGGGCGTGGAGACTGCTGGCGTCTCCTGCTCGTCGGAGCACTCACCACTCGTAGTAGTGACCGAAGAGTACTTGGATCTTTTCTTGAGATCCAGGAGGGTAAGGCCTCTGTTTTCAGCCATCAACTCCTTGAGTACCACCTGGTCGAGGTCACTCACAAATACAAAATTTTGAGAGCCATCTACGATGGACAGGTAACTGCCCCATTCAGGGGCAGGCGTAGTGTCTTGAGAGTCCTCAGGGACGTAGATTGGACCATTGGGGAGTTCAGTTCTCGCCACTGTCATACGGTCCAACAGTCGTCTACAATAGGCGTATTCCCCTGTGGTACCCCAGTCGGGGGTGCACAGGACCACTCTCGCTCCTTCAAGGGCGATTTTTGTAAGCACCTTAGGGAGTTGAGAGAATGGGGGATTAGCATAGCACAACCCCATCGACTTCCAATGGAAGTGGTAGGAGTTATTAAGATACCGTGAGCAATAGAGCTGCATCATGTGCTGCTCTTTACTCGCGAACAGTTCCACCTGTACTTCATTCAGGGCTACCTGCAGGGAGGCCAGTCCATTTTCCAAGACAGGCCGCACCAACTGATAGTTTTCAGTTTGATAAGACCGGTTCACGTAGCGCAGACTGGATTCTTTTCGTCCTGACAGCTCCAGAGGGACGGAGAAAAGGCCACTGCCAAAGTCGCAGTGAAGGGCATAGGGACGTTGCAAAGACAACAGTTTTACCTGGGGGTTACGGCGCAGAAAATCTGTGCCGATGACAATGTCAAAGGCGTTGGTGTCCAGGACTTTGCAGTGCTGAGTCACCTGGTCGTCACTCAGACACACGGTCACATCGACCCCCCCCTAGGGAATAGATGGTCCGACCATCCCCAACCCTTATGGCCACGGTTTTGGTTTTCCTGATCTTGGCCTGTTTCAGCAGCCTGCGGGCCACGATTGTAGGCGTAGCGCCCATTTCTAAGACAGCCTTGTAGCCCTGGTCACCAATTTTCACGGTGAACCAGAAAACCAAATCCTCATCCTTGGAGCCGCCCCCCTATCGCTCTTCAAGGAACTTGACCTCAAACCCAGCGGTCTGCAGGCACTTAGAGTGCCAATTTAGGCGGCGCTTCTTGGCGTTCTCGCTGCTCTTGTTGGCACCACCAGCGCTTGGGGTGGAGGGGGCTGGCCGTTTTTCACCCGACGGCCTTAGGTGTGGGGTTGGGTGCTTCTCTTCCCCCAGTGGGGGGGGGGGGCTGAAGACCTTCGTCCTCCAGGGTTACCCTTACCCTTAAAGCCTCCAGGGTTAGGGGCCATCCCTCCGGCTCCTCGGCCCTTACCGGCGGTCTTACGCTGTTCCTCTTCGGCTTTGTTATGTTTTTTCGGATTCGCGGCGTTTGATGTGGCATTCATCTTCGCAATGCCTCCTCTTGCCGCAATATCCCCACGTTATCGTGCAGCGGAAATGGTCTTGGTGCTTTACCTCCTGACCATCTTTAGGTTTTTGCGTGCGCCTCAGCTGAAGCATGCACGCATTTCGCCCATCACAGTCAGGCGCGTGGAAGGGTCCACCCTTATCGTCCGTAGGACGACAGTAGAAAAGATTGGGGGGCGCTTTACCTTTGGAGGGGGGGGGTCTCAGTCATGTGCTTCAACTGCCCACCACGGCCCTTCCCAGGGTTAGAGTGGGGATGAGGCGACCTCCCTCCGGGACACTTCTCAGCAGGGGTCTCCCTTCCCAGATGTTTGCGCAGATACTTGTCCATGTGGTAGTCATTCTCTCTCTCCATGGCCAACTCGATCAACAGATCGACCAGGTCATCGTAAGAGTGCGTCCGAGCTTTCCTCTCGGACGTCCCTCTGCAGTTATTGCATGTCCTGGTAGGAAGCTTCCCCAGTAGCCACAGATATGGCTCAGTCGGCCAAGACAACGAGGGGTTAAAGCACACCATGAGCTCTTCCAACTGCGCCACAAACTCAGAGATGCGCGCAGCAGTGGGGAATTCGGGGAGAGGGGGCAGCTCCTCAATCTCCGTTCGGACCCTCAGGTCCGTTTCCTAGACTGGATCGATTTGCTCCAGTCTTTTCAGGAAGTCGCCCCAGTTGGAGCTCTTCCTGATAGCGGTTTTAACCTGCCGCTGAAAGAATTTCTTTTTGCACGACTTTTTGATGAGGGTGCATGTAGTACGGACATCAGCGTGTTGCTGACCCGTCAGAAGCAAAAACTCAGAAAACTCCTCAGCCCATTCAGGCAGGTGTTTAAGATCGAACTCGGGGAGTTCGATCTAAAGGTTCGCCGTGGCGATGGCCTTCGTTCCCCTTCCTAGAACGCCTGTGTCACCTGTACCACCTGAGAGGGGGGAGGGGTGCACTGTGGCCAATGGGGCCAGGGCTGACAGACCATAGCCTTTCATCTCAGCCTCTGTGGTGTCACCTACACTGCAAACAGGCACAGTTCTCACACGAGCGTGGAAAGGGCTAGGACAGGTGTCCATTGGGGAGCTGCGGATGCCTCTGCAGCTCTTCACATCCCTGGTTAGCAGTTCAACACCTGGGGACATAGTAGGTGGGGGCTTCTTCAGATCGAAGAGCCCCAACTTCCTCTTGAGTGCTGCTGACAATGCACTCAGATCTGCATCTTCATCGCCTGCACCAAGGACCCGGGATAGCAACTCCATGGTCTCAACGAGACCCAGCTTAGGTGCCGCCATTCGTGGGGGCAAACCTTGATCCACACTCGTAGGTTCGGGTGCCACTGCCTTGGGGCTGGGGCCAGGCTTCAGGCGGTCATACTCCTTCGGTTTCTCCGGAGGCGTAAGTTCTCCAGACACCCAGTCGGGTCTCCACTCAGATGATTGGGCCGACGACGACGAATTCATTTCACCGTGAGGTATCTGGAACGTCTCCTTGGCCCATGTAGCTCCGAACATTGTTCCCAAAGGCGCCTCCCTCCCCTTTCATTTCCTTGCCGCTCTTCTCCAGGCCTTGACCTTGGCATTTGCCACTTTGATCCCTGAGGTAGGAGAAATTTCGGACAGGAGCGTCGAGGGCACGACGGAATCTAAGGCAGCTGCCACAGGGTCCTTGCCTTCGAGACGCCTGAGGTTCGCCCGCCTTAAGCCGGGCGCCTCCGCGCTTGCACTCGGACTGGCTCCTTCTGTATATATCTCTTTGATTTCTTCCGCCCCTCTTGTTACTGCAAGTTCTTTTAGAGGACCAGTATTAACGGGTACACCACTTCTACATGAGAGCCGTACTCTCACAGCATCAGTCTTGGATCTGGTGCTTGTGATCGGCACTGTTCTGGCACTGAGCGTCACAGACATCTTCACAGTTCAGGATACAAGTTTTTATTGGTCTTCTTCTTGCTCTGCTTTCCTTTTCTAGGGCCTTCCTCTGCTACCGGAAATGGTTTCTGGTTTGCTCTCACTTGTGTTTGTTCCTTGTATATGTTTTCGAGACCTTGCTGATTTTCCACAACTGAAAATGAAGTCCACACAGAGGTAACGTAGAGCAAGTCCAGGCACCCGATCAATCAAATCAGGATAAGTCCTTCCACGATCAAAACATGTGTAACAAAGAGGGGCTGCAGATAGACAAATGTAGATCTAAATACAGTGCTCCAATGGTTCATAAACAAAGCAGATGATTTTATGTGAAACCTGGCAAGACTCAGGCCTCCAAGATAGCACCAAGCACTTCATGTGCACTCTTTTGAATGAAATGGAGTTGGTTAGGAATCTGGGGCATAGGAGTTAAGCCAGACACAGGATATGGCTTGGCCAAGTAACTGAATTCAGAAACAGTTACAACGTAGAACTACAATAAGTGGTAGAACCAATTGGGTATAAGGTTCTTGAGCTGGGGGACCACTAGGCTTAACCTACAAGGCCTTGGGCATGAAGTGCTTACTTTTGTTCGGTATAACCTCCATGAAGAAAGATACCTCCGCTCAGTTGAGTGGTAGGGGTGAACTTCAATGGGGGGCCAGGGTTATAACCCTAGTTACCTTGAGAAAGTGTACTTTAACTTCAAAAGAAAGACAAAAATGATCAAGTTAGTCGCAACATCAACAAACAGCTTGTAGGGGGGGGCTAAGCCTGGATCAAGCCCCCCAAGAAAGACATGGCAGTGACGCTTTATTACTCCCAACAACCTTCACGCAAAAAGAGGGCATGCGACAAAAAGAACCCCCACATCATGCTTACCACCGAAGAACTCCTGGTTGACGAGGCCTGTACCAGGAGCAAAATCATGACCACCTGCTGACCTGCTGCTCCGTGAGCTCCCACTTCCCATTCCTCTACCTAAATTTGGTTGAAGAAGTCCAGCGGTACAAAGTCCATCATGAAGCATTCTGCTCCCAACAAACAAACCGAAGTCTGATTCAGGCTGAGTTGTTGGATCCCAAAAACTACGAACAACAATGGTATACAGGCCTGGCACGCATCACATTGTTGTCTCTATCCTCTGAGCACTTCAACGGTCCTTAACAAGTCCCTGCAAGCTTACGTTTGTCGGACGCTCGTGCTGTTCAAAAACAACGAAGAGGGTCTTCGCCGAATAGTCTTCTTGGAAGAAGATAGCCGCAGGTATAAGGCTTTTGGACCCCATCACCTTTCCACCAGCTCCGGAGTCCTCACCGGGACTATCAAGTACCACCAGCGTGACCGCCCTTTCTCTGACGCTTGGAAGCGCATCACAACCCTTAATACTTCCTCGAACCATGTAGTCCTGGACCCTTTCTGGTTTCAAAAAAGCGGTATTAACACACTTTCTCCGCTCCCAAGCGCTATTACTGGGCCCCAGTATACAACATTTCCCAGCCCGGGTGAATTCCAGAACTTTGGCATGGGCTGATATTACAGACGCTGATCCTTGTTGCAACCTTCCAGAAGGGGACGTGCCCACCTACTTATACACTAACTGCGCTCCATCCTGCTCCTTTTTTGACGACCTACACCTTCACACACCCTGGGATGAGACCTCCAGCATCAATGATAGTTTGACAGCATACGGCACCACATGTCCTGAAGCAGTGCTCCAGGCGGAAACGATGGTTGACAGACAAGTTGAATTAGCACAGCTGTTTTCAGACTCCCCACGCCTCAGAAGGCACGCACCCGCAGTGTTTGTTCAGCATTTTCAGAGAGCACGACTTCTCCAGATGAGCACTCCTGGACGCTGCTCTCAATTCTATTATGTAAAGGTTTCACCACAGACCCCCTATATAATCTCCTAGCGCACCAAGTCTCTTGGAGCAGTGACTATGACATGGTGGTCCTGAGTCAAAACACTCATGTGACTCTGCGTTCTGTGTCCTGGTGCATGCAGCACGGTAAGGGTCTTTCCCTCTGACTAAATCTTTAGATGGAACCACTTGTTTCTTTTTCTGTTTTCAATACCCGCACAAATCACTCGAAAAGGAGTGACAAACACCATTCTGATGCGCAAAATCAAGGATCCCACACACCAGAGCAGTTACAAACGTACAGCCATCACAGCCCCAAGGCATATACGTAACTCCGGGTTTCTCGACAATTGGGCTAATCTGAAATAGGTCACTTTGTCAAGCCGTGCCCACACAAATCCACGATTTACACCAAACACCGACTCCTCTTTTCTTTCTGCCTTTGTGTCATGATGCAAATGTACCATACCCAGGTTCAATTCAGCTAAAGGCATCCACCCTGAGACTTACCCAATGCAACCACCAACCCCCTCACTCAATATGAGATGGCTACACAGCAACAGGTTGCATCATCATCCTTGTCCCGTCAATTTGAACATTTTCTAGCATGTCAACGCTTACGTGACCCGAGAGGCCCCACCCGGATAGCTGAGAGCCATAGAGCAAAAAAAGCAGTTCTTGAGCTACGCGGGTTGGGTCTTCCTGCCAGATACCTCTACGCATATCGATATTGGTATTGAATTGACATCTGGCGGTTCTCTCCAGGGTGTTCTCCATGTTGGGGACACTCCGTAAGTGGTTTTTGGTCTTCTTGTTGACCACATCATAGTCAGCGCCCAAGCGCATAGCAGTTGAGCAAGGAGGCAAGGGCTACAATGGGGGGGATAGTTGTGTCCATACTACTCGACGAGTCTAGCATCTATATATTCCTGGATCTGGCGTTTGATCTCGTGGATTTGGTCCTGTGGGGCGGGATACGGACCCTATGTTACCAAACACATTCCAAACTGTGGTACGAGTTTGCGGTCCATCTTCACCAGCTTTTTGCAAGACATGGGTGGGGGCAACGCTCCACAAACCACCTGGTATTTCTTGATGAGCTAATTGAGACAGGAGTCAAGGTTCCTGCTCTCCGGTTTGTCAAAAAAAATCCTCCTCAGCGTACAGGTTGCTCTTCCTTACGTCAAGCTTCTTGATGCGCCCCATAGTCTCAGGGAGGCGCTCATCCTCCCAGTTCTGGCGGCCCTGCTGGGCATAATGAAGGGAATATACCAGGGGTGTCTCAGATGCAGGGACAATGATCTCCTCATCATCCTCCTGGGACCGCACAGACCTTTTCCGGGTCATCTTGAGGTGGTCCAGGCGGGCCCGTCGCTCAATAGCCTCAGCCTTAGCCCATAGGACCTGTTGAAGGGTCTGCACATTGTGCTCAAAGACGTGCATGTTGTTGGATGAGGGTTTAGGGCCTAGTACCTGACTTGTAGGCCAATCTGAGGCCCCCACTGAGAACACAGCGTAGTCATGATACCCATCAAGGGGTGGACTCACGGAGATGCACCTCTTGCATGAGCAGTTGCGCCAGGAAGGCGCTGTCCTTCAGAGTTAACACCTCTGGATCAACCGGCGGTATTGACTCACTTAGGTGACCACAGCATCAAGCACATGAGTAGGGACTCCTGCAGTCTCCTGCTAATCGTAGCACTCAGCACTTGCGGTGGTGACCGAAGAACACTGGGATCCCTTCTGGAGATCCAGGAAGGTAAGGCATCGTTTTTTTGGCCATTAACTCTTTGAGCAGTTCCTGCTCAACGTCACTCACCGGTACAGGGGTTCAGAGGGCCATCAACCTTGCCGAAGAATCTGCTCCATTCAGGGGCAGGCATAGTCTGCTGGGAGACTTCAGGAACGTCGATTGGGCTGGTGGAGAGTTGCCTTCTTGCCACTGTCATACCGTTCAGTAAATGCCTGCAATAGGCGTGTTCCCCTGTAGTAACCCCTTTGGAGGTGCACAGCACAACTCTCGCTCCTTCAAGGGCGATTTTTGCTCCCCACCTTAGCGAGTTGTGAGAATGGGGGTTTAGCATAGCACAAAGTCATCGATTTGCAATAGAAGGCATAGTGTTTGAATTCCCAGACCAGCTGTGAATTATCTCTGCTACCAAATTTTACCTTTCGACTCTTTCATTGGAAAGGAGGGATGGCCTTGTCCCGGTCACCCTTGGATCAACCCCACGACGCTGCAATGCAACAAGAACTAGACGTCCTCAACTTGAATCTCAATCCAAGTATCAACAATAATACAAATACGAAATAGACATCCCCTGAGAGGAAGGGAAGAACAATGGACAAAAATGAACACAAGACCTGATACCTGACCTACATGCAAATGGGCAGTTTCCGCTCTCCATTCAGTATGGGGATATAGAGTCGGGAAGTCCCCTCAAAACACACAAATTCAGCAATTCTATTGTACAATAACATGTCCTAATGGACTGCACACAAGGTCCCACAGCGAAAGCAAGGGATCAATGGGCACTCAGGACTTAAGCCTCAAAAATCCACCAATAGTGCATCCAAGGGGGCATCCCCAAGGGTGCACTAGGGACCTCACAAATGGCAAAAAATGGGCAAAATTGAGGTAACTCCCACGTGTGCCCTTGGCAGCCAAGGCGAAGTCCATGGCTCATGAGATACGACGCAATACCTACGACTCATTACTAGATGCAAGAATTGAATTTGGGTCCCAGCCCCTCCAATTGACCTCAGGTAGAAGCTGAAATTGGGGTCCCAAAATGTATGATTTGGCATACCCAAAAATGAGCTAAAATTGTAAGTATCCCCAAGGGTATTCCTCCATGATGGCTTGGAGACGGGACTCAACATTCAGTGTGGGACCCAATGGGAGTCCAATGTGGGACCACACGTACTTGGGTCTCAAAGTTCTGCATTGGCCGTGGCATGGTGATGACCGGAATTGTACCCACAAGTGCCAAAATGGCAACATTGTTCACACTCACCTTAGCATAGCTCTTTGTGAGTCGGCGCTTCGGTTCGCCCACGTGGTGTGTGAGTCATGGGAGCATGTGCATAAGCTACATACCAAATGTTGTCCATTGGTCCATGTGTCAGGCGTGCATCGGGGGGCTGAACATAGTGCGCATTGGGCCAAAGATATAGGAAATGGCAGAAAATGGCCAAAAATGGACACACTCATGGTGGGGGCAAGCGGAGCACATGTCCGACTTGGACCGGGGTGTGCCCTATAGTTGGAACCAAGTGCTATGTGCCCAACATACCTTTTGGACGTCGACCAAACCCCCCTGGATTTGGGGATGGCAGGGTGACCAAGTGAACGCATGATTCTGGATTGACCCAAGTTGCCCACATGGTGGCTTTGGTGTGCCAAGCCCAACGGGGTTTATCGCCTAGGTCGAAGACATATTGGGCACCGAAACATGTACCCTCATAACATACCTGGGTCATGATGTCAATTGAGCGCAACGTTGAGATACATGGTCGCCACTTGACATCATGACGTCCCAGAAAATGGTAAAATTGATGAAAAGACACAAAAAACGGACTTGAAATCCCCACAAATATATTACAATATCTCTGTCTTGAATTGAATATCCGGCGATTTCCTTCACACACTATGTCTCAGTACAATTAACCTTGGATTCCAAACTTGGGGTCCATTGGGGGTGCAATGGAAGGTTACTTGCGCTTCCCCGCAAGTGGGCACATGGAAAAATGGAAAAATGCAAATAACACAATTTGCTCGCACCGCATCGCTTCGGGTGTGCTCTCAGTGGGTCCTTGGGTGAAGGTTAGACTTCCAAATGTTGGTTCCGGGTAGGAAGAGGGGCTCACCTTAATATGGGGTCCATTGGCGGGTTTGTCCAAGAATGGCATACCCGCCAAATTGGCACACGAAATGACCCATATTTGGTCAACAACCCTACCCAAGCCTTATATACCCAAGCTAGTGGCCTAGGACGAAAGTATGCCTACATTCTTATGTAACGTTGGTCCCTGAACACACATGCAAGTGCTCGGGTTAGAAGTCGACCTCATTTCTGAAAGTCGATTTTTTACATGCAAGCACAAAATGTGGCCAATTGGGTTATAATGGACTTATATGCACACTCCAGGGAAGGCAAGTGATATGACATGCGTGTTAAGGCGTGCAAAGAGGGAGAGTATACCAACTCAACATTTTTCTACATGTACTTGGGCGCCAAATACATGAGATTGCCCAATTTTTGGAAAGTCACAAAAATGTATAACCCTTTGGCCATATTGAGTTGGGACCCAATGGCTTCAATATGAGGGTGATAGGGGCAGCCCCTCATCAATAGTGCCTATGAGGTACATTAGGTAGCCCTAGGAGGCTTGAACACGGATCCCTTGTTACTGGACTAAGGTTTGGAACCTGGTAGTTCTGAAAATAACCCCTTTGAACCGATTATTTTTACAAAAGTAACCGGTTTTGCTGATTAATATTTTTCAAAACAACCGCTTTTTTCCGATTATTTGCCCTTTGCTAACCAAAATCTTGCCATCGGCAGAAGAGAGCCCATACAAGTCGAAGCACAGTGATCAAAACTACGTTAGAAGTTGTCATTCACCATCGGCCATTGTTTATTGCTACCAAAGCCTCTGTTTAGTCCAAAAATTGGACAAAATGTACTGCCAAAAAGAATCCGAAAATCTTGGAACCATTCCGATTAATTGATTTAAATCAGTTTTCAAAACAAACAGTTGTGCCAATCGTTTTGAAAATAACCCCTGATGATTGCCCATAACCAGTTTTTCCGATTCATTGGTAAAACCGGTTCCGAACCCTATATTGGACCTGGGGGATGGAAGCGCGTTTCGAGATTTTTCTCCACGGGAAAAATTGGCGACGTATGTCAAAAAATTGAGAAAACAATTGCGGAACACTCGAAGTGTGATGCACCGTTAAGTTCTCAAAGTATCACTTTAAAAATTTGGCTTATCAGAGCCGCGGCACAGGCGACGCCGTCATTTGCGACTGCGACGACGGGTGCCTGTGGTAACATAATAGACAATGATCGAACTTTGATGCAACTCGCTCACCAACATAAAATTGTTGGAATTCCTGATTGCCTGATGCCACGCAGGGCAATTAACGACGACGTCAGGATTCGAATCATTTCGCAGTCATTCTGCAACAACTGCAGACAAGGAAAAACTTGGTATCTCAGCGGAAGAAGGGAGATACCTCAGGGACGTCATAAGATTCCTCATGGGGAGCCAAAAAGGTGGCCCTCACAAGGCTGGTCAATCCCAAAACACTGCCCCCCCAAGACACAAG